>CM060269.1:21524484-22260058 GCA_030684275.1 Acipenser oxyrinchus oxyrinchus | reverse complement strand
AACATAGGGAAGCATTGTAAAGCACAGAGAGGTCTGGTAAAAGCATAGGGAAGCATTGTAAAAGCACAGAGAGGTCTGGTAAAGCATAGGGAAGCATTGTAAAAGCACAGAGAGGTCTGGTAAAGCATAGGGAAGCATTGTAAAGCACAGAGAGGTCTGGTAAAAGCATAGGGAAGCATTGTAAAAGCACAGAGAGGTCTGGTAAAAGCATAGGGAAGCATTGTAAAAGCACAGAGAGGTCTGGTAAAGCATAGGGAAGCATTGTAAAGCACAGAGAGGTCTGGTAAAGCATAGGGAAGCATTGTAAAAGCACAGAGAGGTCTGGTAAAAGCATAGGGAAGCATTGTAAAAGCACAGAGAGGTCTGGTAAAGCATAGGGAAGCATTGTAAAAGCACAGAGAGGTCTGGTAAAGCATAGGGAAGCATTGTAAAAGCACAGAGAGGTCTGGTAAAAGCATAGGGAAGCATTGTAAAAGCACAGAGAGGTCTGGTAAAGCATAGGGAAGCATTGTAAAAGCACAGAGAGGTCTGGTAAAGCATAGGGAAGCATTGTAAAGCACAGAGAGGTCTGGTAAAGCATAGGGAAGCATTGTAAAAGCACAGAGAGGTCTGGTAAAGCATAGGGAAGCATTGTAAAAGCACAGAGAGGTCTGGTAAAAGCATAGGGAAGCATTGTAAAGCACAGAGAGGTCTGGTAAAAGCATAGGGAAGCATTGTAAAAGCACAGAGAGGTCTGGTAAAGCATAGGGAAGCATTGTAAAAGCACAGAGAGGTCTGGTAAAGCATAGGGAAGCATTGTAAAAGCACAGAGAGGTCTGGTAAAAGCATAGGGAAGCATTGTAAAGCACAGAGAGGTCTGGTAAAGCATAGGGAAGCATTGTAAAGCACAGAGAGGTCTGGTAAAGCATAGGGAAGCATTGTAAAGCACAGAGAGGTCTGGTAAAAGCATAGGGAAGCATTGTAAAAGCACAGAGAGGTCTGGTAAAGCATAGGGAAGCATTGTAAAAGCACAGAGAGGTCTGGTAAAGCATAGGGAAGCATTGTAAAAGCACAGAGAGGTCTGGTAAAGCATAGGGAAGCATTGTAAAAGCACAGAGAGGTCTGGTAAAGCATAGGGAAGCATTGTAAAAGCACAGAGAGGTCTGGTAAAGCATAGGGAAGCATTGTAAAAGCACAGAGAGGTCTGGTAAAGCATAGGGAAGCATTGTAAAAGCACAGAGAGGTCTGGTAAAGCATAGGGAAGCATTGTAAAAGCACAGAGAGGTCTGGTAAAGCATAGGGAAGCATTGTAAAAGCACAGAGAGGTCTGGTAAAGCATAGGGAAGCATTGTAAAAGCACAGAGAGGTCTGGTAAAAGCATAGGGAAGCATTGTAAAAGCACAGAGAGGTCTGGTAAAAGCATAGGGAAGCATTGTAAAAGCACAGAGAGGTCTGGTAAAGCATAGGGAAGCATTGTAAAAGCACAGAGAGGTCTGGTAAAGCATAGGGAAGCATTGTAAAAGCACAGAGAGGTCTGGTAAAGCATAGGGAAGCATTGTAAAAGCACAGAGAGGTCTGGTAAAAGCATAGGGAAGCATTGTAAAGCACAGAGAGGTCTGGTAAAGCATAGGGAAGCATTGTAAAAGCACAGAGAGGTCTGGTAAAAGCATAGGGAAGCATTGTAAAAGCACAGAGAGGTCTGGTAAAGCATAGGGAAGCATTGTAAAGCACAGAGAGGTCTGGTAAAGCATAGGGAAGCATTGTAAAAGCACAGAGAGGTCTGGTAAAGCATAGGGAAGCATTGTAAAGCACAGAGAGGTCTGGTAAAAGCATAGGACGCATTATTAAAGCAGTTCTGTGCTGCTGGTTTCTCAGTGCACAGTGACAACACAGAGCAGCTGCTGGAGGGACTCGGCAGGTAGGGGGCAGTTCTTGAGCGGTTTGGTGTTTTCAGGAATGTTCTGGAGTTCACAGTGGTGCATTAAAGTGTTCTGTACCTCCGCTCAGAGACTCTCTGTGCTGCTGTGTGTCTTCAACAGAGAATCCACCTTCCTTCTCATGTTGAGACTCCACTGGAGTAAACCAGGGCACGGACCCGGGTGCAAAGCAACCCTCGTAAAGCAGATTAGATTGGAATTAGTACCAAGCCCCCAGGGGAGCATGGCAGGGCCCTGAGGGGAGGTCGAGCAATGCATCCTCCCCTCCTCCATCTATCTCTTTTCTCTTCCCCTCTCTCGTAAAGGGATTTTATAAATCTGCTTATCAGACAGAAGCAGCTTCCTCCCTGACTCTGTGACACTGTGAGCGGAGAGAGGGATTAAACACACACAGAGAGTTTAATGAGAAGAATTTATATCATTTCTTTTCCCCTTTTTTCTTCTCTGCTCTAGAACTGATTGTCAGACACAGAGAGCCCTGAAACAGATTCTCAGTGTGTGTGCCAGTGTGAGAATGTGTGAGTCTGTGTGTGTGCCAGAGTGTGTGTTTGAGAGTGTGAGTGTGTGCGAGCGTGTGTTTGAGAGCGTGTGTGCCAGTGTGTGTGTTTGAGAGTCTGGCGTGTGTTTGAGGCGTGTGTGAGTGCTGAGAGTCTGTGTGTGTTTGAGAGCGTGTGTGTGTGCGAGTCTGTGTGTGTTTGAGAGTGTGTGTGTGAGTGCGAGTCTGTGTGTGTTTGAGAGTGTGTGTGTGAGTGCGAGTCTGTGTGTGTTTGAGAGTGTGTGTGTGAGTGCGAGTCTGTGTGTGTTTGAGAGTGTGTGTGTGAGTGCGAGTCTGTGTGTGTTTGAGAGTGTGTGTGTGAGTGCGAGTCTGTGTGTGTTTGAAGCGTGTGTGTGAGTCGCGAAGTCTGTGTGTGTGCCAGTGTGTGTGTGTTGAGAGTCTGGCGTGTGTGTTGAAGCGTGTGTGAAGTGCGAGTCTGTGTGTGTTTGAGGTGTGTGTGTGAGAGTGTGGAGTCTGTGTGTGTTTGAGAGTGTGTGTGTGAGATGTGAAGTCTGTGTGTGTTTGAGAGCGTGTGTGTGAGTCGCGAGTCTGTGTGTGTTTGAGAGCGTGTGTGTGAGTGAGCGAGTCTGTGTTTGAGAGTGTGTGTGTGAGTGCGAGTCTGTGTGTGTTTGAGAGCGTGTGTGTGAGTGCGAGTCTGTGTGTGTTTGAGAGTGTGTGTGTGAGTGCGAGTCTGTGTGTGTTTGAGAGTGTGTGTGTGAGTGCGAGTCTGTGTGTGTTTGAGAGCGTGTGTGTGAGTGCGAGTCTGTGTGTGTGTGCCAGTGTGTGTGTGTTGAGAGTGTGTGTGTCTGGTGTGTGTTTGAGAGCGTGTGTGTGAGTGCTGAGTCTGTGTGTGTTTGAGAGTGTGTGTGCTGAGCGTGTGTGTGTTTGAGAGTGAGTGTGTGCGAAGTCTGTGTGTGTGCAGAGTGTGTGTTTGAAGTGTGAAGTGTGAGCGCGTGTGTTTGAGAGCTGTGTGTGTGAGTGCGAGTCTGTGTGTTTGAAGCGTGTGTGTGAGTGCGAGTCTGTGTGTGTTTGAGAGTGTGTGTGTGAGTGCGAGTCTGTGTGTGTTTGAGAGTGTGTGTGTGAGTGCGAGTCTGTGTGTGTGCCAGAGTGTGTGTTTGACAGCGTGTGTGAGTGCGAGTCTGTGTGTGTTTGAGAGTGTGTGTGTGTTTGAGAGTGTGTGTGTGTTTGAGAGTGAGTGTGTGCGAGTCTGTGTGTGTGCCAGAGTGTGTGTTTGAGAGTGTGAGTGTGTGCGAGCGTGTGTTTGAGAGCGTGTGTGTGAGTGCGAGTCTGTGTGTGTTTGAGAGTGTGAGTGTGAGCGTGTGTGTGTGTGAGAGTTCCTTTTTAATCCCCACAAGGCAGGAAAACCCGCCCAAACCTACTTTAGGACAAAGAGGACACAGGCCATGTCACTGCAATATTTTAACACATTTCAAACATAAACAATCACTCCAAAAGCAAACTTTCAATCAGGAGTTCTTCCTTCAGCTCCTGTAATTTTCATTATCGTTTTGACCCCCGGGCCCCTGTGGTGAATAGGAAATCAACACTGTATGGGAGGTAATGCAAAAATCCCCATAAACAAACGTGTGTGTGCGCATGCGCGCGAATGCATTAACCCTAACCCACTGAACCCAGGGAAGAGTGACGCGCTGGTCTAGTGCATAGACAAACAACCAGATTTAATTCAAATCATTTTCTAGATGCAAAAACAAAGCGATGTGCGCGCTACAGCTCAACTGTGTGACGTGTGAGGAGCGGGGCTAAATATAGCAGCAGCTCTCCGCCTGTAAACAGCGCGCACGCACTCCAGCACTCCTCAAATTTCATTTCATATAAATTTCATATAAATAGTTTAAAACTAAAATAGCTCTTCTGAGATTACAGCCTTCTCGAGCAACGAAATGACAGGCAATTAACAATGAGTCCCTAGCGACGGAGCGGGGAACTGGGACACGCCTACCTGCTTACTGGTTAATGAACTGGGACAAGCCTACCTGCTTACTGGTTTATGAACTGGGACACGCCTACCTGCTTACTGGTTTATGAACTGGGTGGGACACGCCTACGTGCTTACTGTTTAATGAACTGGGACACGCCTACCTGCTTACTGGTTTATGGACTGGGACACGCCTACCTGCCTACTGGTTTATGAACTGGGACACGCCTACCTGCTTACTGGTTTCAGGCGCGGATACACCAACTAGACCCCTTGCAGGTAGTAGAAACATGTCCTTATTGAAACTGTGAATTCGCGAGATTAGGTCTCATACTCTTTATGAGATTAGCTGTGACCATGTATTTATATCACAGTTAATATGTAACAATATTCAAGAATCCGTGGGGGATTTACCTTCATTGCTTCTGAATCAAACTGCAGCGCCGCTCCAATATAAAGAATCGCACAAGGGCACCACCTGCTGGACAAATCAGAGACTTTCCACTCTAAGAACATCCACTAAACGAGCTCGTCCGGTTCCGAGCAGCTGGTTGATCTCAGAACTTTGTCAAGTTGGGCCTTAAAGGATCCCATTAATTCAGACTCAACATGGCTAGGTAACCCCTGGTAACCTTTCCATCCCCCTCCCCACTCTCTGTGTGAAGAAGAGTCTCCTTCCCTCTGTCCTCAGTCTGTCTTAATTTCCACACTGCGTGTCCTCTGCTCCTGGTTTCTGTGCTGCGCTTCAAGCATTTTAAGGTTTTAAAGACTTCAATGATAAAGTCGTCGTTACCGTCGTGTGCCGCCCCCCTCTCTCTGTTCCAGGCGCTATAGACTCCGTTTCCTCGACCTCTCTTCGAAACTCAAACAGAATCCTGCATCACAAAACTCGGTTTCTTTTCGTTCTTTTTACTTTTCATTGTTCCAAAAAAAAAAACACGAAAATAATTAAGAATTTAAAAGTAAAACAATGATCTTCATAATAATAACAACAACAATAATAATAATATAGTTATATATTTATATATTGATTAATTGTAATTAAAAAAAAAACACATTTACAATAACAATAGTTGTCATCGATCTTTGCATTCTCAGCCCAGAGTTCCAGTATGAACAGTGAACCAGGCTGCACTACTCCTTCTGACCCGATAGGGGGCAGACTGAAGCTCATTGCACCTAAAGTTAATTTTCCCTCAAAACAGACCATTGGACCACATTATCAAAGCGTTTCCTCCCTTCTTTAAATTAACTCGTAGCTGTTCCGAAATTAGATAACAAGGGTTTAGAGCAATACATTAATTAAAGACTGGAATAAACGCTTTAAAATATGGCTGGTTGTGTTTTACCATCAGAGACCCACATTTATTCATTCATTCAGTCATTATTATCATCATTATTATTATGATGATGATTACTCAGGGTTTGGATTCCTTGATTGAGTGTGGTTGTGTTGATTTCCTTTTACAGTGAAAACGAAGGCTATACAATAGGAGACAATGATGAAAGTGCATTCCCTTTCTGACACCTTGGCTCTGGCTGCAGTTTGGCATGAGTTTTACAACCTCCTTCCCTCTAGGGTGGTAGAGATTACCACTGCCTGCATTTATTAGACTGGACCGGTCAGCAATCAATGTTCACTGATAAACAAAATGAGGAAAGAACATCCAAGTTCATTTCAGGGGTCAGTGGAAGAACGGAAAATATTATAATTGAAAATATTATTCCTATTGCTTTGTCCCCTCGTAATAGTATTTATATTTATTGGGGTTCGGCAGGGGGTGTACTGTGGCCTAATCTGGGAGTTGATTCTGTCAGCACCCGAAATATATAGAAGATATAATATAAAACAAAAATACAGAGGTGCCTCCTTCACTGTGGATTTGAGTTTCCTTAGTGAATAGCGCCCTCTGGTGGCTTCACACAGTCACACCCACATGCCTCTCAGTTAGTGATAAAGGAGGTGTTTTGGGCCCCATTCTTGCGCCTCTCAGCAGCTTCATCTTTCTGCTACTTCTTAAACTTCTTAGACTCAAGTCCTTTGTTCTTGACACCACACTACAAGTCCACTTCAGTCGAACTGCAGCTGAATTAAGGAATGCAACAAGAAGGAAATCTCTACTGCTGTTCCTCCTCCTCAACCCTGGACATTGAAGCAGTGCGGGTTTGACTGTGGAAGCACACAGAGCTTGTCACATTCCTATAATATTATTCATTCAAGAAGCCTGGACCAGCTGTCTGAATCAGTGCAGCTCTGCTTGTCAGTCAGAGTGCAGGATGTGAAACAGCGACCATTGTGGCTCTTACACAAAACCAGCCTCCTGTATACACCACAGAGGACTCTGAGCCAAGATGGGAGCCCCAGGGGTGCAGTTTTTCACAGAGAGCTGAAGAGGCTGGCCTGAAAGACAGTGTTAAAGGCGGGTATTCAAGCCTGCAGCAGGAGTCTCCGCTCTGCAGCTCCAGGGAGGAGTGCAGCAGCGACACAGAGAGAGAGACACAGTGACCTTTGAACTCCACTGACCTCTCTGGGGTCAGTACCGGGCATGCTCAGTCCAACCTCCATGACCTATGACCTTCCAAAGAAACTGGGTACTCCGTGACCCCTTAATTCTTGTCAGTTTGTCTGTCCAAAATCCAAAGACCGCTCACTTTCCGCCCCAGTCTGTCTGTCTGTCTGTCTGTCGGGGTGCCAGTGTCCAGGGGCACCCCTTCTCCCAGAGTGCACTGGGGCTGGGCTTCTGGTCTCTCTCTGCACCTCTACTTTTGAATCCACACGCGTGTGTGCGTGTGCGTGACATGCTGACCCACGCGTGCGTGCGCCTGTGTGTCTGTGTGTCAGAGACATTAACGCAGTCCTGAGAGGAGCACACAGTCCCAGAGTCTGCCTCTTCATCGTTGTGCTCCACCAGGTCTTTAACAAGAATGCACAGAGCAAAGTGAGAACGTGCTGGGAACTGCGAGTCGAACCCAGACCTGTGCCAGTGCTGCTGGAACCGCAGTGGGACAGATGCATTATACAACAGACACAGACACAGACACAGACACAGACACCTACATTATATATATATATATATATATATATATATATATATATATATATATAAAATCATTGAAACATGCAAAATTTGGCTTTTTTTTTCTTCTTTGATTAAATCTGCTCTTTCATAAAAAAATATATTCATTTTCACAAGTAGTGTGGAGGTTAGGGGGGTGGATATGAATATGAAGAGCTTGCTAGACTGTTTCCAACACGACTATACACAGGCTTCACTGGGCGTGCTTCCACACGAGAGCTTCAGCTTGTGATGATTACAGGCGAGTCACAGCAATGCTGTTTTGTATTCAATATGTTTTACAGCTTCACAGTTCTGCTGCATGTTGAGACTGGTCTTAAATGCACTTTTTTTTTTTTTTTTTAACTGCGTGAATTCTTTGGGAATACAATGTCTGAATGTACGGTGTATCTATAATGATGAAAGAACTACACTGAATACAAAAATATTTCTTATTTAAAAAGGTACGTCACGGTGAATTCGCACTAAAACCTACAGCGGCTCAAGCTTCAACGTAATAAAGGAGGAGTCGACATGCTGTATAGAGACAGACAGACAGACAGACAGACAGACATAGACAGAGACACACACACACACACACACACAGACAGAGACACAGACAGAGAGGCAGGCAGGCATCTGTGGAATGGTGCGTTCGAGGTCCAGACTTGCACAGCTATACATAATTTCTAGATATTGTATATAAAGTCAGTGTTGCTGCTCTGACATCATAGCAGGATGCAGCAGCGGCAGAACCTCTGACGACTTCCTCCCACAGAGGGGGGCGGGGTCACAGGAGCAAAGTAGGCGTGGACTTTGATATTGGGGAGGTGTGTCTGAAACAGAGAGAGAGAGAGAGAGAGTGTGAGAGAGAAAAGAGAGAAAGAGAGCAAGAGAGAGAGCGAGACGGGGAGCGTGAGAGGAGCGAGAAAAGAGTGAAAGAGCGAGAGGGGAGAGGGAGAGGAGAGAGAGAGGGAGGGAGTGGGAGAGTCAGAGAGAGGGGAGGAGAGAGAAAGAAGAGAGAGTGAGAGGGAGGGAGAGAGAGAGAGAGGAGAGAGAGAGAGAGAGAGAGAGAGAGAGAGAGAGAGAGTGCGGTGTGTGAGTGAGAGGGGTGGGGTGTGAGAGAGAGGGTGTGTGTGTGTGTGGGGTGCAGTGTGTGTGTGATTGGGGGTGTGAGAGAGGGGTGGGTGTGTGAGTGAGAGGGGTGGGTGTGTGTGTGTGTGTGTGTGAGTGAGAGGGGCGTGTGTGAGAGAGGTGCGTGTGTGTGAGAGGGGTGTGTGTGTGTGTGAGAGGGGTGTGTGTGTGTGAGTGAGGGGGGTGCAGTGTGAGAGAGAGGGGCGTGTGTGAGAGAGAGGCGTGTGAGAGAGGGGCGGTGTGAGAGAGAGAGGCGTGTGAGAGAGGGGCGTGTGTGAGAGAGGGGCGTGTGAGAGAGAGGCGTGTGTGAGAAGAGGGTGTGTGAGAGAGAGGAGCGTGTGAGAGAGGTGTGTGAGAGAGGGGGGTGCGTGTGAGAGAGGGTGCGTGTGAGAGAGGGGAGTGCGTGTGAGAGAGAGGAGGGAGGTGCAGAGAGTGAGAGGGTGCGTGTGAGAGTGAGAGGGGGTGCGTGTGAGAGTGAGAGGGGGTGCGTGTGAGAGTGAGAGTGAGAGAGGTGCGTGTGAGAGAGAGGGGGTGCGTGTGAGTAGTGAGAGGGGGTGCAGTGTGTTTGTTACCTGAGTCTCTTGATCCCCGCTCTGGTGATCTGCTGGCAGTCGTACAGCTCGATCCTCTCCAGGCTGTGGCAGCTCTTGAGGTGCTCCAGAGAGGCGTCTGTGATCAGGGGGCAGTTGTCCAGCTCGATGACCTCCAGACGGTCGTGAGCGCAGGGGCCACTGCCGCGTGCGGATCCCATCGTCCGTGATGAGCTCACAGTGAGAGAGGGACTGCAGGGAGGAGAGGAGAGAGGGAGGGAGGGGTGAGGAGAGAGAGGAGAGCCTGACTGGAGCCAGGCTAGAGCTGCCATGCCTTCAATCACAATGAAGTGCAACCCCACCACAGACTCACCAGGACCTGCAGCCGTGGACAGTATATCGAGAGCTGGATCAGGGTGCTGTCTGTGATCTGAGGAAAGAGGGGGAGAGAGGGGGTTAGAGAGGGGTAGAGAGAGGGGGTTAGAGAGGGGGTTAGAGAGGAGAGAGGTTAGAGAGGGAGAGAGGGGCAGAGAGAGAGGGGTTAGAGAGGGTTAGAGAGGGGTTAGAGGAGAGAGAGGGTTAGAGAGAGGGTTAGAGAGGGAGAGAGGGGTAGAGAGAGAGGAGAGAGAGAGGGTTAGAGAGGAAGAGAGAGGGTTAGAGAGGGAAGCAAGAGGGGTTAGAGAGAGGAGAGAGGGTTTAGAGAGGGGAGAGAGGGGAGGGGGTTAGAGAGGGAGGAGAGAAGGGGTTAGAGAAGGGGGTTAGAGAGAAGGGGGAGAGAGAGGGGTTAGAGAGGAGGGTTAGAGAGGGAGAGAGAGGAGTTAGAGAGAGGAGAGAGTTAGAGAGGGGAGAGGAGGAGAGAGAGGGGAGTTAGAGAGAGGGAGAGAGGGGGGTTAAAGAGAGGGGAGAGAGGGGAGGGGTTAGAGAGAGGGGAGGAGAGAGGGATTAGAGAGAGAGGGGTTAGAGAGGGAGAGGGGGGTTAGAGAGGGAGAGAGAGGGAGAGAGAGGGGGACTATTGTAATGCTCTGCTTCCTGGTGTCTCTTCAAAACTAATTCATAGGCTGCAGTCTGTGCAAAATAGTTCTCACGGGTTCTGACAAGAACAAGAAAGCATGATCACATATCCCCAATCTTAGCATCTCTTCATTGGTTGCCAGTACAATTTAGAATCGATTACAAGCTCTTGCTGCTGACTTTTAAAACCTTACACGGCCTTGGTCCAATCTGTCTTCTGTATTTATGTGCCGCAGCGGAGTCTGCGGTCTGCTGGTAGTGCTCAGCTGCTTGTGCCGAGAACACTGTGGGCGATCGGGCCTTTTGTTCTGTGGCCCCTTGTCTCTGGAATAACCTGCCTGGACATACTGTGAAATTAGTTTTAACTCTGGACTAAAGACTTATTTTTATATCAACTGGTGTTTTTGTAATGTGTTTATTGTTTTTAATCTTTCTGTAAAGTGCTTTGGAGATTTCTATAATGAAAGGCGCTATATAAAATAATAGTAATAGATTTATGAGGGTGTAGAGAGGGGGAGGTTTCGGTGGATCAGGGTCTGACCTGCACACACTCTTCCAGGTCCATCTTCTCCAGCTCGTGACAGTTCTGACCCAGACACAAAGAGAGAAACTCTTAGCAAACAAACACACAGACAGACGGACACAGACATAGACAGATGCACACAGACAGACACACACAGGCAGAGACAGATGCACACAGACAGAGACAGACAGACAGACAGACGCACACAGGCAGAGACAGACGCACACAGGCAGAGACAGACGTACACAGACGTACACAGACAGAGACAGACGACACAGACAGAGAGACAGACGCACAGACAGAGACAGACAGACAGGCAGACAGGCAGAGACAGGCACATGCAGGCAGAGACAGCGCACAGACAGAGACAGAGCACACAGGCAGAGACAGGCAGCACACAGACAGAGACAGACGCACACAGGCAGAGACAGACGCACACAGGCAGAGACAGACGCACACAGGCAGAGACAGACGCACACAGACAGAGACAGACAAACAGACACAGACAGACGCACACACAGAGAGATTCACGCAGACACACAAACAGACGCAGACAGACGCAGGCAGACAGACAGACAGACGCACACAGACACAGGCTCTGTTTCTGTCGCTCCAGTGATGTGTGCTAATCAGAGACTCACCCGGGCCAGAGAGGTGAAGCCGAGGTCAGTGAGCTGCGAGCAGCGAGCCACCTCCAGGATTCTAGAGAGAGAGACAGTTAGCACCTGAACACCACACAGCAATACCAGGCTAGAAATACAGTCTGCATTGCCCCTCAGCCCCCTTACCTGAGCCGCGGGCAGTTCTGCCCCAGGGCGTTGAGGTTTGCGTCGGTGATGTTGGCACAGCCGGACACACACAAGGACTGCAGCCGGGACACCCCGGCAAATAGTGAGGAGACCCTCGTCTGTGATCTGCTGCTCGGAGAGAGAGAGAGAGAGAGAGAGAGAGAGAGAGAGAGAGAGAGAGAGAGAGAGTGGAGGGAGGGGGCGAGAGAGAGGTTAGCTAGCCACATTCACAAAGCATTTGTCGCAGTGCTAAGGTTGCAAAACTGTTTCTAAAAAGAAATATTTGATGTCACCAAGTTTCATTTGATGTTTATTTGTGTGTATCAAATACCCAATCCATCCCACCTTGACAGTGAGACCCAGTGCATCTCTGAGTCTGAATGTCCTGTGAGTCTCTCCGAATGCCTCTCAGAGTCTGTCTCTCTGTGAATCAGTCAGTCTGTCTGTCTGTGTGTCTCTCTGTAAATCAGTCAGTCCGTCTGTCTGTGTGTCTCTCTGTGAATCAGTCAGTCTGTCTGTCTGTGTGTCTCTCTGTGAATCAGTCAGTCTGTCTGTCTGTGTGTCTCTCTGTGAATCAGTCTGTCTCCCAGGTACTCACGGAGCAGGTCTGCAGGTTCAAGGTGAGCAGTTCTGGGCAGTGAGCGCCGATATGTTTGAGAGCTTCATCTTCCAGCTGGAAAAAAGAAAAGAAAACTGTTAAGAACATTCATTTATGTGTGGGTATGTGTTTAAACAAAAAACAAAACAAGAAAAACTGTAGTGTGAAGAGTATGGTGTGTAGTGTGCAGTGTGTGGTGTAGGGTAGGGTGTGTAGTGTGCAGTGTGTAAGGTGTAGGGTATGGTGTGTAGTGTGCAGTGTGTAAGGTGTAGGGTATGGTGTGTAGTGTGTAAGGTGTAGGGTATGGTGTGTAGTGTGCAGTGTATGGTTGTATAGTGTGCAGTGTGTAGGGTATGGTGTGTAGTGTGCAGTGTGTAGGGTATGGTGTGCAGTGTGCAGTGTGTAGGGTATGGTGTGTAGTGTGCAGTGTATGGTGTGTAGTGTGCAGTGTGCAGGGTATGGTGTGTAGTGTGCAGTGTGTAGGGTATGGTGTGTAGTGTGCAGTGTGTAGGGTATGGTGTGCAGTGTGCAGTGTGTAGGGTATGGTGTGCAGTGTGCAGTGTGTAGGGTATGGTGTGTAGTGTGCAGTGTGTAAGGTGTAGGGTATAGTGTGCAGTGTATGGTGTGTAGTGTGCAGTGTGCAGGGTATGGTGTGTAGTGTGCAGTGTGTAGGGTATGGTGTGTAGTGTGCAGTGTGTAGGGTATGGTGTGCAGTGTGTAGGGTATGGTGTGTTGTGTGCAGTGTGTAAGGTGTAGGGTATAGTGTGCAGTGTGTAGGGTATGGTGTGTAGTGTGCAGTGTGTAAGGTGTAGGGTATAGGGTGTAGTGTGCAGTGTGTAGTGTATGGTGTGTAGTGTGCAGTGTGTAAGGTGTAGGGTATAGGGTGTAGTGTGCAGTGTGTAGTGTATGGTGTGTAGTGTGCAGTGTGTAAGGTATAGGATGTAGTGTGCAGTGTGTAGGGTATGGTGTGTAGTGTGCAGTGTGTAAGGTATAGGATGTAGTGTGCAGTGTGTAGGGTATAGGTTTTAGGACACAGTGTGTAGGGTGCAGTGTGTAAGGTGTAGGGTATAGGATGCAGTGTGTAGGGTATAGGATGCAGTGTGTAGGGTATAGTGTGTAGTGTGCAGTGTGTAGGGTATGGTGTGTAGTGTGCAGTGTGTAGGGTATAGGATGCAGTGTGTAGGGTATAGGATGCAGTGTGTAGGGTATAGGATGCAGTGTGTAGGGTGCAGTGTGTAGGGTATAGGGTGCAGGGTACCTGAGTGCAGCCCTTCAGGAACAGGCAGTGCAGGGCAGGGCAGCAGCGCACCAGAGCCTGGATCCCGTCCTTGGTCACCTGATCACACCAAGAGATGTTGAGCTGCTCCAGTAGGGGGCACCCTTCACTGCAGACAACACAGGAAAACGTAAGCAACACAGCATAACGCAACAAGAAAACATAATGCAACACAAAACAGACAGCGATGAGAGGGACAGCGATGAGAGGGACAGCGATGAGAGGAACAGCGATGAGAGGGACAGCGATGAGGCTCACCTGAGCGCTTTGAGGGACAGGTTGGTGATGGAGGTGCAGGAGGCCAGGTCCAGGTGCTTCAGCTTGGGACAGAACTTACTGAGACTGCTGCAGGTACTGTGGATAGGAGAGAGAGAGACGAGGGAGAGGAGAGAGGGCGAGAGAGACAGCAGTAAAGAAAACAGGGTTTTTGACATTTCAAGTGAGAGCCACCCTCTCCCCCTGGTCACACTCACGCGTCTGTGATCTTGGTGCAGCCGTTGAGATTCAGCAGCTCGATGTTCCTGCAGTTCTGAGAGAACGTCCTGCAGAGAGAGAGAGAAGGTGAGCAGTGAGGTAGCAATCCTGATAGACTCCAATGGAAAACATCTGGACCAGAGGTGGCTGGTCCCAGGCAGGAGGGTGACCAAACTGCGCTGTCCCACCACAGAAAGTGCCCTAAAGATCCTGTCAAAAGCAGAAATTTGGGAGCCCAAAGTATCTCATCATACACACGGGCCCCAACAGCTTGGGCTCCCATGGAGGCAACGTGGCTTCCCTGCTCCAAGATCATGATCTCCACCCCGCTGCCCAACATGCACCTGACACACCACCGCACCATCCAGCAGCACCACCTGTACGACCAGGTGCACCTTATTAAAGAGGGAGTGAGGGGGTCCGGTATACAGAAGCCCAGCCAAGCGTGTATAATGCAGATGAAACAGGACTGTACTGGAGCAAAACACTTGCATCCCGAAATGAAAAGCATGCCAGGGGGTACAAAAAGTGCAAGGACCGTGCTACTTTGCTGGCGTGTGCCAATTCTGCTGGAACACATTGACTGCCTCTGATGTTGATAGGCAAATCCAAATCACCTAGATGTTTTTTTTTTAATTTATTTATTTTAATTTAGTCATTGCCAATTATTTTTTATTATTTTCTCCCAATTTAGAATGTCCAATTATTTTTAGGCTCAGCTCACCGCTACCACCCCTGCGCTGACTCGGGAGGGTGAAGACGAACACACGCTGTCCTCCGAAGCGTGTGCCATCAGCTGACCGCTTTTTTTCACACTGCAGACTCACCATGCAGCCACCCAAGAGCTACAGCGTCAGAGGACAACGCAGCTCTGGGCAGCTTACCGGCAAGCCCACAGGCGCCTGGCCAGACTACAGGGGTCGCTGGTGCGCGGTGAGCTGAGGCCACCCTGGCCGACCTAACTCTCCCTCCCCCCGGGCGACGCTTGTGCACCGCCCCCTGGGAGCTCTCGTCCACGGTCGGCTGTGGAATAGCCTGGACTCAAACTCGCGACGTCCAGACTATAGAGCACATCCTGCACTCCACACGGAGCACCTTTACTGGATGTGCCACTCGAGAGCTCCTTCACCTAGATGTTTTAAACACGTGAACATGCAAAACCAGCCGCAGAGATAAATTTTTTTTTTTAAAAATCAAGGATGAATAAAATAACTTTTTAAGGACTGGTGAGTTCATCTAAACCCACTTAAACTGGATAAGAAAGCTGTGCTGCTGCTAGATAACTGCCCAGGACATCCCAAGGAGCTTCGATCACGGGATGGGAAGATTCGCTGCACGTTTCTTCCCCCGAACACAACCAGTAAAATTCAGCCAATGGATCAGGGAGTCCTACAAGCTTTGAAAACGCCGTACAGACGCAGATTCCAGTGCCACGTTCGGAATGGCTCAGAGCCCACACCAGACAGCAGTTCATACATGTTGTCTACACTTGTGCTTCAGCATGGAGTGAAGTGAAAGCCACAGGCCTGGCAAACGCGTGGAAGAACATGTTAAGTGCACACGCTATGGAGAATGATGATGATGATGATGAGGAGGAGGATCCACCAGTGAAAACCATCGTGGATTTGTAGTGGGAAATGATGTTGATGAAGGCGATGAATGGATAAGGTCTGGTGACAATTTAGATGGCACTTATTTAACTGAAGAAGACATTGTGAATTCTGTTACGCAGCCAGCTGTAGAGAACAACGATGACTCCAGTGATGAAGAGAAAGTTCCAATCCCAGCTCATGGAGAGGCAGAGGTCATGCTGGGAAAGTGTTTATTGTGGGCAGAATCCCAGCCAGACACTTCTGATGGAACTATTGCTACCGCGAAATGTGCAGCACAATGCTGCATCAGAGAATGTCCTCACTGACACAAACAACTATAAAAGGACATTTCTACCCTAGGACATTAAAACAAGGTACACCCTGTAGTGTTGTTTTTCTAGCGAACTGTACTGTATGTTAGGCCTTTTTAATTTTTATTCTGAGAGTGACTATTATAACAACCTTGACTTGCATAAAGAAGGAAAAACACTGAGTGAAATATCTGACATCACTCGATTTTCAAGGTGCGGTGTCCGAATCCAAAGCATAATCAACAAGTATAGAGAAACATCACCTGCAATTGACAAACCCAGGACTGGAAGACCTAAAAGCTGTCTAACAAGGATGAGCGATACTTGAAGATAATATCCTTAAGGAATAGAAAGAAGACAAGCGTTGAATTGACAACAGAACTGGCAGAAGGCACAGGTGTCGCTGTCCATCAAATCAACAGTACGAAGCACCTTTGACCATTGTTCCATAGTCCAATTTCTGTGATCTTGTGCATATTTTAGCCTTTTAGTCTTGTCCCCCTTTCTTAACAGAGGTATTCTTACTGCAACACATCCTTTAAGTCCTGATTTCAAGAGTGACCTTCGTACTGTTGATTTGATGGACAACGACAAAAATAAGCCAAATTGAGGAATTCATTGACACTCCTTTTGAGAACTATTGAGAACTATTAAATACAGTACTGGAGATGAAAGATAAACTCCAAGCCCTCAAGCCCAGGAAAGCCTGTGGGCCCGACAGCATCAACAATGAGATGCTGAAACAGCAGCCCCAGGCTTCAGGAAGCCCTGCTTAAATTATTCAGCCTCATTGAAACAGCAACCCCGGGCTGCTTCCCTGCCATATGGAACCAAGGGCTTATAACCCCAATTCACAAAAGTGGAGACAAATTAGACCCCAGCAATTACCGAGGCATCTGTGTGAGCAGTAACCTGGGGAAGGTGTTCTGCAGTATCATTAACGCCTGCATACTGGCCTTACCAAGCAAACCACCGAATTCTTGAAAGTGGTGTAGGGGGTAAAGTCTCTGACATCATTAAGTCATTGTACACAGAGAGTAAGTGCGGTATGAGAATTGGTAAAGAACAGAGTTTTTCACCCAAGGCAGTGGAGTGAGGCAGGACTGCAGTCTGCACCCAACACTGTTCAACATCTACATTAACGAGTTGGATCAGTCTGCAGCCCCTGGACTCTACATGACACTGAAGTTAAATTCCTGCTCTATGCAGATGACCTGGTCCTGCTGTCACCCACAGAGTAGGGGCTGCAGCAGAGCCTGGCACTGCTAGAGCAGTACTGTCAGAACTGGGCACTGACAGTAAACCTGGACAAGACCAGAGTTATGGTATTCCAGAAGAAAGCCAGATCTGTTCCCCACCACAATCACTCCCTCACCTGAGCTGCTGTCCCCACCCCCAGGCACCCCTCAGGCTCAGCTTCCTCAGGAACCCCCAAGGCGTTTAGAGATGTTCTCCACGACACGCCCTGAAACAAACAGACAGACAGACAAACAGCTGTTAGGGAAAAAGAGAGGAGCGAGGGGAGAAAGAGAGGGGCGAGGGGAGAAAGAGAGAGAGAGAGAGATGGAGAGGGGAGGCGGGGTGGAGAGGGGAGGCGGGGGTAGAGAGGGGAGGCAGGGCCAGGCTCACCTCGATGTCTCTCTGGAAGTCGAAGAGGTCGATCCTCTGCCAGTTACTACCGTCCAGCGCCAGCACATTCCAGGCCTGCGAGAGACAGAGAGAGAGAGAGAGACAGAGAGAGACAGCGAGAGAGAGAGAGACAGAGACAGAGAGATAGAGAGAGCACAGGGTTACGTTGCTGGTTTCGGAGTGGGGATGATGTTAGATTACGTTTAATTTCCTAAACATTTAAACTTTAACATGTTAAAGAACAATCACTTATGAATGATGCACCACTAACTAAATAAATATTGAGTAAATAACCATGCCCTGCTGCCCCCATCCCACTGCACAGCTGATCTCTGCATACTTGAAGGCACCATTCTAAATGTTTAACACGTTTAATCAATTAAGAGCTAAGCTATTAACCTCCCTAGTTCAGAGAGAGAGAGAGAGAGAGAGGAGTGTGTTCGGTTCTGCAGGATTCTGAGACCCACCCTGGAGACCTGGGCACATCGGCAGAGAGTCACCACGTCCAGGAAGGAGAATATCCTGAGAAAGAGAGACAGAGAGGGACAGGGTTCAAACATGGCGTTGTCAAAAGCTGTGGCTCCAAAGCAGCAGCTGCAATTCCATGCAGCTCTCCCAATCGTTGTGCTGCTGAAGCGTTTGTTTTTTTTATTTTCATTTGAAGGGCAGTGTAAAGCTGAGGGAACAGGGAGTCACTGTGTGGCTTGGAACTTGGTTTCAGGAGACTAGGTTTCAGCCCCCTGCACGGCACACCAGGGGAGACTTGGGGTTTGATACAGCAACCTCAAACTAGGTCTCCCAGAACCAGGTTTCAAGCCGCTGTTCCTGAAAAAGTGGCTTTGTGTTCCCCCA
Source organism: Acipenser oxyrinchus oxyrinchus (assembly GCA_030684275.1). Classification (NCBI taxonomy): domain Eukaryota; kingdom Metazoa; phylum Chordata; class Actinopteri; order Acipenseriformes; family Acipenseridae; genus Acipenser; species Acipenser oxyrinchus. The sequence goes on along the minus strand of CM060269.1, from coordinate 22,241,897 downwards.
GCTTAACAGCATCTACTCACATGAGAAAGCAAAGACGCGCACGCACACACAGACAGACACACACACCTCTGTACTAACAAACACATACTGTATGGGAAGGGGAAAACCCCTGTTAATAAAGGTATGAAACTAAAAAGCCAAATCACATAATTACTGAAAACAACTGAACGAAAGCGGGCAAAACAGAACATACATTTTAGTGGAAAAGCAAAAAGGAAAACTGAACAGGTTCTAGAATTCTAAGAGAGCAAACTGAATCCACGTTTTGTAAATACCCTCCATGGTGTGGTGTACTCACTGACAGAACACACAGCAGACTCTCACACACAGAGCAGACTCTCACACACACACACACACACACACAGAGCAGACTCTCACACACACACACACACACACACACACACGCAGACTCTCACACACACACACACACACACACACACACACACACACACACACACACACACACACACACACAGCAGACACTCACACACACACACACACACACACACACACACACACACACACACAGAGCAGACTCTCACACACACACACACACACACACACACACACACACACACAGCAGACTCTCACACACACACACACACACACACACACACACACACACACACACACACACACACACACACACACTCACACACACAGCAGACTCTCACACACACACACACACACACACACAGCAGACTCTCACACACAGCAGACTCTCACACACACACACACAGACACAGACTCTCTACACACACAGCAGACTCTCACACACACACACACACACACAGCAGACTCTCACACACAGCAGACTCTCACACACACACACTCTCTCACACACAGCAGACTCTCACACACACACACACACACTCACACACACACAGCAGACTCTCACACACAGCAGACTCTCTCTCACACACACACACACAGAGCAGACTCTCACACACAGCAGACTCTCACACACACACACACACACACAGACTCACACACACAGCAGACTCTCACACACACACACACACAGACACTCACACACAGCAGACTCTCACACACACAGCAGACTCTCACACACACACACACACAGACTCTCTCGCACACAGCAGACTCTCTCACACAGCAGACTCACACACACACACAGAGCAGACTCTCACACACAGCAGACTCTCACACACACACACAGCAGACTCTCACACACACACACACACACACACACACACACAGCAGACTCTCACACACACACACACACACACACACACAGCAGACTCTCACACACACACACACACTGACTCTGACTGCATGAAGGTTTCCTGCATGTGGTTTCTCAGTCTCCTGTCAGTGTTGTTAATTACAGCAGCACTTTAAACTCTGCAGAACCCAGAGACCTGTGCCTATTATCCTGTTACCCTACAGCAGGGATTACCAGCCCTGGTCCTGGAGAGCCCCTATCCTGCAGGTTTTATAGGTGTATTTACATCCTCAGTGCTAAAGATCTGGAACACCTGTTAATTGACTAATTAAGCCAATAACTGGTGCAACTGAGTAACTGAGAGATTGGTTGAAACGAAACCAGCAGCCCCAGTAGCTCCCCAGGACCAGGGTTGGAGACCCCTGTCCTAGAGGAGGCTGTGTGGTCCAGTGGTTAAAGAAAAGGGCTTGTAACCAGGAGGTCCCCGGTTCAAATCCCACCTCAGCCACTGACTCACTGTGTGACCCTGAGCAAGTCACTTAACCTCCTTGTGCTCGGTCTTTCGGGTGAGACGTAATTGTAAGTGACTCTGCAGCTGATGCATAGTTCACACACCCTAGTCTCTGTAAGTCGCCTTGGATAAAGGCGTCTGCTAAATAAACAAATAATAATAGAGTGTGTGTGTGTGTACTATAGAGTGCCCCCTGTTGGTGTGTATGCATTGCGAGAGAGAGGGAGAGGGTGAAGTTTGGGGTCCCCACTCTAAATTGTGAGTACAGTAAATCGGGACAGAAGTCCAACAGAAATCTTACACGTAGAATTATGCCAAAACATCCTGCAGTTGCACAGAAATGCTCCAAGCAATGCTTGTGGAGCTGAGCTAGGACGTCTTCCCTCACTGCTCACTGTACAAAAGAGAGCTTCGAGGCACTGAAGCCATCTGAACCAAAGCAACTCCGACTCCTACCAGCACAAGACCCTGAAGAGCCAGGAGAGCTACTCAAATAAAAAGAGCATCAACTACATGATGGAGAAGCTCTGTGAGGAGAACCAGATCAGCATCACAGAGCCTTCAGAACAGCTGCTCTAATCAGGCCCCAGCGAGATTAAAATAGCCACCGTCCTGGAAAACAATACCTGATACACTGGGAGAGCCAAGTAAAATCACAGCATGAATTAGAGAGAGTGCTGCCAGAGCTTAAACAGACCATACGCCCTGGCAGAATATTTGGTCAGCGCTAAAGACCAAAAACAAAAACTGACCAAATACAGATTGAGCGACCACACTTTAGCAATTGAAAAGGGTCGACACAGAGCCACCTGGAGACCCAGAGAGAGGTGAGCACTGGGAGTCAGGCCACATTGAGACAGAGCTCCACTTCCTACTGCAGAGAGAGGAGAGAGGAGACTGTGTGAGCACTGTGAGCCAGGCCACATTAAGACAGAGCTCCACTTCCTACTGCAGAGAGAGGAGAGAGGAGACTGTGTGAGCACTGGGAGCCAGGCCACATTGAGACAGAGCTCCACTTCCTACTGCAGAGAGAGGAGAGAGGAGACTGTGTGAGCACTGTGAGCCAGGCCACATTGAGACAGAGCTCCACTTCCTACTGCAGAGAGAGAGAGAGGAGACTGTGTGAGCACTGTGAGCCAGGCCACATTGAGACAGAGCTCCACTTCCTACTGCAGAGAGAGAGAGAGGAGACTGTGTGAGCACTGGGAGCCAGGCCACATTGAGACAGAGCTCCACTTCCTACTGCAGAGAGAGGAGAGAGGAGACTGTGTGAGCACTGGGAGCCAGGCCACATTGAGACAGAGCTCCACTTCCTACTGCAGAGAGAGGAGAGAGGAGACTGTGTGAGCACTGGGAGCCAGGCCACATTGAGACAGAGCTCCACTTCCTACTGCAGAGAGAGGAGAGAGGAGACTGTGTGAGCACTGGGAGCCAGGCCACATTGAGACAGAGCTCCACTTCCTACTGCAGAGAGAGAGAGAGGAGACTGTGTGAGCACTGTGAGTCAGGCAACATAGAAACAGAGCTCCACTTCCTACTGCAGAGAGAGGAGAGAGGAGACTGTGTGAGCACTGTGAGTCAGGCAACATAGAAACAGAGCTCCACTTCCTACTGCAGAGAGAGAGAGAGGAGACTGTGTGAGCACTGTGAGTCAGGCAACATAGAAACAGAGCTCCACTTCCTACTGCAGAGAGAGGAGAGAGGAGACTGTGTGAGCACTGGGAGTCAGGCAACATAGAAACAGAGCTCCACTTCCTACTGCAGAGAGAGGAGAGAGGAGACTGTGTGAGCACTGTGAGTCAGGCAACATAGAAACAGAGCTCCACTTCCTACTGCAGAGAGAGGAGAGAGGAGACTGTGTGAGCACTGTGAGTCAGGCAACATTAGAGACAGAGCTCCACTTCCTACTGCAGAGAGAGAGAGAGGAGACTGTGTGAGCACTGTGAGTCAGGCAACATAGAAACAGAGCTCCACTTCCTACTGCAGAGAGAGGAGAGAGGAGACTGTGTGAGCACTGTGAGTCAGGCCACATAGAAACAGAGCTCCACTTCCTACTGCAGAGAGAGGAGAGAGGAGACTGTGTGAGCACTGGGAGTCAGGCAACATAGAAACAGAGCTCCACTTCCTACTGCAGAGAGAGAGAGAGGAGACTGTGTGAGCACTGTGAGTCAGGCAACATAGAAACAGAGCTCCACTTCCTACTGCAGAGAGAGGAGAGAGGAGACTGTGTGAGCACTGTGAGTCAGGCAACATAGAAACAGAGCTCCACTTCCTACTGCAGAGAGAGAGAGAGGAGACTGTGTGAGCACTGTGAGTCAGGCCACATAGAAACAGAGCTCCACTTCCTACTGCAGAGAGAGGAGAGAGGAGACTGTGTGAGCACTGTGAGTCAGGCAACATAGAAACAGAGCTCCACTTCCTACTGCAGAGAGAGAGAGAGGAGACTGTGTGAGCACTGGGAGCCAGGCCACATTGAAACAGAGCTCCACTTCCTACTGCAGAGAGAGGAGAGAGGAGACTGTGTGAGCACTGGGAGCCAGGCCACATTGAGACAGAGCTCCACTTCCTACTGCAGAGAGAGGAGAGAGGAGACTGTGTGAGCACTGGGAGCCAGGCCACATTGAGACAGAGCTCCACTTCCTACTGCAGAGAGAGGAGAGAGGAGACTGTGTGAGCACTGGGAGCCAGGCCACATTGAGACAGAGCTCCACTTCCTACTGCAGAGAGAGGAGAGAGGAGACTGTGTGAGCACTGGGAGCCAGGCCACATTGAAACAGAGCTCCACTTCCTACTGCAGAGAGAGGAGAGAGGAGACTGTGTGAGCACTGTGAGTCAGGCAACATAGAAACAGAGCTCCACTTCCTACTGCAGAGAGAGAGGAGACTGTGTGAGCACTGTGAGTCAGACCACATAGAAACAGAGCTCCACTTCCTACTGCAGAGAGAGGAGAGAGGAGACTGTGTGAGCACTGTGAGTCAGGCAACATAGAAACAGAGCTCCACTTCCTACTGCAGAGAGAGGAGAGAGGAGACTGTGTGAGCACTGGGAGTCAGGCCACATTGAGACAGAGCTCCACTTCCTACTGCACTGCCCCAAAGGGACATTCATTCCCAAATTCACGAGTCACAGAAACTGAAAAATTACAAATATTTTTAGGAGAGGTGGGGACAACATGTGGACTAGCTGCAGAATATGTGACTACCTGTCACAGTCTAAGAGACAAAAACTAATCTGCACTGAAAATATGTCTTTTCATTGTGTCTGTTTATGCATTGTGACTGTGTTTGTTTTTCTCTCATACATTGTAATTGCTTTGGCAAAACTTGTTTATTCTTGTCATGCCAATAAAGCTTATTGAATTGAATTGAACTGAATTGCATTGCGAGGTAGAGTGTATCGGTGTGTGTGTGTGTGTGTGTGTGTGAGCGTATAGTAAAAAAAAAAAGAGAGAGAGTGAGAGTGTGTAAGTGAGTGAGTGAGGGAGTGTGTGAGTTAGTTAGGGAGTGTGTTAGTGAGTGAGTGAGTGAGGGAGTGTGTGAGTTAGTTAGGGAGTGTGTTAGTGAGTGAGTGAGTGAGGGAGTGTGTGAGTTAGTTAGGGAGTGTGTTAGTGAGTGAGTGTGTGAGGGAGACGGTGTGAGTTAGTTAGGAAGTGCGTGAGTGAGTGCGTGATTGAATGAGTGCGAGAGTTAGGGAGTGCGTGCGTGATTGAGTGAGAGTGCATGACTGAGTGAGAGTGCGTGAGTTTGGGTGTGAGTGAGTGTGTGAGTGCGTGAGTTAGTGAGAGTGCGTGCGGATTGAGTGAGAGTGCGTGAGTTTGGGTGTGAGTGCGTGAGTTAGGGAGTGCGTGATTGAGTGAGTGCGTGATTGAGTGAGTGCTCTTCCCTGTCAGTGTGAGTTGCTGATGCAAGAATGACAGAGAAGGATTTTCGCGAGTTGCTGGTGGGAGGGTCTAAACCCCAGCTTTACTCTATCTATCAGCCGGACGGGCCCCAGATGAACTGAACACATGACTCCTGTTCTTGCGGGTTTGCATTGGCTTCCTGTCTGTTCCCATGACACTTCCAAGATTCTGCTGCTGACAGACAAGACCCTACATGGCCAGGCTCCTTCTGACATCACGGACCTTCTTAGCCCAAACATCCCAGGGAGACGGCTCAGGTCTTCCAATTCAGGACTTCTTCAATGCATTTCACCCCAGCCTATTCCTCTGGGTGGGCACAGCTCAGTTGGATTATTCTACTTTTATCTTGTTTGTATTTAAGTTTACAATGTTTATAAATGAATTTGTATTTTGGACATTTTGATTGCGCAGCGCCTTGGGACACTTCGTTGTGAAAGGCGAATATTTAAATTAAAGTTATTATTATTGTGTGAGTTTGTGTGTGATTGTGTGAGTTTGTGTGTGAGTGTGTTAGTGAGTGTGTGAGTTCGTGTGTGCGTGCGAGTGTGTTAGTGCAGTGGTGATGCTGCACGCTGATTGGCTGTTGAGGATCTTTTACCGTGCAGTTATACAGTACAATGCACAGCAGAACTTATTTTTGCCAAAGCACAGCTCGATTAATCAATTCAAAAAAATAAATTAAAAAAGCAAGGAGACACAAAGATCTAACAAGTCAACAACTTAATGAAACAGAAGAAAACACAAATGCTTGGGCAGCTGGTGTTTTTATTGATTGGATGAAACAAAGAAATGATAAATCGACTTAACACCAGAACTGCCACGGTAGGAATTTTGACGGTTTTCACTTTTAAAATTTAAATTACTCTGCGTGTGTTAAAGATCCGCGGTTGTCTGTTCTGGACTTTTCCTAAATACATGTATTAAATATACTGACAGCGTCTGAAAGTCAGAATCGCAAAAATAAAGTTATAAGCATTTCTACCTAGAACCACCAAAAGTAGTCATTTTGACAGCTTGTTACAATACATGCTTTTATTGTTAATATAACCAGCAACACGCTATTTCTTTATATGTATACAAGCCAGTTTGTTATCTGTACCTCCGCTGAGTTTATAACAGTATGCATTTGAATAGAATATTGCTCTTGACGTCTAAATATGTGTTATACAAATCTCTATTGTAACCCTATCAATTCCTTGGAGAACTGCCCTCTGGCTTTCCACGTGAGCATATATAGTCTGCTGTCTTATAATATTACTATTACAAGAATTTTTTGAGAAATCTTGAGATTTTTGCGTTTTGATTTGAGAGCAACTACAGATATATTTGCCTTAGCATCAGAAATTTGGAACGACTTCATTGCAAACAGCATTGCCTGCTTCAAGCTAAACATAAAACATTACATGGACAAGCAGCTGTTTTCGACAAAAGCACAGTGTCACTGGACACAATGCATGTCAAACAAACCTGTCAAATTCGGGATCAAGTTTTGGCTGGCAGCGGACCCTACCCCAGCTGTGCAAAGATGAAACTCGCCCAGCTGGTCAGAGACTGGGTGACAGTGTTAGGCTGATGTAACCGTGCTTAGGAAAAGGGATGAATGTTACCAATGACAATTTCTTATTTCACTGTAATTAGCAAAACAGTTGAAGAAAAAAAAACAAAAAAAACCCAGCCTGGTTGGAACAGTAAACAAAGCGAGAAGAGAGTTTCCACCATCTGCACAAAACTTAGTACTCATTGAAAGCAATAACCAGTGTCCAGTTGCTCTGTTTTACAATGTACTGGACGTGGCTGCCATCAGTTCCTTCGTTTGGTACAATGGATGCACTGGGGGAAATATCAGTAGGAGAGATCTCTTATGATGCTAGCCATGGAGCTTTGGCAGAAACATTTCAATCAGAAAACTGCAAAGCGGCAGGGAAATGCAGCTCAACCTGGATACAGTGCGCATCAAGTGACACACGCAACAGAAAATGCAATCAAAATAACACTTCTGATATCTGTGCTCAGTGTGAAACAGCAGTATGTGGTCAATGCACACGACAAGTTGACAAGCGTTACATCTGTGTGGATTGTGCGAATATGGGGGCTACTTTGAAGTATGTTTCCCTGAATGCGCATTCCCGTTACACAATGGAAACTGAGTTATTTTCTTTTTTTTTTAATGTTATTTTTTATAAATAATTATTTCGATTTTACAATTGTGTATATAAGCCTACATATATCCAGTTTACAGCTGGTTACACAATATCTACTTTTGAAACGTTCACCTCAGCCACTGACTCATTGTGTGACCCTGAGCAAGTCACTTAACCTCCTTGTGCTCCGTCTTTCGGGTGAGACGTTGTTGTAAGTGACTCTGCAGCTGATGCATAGTTCACACACCCTAGTCTCTGTAAGTTGCCTTGGATAAAGGCGTCTGCTAAATAATAATAATATGAGTGTATGAGTGAGGGTGTTAGTGAGTGAGGGTTTAGTGAGGGTGTTAGTGAGTGAGGGTGTTAGTGAGTGAGGGTGTTAGTGAGTGTGAGTGAGGGTGTTAGTGAGTGAGGGTGTTAGTGAGTGTGAGTGAGGGTGTTAGTGAGTGTGTGTGAGTGAGGGTGTTAGTGAGGGTGTGTGAGTGAGGGTGTGAGTGAGTGAGGGTGTTAGTGAGTGAGGGTGTTAGTGAGTGAGGGTGTTAGTGAGTGTGAGTGAGTGAGGGTGTTAGTGAGTGTGAGTGAGTGAGGGTGTTAGTGAGTGTGGGTGAGTGAGGGTGTTAGTGAGTGAGGGTGAGTGAGGGTGTTAGTGAGTGAGGGTGAGTGAGGGTGTTAGTGAGTGAGGGTGAGTGAGGGTGTTAGTGAGTGTGGGTGAGTGAGGGTGTTAGTGAGTGTGGGTGAGTGAGGGTGTTAGTGAGTGTGGGTGAGTGAGGGTGTTAGTGAGTGTGGGTGAGTGAGGGTGTTAGTGAGTGAGGGTGTTAGTGAGTGAGGGTGTTAGTGAGTGAGGGTGTTAGTGAGTGTGTGTGAGTGAGGGTGTTAGTGAGTGTGGGTGAGTGAGGGTGTTAGTGAGTGAGGGTGTTAGTGAGTGAGGGTGTTAGTGAGTGAGGGTGAGTGAGGGTGTTAGTGAGTGTGTGTGAGTGAGGGTGTGAGTGAGTGAGGGTGTGAGTGAGTGAGGGTGTTAGTGAGTGAGGGTGAGTGAGGGTGTTTGTGAGTGTGTGTGAGTGAGGGTGTTAGTGAGTGAGGGTGAGTGAGAGTGTTAGTGAGTGTGTGTGAGTGAGGGTGTTAGTGAGTGAGGGTGTTAGTGAGTGTGTGTGAGTGAGGGTGTTAGTGAGTGTGTGTGAGTGAGGGTGTTAGTGAGTGTGTGTGAGTGAGGGTGTTAGTGAGTGTGTGTGAGTGAGGGTGTTAGTGAGTGTAGTGCCCCCTAGTGTCAGGGTATCACACTTACCGCAGCAGCAGCTCTTTTGGCAGCTTTTTGTTGATGACGGCCTCGTCACTGTTCGAGAACATCTGAGAGGGGAGAGAACAGCAACATCAGCAACACTGAACACGACACTGAGGGAGAGAACAGCAACACTGAACACGACACTGAGGGAGAGACCAGCAACATCAGCAACACTGAACATGACACTGAGGGAGAGAACAGCAACACTGAACACAACACTGAGGAGAGAACAGCAACACTGAACACGACACTGAGGGAGAAAACAGCAACATCAGCAACACTGAACATGACACTGAGGGAGAGAACAGCAACACTGAACACAACACTGAGGGAGAGAACAGCAACACTGAACACGACACTGAGGGAGAGAACAGCAACACTGAACACAACACTGAGGGAGAGACCAGCAACATCAGCAACACTGAACATGACACTGAGAGAGAAACCAGCAACACTGAACACAACACTGAGGGAGAGAACAGCAACACTGAACACGACACTGAGGGAGAGAACAGCAACACTGAACACGACACTGAGGGAGAGAACAGCAACACTGAACACAACACTGAGGGAGAGACCAGCAACATCAGCAACACTGAACATGACACTGAGGGAGAGAACAGCAACATCAGCAACACTGAACACAACACTGAGAGAGAGAACAGCAACACTGAACACAACACTGAGAGAGAGAACAGCAACACTGAACAGTGAACATGACAGCATTCTGTGAGCAACTGTAGCAGGGATGGAAATACGACTCCTATAGCATAGCAGTTTTACGCATTCCAGATTTCACTGCAAGCTTGATTAGCCACAGTGTGTATGTAACAAGCTCAGGTGTGTCTTATTAAAAACTCATAGTAAAACCCAGAATGGCTCAAACCGCTGTGTTCGTATTTCCAACCCTCGGCCACACAAAAATGTAAGTATATCTAAACACAACCCAGTTCAATATGAAAACCAACCGTGACAGTGTTGTTGGTAACATAACTGAGCCGGCCATTATCGCCCCTCCCTCTGTATTCACCGAATTAGACACCTGTGTCTTTAAGGCCTGCAGTTAGTTACCTGGCAGTAACACAAATCAACACACTGCCCAGACACCCCTCCCTTCTCACAAATAACACGAGGAATGGTCACTCCTTTCAAATCCCCCCCTGAGTAAGAAAAATCATTAAAAAAAGTCCTGTTTGGTGCGGGAGCGGTGTGTTTGTAATCAAACCAGCAGCCCGGATCTACCGTCTTAACAACATTATTCAAACATATATTTTATGATACACTCCACATGGCTAGGAACTAACACACACGCTTGTCCCAATACAACAATACTTAGGGGATAAAAAAAACAAAAAAAAAAAAACAAGTCCAGACTTGTCTTAAAAAAACAATTGTTCGTTAACACACAACACAGGTTATGACAGACTCTTGGTGACTAATACCGTATTTAAAAATGCTTTTAAATGTGTCTTTACCAAAATACATGTCACTCGTTTTAAAAGGGGCAAGAGCAACCAGACAAGACAGGAATGAGCCGCATTATTGTTGCTAAAGTGGGTTTATTCACTGCAACGTTACGGGGGTTTGTGTGTGAACGAAGCCCCTGTCTAACCGAGGCACGGCCTAGATCCCGACCTTATAAATCAGCTGTTGCGCCGTTAAAAAAAATAAATAGAAACCGCAGCAATCCCACACAAGCCAGGGCCTTGGGAGATTAATATAAAACCACCAAAGCACCACACGCTGCCTCCTTCGACACCATAAACACAGCGCAAAAAAAAAGGGATTTACGAAACTACCACCATTACACTAAAACCAAAAGTTTCAGACAACCCGAGAAACAAAAAAAACAAACGTACTCAATACAAAACATAAACCAAGGCAGTGGAGTTGTAAAGGTATTCTTTTCTTTAATTTTATTTTATTTATATATACGTGTAAAACTGGTGTGATTGTGATACGTGGTATAATCTTGAAAAAATGATCGTAAGAGAAGTTTATCAATGTTGTCACCGTCAGCTGTGCTCCCTTGCAGCCTGTGTGGCCCAGCCGCCATTATAAGCTCTGCAGTGGAGCTCAGGATGCAACGCAAATAAAGAAAACGCAACGAATCTGCCGTGAAACAACACAAAGCGACCCACTCGCTTCGTTTTATTTCATCTAGTTTTGTTTTATGGTGTTAATTACAAGCTCGGCTGGAGAGTGCCGTCCGCAGGATAGACAGGACTGCGTATTTTTTTTTTTTTTTTTTTGTGTGTGTTTGTTTTTGTTTCTGCAAGAGAGAAGGAGTTGTAAAAGGGGACATGAATGGCCTTTGAAACAAAACTGCATTAGCCACACGATGCTAAACAAAACCCTCCTGTCAAAAATAAAATACAAAAAGCCTCCCCTGGAAAAATAATATGATTAACTTTGTTAACTGTGAATACGTGGTATTGTAATCTATGCGACATTACAATCAGACGCGACTGCTTCACGAGCATGCATAACTCCTGCATTTATTTATTTTGCTAACACACTACGTAATCCGAGGGAGTATTTTGATGTAAAAATACAACTGTGTTAATTAAAAACAAACACACACACATTCGTTTAGATGTTATCCCCACCCCCCCCCCCTGTTTCCTATTTCAACCAACCCCATGTCGTACCGAGACACGGTTTTGTTTTTTATTTGAGATTTCTGATCGTTTTAAGAATCAATACCGACCTCAAACCGGCTCCGGGACACTCCGTTCACCTCCTTCCCCATCTTGGAGCAGGGTATATCCGAGATATTCCGGGGGAGGTACGGGGTTGAAAACGGAGGAAAGTGTTAATATGTGTGCTGGTTGTGCGGGTCCCCCTTCGGCTTAATAACACACACACACACAGAGCAGCCTGTCGCCCTCAGACACACTCAGGACCGTAGACACTAGTTTGAAAGTATTTCAGTATTCTTATAAATTACATTGCGACAACACCGCATCCATCCCTATTTATTTTAGTTCATTAATACAATTATATTCCATGATACACCGCTATAGTAAACGATCATTGGCTATAGACAGACAGATAGATAGATAGACTATTTTAAAACATGACTAATTTAGTTTACCATCAGACGGATGTGATGTCAGTGCTTATATACTCAGCGAAATGCTGTATAAAGTTATTTTGTCTGGTTTTTGTTTGTTTATTTATTTATTTATTTATTTATTTATTTATTTAGGCCTGTTTAGTTTTGGTTTAAAAAAAAAGACTCGTCAGCCTTGATTAATATAGCTGCTAATATCAGATGCGACGGGAAGTTTTTCATTAAGATAAGCCGCATTTAATACAGCATTATTCCAATAGTTGTATGTTTTTTTGTTTTTTTGTTTGTTTTTTTAACTTTTAGGGTCAGATTACGGGGCTGTTTTCATCGGCCCAATTAGCGATACAAAATGTGTGTCACATATCCCAGATGTATTCGGCCCTGGGTTCTGACAGCACGTTGGGCCGAAACAAAACAAAACAATTTAAAAGTGGGGGTAAATGTTGATTTTTTTAACTTTGTGTTATTCTTCTCAGCTTCAGGATTTCCGTCTTCGGTCGTCATCCCCGCCCCCTAACAATCGCCGTCGCCAATCAGAACACAGGTAGGGTGCATGCTCCGAGACGTCATAGTTGCGGGAGAAACAAGCATGGAGCTGCCCTGGGGGCTGTGTCTGCTGGTTTTCATTCCAACAGAGTTCTCCGTTACTTAAGTGAACCCATAACTGAACTAATAATGTGCTTAATTAGACCTTTTTAATTGTTAGCAGCTTTTAAACAGTTGGAGATTTCAAGTTAACTATACAATTTTATAAGGAACTTGAAATCGGCAACTTTTTAGGAGCTGAGAACAATTAACTAGATACACATATCTTTTAAATTCGCCTTGTTGCCTAATGTTGCCATAAAAAGTGCAGATTTAAAATGATTATTTAGGGCCAGTTTAGAGCACAATCCCTGGACTTGGATTAACTGCGGCACGGGATCCCAGCGATTTGAAAGGCAGTACATTTCACAGCAGAGAGAACATTTACAAAAAATGATTACATCCAATTATAGATAATCACAGCCTGATTTATTTTAAACACATTGAAAAAGATACTTTGTCGAAAGCCTCTAAATTCTTTTCATATGAATATAACAAGCAGCACACTCACCCGCTCACTGACACACTCACCCTGAGCGGTTTGATCCCTGTGTTAATGTGCTGGGCTCTGAGGGATTCACTTCAGGGAAACACTGCTGGGACGTTGAAGTTGGAAACAAAACTGACTGGACTCTGGGTGTGACAAAAGAGTCGAACCAGAGGAAAGGGGAGATCACTTTGAATCCAGGAGCAGGATACTGGGCTATAGCCCTGAGGAATGGGGATCAGTACTGGGCAGGGACCTCACCAGGGACACGACTCACTCTGGAGAAGAAGCCCCAGAAGACCAGAGTTCTTCTTAATGTATTAGAAACCCTTACTTCTGAGCTTCAAGTTGGAATGAACACAATGCATACAGTGAGCAGGCCCAAAGGGAATGCCATAAACAGATATCGACACACACACCAAACTGCTGTAAAGTAACGAATGGACACAAACTGCTTACTTTCAACGGACTGGACTGGACTATGACTCCGCCCTCGAAATGCACACATTAGAAAACATCACATACTGCGAGAAAAAGGGACCCTGCATAGGAGGTTGCTACAACCTTAAATAGTTCGATTTTTGTGTTTAACTTTGCTTTCATTAATGAGTTGTCATAGATTTGTATCTGAATCTGGGATCTGAAATGGTGGTGGTGGTGGTGGGGGTACCCTATCTAAACTGGGGGCACGGCCCCCTAATTGGGGCTGGCCCTGATTCCTAGACCACGTTCCAGAGCAAGCCACTCCCTGCTGGCTCTAATAATTTATTATAAATCAAACAAATGAAGACGGTCCTCAGCATCTAGTGTCCCAGTAAACATAAAAAATATCGTTTTTGTTTTGCTATGTTTTCTATGCATGGGGTGGCACTAGTACAGTACTAGTAATGTATTATTATAAAATTATTAACAGAGAGGGTTAGTGGAGTCTGGAAAACTAAACGGTTTGTCAGCTGGCTTCTAAACACACAGCACAGGGCTAGTTCAATAGCACATTTTAAATGAGCGCTGGTCATTGCTGGAGATCTGAACAGGGTTATCTGTATGATTTATAAGAGATCCTTCAGCTGCAGAATCCTGCTTGTTGTTTAACAGCTTACTGCAGTCAGTTTGCTTTCAGTGCTAATCTCACACAATGAGAAAGAAACAACTTGAGAGAACTACTGAGGACTACTGAGTTGTTTTGTACTAAGTTTAGAGCAACCAGAATTATCCCGGGTTTAAAAGGCATGTCGTATGCAGACAGGCTAAAATAATTGAATATATTCAGTCTTGAACAAAGAAGACTACGCGGTGATCTGATTCAAACATTCAAAATCCTAAAAGGTATTGACAATGTCGACCCAGGGGACTTCTTTGACCTGAAAAAAGAAACAAGGACCAGGGGTCACAAACGGAGATTAGATAAAGGGGCATTCAGAACAGAAAATAGGAGGCACTTTTTTACACAGAGAGTTGTGAGGGTCTGGAACCAACTCCCCAGTAATGCTGTTGAAGCTGACACCCTGGGATCCTTCAAGAAGCTGTTTGATGAGATTCTGGGATCAATAAGCTACTAACAACCAAACAAGCAAAATGGGCTGAATGGCCTCCTCTCGTTTGTAAACTTTCTTATGTTCTTACGACTCAGTCCAGTTATTTTCCAGAACCTTTAAAACCATAAGGCTCTCTCACACCCCACAGGTTAATACTGTCCCAGTCCCACTGAAACAGAATCAGTCCCAGAAGCGATTCAGAACAGCTCTTTCAGGAGTGATTGTCTCCATACTGTGGATTTGTGTAAAGGTGGTCAGTACCAGAGGTTCACCTGTATGGACTAAACTCCAGGTGCCGGGGTAGAAACTGAGGCTGAGCCCTCCTTGAAGAAAACTCAGGCATTAATGAGTCTGCTTCATCAAACCACAAGCAAAGCTGCAGGAGTTCAAAACCTTGCCTGCAAACTCAGTACAATCTCGCCCACTTGAGGAATCTGCAACTTGAAATACAGGTATGGCGTCTTTTTTGCTCAATTTTTATTAGCAGCAAATGAAAGTAAAAGGATTTGAAAGTTCTGTGATTTTGACATACGCCATTACAGAGAGCAAGGCAGGCTGCACCCTGAATTCGTGACGGTATGGCAGGAATATTCAGGAATATGTTAAATCCCTTCTTCAATGCACCCCCCGGAGTGCTCTGCAATCTGCATAATGAAAGAACTGAAGCGGTTCTGTTTGGACGACAAAGAGGTGATCTGTCTTGTGTGTCAAACTTTAAGAAAAGCACACAAATCACTGTGTCTGCCCAGTGGAAGAAGCTGCTGTGGATTACAAGGTTTGAAAATAGAATATAGTATCTATCAATAATGAAATATGTAGTGTCTGGCAGTGTACTGTAATTAACATGCAGGCAGTTTCCTTCTGCTCTTTCACTGCCGAGTATGGCTGCTGGTACATTTTTGTTGTGTTGGTAATAAGACTTCAGCAGCTGACTTACTCTAGATAGAGACAGTCACTATTGCCCTCAGGGTCACAGTTTCCCAATCTTGGTCCTGGGGACCCACTGTGTCTGTTGGTTTTCATTCCAACTGAGCTCTCAATTACTTAATTAAACCCTTAATTGAAATGATAATTTGCTTAATTTGACCTTTTTACTTGTTTTCCGCTCTTAAACAGTTGCATATTTTCACGTTATAAGTAACTTGAACTCTGCAACTGTTTAAGAGCTGAAAACAATAAAAAAGGTCAAATTAAGCAAATTATCATTTCAATTAAGGATCTAGTTAAGTAATTGAGAGCTCAGTTGGAGTTAAAAACCAGCAGATACAGTGAGTCCCCAGGACCAGGACTGGAAACCCCTGCTCTAGGTGACTTCTCAGGCTTATCCCAGGACTGATAGCTCTAATAACTGAATCTATTACTTCTGATTCGCTGTAGCCAGCCACTCTCAATGTATTATGTGCAGATTGCTAAGAGGAATACACCATTAAAGAGTAAGTAGTGAGGTTCTGAAAAATACAGCGTTACACGTCCCCGCGTGCTGCTACAACAGCATGACAACGTGCACTTATAACTTTAAAGTGTGTTTCAAAGTTCTTTTCAAAATGTCCGCTCTTGTACACTGATAGTGTCAGGATTGCTACCCACATTGTCAAACAGGTAACACAGCAGTAACGATCCATGATATGGTACGGAACAGAAAAGCCAGAGTACTTGTTATTTTTTTTCCCCCCACTCTATTAGAAGACAGATCTCAAACCCCAGTGCACTAGAGCAGACATTTTGAAACGAGCTTTGAAACAGACTTTAAAGTTCTAAGTGTAAAAAGTTGTCAGGATGTTACAGGTTCGTTATTTAAACAGTTGTAGCAGCACGAGTTTAACCAATTTACTCATTAGCTTGTTATGCTTAAATAAACACACTGGAGGCAGAGTGTCCCCATAGCATGAAATATCTCAAGTAGAAGCAACAGCAATCTTCAAGCCATGACCTCTGCTCATCACAAGGGAAGTGCTTCCTGAGTCCTCATTGTAGATGTGTTTTCTGCACCGTGAGCTCTCTGCCATTGTGCGATTGCACACAGTGGTTAATTTATAATTCTATTCACTTTTACTTTAAATATTTTAATTTACACTTCACTGAGTGTATTTGTTATATACTGTATATTTTCACTAATGGACTTATTTAGATGTGCCACTTCTGTATCTGTATGTGTGAGTCTGTCCTTCCTCTCCCTGGTTGTTGCTAGTGCTGTGTGTCTATACGAGTTAACTGCTGTGTAAGCTTGACACAATGTACTTGCTTCGTTTCCGTGATTTAAATAAGTCACTACTATTGGCAGACCTGAAACAAGACATCGGTTTGGTTTGCCTGAGAACGGGTTTGGTTGCCTGAGAACGTACAAGCTTAACTAGTTTGAAACATGATAATGAATTTTAGTTCTGGACTGAAAGGCCTGAGAAACGATTTAGAACACTATCGGCACTAGTTTTTGAAAAAAAAACAAACATTTTATATTCTTTATAGTGATTTGCGAATCTAAAACTGAGAATGAAACGCCTGGCTTTTTATAGCAATGCAGTTTACTTAATGAATTTGGCAGGGCGCCGTGTTAGATTTCAGGAGGGGGTCTGCTTAGGTCCCTGGAAGCTCTTGGTTTTATTGCAGATAAAAACTTTAAAAATCAGTTTATTACGGAAGCATTTTCTGTGATTATTTCCTATATATTTTTTTAGAAATCATACAATAAGAAAAAATTATCAACACAGGACAAACAGACAACTTTTAAAGCTAAGCAATATGCAGCTGTGGCTTGCAGACCCAGTGTCAAATACAGCCTTATTTTAAGCTTGTATGTAAGTTCAGAACACACAGGAGATAATATAGTCATACATTAATGATCCCACAGCCTTGAGGCACCAATCTTGGAGTCCTAGCACAGAGATCAATCACACAGTTTGATACATTGCGCACTATCCTTATTAGAGAGAAACCATTTTGTTTTATAAAATAAAATCTACTTACCCCTGCAATGACTGTTTTTGTAAACTTCTTATGTCCCAAATTGAAGCATTTGTGTTCATCCCATGCAAGCTCACCCCTCCCATTGGGTAAGTTATTTTGTTATACTGCTGCTATAGAAAGTGTTTGTTGTCTGGTTTCAAAAGTTCTCCTGACAGGACATGTTTGTTTTGTTTTTTTCAGATGAGTCTCGAGTTCATTAGGCTACAAATACAGTTTGTATTAGATTAACAAATAATTCTCTCAAATGGAAGTTTTGGAAATTATTAATTTTTTTTTTTCTAAAACAAAAAGAAAACAGTTACAGTTGCAAAAATGTAAATAACTCCTGAATATGATTGCAGAGCCGAGTGCACGCTGCAGGATCCACAGTGTGTTTCAGGAGCGCTGATAGATGTAGCCGAGCACCTGGGCTCTCTGAAGTACAAAGTGTGGCAGAAGATGCTGGAGATTGTTGAACACAGTGAGTACTGTGGGGCAGGAGGGGGTGCATATAACCACAATGGAGAATGTGTGTAAGCAGCAAGATACAGCTCTTTTTGCAACTCCTTGTTAAGAAACTCCTGCAGTAGAACACTGAGTTCAGCCCATTGTCTTGGAATGCTCCCAGAGCTCTAAGAATGTTAGTGCTGAGCAGTGTCTCAGTGTCTCAGTGTTCTGTTCTAAAGCTCTGTGATAAAACTCTGGGAGCAGCTACAATTCTCACTGGAGCCAGAGTTCTACTCAGATCATTTAGCCTGACATTATTTCAGTATTTATGTACTGTACAGCCTCTCAGCCAATCAGGGCTGGTTTTTTACACACTGTGATTAAACAGGTTCACAAGCTGTTGTGTGATATTTTGGTACAGGCACATTTCTGCTTTTTAAAATTCTTTGATGTTGAATAATAATATCTGAAATGACGCTTTATAATTAAACGGAATATACAGCTCCTACCTCCTCATGTATTGCAATGCTTTAGTGTGCAGGTAGGTGTTTCTAACCCTGTCTCTCGTTTCCTCTCTCAGCTCCAGTGGCTCTGGATCCCAACACAGCAGCACCCGGGCTTGTGGTGTCTCAGAGGATCTAACAAGTGTGAGAGACAGCAATGAGAGACAGCAGCTTCCTGACAACCCAGAGCGGTTTGATCCCTGTGTTAATGTGCTGGGCTCGGAGGGATTCACCTCAGGGAAACACTGCTGGGACGTTGAAGTTGGAAACAACACTGACTGGACTCTGGGTGTGACAAGAGAGTCGAGCCAGAGGAAAGGGGAGATCACTCTGAACCCAGGACCAGGATACTGGGCTATAGCCCTGAGGAATGGGGATCAGTACTGGGCAGGGACCTCACCAGGGACACGACTCACTCTGGAGAAGAAGCCCCAGAAGATCAGAGTTCAGAGTTCAGATCAGAGTTCAGCTGGACTCTACACTTTCAAAGAGAGATTTACTGAGAGAATATTTCCATATTTCTCAGCTTGCTTAAATCAAGATGGGAAAAAACCTGCCCCCTCTGAATCTGCCCCATGAAGGCAGTTATAAAAGTGGACTAGCCCAATATGTTCAGGATAAACAATAGGGAATCATAATAATAATAATAATAATAACAGGTGAAGGGGGGGTATACTATCTCTCATTGGTGTTATATCATGTCACTCTGACTGTAGCCAATAGAAACACAGTAAATGCATCATTCCCGCTGACTGCTCAACACCACCCTTGTGCAGTAACTCAAATTAAAAGGACGCTGGCTGTCAGTCAACTCTTTGTAATTAATGTCAATGTTATCCATGGGGTAAAACTATGACACTGCATTGTTCATGATATTATTAATGTAAATCATTGCATTTGTTCTTTTCGATTTCCAGTGGTATTAGGATCCCACCTGAAGCTTTAAACTCCCTTTTGCTGCACGCAGGACTGCAGGTGGAGTCAGCTGCTCAGAGTTCTATCACAGAGCTCTAGAATAGAACCCTGTCACTGCTCAACACCAACATTCTTAGAGCTCTGCGAGCATTCCAAGACTGCATTCCAGACAGGACCACGCCCCCTGACGGCATTATTGCAGAGGTGTTTAGTGACGTCTTGAGCACCTAAATGATTTAATGAGAAGAGGCTGTCAAGAAAGCTGTTAATAAGAGGGAAGAACGTGTATCACCCTATTATTATTATTATTTTTATTTGTTTATTTAGCAGACGCCTTTACCCAAGGCGACTTACAGAGACTAGGGTGTGTGAACTATGCATCAGCTGCAGAGTCACTTACAATTACGTCTCACCCGAAAGACGGAGCACAAGGAGGTTAAGTGACTTGCTCAGGGTCCCACAATGAGTCAGTGGCTGAGGTGGGATTTGAACCGGGGACCTCCTGGTTACAGGCCCTTTTCTTTAACCGCTGGACCACACAGCCTCCTATTACCCCTTTAACAGGATCTGGAGCAACTGCATGGTACAATTACAGAGCAAATTCACCCGGGGTGTATCTTCTTTACAATGAGAAATGAGTGTTTTCTTCTATACTCTATACTCTATACTATGCTCCCAAGCTCACAACTGAAGAAGGGAGTCGTCCTGTATAGTTCACTGTGCAGGTGTGTGCTGCTCTGTGACTCCTCAGTGCTCCATGTGCATTGAGCTCCCCTGGCTGTCACCTCCCAGCCAATCAGAACACCCAGAGGTTAGATTGTTTTCTCCTGCAGAAGTCTACAGTTACAGCACAATCAGCTGATAACAATTCATCCAGACACAGAATAATACTCTAAAATGTGGGTGACAGAACCTCTCAGCTGTTGTGGTCCTCTTGTCCAGCCTGCTCCTGAGGAACTGAGCTGTTACCTCAAAGGCAGAGCAGGGTGTGACAGAGCAGGATGCAGCAGAGTGTGGGCTGGGCTGCGCTACACAGCAGGGTGCTGAAGGAACACAGAGGACTGAAGACAAGTATCTCTGAGGCACCAGGAAGTCTGGAGCACATGGAGCCAGCAGTGCAATGAGAGATTACTTTTATAATTAGCCTGCTTTCACTCAGTCAGTGATCTGCTTCCCGGGACCCCAGAGGAGTTGTTTCGTTAGCACTTTGTACTGAACTGCTGGGAGGTACGTCAATGATCTAGAGAGACTGAGGATCCAAGCCTGATCCGAAGAGACCAGCGTGGTGTCTCTGTGTGTGTGTGTGTGTGTGTGTGTGTGAGCAGGTTTATAGTGCTTGCTGGATCAAAAAGGTCTCCTGACAAAACCTACCTTATGAGAACACAGGCCTCACTAAACACTACAAGTCAGATATTAAACTTTTTTAATGTCTTTTTTTTTTTTGACAAACTACAAGTGCCCAAATATTTGGTTTGTTGTCGACTTTCAACCTGGGTGGAGTTTTGTTTGACTGGAGTTAGGAATAGTAAAGAAAAATATAGAGTCCTCATAAACACTACAAACAAACGTGTGTGTGTGTGTCTGTACTGAAAGAGCCTGGCTCCATCACCACAGATACATCTACATAGTTACTACTCTACCCAGTCAGCTACCCGCAAGAGTTCAGAACACTGTGCCAAGAAACAGATCACCCCCAGCAGCCCTGAGCAATATGTGCAGAACACTGGAGCTAATTATCATGCAGTAACACTCCATTAGTACATAGATCAAGTGAATGTTGTTTTTATGGCAAGCAGATTCAATATTGGATAGTATGGGGTTTATAAATATATGTGGGTTTACATGATTTTGGCCAGGGGTTCAGATACATAAATAAATAAAAAATGTATTTTTACAAGTTATAGAATGAAGCAGAAAGGTGCTCCATGAAAGCAGTATCAACACTAGAAGCAACAGATTTTATTCAACATTTTCTGGCAACATGTCGACTAGCGTCCCCTCGGCTTAAAGGGAAATCCTTCCAGTTGCATGATAAGGAATCCCAGTTACTTTCCAGAACCTTCAAGACAATAAGGCTCTCACACCCCCCACCCCACCTGAGCAGTGCTGCCTGGCATATGATAACATAGCTTTCATATCTTCATTTAATATGTATGCTTTGTAAATGTCATTGTAATACTAGTTCTTTTTAATTACCTTTCATGTATACACTTGTATCTGTTCATGGCTTCTGCGTAATAATTCTTCAGCTTAACAACTGACACTGGCTCCAGCGTGGCGCAAGTCTTGGGTGTTTCATGGCTGATCAGTCCTTATTAAGATCTTGTTTTCTTGTGCATTTTCTGTATTTCAATGTACTGACAGATTTAATTAGCTGATTCGCATGAAAATCGCTTTATAATATTTTTTTAATCGTGAAAAGAAAGATAAATTCACGATCAAGCTGCTTTTCGAAGAAAGACAGTACACTGTTATCGGTAGTCTAAAAAACAAGCAGCTCTTGTGAAAATGTGATAATCTTTTCATTTTGGTATTTGATTAATTTTACTTCAGCAATGCAATCCATTAAATTGACAATTACAATTCCATTTCTTAATGAAAAGCATCACATTAAGGTCACCACATTGGCTGTCTTCCACCTTACTTAATGCATGCTGTATAATGAGCCGTTATACTGCCGATTCGTATTCATTCGCAGCTCCTTACAAACAGCAGGTACAACAGATGGCAGGTTTATACACATACAAACACATCCACACAGCCCCTGGACTGTAAACTCAGCACAACACCCGTCGCGTGAAATAAGAGAAAGGGAGCGGCTCTCTCTTTAAAGTTTAAATTAGGGAAAGACGTTTCAATTCAAAGAGAAACAAACATGACAGAACAGAGCGGAAGCCGCTGTGATTCGTTTAGGTAAAGCGTACCTTCGTTACGCAAATATTTTTATATTTCAATGACAGACTTTTTCCCCCTTCTCTTTCTGCTTGTCTTTTTTTTTTTTTTTGTACAAGACATTTTCTCTGCAGGTTTCAAGGTCATCAGTTGCCCTCCACCGCCTCCCAGTGCATGTTTGTGAAAATATACAAAAAGAAGCAACTAGTCAGAAATTTGTCCATAAAACATTTATTTAAAAAGCATCACAACATATTTCCCATCCGTTCATTTTTGCGTTGTTGTAGTTTTTAAACATTGCAAAAAAAGTGTCAGCTCAGCTACAAAAAACAACCGAGCATTACAGCAAAGAGAATAAAACATTTCAAAAAGAACAAAAAGTATTAAAATCTCCAGTCTGGGTTATATATAAAAACAAAACACGACAAACTATAAAACACAGATTACATATTCTTTGTTACCAAGCAGGATAATTTGCAGATGGCTAGGCACGCTGCTAGATAGCTCTATATTGGTGCAAAACATCAGCCTACGGTGTGTGTGTGTGTGTGTGTGTGTGTGTGTGTGTGTGTGTGTGTGTCAGCTTCCCGTGTAACCCCATCACTCGATGCATGAAGCCTGCCTGGGCAAGCGAGACTCTTTGAACCACAGCATTCACAAACACAACTTCTCAGCAATGCTCACAAGCTGCGTAAGCAAGGCATCTGTACAAAAGCTATACTTTAAAAATAATAAGGTAAAAAAAAAGTACTTTAAAATGCTAACTTGAGGCATGCCCCTCTTAAATCTCCATCTACATTCAGTAATTTGTTTGTTGTTACCTTACATCCTCAGCACAGATCTTATTATTATTCAAAGCACTGGGATATTGGGTTACAGCAAAGAGAGGTTTTCAATAAATTCTAAGAAACAAGCCGGCTTGTGGCTTCTTCAGTGCACCAACTGAGTATAGGGGGGTGTTTCAACAAACTCAAAAAAGGGATAAACTGGAAAAGCAGTCGTGTTGCGTGGATCGCAGGTCCCAGTACAGATCTCACGATCTGATTATTCACTGGACTTCGGCTCACGGTTAGACAACGTTGACAGAATTGTACCAGCCCTAAATGTTACTGTATCAGGTCCCTTCACAGATAAAGATGCCCCAGCCTGGCCGCTGCGGGACTGGCAGCTGTTTAAAGCCGCCAGGCCCGGCCCAGCTGCGTGTTCTACTTGTTCAGGAAGGGCTCCAGATTCCCGGTGAGCGCAGAGTCCATGAGGTCATCGTCCTCGCTGCGCAGGTACCCGGGGGAGGGGCGGGCCTGGCGGTCGGGCCCCAGAAGGGTCAGTGCAGACTCGGGGGCCACAAGAGGAGACTTGGACCAGCCGTCCGCCTTGAGGGCATGAGAGGCTGAAGAGGAGGACTTCTTCTTCTCTCTGTCCTTCTCCCGCTCTCGCTCCCTCTGCTTCTTCTTCTTGTGCTTTCTGTGCTTGTCGCTGCTGGCTGTGAACTCATGCTGCTGCTGCTGCTGCAGGGGCCGCAGAGAGAGCTGCTCCTCCTCGGAGCTTGGGCTGTTCTGGTGGGACCTCCCTGCTACAGAGCTGCTGCCGGACTCGCTCTCGCTGTCGGGGTTCTGCGGGGTGTACCCGGGGGACTTGCTGTGGCTGGGGAGCAGCGCCATGCTTGGGGTGGAGCCGCTGAAGAGGGGGACCCGTACGCCTTGGACCCCGATATCTGCGCCTCAGCCCGTCCCCCGAGCCGTCGCCCCGCCCGGCTTCTGCAGGGTGACCTTGGCCTTGATGCTGGGGAGCCCCTCTGGCTTGCTGATGATGATCTTGGCCACCCGGTGCTGCCCCCTTGCAGTCTGCGTTCTTCTTCTCCCGGAGACAGGCACCTTGGACTTGCCCTCCTTGTCTCCTTTCTCCTCTTCCCGACGAGTACTCCCCACCGGGACCCCGACAGGTGTTTGGAGCCGTGCTGGGGCTGGGACCCCATGCCGGGTGCCCCTCCCTCGCCCCTTCCTCCGGGCCCCCGGTGGTCCCCACTCCGTGCTTCAGCTTGTCGATGACCGCAGTGAGGGAGGGCTTCTTGTTTCTGCTGGGAGACTTGCCCTTGGCGCTGGGGTTATTCCCAACCCCGCCTCCGCCTCCTCCTCCTCCTCCTCCTCCCCCCCCTCCCCCATATTGCGACTGGGCGGCAAAAGAGCCGGAGGAAGAGCAGGAGCTAGAGGAAGAGGGGTTAGACGAGGACACCCTTGCTGTTTCTGGGACCCCATCCCTCCGCCCGCCCGTGAAAGATTTGGACCCCTCCGACATGTGCGAGCCCCCGAGCCCATGGGGACTTGGCTTTCGAGGAGGGGGGTGTCCGGGAGCTGCTGCGCTTCATCGGGAGCACAGCTTCTCCGAGCCGCCAGACCCCACCTGGGCCCCTGGAGTGGGAAGGGGAGATGTTGGGCTTGCCCAGGCCAGGGTTGAGGAGGGACCCAGGAGGTTTGCCCCCCTGCGGCTTCATCTTACCCCCCTCCTCCTCCTCCTCCTCCTCCTCCTCCTGCTGCTCCACTGCTCAGCCCGTGCTTGGAGATGGGAGAGGAGCCAGGCTTCCCCCACCTCCACCTCCCAGGCCCTGTGTCTTGGACTGTATCCCCAGGGCCCCCTATGGCCCCCCTGTCCCCAGCTTCGAGCTGCCCTGGCCCATGGAGCCCTCCCCTTGCTGCCCTTGGTCTTTGATGAAGAGGAGGAGGAGGAGGGAGTGATGGCTCTTGCTGCCTCCCCGTGCCCCCCCCCACGGAGCTGCTGGATGTGTAGCCCCCATGGGAGGAGGTCTTACCCCCGCCAGCGTACCCTTTGGGGATCTGGATGGTGATTTTGGGGATGGGGCGTTGCCCCCCTGCGGGGGTGTCTGGGACCGACCCAGGAGCTCCCCGGGGATGGAGCCCCCCAGCCGGGCTGCGCTTGGAGGGGTGAAGGGCCGCCCCCCTGAGCTGTGGGACGGAGACTTGCCGTCGGGGTCCAGCTTCTTGCGCTTGGGGGGCTTTTCTTTGCTCTTGCCGTCGCTGGAGGGGGTGCGGCTGCGCTTGCCCTGCTTGCCTTCCGAAGATCCCATACCCGCCCCTCCTGGGCCGGATCCAGCCCCCTCTTTACCCCCCCTCATCATCTGCTGCTGCTGCAGCTGCTTGGCAGCCTTGGCGGAATCTCCCTTCCCATAGTCGCTGCCTCCCATCGGCCCTCCACCGCCTCCCAGTCCCACCAGCAGGGGGCTCTGGTTGCCCCCTGAGTGAGTGGAGTGAGAGGAATGGGGCTCCCCCAGGTCTGAGCTGGGCAGGGGACCCCCATCAGCGCTTACCCCGCGCTGCCCCCAAACATATTCATCTCAAAGGGGTCTTTGAGCCCCGAGTCCGGGGTGTGGTGGGGGTGCGAGTGGGGGTGTCCCTGGCTCCCGCTCTGGGGTACGGGGGTGATGGCTTGCTGCTGGGGGACCCCGGCCCCGAACCCCTTAACCAGGTCGAGGTCCCCGTCCGCACTAGGGCTGCTGTCTTCGAAGTAAGAAGGGGGGAAGCCCTGGCTGGTGAGCAGCTCGGGGTTGAAGTCCACAGCGTCGGTGAAGAAGTTGTTGGACGACGAGTCGCTGTTGGGCGTGGCCCCTGCCGTGGCATTGGCCTCCGCGATCAGGTCAGCCGGGTCCGTGGAGAAGGGGTTCTCGTTGCTGCCGGCGTTGAAAACATCCGGGTCGAACAAGGTGCTGCCCTGCCCCGAGCTGGAGGAGTCACTTAATCGGGTACCAAGGCTCCCCAGGGCTCCCAGACCCCGTCATCGGGCCCCAGCCCGCCCCCCTGCTGCTGGTGGAGGTGCATCTGGTGGCTGGCCAGCTTGCCTGCCTGCTCAGCGATGTCTGACAGGATGTCTGTGACGTCGGCACCAATGCTGTCCGAGCTGGAGAGGCGCACCATCCTGCCGCTGTGCTGCGGGTGGGGGTGGGAGTGGGAGTGGGGGTGGGAGGAAGGGGCTGAGCCAGAGGCGGACTGGTGGTGATAGGGGGCTCCCGCGCGGGGCGCCCCGCACTGGCTGGGCGCCGGGGTGAGGGTGTGGGGGGTGTCCAGCCCGTCGCCCGGTAGGTTCACGTCGAACAGGTTCTGCGAGGAGGCGTCGGCATCCATAGAGAAGAGCTCTCGGTGGAAATCCTCCTCTGTCTGGGGCTGCCTGGTCCCCTCGCCCGCCGGCCTGTCCGAGGGCGGGGCTCTTCTTGGATTTGCCCCCGAGGAGGAGGAGGAGGACCCTCCGCCGCCTCGGTCCCCAGAGGGGTCAGTCCGGGGCGAGGAGGAGTTCTGCCTCTCCAGGGGGCTGGAGCCGTACAGAGTGCAGAAGTCCTGGGGCGGGTTGTCCTTCAGCAGGTTCATCAGCATGGGGTGGTTCTTGGTGTTGCTGGCCGGGGAGGAGGCTGTGGGGGCGTGTGCTGGGGCTGGCAGGAGGAGGAGGAGGAGGGGGGCCGTTAGGGCCGGGGGGTGGGGTGGAGCCGGGGCCCATGCTGCCGGTGATCTGAAGCAGGCTGGTCAGAATGGGGTTCTGGGTCACCTTGCTGAAGTCGTCCGTGCCCTGCTGCTGCTGCTGAGACCCCGAGACCCCCATGGTTGAGGGGTCCCCCCCTGCCACAGGCGGCCTGTCCTTGGGCCCCATTCCCATCCCGAACAGGGTGTTGATGGGCCCGGCTGGTAGGAGCTGCCGCACCCCTCCTGTCGGGGTCATGCCCCCAGCACCTCCTCCGGGGTCCCCAGGGGTTCCCCCCACGTTGCCGGGTGCCCATGCCGTACCCCGGGCTGCCAGCAGGGGGCAGGTTCTTCTTCACCATGTCCTCCACGGTCTCGGCGATGAGGGACAGAGCCGGCGTATCGGCCTGGATGGTCTCAGCCTTGCGACGGATCGCTCTCATTGTCACCGGGATAGACATGCACCTGGGACGAGAAGAGCGAGGGAGAAGGAAGAAGGAGGAAGATGGAGTGAGGTGAAATGGGAGAGAGGGGGTGGGTGAATATAGAGAGGAGGAGGAGAGCGAGAGAGAGGTGGAGCACACATTAGCGTAACATTTTTAAACACAATTGTAACTGTGGCAGCAATAGAGGTAGACAGCAAGAGAAAGGGGCAGGGTGGGAGATGCAGCCTGTACCTCTGTACCACCTTGGTGATGAAGTCATCAGTGCAGATCAGCGCGTCTGACAGGCCCTTGTACAGCTTACAGCAGACCTGCCGTGAGTCCACCACGTCCATCACCACTAGACGGCAGCAGAGAGGAGAGAGAGTCAGTTAAGCTTCGGGCAGTGTGTTATGCTTTGCGATGCGATTTTACAGGAACAGACGATCGATTTCAATCGGCTCTCAACGTTTAAACAAGTTTAATATTTTGCGATGCGATTCCCTCGCATCAGGCAGTGTGTCATACCCACTTGCAAGTCTCAAAGTCAGCAACCAATGAGTTCACAGTGTTCAGTCACATGACTGGAGACACGCATGTATGCTCTCTCTATTAATATATACACACACAAGGTATTCCATTGATTTGTATATGATGTATACTATGATGTTAACTATTAGACTAAATAGTTACAGAATACAGTACTTAAACTGGGGCTACAACCATGATTTACTTATTATTAATAGTGTTTTAATTATACCAAATAACATTTTTATTTACAATGAAGGGAAAACATAACACATGTTTTCATTCTAAGCATTTGTTCGACACAGTATGTTCCATACATTGTAAATAAAAACGTGATTAGGTACAATTTAATTAAAACACTATTAATAATAAATTAACCATGGTGGTAACAGCAGTTTAAGAATTCTGCAAATATTTACAGTAAAAGTTTTCTTAAAAGATTGTTGTCACAGTACAGGTTTTCCTTATTTTATAAGCCTTCTAAAGTTGGTTTAAACCAGGAGGCTGGGGAGACTGGGGAAGGAAGGCAGGCTGTTTTACTCACCGCAGACCAGGGACTCGTTGACGGGATGCTGGAAGGAGACGCTGAAACTTGTGTCAGTGAGGGGGCAGACCTCAAACTGGAGCAGGCCTGGGGTGTCTGAAACACAGCGAAATACATTACAGCAAACCAGGGAGTCTAAAACACAGCGAAATACATTACAGCAAACCAGGGAGTCTAAAACACAGCGAAATACATTACAGCAAACCAGGGAGTCTAAAACACAGCGAAATACATTACAGCAAACCAGGGAGTCTAAAACACAGCGAAATACATTACAGCAAACCAGGGAGTCTAAAACACAGCGAAATACATTACAGCAAACCAGGGAGTCTAAAACACAGCTAAATACATTACAGCAAACCAGGGAGTCTAAAACACAGCGAAATACATTACAGCAAACCAGGGAGTCTAAAACACAGCGAAATATATTACAGCAAACCAGGGAGTCTAAAACACAGTGAAATACATTACAGCAAACCAGGGAGTCTAAAACACAGTGAAATACATTACAGCAAACCAGGGAGTCTAAAACACAGCGAAATATATTACAACAAACCAGGGAGTCTAAAACACAGCGAAATACATTACAGCAAACCAGGGAGTCTAAAACACAGCGAAATACATTACAGCAAACCAGGGAGTCTAAAACACAGCAAAACATATTACGGCACGCTAAATCTGACCAATCCCTGTCCACAGAGATTGTGTCGTTTCAGACCTATAGTAGCTCAGAGACTATCGCCCAGCCTGCCTTCATTTCAAAGTGCAGCAGCTGGGGTTTTTATTATCAGATACATTTTGTTCACAAATAAAATAAAAATAAATAAATAAAAATAAAAAATAAAAAACTAGACTTAGATACAGCTGCAGTTTATAAATAGCGGGGTCTTAGCTTTTAGTTTAATTGACGGTTTGTGCTGCGTGCAGAATGTAGAAAAACAAACAAGGGTGCAACATTATATCTGTATAAAGTTATTATAAAAAGATTATTGTTGTTTCACAGTAAAACAGCGCAAATTAAACTGATTTGATTACTATTATTATTGTAGCATTGTTAATACAGTATACCTTGTATTTCACAAACATAAACACATTGAAATTTGAATGATCGTAGATTGAAAGCACGAAGGGCGTTACCACTAGTAAAACCAGACCCTGATCGAAAGGTGAACTGTAATAATAATAATAATAATAATAATAATAATAATAATAATAATAATAATAATAATAATTACAAGGAGTTTAATTTACAGGGTTTGGCTGTAAAACAATTAAATGGGTTTTCATATTCTCCACGCTCTTTTCATTTAAATGTGGAATGAAGAACAAGAATATGTGACTATTGTTGTTAATAGAATTACGAATAGTGATTGTAATAAAGTGTATCCATCTTAAATCTATATTACAACTTTTTTAAAAGATTAGACACTTATTTAAATGTTGCTGTCCCAGCTGCACTGCATCCTGGTAGGCTCAATGCTACCATACTGTAACGACCAGCGATTTCCATCGGTGCAGGACTTATTGACTGTGCCGTTTGTTTGTCTTTTATGTTTCTGTATTGCATAATGTTTTGCTGTGTCATGCTACTAGCTAGCAGGGGGGTTGTGTTGGTTGCCAGTCTGTCCGTGTTCACCAATCCTGGACATGCATCTGTACCCCCAGAATGCTGGCGGGAGATTGGGGTCCGAATGCCATGCCTGGGAATGGTGAATGCGGACGGAGGGCGTGGTTTAACGCGAACGAGCGCAGTTGTGCGAGCAAGCGAAAGAGGCTGTCTCAGTGAGAGCGAGAGAGAGTTTTTAGCAGAGAGAGAGACAGGTTTTTATTACTGTGTTTTGCTTTGGCGATGTCCTTAATTGTTCATATAAACTGCTGAATTTGAGCACAAAGCTACTCCCTGTGTGGAGCCTGCTTTCATTTTACACGTGACGTTACAATATGTGATTTTAGGAACATCATATTTTTCTAAATATTGTACTGTTTACTAGAAGGGTGGGGGGCAGCAAAATAAAAATCTCTTAAGGGAGGAGCAGCAAAACAAGTTTGGGAACCCCTGCTTTAGAGGGATTGGTCCACACTCGGAACCGTACCAAGTCCACCTAAAGAGGGGGTCTCTTCATCAATAGCTGCCATCTTTAATATGCCTTGCAGGACATTGTAA
Source organism: Acipenser oxyrinchus oxyrinchus (assembly GCA_030684275.1). Classification (NCBI taxonomy): domain Eukaryota; kingdom Metazoa; phylum Chordata; class Actinopteri; order Acipenseriformes; family Acipenseridae; genus Acipenser; species Acipenser oxyrinchus. Next base: position 22,211,381 of record CM060269.1, on the reverse strand, counting down.
ACATCCAGTTCACAGACCATATAAACGAAACGAGTGCACTTGCAAACTGCATTGAACACAAACAAACTCAGTCCTGAAAAAAATGGAAACGATCAAAAAAACAACTTTAGCTGGCATCCAAACAAACTCAACCCCTTTGCTTTCGCCAAATCAGCGAAGCACTGATGCCACTGTTTCAAACGAAACGAACCAGACCGAGATCCAGTGAATGCAGTCTCACATTAAAACAATCTGTTTAGCTATACTGAAAAACAACAACAACAGTAGTACCATGGACTTGATAGCTTTCTTGCACGCTGTGACCCAGGTAGCTCTTGTTTTCCTTACTCTCCCTTGTGACGCAGCTCCCGATCATTCTCGTTAGTTCTCAGTAGCTCCTGTTCACCCTAGTTAGCCCCCTTAGCCCTGTGACTCACCCTCCCTGAGCTGGGTTCTCTTGACGCAGCTCCCGATCAGTGTGTTGTACGCTGCCTGGTGGCGCAGCAGGTCCAGCAACGCGGGTACCTGGGCGGGGTGGCGGAACGGGATCTTACTCAGCAGCGCCCCCTGCAGGCTCCGGCCCTCGTGCACAGGGGCGTCACGGTTCAGGAAGTAGCAGTGCTGCTGACCAGGCAGGGACTGAGAGAGCAAACAGCAAAAAAAAAAAATCATTGCTACACATTCCAAACAAAAGCAGCATTTAAAACAATGGAAAACACATTCAAATTAAACCTACAAAAAAGCTTTTATACAGTTACAAAACTCTCAAGATTGTATGTGTTTGTCTCAGTGTGTATGTGTCTCAGTGTGTCTGTATGGGTGTGTCAGTGTATCTCGGTATCAGTGTGTGTGTGTCTGTGTCTCAGTATCAGTGTGTGTGTGAGTGTCAGTTGCTTCTCTCTCTTCATGCTGTTTTGAAGGCAAAGGGTGGTCACACCAAATATGGATTTGATTTAGATTTTTCTTCTGTTCACTCACTTTGCATGTAGTTAATTGATAAATATAATCTATTAACATGTCTATTTTTGAAAGCATTCTTACTTTACAGCATTTTTTCACACCTGCCTAAAACTTTTGCACAGTACTGTATGTATGTATGTGTCTCAGTGTGTGTGTGTGTGTATGTGCGTGCGTGCATGCGTATGTGTCTCAGTGTGTCTGTATGGGTGTGTCAGTTTGTCTCAGTATCAGTGTGTGTGTGCGTATGTATGTGTGTGTGTGTGCGTGTCGGTACTCACAGCATAGAAGCGCATGGTGTGTGCGTGTGGAGGCAGCGCACCCCCACCCTCCACCTCCTGCAGCTGGCTCCGAGTGATGAGCTCGTACAGAGGGGCCAGGGGCGGGGGGGCGTCGAACACAGGGATCCCTGAGAGGGGGAGACAGAAACATTTCAAAATGATCCGTACAGTTGCTGACAGTAGGTAAGGTTGTGTCTCTCAAACCCTTCCAGTACAGAGCCAGACCTTGCACAGTGTATCTGATCTGGAGGTGTGCTGAACCGCGATATTTTTCTTGACGATATGATTATCGATACAGTGACCCCTGTATCGACATTTTTTAATGTAAAATTGTATCTGCTAATACAAACATGAGCATGCATTGATAATTAGATAATATTATTTATTAGCATGTACTCTAGCAGCCTCACCTACCAATCACTGTGTTCAGGGTGTTTTTGACAAGTCCGTCCGCAGCGGAGCGAAACAGAAGCCGAGTGGAGGCAGGTTATTAATGTTGATAATCTCAGGGTGACGGTGAAATTCAACCTGCGCTGGCTGGTTTAAAATCCAGTGTTTTTTGTGAACCAGAACATGTAGATCACTTAGTGTTTCTCAAGAAAAAAACTCAATATAAAATAATATTTGTTTTAAAAAGAATGTGCATTTAGGAGAACTATTTTTTTCTTTTTTTGTCAGGATTCAGAGCTTTTGAAAAACATTTGGTTTCCAAGAACTAGTCACATTTTTATTTTAGCTGTATTATTATTATTATTATTATTATTATTATTATATAATGGTTGCAAATGCATAAAAAAAAAATTGCACACAGTTTTTAATATTAATATTATACCAACAATACGTTATTTGCTTTAAAAAGAATTGGATGGGGTTGGTAAGGCTGCAGAAACCGATCTTGAACTCAATGCAAAATATTAATATACCAGCTAATATTGGTAACTCAAAAACGCTGCCTCTCCCTTTAAAAGCATGTGTCAATATTTATGAATGTGCTATGACGTGGGTCTGTACGAGGAAAACACACATTTCATCACATGTTAATATAATGAAAGCAAGAAGGACGGTAATGAGTAAACTAATAATAAGAATTTCATGGAATACAAATGCTAGTAAGCGCAGATAGGTGCTGTATTAACACCAGCAGAATACAGGAACCCCAGTTTCATGCAACAGTGTTGGTGACCAAGCGAGTGTGGTGTAGAAATGTAGTATTCAATATCGAATATAGCTGAACCAGCTCACTGCAATTTAAACTTGTTTTTATTGAAGAATAAACAGTATGTAAATCATTAGAGCTGTCTGTGTTACATGCTGTCAGAGCAGGACTTCACTGACACTGAGCATGGGAGCTGCAGCATGCTGTTTCACATGTTACACTGCACACAATCAGAGGTGCCGTCACCAACTCCAGACATAACACTTGCAAAATATTTAAAATATAAAACATGCTGGCTTCATTGCAGTCATCAGCGGCATCGATTAACCATTCAGCAGAACGAGGTAACGAACAAGTGAGTACAGACATGAAGGTACTGTTTTAGTGTCTTAACAAGCTGTTGTATTTTAAGCAGTTGAATATGACAGCAACCAACATGCTCCTGAAGTGGCTCCAGCAATTGGATTTGACAGAGGAGCAATTGGCTCCTAAGGCAACAACTGTGTCTGGAGCCCTGATTTGTAATTTTGTTTGAAAGAAAATACAGTTTAAAAGAATAAACAGGAAACAAAAGCGAAACAGGCTGTCTGACCAAAAGTGCTTTACTAGTGTTAATGCAAACACATCTGCAAAGCACAAGCAAATGAGACAATTGTGTGATTTGTACGTTTCATGCTTCATTTACTGTATTGTGATACACATCGTATTGTGAAGATACTGCTGATACCCAGCCCTAAACTCAACCCAGGCAGGGTTCAATCCAGTATCTACTAGAGCCACAAATGCTAAAAGAAACCTAATGCATTTAATGACAAATGTTTCGACTAAAAGTCTTTTTAAATATATATAGTTTCCCCTAAATCTTCCTATGTCCTCTACGTAAATATGCCCCCACCAAACTACCTCCCTGTGCTGTTACCCCTGCCCGCTCTGTGTGTGTGTGTGTATGTGCTGTTGGCCCTCCCAGCCCCTGGGCGGCGCTCTCACCGGTGCAGCTGTGCAGTCTCTGTATGAAGGAGAGGCAGACTGGCATGGGCCGCTCCAGCTTCAGGAAGAAACAGGCTGGCAGGTCCACGCAGTTCGTATTCGTTACCGAGGAGAAGGACGGCGTGCTGGGGGAGGCAAACAAAGGGTTAACGACGAGAGACAGAGATAACCACTGCATCAGTAACTGCGATTGTGCAAATAACACTTGGGTGCTGTGTGCAGTGTTTTCTGCCAGAGTGCTGGCTGAACAATGGATACGAGGCTGAGTGGTGCACACGTCTGCATTGCTTTGCAGCAGCTCTACTGAAACAGTCTGGTATACAAGCACAGGCGCCTGCTTGTGCAGCTATACAGCACCTGCCCACTGAAGCAGCTATATCTGAGCAGTAACGCCCCATTAAAAACGCCAGGGTCCAATTAGCACTAAACACACCCCAGACTCTGCTCTGCTACAGGGACTCCCAGGCTCTGGGTACAGCACTGGGTTATTCCCTGCTTGCATTCTAGCTCCTAAGCAGCCCCTGGATTGCTGTATTTGTTCCAGAGGCACTGCAAGGGCATTCTTACCCCTTGCTGTCGACGGGGTGTGAGCCGGTGACCAGCGGGGCGATGGGCAGCTTGTACAGGGAGACGGTGCCTTCGATCGTCACAGACACGTTCAAACCGAGCGAGCGCGGGACTGCAGAAACAGGGGACAGGCATGAGACAGGGGCGGGCAGGGACAGGCATTAGAGGGAGGGGAGAGCACAGCGGCCTCACCGTTGCTGTCGTTGAGGTTGAGCAGGGTCCCCGTTCCCTCCTCGAAGATGTCGTAGGGAGACACGTAGCACTTGAGATTCATCAGGTGACCTCCGCTGCGCTTGGTGAGCAATCCCACGCTGCCGTGCAGGACAGTCTCCACAGTGTTGGCGTTAGTAGCAGACCTGAGACACAGCAGCATGTCCAGAATGAAAAGCTGCAGTACAACACACACCACACACACACACACACACACACACACACACACACACACACACACACACACACACACACACAATAGAATACAGAAGCTGCATTACAATACATACACAGCTGCTGCCCTTACCTGAACATGTGCATCATCTTACTGAGATCAATCTCCAGAGACTGCAGGGATAGGTACATCTTTGTCTTGAGCTTACTGCAACACAGGAGCGGGTGGGTCAGGTAAGGAGGTTACACAGCATTCGAACACCAGAGGGGACAGGTGAGCGTGATACACAGGGGGGACAGGAGAGAGTGTTACACAGGGGGGACAGGCAAGAGTGTTACACAAGGGTGACAGGAAAGCGTGTGACACAGGGGGGGACAGGCGAGCGTGTTACACAGGGGGACAGGCGACGTGTTACACAGGGGGGACAGGAGAGCGAGTTACACGGCGGGACAGGAAGACAGAACTGAGGTTTACACAGTTGTTCAACCCCCATCTCAGTGAGACAGACACAGAGACACACACAGACTCACTCGTCCCCCGGCAGTTTGTACAGGTTGACGAGACCCTTCAGGTGCTTCGAAAACTCTTCAAAGTTCCTCTCCCTGGAGGAGAGAAGAAGGGAATACATTGAATACAAACCAGTTGAACAAACCACACTAATACTGTGCCAGCGCTGGGTTTACTGGGCCTTGGTGCAAGACTGGGAAGTAGACATCCCCCGGCCAAAAAAGAAAAAACTGCACAGCACTGCCCAAGCACAACTGCTAAAGAAAACCTTGTGAAAATAAATACATCAGCAGCAACAAAACGTCTAACTAACGTTATTTTAGCATGACTGTGAACAAGACAGTAACCAATCAAGTGACAGTACATCCAAACCTTTAAATAAATTATGTAACAAGATGAATCAATTTCATTAATAACTCGATTTAGTTAATACTGAAACACTTAGAATTCACAGAGGCATTGCATTTTGACATTGCAAGAACCAGGTTAAGCAGACAGGCGTTTCATCTGCTGCCCACATCAGTGTTACTTCAGCAGTGAGAATCTGTTTCTTCTCGTGGATCTAGAGATGCTGTAGGTATTAATACAGGTCACATACTCTCAGTTATAAAACTTGTAGGGCAAGCTGACAAAGTTTCAACCAGTGCCTTCATCTGTGTGGCTGAGACTATAGACACTCACCTGAGGTGCATTACCAGCTCCAGACAGCTCTGAAACGAGAGAGAGAGAGGAGACAGAGAGGACAGGAAGGGAGAGAGAGAGGTAGAGGGAGAGGGAGAGAGAGGGAGAACAGGAGGGAGGAGAGGACAGGGAGGGAGGGAGGGAGAGAGGACAGGAGGGAGGGAGGAGAGGGAGAGAGGACAGGAGAGAGAGGGAGAGGACAGGAGGGAGAGGACAGGGACAGAGGAAGAGAGGACAGGGAGGGAGAGAGAGAGGACAGGAGGGAGAGGGAGAGAGGACAGGGAGGGAGAGGGAGAGGGAGAGAGGGAGGGAGGGAGGGAGGGAGGAGAGGAGAGGGAGAGAGGACAGGAGGGAGGAGGAGAGAGGACAGGAGGAGGAGGGAGGGAGAGAGGACAGGGAGGGAGGGAGAGAGGGAGGGAGAGAGGAGGAGGAGGGAGGAGGAGAGAGGACAGGAGGGACATAGAGGGACAGGGAGGAGAGAGAGAGAAAGAGAGGGGACAGGGAGAGAGGTAGAGGGAGAGAGTTCAGATTTCAGTGCTACATTTTTTCGATTTTTTTTGTTTTTGTAAATATTTGTATTCAATTTTTAAACAACATACATGCAATCTTATAATAAATATAAATATATAAAAAACTTTAACATTCATACATGTCTAAATCTAAACCTGGCCACAACCCACACACACACCTGCAGTGATAATAAGGATTACATAACAGGAACAGTATGAAAATGTTCAAGCATTAGTTTAAAGTCACTGTGTTTTAGTTTAAAATATAAACAAGCCGTTTTGAAATATAAAAGTCGTAAAAAAAACACTGTCCCCACCATGGCCCATCACTCAGCATTGTTGTTTGTTAATTTATTTTAACCTTGAACCTGACGCCAGGCAGCGTGCACTCATTACTGGAGATCTCTGGCGGATTTGCTCGGCTCAGTAATTCACAAATCCGCTTATCTGATAGACAGCAAGCTGTGCAGCTACTCTACTCTGCGGTATATCAGCCCTTCCTCGGATTCACTGTTTTCAATATATTTTCTGATGTGTGAGGAAGACCTGAATAAACAAAGAGGGAAGCTCTGTATACAGATTGACTGTGCTGGATCCTATGAAGCTCCTCCAATCCCCTCACCGCTGGGTTCTCCCCGTGATGAGCCACCTTCACATCCAGCAGCTGCCCCCCTGAGTCCAGCTGCACCTCCACATAGAACATGTCTGAGGTGATGTAGCACTCGGTCCCTGTGGGGCTCAGGTGAGAGCCCAGCCTGGGGGAGAGGGAGAGGGAGAGGGAGAGAGGGAGGGTTACACAGTGAGACACACAGCTAGAGTCTCAAAGCTCTTAACTCAACACCACAATTTACCAAACCAAGACACGCCCTTTAGAGATGAGAACCCAGCCTCACACACACTCACACTGACACAGAGATACAGAGACAGCATTCACACTGACACAGAGATACAGAGACAGCACGTACACTCTAGGGTGACTCACCCATTCTGTCGTGCAATTGACTCCAAGCGGTCAGTCATCGAGGGAAGCGAGGTCACTGTGAACAGAAGAGAGAGAGAGGGGTTAGTTTAGGGCAACACTAAGAGTGTACGTGCTCATCCCCTCAGCTCAACATTCATTGCATTGTCTCCTCTGCGCACTCACCCTTCAGTGCTTTCTGCAGAATCTCCAGACAGCTCCCCAGGTGCTGGTGTCCTCCCACATTCAACACAGCCCGCTTCTCCTGCAGAGACAGAGGGAGGTTTGGAACACATTCCCGAAGGAAGGTTCGAACCTTCAATGGTACTCATTTGCATAATTTACTGGTGACGTCACCATAGCTACTTGTTTGTACTGGACTGAAAATCCTATTCATTTACAGGTAATCCATATAAATGGAATAAAACATGTGCATGTAGTTTAAAATTACATTACATAGAACAATAATCATGTTTTTGTAAATTAAATAAAAATACATGCTGTTTATTTGCAGGTAATTGATGTTGGGTATCAGTCACATTTTACTACTAATAAAAATCTACTACTAATACAAATAATAATAATAATAATAATAATAATAATAATAATAATAATAATAATAATAATAATATGAACTTATGCTTGTCAAGTGACCCTAGAGATTGGTTGTGCCTCCATGATACATCAACAGTCGCTAGCACAGATGGCATTCAACATTTTTTTTTTTTTGGTCTGTGGGCATTTAAGCAGAGAATCCCAAACAGCAGAGGGGTTTCGAGACATTTCTTTCACTACAGCTTACACTATACAACGCTTTGCTGTCGAGATGGCGAATGAAGAAATTAAAGGTTTGCCTCTGGATAACACGAGCTGGAGAGGGGAGGGGCGGACGGTGCTCAGTTTTCGAAATTAAAACGATCAGTGCTAGTTTATATTTTGTATGTTTCAAACATATTCTAGCATATCACTTCTCTTAAACTGTCCTGTACACTGGGTGTTCAGTACATATTTTACTGAAGCAATACAACCGCTAGAGGTACCGCCCCAGTGCTTTGGATACTATACCCTGCTCCATACACATGGCGGCTCCAGATAGGGTTGCTGCTGCACGTATAACGATTTGGTACCATGGTAGTGGATTTTAATACAACAACTTTTGTTTAAGTAACATGCATTATACAAATTAAATGATCATACCCCTGCACCCCCATACCTCCCCAGCATGTACCCCTATACCCTGCACCCCCATACCTCCCCAGCATGTACCCCTATACCCTGCACCCCCATACCCTCCCAGCCAGTACTCACCATGGATTGCCGCACCAGCTTCATGGTCTCCTGCCAGGGCCGTGCCGCTGTGTACTTGCTGTGGAGCCGCTCGAGCAGAGCATTCACCCGGCTCAGCCTCTCCATCTCTGAGGAGACAAGAGAAAGAGAGACAGTGCTGTAACACTGAGCTATACAACACTGTGCTATACAGCACTGTACACACACACACTGCGCTATACAACACAGCGCTATACAACACTGCACACGCACACACTGTGCTATACAACACTGCACACGCACACACACACTGTGCTATACAACACTGCACACACACTGCCCCATACAACACTGCGCTATACAACACTGCACACACACTGCCCCATACAACACTGCACACACACACTGAGCTATACAACACTGCACACACACACACACTGCGCTATACAACACTGCACACACACTGCGCTATACAACACTGCACACATGCACACTGCACACACACTGCGCTATACAACACTGCACACACACTGCACTATACAACACTGCACACATGCACACTGCGCTATACAACACTGCACACACACTGCGCTATACAACACTGCACTATACAACACTGCACACATGCACACTGCGCTATACAACACTGCACACATGCACACTGCGCTATACAACACTGCACACACACACACTGCGCTATACAACACTGCACACACACTGCGCTATACAACACTGCACACATGCACACTGCGCTATACAACACTGCACACATGCACACTGCGCTATACAACACTGCACACACACTGCGCTATACAACACTGCACACACACACACTGCGCTATACAACACTGCACACACACACTGCGCTATACAACACTGCACACACACACACAGCGCTATACAACACTGCACATACAACACTGCGCTATACAACACTGCACACACACACACACTGCACTATACAACACTGCACACACACACTGCGCTATACAACACTGCACACACACACACACTGCGCTATACAACACTGCACACACACACTGCGCTATACAACACTGCACACACACACACTGCGCTATACACTGCACTGCACACACACACTGCGCTATACAACACTGCACACACACACTGCGCTACAACACTGCACACACACACACACTGCGCTATACAACACTGCACACATGCACACTGCGCTATACAACACTGCACACACACACACTCGCTATACAATACTGCACACACACACACACACACACACTGCGCTATACAACACTGCACACACACACACTGCGCTATACAACACTGCACACACACACACTGCGCTATACAACACTGCACACACACACAGCACAGCATTCACCCAGCGAGGGAGACGTCTATAGCACTGCACTACAGGTAATCTAGAACAGTGGTTCTAGAGTCAAGTACCACAGACAACACTCAACTCCCAGACAGGGCCGGTGTTGGGGGGTGGGGGGGAGATGTGATACTAACTAATGGATGGTAAAAATTCAGTATTTTAAAAAAGGACATGCTTTTGGGATATTAATTTGTCAAGTGTGTTCCTAGAATATTGTTTTCGCTTATGAGTTGTAACAAATGCATTTTGGCTAGGTGTTGAGATGCACACGTTTTTTATAGAAACGTTTTCATACAAACTTTTATACTTTAAGATTAATTTAAAAATCCAACTGATTAATATGTTTTGTGACTAACTTGAAGCTATTAATATGTTTCAATATTAACCAAGTTGAGTTATTAATGAAATTGATTCATCTTGTTACATTGGTTTATTAAAAGGTTTGGATATACTGGCACTTGATTGATTGCTGTCTTGTTCACAGTTAGAATGCTTTGTTGGAAGGTCGTGCAACCCCAGTTCTTGCACCCCAGTGTCTTCTGGTTTTCATTCCAACTGAGCAGGGTTGCCAGACTGGGGGGAACCCCCTCCCATTTGTAGGGGGAAATATAAGCTATGGGGGGAAAAGTGGGGGGAAATATTTTTCAAACAGGGGGCTATTCAAATATAATAGTACCACACAAAGCACTACTTCAAAAAAAAATGAAAAAAATAAATATATAATAAACTAAACATTTTAAAAGAAACTAGTGTGCAAACAGGTATATGTACATGCATAACTAAAAACGAAAGTAGTTTTTCATTTAAAATGAAAGTAACATGTGTTAGCTCTTGCGTGTGTCACTCGGTGCAGCACAGAAGCCAGGTTGAGCTGCTGCAGCCTGCAGCTTTGCACTTTTCTGATTGAAATGTTTCCTGCTGAAGCGCTGTGGCTAGCTTCAAGATGAAATCTCCCTACTGATATTTTCCTGGTGCATTCCTTGTACAAAACAAAGGAATTGATGGCTGCCAGGTCCAGTAGAGATAACAACATGATTGTGTGTAATATATATATAAAGAATATTGTAGGTTATATTCAAAATTAAAACATGTATTAAAGTCAGTCAAAATTACAGCTTTGTTGCTAGGTGGGCAGGCTTATAACGTCCTTATTTTCGTGATCCTGCCTTTCAAACGCTGTTGGGGTATTTATTAAGGAAAAGTCATAAACGGACAACCACATAACCTTCAGACATGCAGAGTAATTTAAATTTGAAAACCTCAAACCGTCAGAATGACTTCTGTGGCTAGTGTTAAGGTGGTATACGTGAATCACAAAACTACATTATTAATTAAACAGGGTCCATGTTTGGGTCAGGACCACACCACAAAAACAACAAATCCTTCCTCCTGTCTCTAACCTAAAAACTCGCTCACTTTCTTGCTCGCTCTATTCCACACACACAGGCTCCCTCACACACAGAGAAGAGAGCGGACCACTACTCTCATGGGGGGACAGAGCAAGGGTGTCTAGATGACATGGTCTGCACCCTACAACGGCTCACACACACACACACACACCCACACTAACGAAACTAGTGGTATGGTCCCACCCCAGAACAATACAGATAACGTGAATGCACAAGACCAGATCAAAGAAAAGTCTGCCGACCTGAACTGAGCGGGTCGCTACAATATATTGAACTTACATTCATGAAGAGATATCATTTAATTTTTGTTCGAGTACTCCAGTAATAAATTAGTGCTCGAGTAATTATATTATTTTGAGTACTCTAACCCAGGGGTGCCACAGACACTTCTGGGTTTTGTTTTACCCAAGCCCCAATTGATTCAATGATTGGCTTAATTGGTCACAATGACCATGTGTTCCAGGTATTTAGCAATTGATGATTAAGAGATCCCTACAAAACCTGCAGGATCGTGGCGCTCCAGGACCAGGGTTGCCTACCCCTGCTCTAACCCACCCCTACTTAATGACAGTGACGGCCTACTGCAATAGCCAATAGTACATGCCTTTTACCATAAGTCCCGCCTTACACTTAACTCCTCCACTGCATTAAATATAGTAGATAGGTAACATGTACATTTTGGGTGGCTCTCGATTTACAGAAAATATTTTCAGAGAAATTCTGTACTACTTTATGTAACATTTATATTATTATTATTATTATTATTATTATTATTATTATTATTATTATAAATTGTGGTAGAGGAGCATTGGGATTTAAAGAAAATCCAAACTAAAACTTTATTTTTTAACAAATCAAAAAAACATACAGTATACGTAAGGAGTCTGAAAATGGGGGGTAATTGGTTCACTAATGGGGGATTTTACGAGTAGCATCTGGCAACCCTGCATCTGAGCTCTCAATTACTTAACTAAACCCTTAATTGGACGAATTACTTCCTTAATTAGGTCGTTTCAATTGTGCTCAACTCTTAAAACAGTTGGAGATTTCAAATTCACTGTAAAATCGTATGAAATCTGCAACTTTTTAGGAGCTGAGAAGAAATTAAAAGGATCTAATTAAGCTAATTATTAGTTCAATTAAGGGTGCAGTTAAGTAATTGAGAGCTCAGGTGGGATGCAAACCAGCAGACACAGGGGGTCCCCAGGACCGGGGTTGGGAAGCACTGGTATGACAAACAATATTTGGACTTGCCCATTATCCAACTCCAGGCTTTCAATGACCAGACTGCGTGTACACAAAACAAGCGCCTATTTGCATCACTCCATTACTGCCTCTGCTTTCCGCGTTTAAAACAAACAACCGCTGTATTCAAAAGCCCCCCCCAGCGCAGGCCCCCCCTCTACCCCTCTTTATATCTCACCTGTGGCCGCATCCTGCTTAGAACGATCCCCGTTCGCCATTCCCCCCGCGCTAGAGGCCCCGGTCTGGCTCGCACCCTGTGTCCCGGGCCCCAGCTCTCTAGCCGGGCTGCAGCCTGGCGCAGAAACACCCGAAACCGCCGCCATCTTCACAACAAACCTCCAGTCCTAGAGTCGCGGAGAGCGGCGCTTCCGGAAGAGGCGGGTCGCTGACGGCATCAGTGCGCGTCTGACACAGGAGAGCGAAAAAAGATTAAAGAGAAAAATTTTAATAATACTGCAACACAGAAATAACTGTTTGAATTGTTAAAAGCGTCATTAGGCAGTATTTAAAAAAAAAAAAAAACCTAAAACTGCACCACCGGTACTTTGATGAATCTTAAAGAAATCTTCCCCCCGAGATGGAAATAAATCCAACACAAAATGATTGATAACCTATAGAACCAATTTTGCTTTCACATTTAGATTAGTATTGATATTAGTAATTAGCGATTGCCTGTTAGCATTGTAACAAATTACACTGACGTTGGGCTATATTATTAAAGCGAGTGAGTTTTGAGTTGTCAATTACTTTTTCTTCAGACAGATAGATATACACGTTTGGAAAGGAGGTATAACTGCAGTGTGCACAATGAAAAGTGTACACAAAAAAAGGTTTAAATGCTGAAATGAATGAATTAAAAAAATATATATAAATATATATATATATATATATATTTAAAAATATACTTTTTTTCTCTTTATGAGTGGTGCTGACACCTGTCGCTTGCTTGTCTCCACTGCAGCACGGGAGGACGAGGGGCGGGGCTCCGCTCTGGAAAGGCAGTTGCTTGGTTACCGTGCGAGTGACAGCGCGAGACACTTCCGGCTGCGGCTCGGGTGAGGGAGGGAGAAGAGACCAAAGCCGTTGGAAGGAGCCGTAATGGCGTCAGTCCTCTCTATTTAGCAACAGGGGCAGTAGCTGTTCTTAATCCGCAAACATCGCCCTAAATATAGGCCTGATAGGCTCCCAGGGCCACTCAAAATAAACTAGAACATCTACTGCACACGAATATACTGACATTTCTGACCAATATCAAAAAAACAAAGAGATTAAAAAGACTGTATTATAAAAACGACCATGTAAACAGTATCAACCGGTTCACGTTTTCAGTTTCAGTTTTGTGAAAAAATATCGCCCATTCATCATGGACTCTGGTTGTTTCTGCGTAAACAGAAGGAATTAAATACATTTCCTTTAGCCTGCAACCGGGCTACGCGATAATAAAAAGGTGTTGAGATTAGACGTTTCTTTTACAAAAAGATCATTAAACATCACCAATACTACTACTGCTGCTGCTAGCGGGGGGAGAAATGAGCAGGATGTAACGACTTCAATACACAGCAGTGTGCTTTAAGAAAAGAAAAAAACAAACAAAACAAGATCCAATTTCAATCGCTCTATTTTTTTTTATTCTATTTTTTTTTCCACCGTGTAGGTCAGTGAGGGAGAGAGACCTGGAATGAATCGAGAGAAAGCATAAGCAGGAGAGAGAACCTGGGTTACTACGTGTTTTTTTTTGTTATTATAATCTTTGTAATTTTATTTAAGATTACGATTTTTTTTTTTTTTTTTTTTTAAATGTGTGTGTTACTTTAATGTTTCGTTGTGGTTGGAGAGGCCCGGCTTTGGCAGGAGGTGCGTTACCGTGAGGAATGCCCGGTTCTGAGAGACAACATGGAAGAAAGCCGGATGGAGGCATTGCCGTTCAGTTACAACAACAGCCAAGCAACAGCGGGGCCCTTCAAACCGCGCAGCCACAACCTTCCTCGGCTACAAACATGACCAGCAAAGACGGTAAGCAGAACCTAAAGGCCTCCTTGTCTGCCTCCACAGCTAAGCACAAGCGCCACAAGTCGTCCAAGCATAACCGCCAAGCAGCGGCGCTAGACCACAGGCCCGGGACCACCACAAGCTCCGTGGCGCCCCCAGCGGTGAGTGCTATTAAACCTTTAGTGGAGTACGACGATATCAGCTCTGACTCCGATACCTTCTCGGACCCTCCGACCAGGAGATCTGACAAGACCGGGAAAGGGGGAGGCAGCAGCGTGGAAGGTCGGGGTCACAAGCACAGGCACCCCCACAAGAAGGCCAAAGACCTGCACAAGGTAAAGGAAATAGGGGGTGGGGAGAAGAAAAGCAGCAAGGAGCGAGAGAAGGAGAGCGAGGGGGCCAGGGGCAAGAGCAGCAAAGACAGGTCCTCGGGCTCCAGGAAGTTTGAGGACGGGGCGACTGGTAAGCGGGGCGAGCCCGCTGTCTCCTCATCGTCCTTCGCACCAGGACAACCAGCAGGTGCCAACCCCGCTCCCTCCAAGAGCAAGGAGGGTGCCCGGGCGGCCAAGCCCCGCAAGGACAGCAAGCAGAGACGTGACAAGGGAGACTCCCGAGGTGCCTCCTCCCAAAAGGACAGGGGGGACAAGAGCCACCGCAAGAAGGGGTACAAGGGGAGCCCCCGCGAAGCAGAAGGGCTCCCCAGCCCCAAACCCCGAGGCGGGGAGCGATGACAGCCCTGGGGCAGTAGGGGGTGGGTATGGGCAGGACAGTGAGGACAGTTACCACTACCACCACCGGAGGCAGCAGAGCCCCAGCCCCCCGGCCTGCAAGGAGCCCTCCGGGAGGGGCAGCCGGCACCGCTCTTCCAGCTACGAGAGAGACAGCAGCCCTGGCTACTCCAGCAGGAGGCGCTCCCTCAGCCCCTACACCAACCGCAGGTCCTCCAGCGCCAGCCCGGTGTCACGGTGAGTAGCAGTTCTACCAGGGGTGGGGGGGCAGTAACACACTGTTCTGTTGTACCAGGGGTGGGGGGCAGTAACACACTGTTGTTGTACCAGGGTGGGGGCAGTAACACACTGTTCTGTTGTACCAGGGTGGGGGCAGTAACACACTGTTGTTGTACCAGGGTGGGGGCAGTAACACACTGTTGTGTTGTACCAGGGGTGGGGGCAGTAACACACTGTTTTGTTGTACCAGGGGGTGGGGGCGGGGCGGGGCAGTAACACACTCTTCTGCTCTACTAGGGGTTGGTGGGCGAGGGAGTGCCAGGCTGTTATGGTAGAGGAATGGGGTAGGGGGGTGTCTTGCATTGGAGTTAGCAGTCAGTTAGAGTCGTGTGCATGTTTTCACTCTTCACGTTCAGTCAGTATTGTATTGTATTGTATTGTATTGTATTGTATTGTATCAGGTATGAAAACAGCAAGTGGAGCTCTCAGCTTCCCCGACGCCCAGTCTGCAGGGAGAGCGCTGCTGAGGCACAGGCCTGCTTAACAGACAGCAGCTGCTGTGTGCTTTTGGAGCAGATTTCTATTTTGCAGTGCATGTTTACAATAGGACTCCTCGTGCAGACTGTGGCAATTGTTTTTGGCCCCGCAGGCATCTGTGGCTCATAATAAAAAGGTGGACTGGCTCACTCTGCTGTGCAGGGGGAGTCTGCACAGCAGGTTACTTTAGAGTTTAATTAGGCAACACTTGAACTTCAGACACACTTGTGTAATGTTTGCAAAGGTCATCTTCAAACTAAATGCTAACTACTGCATATGCTCACAGTAAAACCTGGAATCAGAGCACACGTCGCTGTGCAATTCTGATAAAACAGAGGCATGCCTGCGGGCTCTCTGAAGCAACAAAATAATGTGGGATTCAGGGATGGAAAGAAGACTCCCATTGCATAGCAGTTTGATTCATTCCTGTTTTTACTATGTTTAGTAAGACGCACCTGAGCTTGTTACTTATACACTGTGGCTAATCGAGCTTGTATGAAAACCTGGAATGGTGAAACTGCTGTGCATTAGGAGTCTTCTTTCCACCCCTGGGATTACTTGTTAGACTTTAGCAGTCTCTCATCAGAACTAAAAATGTGATTTTTGACCCTGATCTATCATTCGAGTCTCATATTAGGAAAGCTACCAAAGTATCCCTTTATCATTTGAGAAATGTAGCAAAACTTGGACCTGTTATTTCTGTATCTGAGACTGAAAGACTAATACAGTGCTCTAAATTGGCATAAGAAAGGCCAAAATTGCCTTTCTGCTTAAAAATTTGTAGTAGGCACCAAGGCTGTTTAATGCACCTGTCATTTTTATTTGTATTGGTAACATCCTGACAATGTTTTACACTAAAACTTTAAAGTGTGTTTCAAAGCTCTTTTCAAAATGTCCGCTCTTGTACACTGATAGTGTCAGGATTATTACCCACGTTGTCAAACAGGTAACACAGCAGTAATGATCCAGGATGTGGTACGGAACAGAAAAGCCAGAGCACTTGTTATGATTTTTTTCCCCACTCTGTTAGACAGATCTCAAATCCCAGTGCACTAGAGCAGACATTTTGAAAAGAGCTTTGAAACATACTTTAAAGTTCTAAGTGTAAAAAGTTGTCAGGATGTTACAGGTTTGTTATTTAAACAGTTGTAGCAGCACGAGTTTAACCAATTTACTCATTAGCTTTTTATCAGCAAGTATTAATTATTATTATTGTGTTAATTGCAAAATAGTTTTTATTAATGTTGAATATTTTACATGAATGATTAATTTTGTAAATATAAATGTTAGCCTAACTTTGAAATACTTACTGGTCCTGAATGTATTGGTCCTAAGCTACAACAAATCTTACAATAGCCTGTATTATTCTGCTCGGTTTAACAAGCTCAGAAATCTCGTTCCCACGTGTGTCATACAAATTGCAGAGGCGCTGTGGTGCATTGGGATGAACTGAAAAAAACTAAGTCCTCCATCCTAAGATGGATCCATAATGGTGATAAACACTGTAGCATTTCCTGCTGGTTTGATTTCATAGTGGTAACAAATAAGGAGATTAAAAATAAGAGGATAATAAAATCTTTCAAAGCTATTGATGAGATCTCGCTAATTTCTTTGCAGAATGTGCAAGGCTGTCTAATATTTTTTTTTTTCTGGACTGTCTTGTGAGATGCTTGTTTTTTTTTTCCCCTGCTGATGTGATTTAATTACGTCTTCATGTTATTGTTTGGACCCACGCCCTAATGCAGGCGTCTCTAGTTGCTGTAGCTGAAAGGGCACTGCGGCCACAATTGCAGTGAACAGACATACGTTTTGAGGGGCTTTGCAGCATGCCTTCGTTTCATCTAGATTGATGCACTTTTCTCTGGGATCCCACAACGTGCGATGTCTCGCTTGCAGCTCTTTCAGAACACAAGGAAACACAAAACCAGGAAAAGTGAACATATATTACTCCTGCTGTGGCCTCTTTGCACTGGCTCCCTGTGCAGTTTAGAATTGATTTTAACATTTCTTTAATTTTAAAGTTATAAATTATTTCCCTTGCGAAATTACAGTGATTGCAGAGAAAGAAATGTATAGCTTATCAGAAGTCACGTTGCTGAAAATTCTGCGTCCCAGCCATTTTAACACAAAGGCTAAAACTCCAGCGATGTGCATTTTGGTACGTTTTTATGAATGTTTAAACTCTACGGCATGTTGTAGTTTAAAAGATGTCTGTCTGTATAGATATACATATGAACAGACAGTAGACCGTTTGCATGACAACGAGACAGGATTCTAAGCACTGTTTGTTGCCTTCATCTCTGTTTTGGTACACAGCAGTTTTTCTTTTTTCTCAAACCTTATATATATATATATATATATATATATATATATATATATATATATATATATATATATATATATATATATAGCAGAAATCTACTGAGCAGTGCACTGCAGTTGTAATACACACACACACACACAGTTAGTGCGCATTAACTAACCCAGCTGAATTAATAACCACACTCAATATTTGCTCTAAAAAGGATTAACTAGTGCGGTTGTCACTGCCCTTTGTAACCGAACTGTGTGTGTGTATACAAACTGTATTGAGAGCAAAAGGTGACCTCACAACCGCATGTAGCCTGTGTGTGTGTACGTAGTCTTCGATCACAGGATGTGGGGCTGCTGGTTATTCCAGGGTGAATAGAAATAAGGAAGGGCCTTTTCTGGTAACGCTCCTACATTGTGGAATGCTCCAGCTTCTCTGATAGAAGGCGGCAGGACTCTTACTGTTTCCAAGTCAAGATTGAAAATGTAGTTTTCTAAAATAGCTTTTCTGTTTTACAATTTAAACTGCATTTTCTTTTTTTGCTGTTCTTTTCAATTCAAATTATTACGTGTTTGTTTAAACTCTTAATTGTTCTGTTGCTACAAACTAGCTTTTTATACAATTAAAAGCAATTTAAAAAAAAAAATCTCTTAATTGCTGTTTTCAACAGATTCTGCATTACTGTTTTTAAGTTAATGGTTTAATTGTACATTTGTGTGTGTGTGACATGCTTTGGGATCTCTAAACAGATGTATTTTATTGTGATTCTCTGTGTGTTGTCCTGTACAGTGCTTTGAGATACTTTTTGTATGAAAGGCGCTATATAAAAATAAAAAATAATAAAAATGTGACTCTCTCTCCCCCTGTCCCCCCCCCCTCGCTCTCTCTTGTGCTCTCTCTCTCTCCCCTGTCCCCCGCTCTCTCTTGTGCTCTCTCTCTCTCCCTCCCCCCAGGCGGTCGGTTCGTTCACGCAGCCGCTCCCGCCCCCTTCTCCTCCTCGTCCCATCGCACCTCGTCTCGCTCTCACAGTAAGAAGCGCTCGGGGTCTCGGAGCCGGCAGTCCAGCGTGTCGCCTCCCCTCCCGCCCGCTTCCCCTCAACTCCAGCCTGGGGGCCGAGCTGAGCCGAGGAAGAGGAACGCCAGGCCGCTGCTGCTGCTGCTGCAGGGGCCGTCAGGGGCTCCACGGGGCCACGGAGAGAAGAGCCCAGGGCTGCAGCTGCTCCCCTGACAGCCAACGCCAAGAGAGGGCCAAGCAAGCCTCCTCCCAAACCAGCTGAGAAGCAGAGCGAGGCTGAGACCAACTCCATCACTGCGGCCGCTACAGCGGGGGTCAGACCAGAGCTCGAGGAGGTGTCCCCCAGACAGGAACACAGCCCCCTCCGTCACTCCCACCCCAGCCCCGAGGATCCCCAGCTCCCACTCCCCTGCTCTGAGCCCCCAGGGAGGAGAATGCCTCACTGTCTGCTCCCCTCCTCCTCTCCTATCCCCAGTTCTCCTCTCCCCTCCCTGCCCTCAGCCACCCCCGGCTCAGACCCCTCCCTCCCCTCTCCCCTTCTCCTGCCACCCCGTCGCCAGCCCCCTCCCTACCTGAGTCCTTCTCCCCAGACCCCTCCCCCTCCTCCTCACAAGGTAAATCTCCAGCCCCTCCCCTGAGCCCCGCCCAACCCCATCTCCCCACGCACCCCTGCAACTCCACCCCAAGACCTCCACCCTGCCCCCCCTCCCCCTGCCCCCCATGCTGCTGGGAGAGAACAGCTCGGGCAGGTGAGTACTCTTTAATAGTGCGTCTTTATTTGTTGTCTATTATTCCCTGTACGCATTAGTGCTGTGCACATGGAGATTCATATGGAGTAAATGAGTGGAGAACAACCACATGCTGAAGTTTTAATCTTAACTTGCACTGCTACACACACACACACACTGCTACACACACACTGCTACACACACATGCACACACTGCTACACACACACTGATACACACGCACACACACTCTGGAATTCTGTCAAAATAGCCTGTCCCTTGTCCATTCCTGTGATTCATGTAGAAATGCCAAACAAATTGTGTGTCGGGGGTGGGGGGGTAGTATATAATGTTTTCGCACGTACTTGATTTTGGTGACCTTTTAAGAGTGCTTTCTCCTGTTGAACTGTAACTTGATTGAGACCATAGGCTCCTAACCCATAGATTTTGCCCTTCTACTTTTTTTGGCTCAGTGTGTACACACTGTTCTATGTTTTGTTATGGTTTTATCTTTAAATGGTTTAAAATGTAATAAGATAAAAATTAAAAAAAGGAGTCATTCAGAAGACACCAGAAGTCGAACATTGGTTTGACCCATCGTCTGCACTGCACTGTTTACAACAGCGAACGTTCACAGTGGTGTGACTGCGACAGAAGTGCATCCAATCAAACCAAGGACAAATTTGCTTGCATCGTTTAAGATGTTTTTTCAAGTCAATATTCTCATTTGTGTATTAAAAAAAAACAGCAGAGTTGCAGTCCTTGTTTCGCAGCCTGTGTCATCTTACTTAAAGGCACGTACCTGAAATCGTTGGGCATACATGTAAAAGGTTTGATGAGCAACATTTCAAAAACTCTCTTAACTCATGTGTGATTTATCAGGTCGATCCATCAGGTAAAATGACAAGTTGTAAGTGAAGTCATTTTGGAATTTCTTTTTCTACAAAGTCAAGTTCAGATTTGCTTCTGGAAGTGGGCCAGAGCATGTGCAACCCCAGAGCTTCGGGGTGCCAAGGCGGCCCAGAGTTTTCAATTAGTTATGTGGCTCTTGCAGGGTAGTAGGGGGCACCGATGTCATCGAGACGCATTGCGGCGAGGGGGGAGGGGGGTGTCCTGCGAAAAATCTTGACAAAAAGTGATAAAAATGGTGCATTCTGACACTTTGCATGGTTTAGCAGGTGCTAGACTAGTAGTGGTCTGCTTGTAGTGTCTGACCAAGTACTCCATTAGTGCAATGAAGGAGCTTTATTTCAGCCCAGCTCACAGCAAGGCAAGATCAAGAAGAAGAATTGAATTTAGGATCATCAAGGCCCCTGCAATGGAAGACTGAAAAAAGAACTAATTTGCTAGGAAAATCAAATACTCTGATGCAAAATATTCTCTTTCACGCAACTTAAATATACCCCTACTGCTTTAAATCACACGCGTTATACAGAACAGTGTGCAAAACTTTGGGTCCACCCCACTAAAAAAAGTACCTTTGGAAGCCATAAACAAACTGGAATGTAAGCAAAGTCTGCATGCTGAAGAAGCTGAGCGCACAGATAGCTGAACTGTAAGAATGCAGTAAACACCCACATATAATCAACAGTAGTTTAAGTATGGTCTTTAAGAGGTTGTCCCTTCTATTTTCTTTCGATACTCTCTTGTTGTATGTTGTAACGGGTAACTTGACATTTATTATTTATTTAGCCGCTGCCTTTATCCAAGGGGACCCATCTGTTTGATTGTTATTTATTTATTTTGCTTCAGTCTCAAGATACTTAAATACATAGACGATAATATTTGTAATGTTGGATTCATATAACACGCTGGGATTTAAAGGCTGTTTGAATAGGAATGGAATAAAAAAAGCGAAACAAGATTTATACTGCATAGAGAGCAAGTAGCTGAAGCTGCTTCTGAACAAAATAAATACTGTTAACAGGAAGAAAAAAACACTGTGGTTTAATAATGCAAATGTTTGATTTGCATCAAGTAAAAATTGAGAACCCTATCCAGACCTTACAAAAGACTCCAGTACTGATTGGTGTCACAGATGTCTTTCGTAATAATAAATCAAAAGCAGTATTTGTAACCATGTGAATTTAATGAAGACAATAGACTTTGAAAGTACTATTCTCTTTTCTTGTGGACCTGGCGTAACAAAGGTACTGCTGGACACCAGCGTGGAATATGCAGTTAAAGAGATTCCTGCATCGAGTGTTACAAAGACGCAATTATTTAAATTAAAAAAAAAAACAAAAAAAAAAAACTGGCGATTGTTGGAAAGTATTGGATTACGGTATTAATGAAAAGTTCTGGACAGTAACACACACTGCGGTAGAGATGTTATCGTATTCTGACATGCACTCAAACAGGGAGTAGTTAATAAAAATGTTATTTTGGATATAAATAACATATCTTTAATTAGAGCGCAACACACCTTCATTGAAAGTACATACGTGCCAGTTTTTTTTCATGACTTGCACGTTTTTGTCAAGATTTTTAAATATACTTAAAGTAAATACTGTAATGCATTTGTTTGTGTGTGTGTGTATAACGTACCAAATATATATATATATATATATATTTTTTAAATGACCTCAATAAAATAACTTTTCATAACAAAGATAAACTTGAACAAATGTTACAATGCCTGTTGCTACCATGTGTTGTAGTCTGACCCAAATTTATTTTTGGCCCTCGCTGTCTCTACAAACTCTCTTCCTTGGCTCTCTCTCTCCTATTCGTCTTCTGCCGTCAGCTTATATCCCAGCATGCCCTTCTTCTTAAAGCCTCTGTACATGACATAACTCCCCCAATATCTCATAACAAAACTGAAATATGCTTTTTTTTTTTTTTTTTTTGTTTACACTAATATCCGAAAATATTTTAATATTTTTAAATAAAAGTAGCTGACGCAAATGTCAGTTTAGACGGTGGATCTCACCGGTCTCCGGCTTATTTTGAAAACCCGCACACTGCTACATACACACACTGCTACACCTACACACACACAGACACTGTCATTAACCATCTTGCATGTGTGAATGATCTTTAATGCCCCCCCCCCCCTTCTCTTGTAGCCCGAAGGAATTGCCCCCATCGCTCTCACAGGAAGGAGAAGGAGGGTCGAACCCGGCACCTGCTGACTGACCTGCCCTCCCACCCTCCCTGCCAGGGGGACCCTTCACCCCCAGTCTCCGGCCCAGAAGACCCCCCCACAGCCACAGTCTGCCTTCAAGAAGAGACCAAAGTGAGTCCCGCTGCTAGACCACACAAGGATCTGCAGAGGGCAGGCGTGTCGGCTCCAGTCAGCAGGATGTGTGCCGTGCTACCAAGTCAATATTTATTCAGTTTTTTTTTCCATGTGCACATAATTGCTGTACACATGTAATCTTGTCCACATTAATCTTGCAGCACATTATAAAACAAAAGTAACAGCAGTCTTCTCCAGATGGCTTCTCTGATTGGTTGCTGAAGTTGCCGGTCTGTGAAAGCTAAACGTTGCCTACGTGTTTACACCAGGTTCTGCTGCCCGCTACGGGAGAGGAAGCAGACGAGAGCGACTGGGAAGCGCCATGCGTCGACAAGTTCGACATCATCGGCATCATCGGAGAGGGAACCTACGGTCAGGTGTACAAGGCGAAGGACAAGGACACAGGTGAGCCGGACTTGTGTTCCAGTAGCTGCATGCGTTACCAATCTGAGATCTGTTGCTGTAATTGTCAAGGACTCTTGTCTAGTGGGATCTGGGATTGAATATTTATATTATAAATAGGGCTTCTGTTTTTTGGTTTTTATTGTAATTTTTCAGTGCTTATTTATTTTTAGCTATTTTTGAGTGTTTTCGGTTACTTTCCAAAATGCTTGGGCTTTTTTTTCTGTCATAATGTACAGTAGTAACTCGACAGTACTTGCACACTTCAGTTGTCCCTTCTCCCCTTTGCTGTCTTCCACAGCAAAACCCTTACGGTCACAAGCACATTCTTCTGGGGTTTTTGTGTGTATGGGGAACGGGGTGGTCAACGTGAATTCTGTAACCATTTCCAGTGGTTTTTCTGGTGTTTATTGGCTATACACTGATTTCTTTGTTTGTATCGGGTGGGGTTTTTTCGGTTTTTATTGGTTAAAACCGAAAATCAGAAAACCTAATTCAGGTTAATTTGTGGTGATGACCCAGTTGGGGTGGGTGATGTACCTCATATAATGATATATAACATAATGATATTTGAGATGATGATTATGATTATTATTATTATTATTATTATTATTATTTATTTCTTAGCAGATGCCCTTATCCAGGGCGACTCACAATTGTTGCAAGATATCACATTATTTTTACATACAATTACCCATTTATACAGTTGGGTTTTTACTGGAGCAATCTAGGTAAAGTACCTTGCTCAAGGGTACAGCAGCAGTGTCCCCCACCTGGGATTGAACCCACGACCCTCCGGTCAACAGTCCAGAGCCCTAACCACTGCTCCACACTCGGGTCTAATGGATTTAATCAAATATTTTAAACATAGATGTCAAACAAAATTTACAGAAAATGTGAATAAAAATACAGATCAAAGAATCATAAGTTTCATTATGAAACGTGACACACTGTCAAAATGAAAACATTGCAAAGTTAGTCTCGGGTATGACCTCCCTGAGCATTAACACAATCCTGGCAGCGCTGACACAGACCTGATCAGCCTCTGTATAGACTGCTGTGGGATCTTCCGCCTCTCTTCCTGTGCAGCTGCAACCAGCTGGTGAAGGTTGGCTGGTCTCGGTTGTCTCCTGTGGATGGCGCTGGCGATTTGGTCCCACAGATGTTCTATTGGACTCAGATCAGGAGAAAAAGCTGGCCACGACAAGACCTCGACATTGTTTTCTTGAAGTCGTGCAATTGTAATCCTAGCACTGTGTGGTCTTGCATTGTCCTGCTGGAAAATCCACACTTCCGGATTGGCTTGCAGGAACGGAAAAACTGTTGCCTCAAGGACTTGCACACCTTTGCTGTGGACTATATGTATATACTCAAACTACGTTTATAAACTTACAATAACAGAAATGTTGGGCAAGTAAATATAGTTTCATATTCTATATTAAAAGCAAGTCATTTTTAATATAGCTAGTGTAACGCGGTGCACCCTAGGGCAAGTGACAGCGAAACACCACAAGGCATTTGGTCTGCAGGCTGCTGTACAACAACAGAATATAACACTAGTTAAACATACTGAGGTACATTCACATTGTTAATAAAATAAGGTGTCTATACAACGGACACATGGAACATCATTTCAGTTAACCTTGTTAAATGTTTAATGTGATGCCCGATTGATTAAATGGTTGGCTTGACATTTCAAGAAAATTAGTTCTGTAATTACAAATTGAAAGTAAACTGTAATACAAATATGAATCTGTACTACCTGTTGACCTCCCTATGACGTTCAAATGGGTCGCTCCGAAGTTTAGTACTTTCATTTCGCGTCATGCACAAGATAAGGGTTGACAAAAAAAAAGGAACAATATAATATTTATTTGCGACCAATGGTTTTTATCGTAATTAGAAAATAACGGTATATCGCCCAACCCTCTGAACCAGTCTCTTATGTTATATGGATGTCTTGTGAGCACTTTCACTCTGTCTGTTTTCTGTGTTTGTGTTCAGGGGAGCTGGTGGGGTGACTCTCTCTCTCTCTGTCTCTCTCGCTCTGTGTTCAGGGGAGCTGGTGGGGTGACTCTCTCTCTCTCTGTCTCTCTCGCTCTGTGTTCAGGGGAGCTGGTGGGGTGACTCTCTCTCTCTCTGTCTCTCTCGCTCTGTGTTCAGGGGAGCTGGTGGCCCTGAAGAAGGTGCGTCTCGACAATGAGAAGGAGGGGTTCCCCATCACCGCGATCCGAGAGATCAAGATCCTGCGGCAGCTCAACCACCGCAGCGTGGTCAACATGAAGGAGATTGTGACGGACAAGCAGGATGCGCTGGACTTCAAGAATGACAGAGGTCAGGATCAGACCGGGGGCGGGGACTGGGAGGGTGATGGCTTCTGCTAACTCCCTTTGCCATCTTTGCCTGTATCAATGGTACACAGCGTTTTAGTGTTGTGGGTGTGTCAGCCTCTCTCTTTACCTGTCCTCAGGTGCGTTCTACCTGGTGTTCGAGTACATGGATCACGACCTGATGGGCCTGCTGGAGTCGGGGCTGGTGCAGTTCTCAGAGGAACACATCAAGAGCTTCATGAGGCAGCTGCTGGAGGGGCTGGAGTACTGTCACAAGAAGAGCTTCCTGCATAGAGACATCAAGTGCTCCAATATACTGCTGAACAACAGGTACTGAGAGAGGGGAAGGGGGAGTGTGTGTGTGAGAGGGAGAGGGGCTGTGTGTGTGTGAGAGTGAGAGAGGGGCTGTGTGTGTGTGAGAGTGAGAGAGGGGCTGTGTGTGGGAGAGTGTGTGTGTGAGGGAGAGGCTGTGTGTGAAAGAGGGAGAGTGGCTGTGTGGGAGAGGTTTAACTGTTGCCTTTTGTGTCGTTTCAGCGGACAGATTAAACTGGCAGATTTCGGTCTGGCTCGACTCTACAACTCGGAGGAAAGGTGAGATAATCTCTCCTTTTATCGATTTTTGGTCTCCTGTTCTCGTGTCGTACACCCAGAGCGAGACCGCTGTGTGCAGCAGTGTGTGTCTTGCTCTGGGGTTTCCTGTCCCCCTGAGTGTCCGTTTCTCTGACTTCCTATCCGTGCGTCCCCTTCCTCAGCCGTCCCTACACCAACAAGGTGATCACGCTGTGGTACCGGCCGCCCGAGCTGCTGCTGGGAGAGGAGCGCTACACTCCAGCCATCGACGTGTGGAGCTGCGGGTGAGTCTGGATCAACCTTGTGCCCAGACTGAAAGGAGTGCCAAACAAGGGGTTCAAATCCTGTCTGTCTATCTCTCCGCAGCTGCATTCTCGGGGAGCTGTTCACCAAGAAGCCTATCTTCCAGGCCAATCAGGAGCTGGCTCAGCTGGAGCTCATCAGGTACTCCCCAGACCCTGTGCCTGTCCAGTAGACAGGCAGCTCAAACAGTGTGCCACTGGCACTTTGTTAAAAACATTTCAATAGCAATACTTCCAACACTGACAGTACAGTAACGCAGTGGCTCTTACTGAAATTATGATGGAGTTTATATGCACCATAGATATTTGACAGGAGGGTGTGTTCGGTTGGTCACATGCCTAACCCAGCCTCCCCCTCCCCCTCTCTCCAGCCGGCTGTGTGGCAGCCCCTGCCCGGCGGCCTGGCCCGATGTCATCAAGCTGCCCTACTTCAACACCATGAAGCCCAAGAAGCAGTACCGGAGGCGGCTGCGCGAGGAGTTCGCATTGTGAGTGGGCGTCTCTGGGTCTCTGTCTCACTGGCCCTCGCCGTCCCTCCGTCTCACTGCTCTCCTTCCCTGTCTGTCTCTGTGTGTGTGTGTGTCTCTCTCCCTCTCTCTCTCTCTCTCTCTCTCTCTCTGTGTTTTGTTTGTGTCTCTCTCTCTCCCTTTCTCTGTGTCTCACTCTGTCTGTCTCTGTCTCTCTCTCTCTCTTCCTCTCCCTCCCTCCCTCACTGACTGACTGTCAAATTCAGAAGAGGCTTTTATTGGCATGACAAAATAAGTTCAGTTTTGCCAAAGCATTTAAACAACAAACATCAACACAACTCATCAATACAAACAGACAACCCCTGTACGCCGTACCCCCCTTCTCCGTTCCCCCTCATATTCACAGTAACACAAGAGCAGTTGTGCCAGGTCCCAGTGCAGAGTGTCTGTGTGGCATCTCTGAGGTGGTGGCAGGCAGCTACATACTGTGCAGCTAGTTCTGCTGTCTGCTGCCCCTCTCCTAACAGGGGCAGTGTAACAGGAAGTGCAGCTCTGTCTCTACCTCTCCCAGTTCACAGTGACAGCACATCTGGTTTTCTCTGGCGCTCCAGGGTTTATGTCGGCCAGCCTGTGGTCACTGAGTCTGTACTGTCAGGATTTGCATAGGTTTTGTGTCTTTGACCCTGACCAGGTATTCAGCCTGGGTGAAGTTTCTTTTTAAGGCCCGATGGCACTCTAGTTTGTTCTGTGTTTCACAGTGGTAACTGATGAGTCGACTGATGCCCAAGGTCAGTATGGGTTACATGTTTTGCAAGACCTAAGTGAACTTGCACCTGACGTACTAGAACTGAAAGCTGTCCTTGCAGATCCACTTTACCTACAGGCTGTTAATTACAACACCGTTTCACAAGCTATTGTAAAGTGCTTGAATAACATTTATGTTAATTTTGATGTCAGTGCATTTATCTCTATTTAATGTTTTAAAAAAAAAAAAAAAGATAATCTGTACACCATAATTTATAAAATAGTTCTGTGCACATTCCCAGAAAATACAATACTTTACCTGTGACGCTGCCGTGAATTTTAAAGAAAATTTCCACGATTTTCACAGGGCCTTGCATGTAAGTTGTGGCAAGCTTCATTGTTTTCAGCACCTTGATAAAGTCTTCTGCGCAGGTTACGTCTGTTTCGTGAGGGAAGGAGAGAGAGAGCGAGCGAGACACAGTGAGGGAGGGAGGGAGAGAGACATTCTGCTTTAATGCCCGTCTGATATCTTTTTTCACTTTTTTGAATTTCTTTTGAGAGCAATGTGGCATATACTGCTGGCTGCTGCACTAAAAAAACCTTTCAGCCGTATCAAAGGCACTGTTCCACCTGGTAACATCGGTTTTCAGCTTGTGTTCTAGGAGGGCAAGCACTTTTTTGCTTCTCTTTCAGTATGTTACTTGCTGTTGTGAAGAAATTTACAATTCGCTTAACTCAGCAAGCGAGCTACAGAAGGTATTTTCAATGCACGCTGAGATGCCAAATTCAAAGTATGAGCAACTGTCGCGTATGACGCACTGATGGTCAGACCCAGGTATGTAGCTGGTGCTGTGCGCCAGTGTGGTGTTGCCAGAGTGAAACAGTACCTGTTTCCCTGAGATCTGGCTTTCTTCTGGAAGACCATAACTCTGGTCTTGTCCAGGTTTACTGCCAGTGCCCAGTTGTGACAGTACCAGCTCGTTGATATAGATGTTGAACAGTGTTGGGCTCACACTGCAGCCCTGTCTCACTCCACGCCCCTGTGTGAAGAATTCTGATCTTTTGTTGCCAATTATTTTTTGAATATATTGACTTTACAATGTCATATACTTTACCACCTACACCACTTTGAAGAAGTTTAAAGAATAGTCCTTTCTGCCAAATTGAATCAAATACCTTTTTAAAATCAATACAGCTGGCGAATATTTGTCCTTTTATTAGTTTGGTGGTCGTGTTTGTTTATTAGGATGTGTCGGGTGTAAATATGCTCAGAGGTGCGGTGGTTTTAGTAAGCCAGCCTGATTCTTACTCAGGAAACTGTGCTCGGTAAGGAAGGCTAGTATTCGGGCATTAATAAGGCAGAATGTCTCTCTCTCCCTCCCTCCCTCACTGTCTCGTGCTCTCCCTCCCTCACTGTCTGTCTCGTGCTCTCCCTCACTGTCTGTCTCGCGCTCTCCCTTCCTCCCTCACTGTCTGTCTCGCGCTCTCCCTCCCTCCCTCACTGTCTGTCTCGCGCTCTCCCTCCCTCCCTCACTGTCTGTCTCGTGCTCTCCCTCCCTCCCTCACTGTCTGTCTCGCGCTCTCCCTCCCTCCCTCACTGTCTGTCTCGCGCTCTCCCTCCCTCCCTCACTGTCCGTCTCGCGCTCTCCCTCCCTCCCTCACTGTCCGTCTTGCGCTCTCCCTCCCTCCCTCACTGTCCGTCTCGCGCTCTCCCTCCCTCCCTCACTGTCTGTCTCGCGCTCTCCCTCCCTCCCTCACTGTCCGTCTCTCCTCCCTCCTCTCTGCTCCCTCCCTCCCTCCCTCACTGTCCGTCTCGCTCTCCCTCCCTCCCTCCCTCACTGTCTGTCTCGCTCTCTCCCTCACTGTCTGACTCGCGCTCTCCCTCCCTCCCTCACTGTTCGTCTCTCTCTCTCTCTCTCCCTCCCTCACTGTCTCTGTCTCTCTGTCCAGTATCCCCAGCCCTGCTCTGGACCTGCTGGACCGCATGCTGACCCTTGACCCGGGCGGCTGCTGCGAGCAGGCCCTGCAGAGCGACTTCCTGAGCAACGTGGAGCCGAGCAAGATGAGCCCCCCCGAGTGAGTGCAGGGCTGAGCCTGTGTGTGTTTCATTGTACAGTGCATTACAGTACAGTACACAGCATTCACGCCTCTCCCTCCCCCCAGCCTCCCTCACTGGCAGGATTGCCACGAGCTCTGGAGTAAGAAGCGCCGGCGGCAGAGACAGAGTGGGGTGGCCGAGGATGTGCCTGTCAACAAAGTGCCCCGCAAGGACCCGGCGCCCCCCCCAGCGGGCAAAGAGAACAGCCGCGCCCTCCCCAGCCCTGGGCATCGCAGCCCCGGCCCCTTCCAGACAGGGCCCCCCCGCGGAGGAGCTGCCCAGAGGGTCCGCCACGCTGAGAGGTGCGGTGCAGTCGTGTTCATTCAGGGGGTCTGCAACCTCGTACAGTCCTGTTAGAATCTCTCCAAAACTGAGCCTCCTGTCGCTGTGCTTTGCAGAGTGCTAACCCTGTCTCTCTCTCCCTCTTGGCTGCACATGTCTGGGGAAGCTGTGGTTAACCCCGTGCTAACCGTGCCTCTCTCCTCTCTGCAGGTCTCGGTGAGGCCGCAGAGCAGCTTAATCAGAACGAGATGGCCGTGCTGCTCAATCTGCTCCAGAGGCAGACGGACCTCAGTCTGCCCCAGATGGCTCAGCTGCTGAACGTGGGTTCGAACCCGGAGACACAGCAGCAGCTGGAATCTCTGACCCAATCGCTCTCCGCGCTGACAGAGGCGTCCAATCAGCAGCGAGGGTACCAGAAGGAGGAGGAGCCTGGCTCTGCAGAAACTGTTGCAGCACAGCCTCGCCCCCCTGAGCCCGCCCCATTGGCCGACCTGCCTGCCAGTCAGGAGGACCTGCCCAATCTGCTGGCTCTGCTGCTGGGGCAGCTCATCAAGCCACAGGAAGGGGCGGAGCAAGCAGACGAGAGCAACGGCGTCCAATCAGAGGAGCCGCTGGCAATGGCAGCAACGAACGCAAAGGCAAGTGCAACAATGCCCCCCGGTCTGTATTGGGGTTTGACCCACTCTGTACACGTCGGTGTGTCGCGAGAATTGGTGTTTTAGATACCCAATCGAAGGTAATTCATTAACATGTGTAATGGTGTAATTCAGGTAGCACTGTTTACAAAGTTGTCCAAACAAGCTCATGGTCGCAAAGACTACGTGGCGATCTGATTCAAGCTTCCAAAATCCTAAAAGGTATAGACAATGTCGACCCAGGAGACTTTTTTTTGACCTGAAAAAAGAAACAAGGACCAGGGGTCACAAATGGAGATTAGATAAAGGGGCATTCAGAACAGAAAATAGGAGGCACTTTTTTACACGGAGAATTGTGAGGGTCTGGAACCAACTCCCCAGTAATGTTGTTGAAGCTGACACCCTGGGATCCTTCAAGAAGCTGCTTGATGAGATTCTGGGATCCATAAGCTACTAACAACCAAACGAGCAAGATGGGCTGAATGGCCTCCTCTCGTTTGTAAACTTTCTTATGTTCTTAAAAGTTGGGAATAAAATACGGAACAAAAGTAGAAAAGAAGTTTATCAAAATAGCATAAATCAGCACATTAATCTCAGTAGGCAATAATAATAATCAGATAATCCCTCTTCAGTGCAAATGACAATTACATGTGAATTACAGGTCAGTAAATATAATACGAATATGCCAGCAGACTAACTAACTACTTGAGTAAATACATTAATACAAAATGGATTCTAATTAACAGAATATTGTTAAATTGTAATTAGTTCTTTAATCGGAATCACTGCTCAACACCCATTCATTTGTTCCTTTAAGAAATAAGATCTCCGCTTATCAGATTCATAATCGCCTTGTCATGAAAGGTTAAATCTAGCCTTTCTTTTGTAAGAAAACAATATAACTAGTGCTTCTGATTTTTGTTTTGAATGGATAAAAACACGATAAAACACCCCCGATGGGGGGGGTTGAAATTGGTGTATAGCCACTAAACACCGGTGATTAATCAGTTCACGTTGACGACCGCTTTCCCATTAAAAAATAAAATCTTTCTGCTGGGCAGTGTCCCTCTTTCCTGCCTTGTATCTCTCATTGATTGGTTCTGAATACTTTGAACCCGCCCCAACTACAGAGTGACAGCGCATTCCTACATTCCTATTGGAGACTCCGCTTGCGTATTGCAGTTAAGATACGGAGGATTTAAAATAATTGCAAATTGGGGTGACATGTAAAACAAAAAAAAATGCTGACTCCACAAAAACCCCAGAAGAATGTGTTTGTGACCGAAAAGGTTTCGTTGTGTTACTTCTGTACATTGACAGAAAAAAAAACAACCCAAGCATTTTGGAAAGTAACCGAAAACACTCATTTCATACAGCAAATGAAAAGCGAAAACCCCGGAAATAAACGATTTAATTAAAACTCTCAAATAGCGTTTTCAGACTTCTTTTAACAAAAGCAGAAATTCTTCCAGTAAAATTGACTGATTCCTGGAGGGTCAATTGAGTCTTTCATTAGTGGTCCTCTTCTTTAATGCCTAGCCCAGGTAGTGAAGTTCTTTGTATTTTAAGTCAGTTTTCCTTCAGTTGTAATTGAATCACTCTGGGTGCTTTCTTGATGTTGTTTGAAGCGGACAGTCCCAGTTAGTCATATACTGCTGTTCTTTTTCTCTGATTGCAACACATATTAATTTATTCTAGATCTTATTAGAGCTGGTGGTTAAAGGTGTTAATTAATTGCTGCCTTCCATTTTCTCACTCCTTTTCATGAACGTTTTCTGGTTGATTTATTAACAGTGGTTAGTTCAAGATGTTATAGCCTGCTCTTCTCCTTTGATTGACCTTAAAAAAAACAAAAAAACCTCACTGAAGCAAGACAGGCTCTCTTAAGCTTGAAGTTTTTTTTCAGACTTAAAATATCTCTCAGTACTCACAAACACATTTGCAGAATCAATACAATTATAAATAAGTTTAAAACACAAAGAACAAAAGGGAGACTAGGCCAGCTGCCTCCAGGTGTATTAACAGTTTCCTTTCCTGTCCGACATCATCAAAAAGACGTCAAGCGCAGGTCCCTAGTCGTCTTTTTTTTTTTCTCTGGACAAAACCGAGAAAAGCTTTCAATGGCTGAGTGAGTCCGAGAGAAGCCGGGGAAAAAATAAAAACTGAGGTGGATCTGAGCAATACGTTTCGACCCGTCACCACAGACCTAAACAAACAAGACAGCTGCTTCCACATCTAGCGCGCAAAGAATAGCACGGACATTTGCAGAGCTTTTTGAGATGTTATAGTAATAAAATAATGACTTGGATCACATTATTGAGGAGTTGGGTGATAAATCATCTCCTGATCACTCGTTTTATCAGTACGCACTACTATGAAGAGATATGTTATAAATACAGCGAACAAGGGGTGGGGCGGGGCTGGAGATGCAGTACTGAGTGCCCTGTTGATATGCAGTGCCTGTTTAACCTGTTTTACTGTGAATAAAATTACTTTAACAGAGCGTGTAAAATAAACAGCTTGTGTGAAAGTAAATTGGACCTGACGCGCCTAATAGGCGCTGAATAAATGGACCGCAAAGGGTTAAGACACTGGATATTTATTGTTCTAAAACCCATTTTTGTTTTTGTTTTTTTCCCCGTGCAGAGTCGGGTGTTGGCCGACGGAAGGCACCGGGTTCAAGTCCGGGTATGGTGCCCCCTGAGAAGAGGCCCCCAGAACCCCCAGGGCCCCCTCCCCTTCCCTCCAGTGAGGCCGATGGGGAGCTCCCAGTCTCCCAGGACCTGAACCCAGCGGTGGCCGCGGCGCTGCTGCAGCTCATCACACAACAGGAGGCGGGGCCAGCCCAGGAGAGGGTGGGGCCGAGGGGGCGGGGGGAGGAGCCCCAGCACAGGAGGGTAGAGTCGCACAGAGGGGCGCGCTCCTCCAGCCAGCAGAGAGCAGCAGCGCAGCCAGCCTGGAATAGCACTGCGGGTGGGGGTCATCCCTCCGAGCCCCCCCCTCCTGACAGAGCCCCCCCTGAGCCAGACCCCTCCTCTGGGAAGGCACTGCTGGCTCCCCCCTGCTCCACGCAGTTTCCTGGGGATCAGGACCTGCGGTTCAGCCGTGGCGGGCCCCTAGGGAAGCAGCATGCTGAACCAGGGGCCACAGAGCACAGCAATTCTGGAGGGGGCTCGGAGTGGGAGTCCAACAAGGGGTACAGGGGAGCTGGCCGCGCAAAG
This sequence comes from Acipenser oxyrinchus oxyrinchus, assembly GCA_030684275.1. Taxonomy (NCBI): domain Eukaryota; kingdom Metazoa; phylum Chordata; class Actinopteri; order Acipenseriformes; family Acipenseridae; genus Acipenser; species Acipenser oxyrinchus. The sequence goes on along the minus strand of CM060269.1, from coordinate 22,177,317 downwards.
CCCAAGGGAGGCAGGGGGAAAGGGGTGCCCTACTGAACCCCAATCCCCATGCAGTGACAGGATAGGGGCCTCACTCACTGCTTCTCCGATGAGGGTCCAAACCGATACCCCATTCAGGAGATGGGAGGGAGGCAAGTGAGCCTTAACTGAAACCCTGGCTGGGGCCCCTTCTTGTGTGAACCCAAACACCCCTGCACACACAGAGGGGGGGCACCCTCGTACTGTATTTAGGGGACTCGGAAGGGTATTTTTTGGGCTTTTTCTGTTTTTTTTTTGGTTGCCCCTTCCATGGAGGGTTGAACTGCAGGACTGTCAGCCTGGGAGGTTGTGTCTTTTCCTGTGGAATTGAAAGTGCAGGACTGAAGGGCTGAACAGTGGAGCAGCAATTCCAGGGGGTGGGTGACCTGCTGTTTTCAGATATTATAGGGTGGGGGTTGTCGAGGGGACCTGTGGATTGAATGGATCAGAATGTGTGACGTGGTGCACACAGCAACACACTAGCTAGCTGAGGCGATGGAGAACGCACGCTGGACTTAATGTGAAATATTGAATTATATGTGAGAAGCAACATCTAACAAGTGAAGAAATGAATTAACAAGAGGGTGCTGCTGAAGTTTTAAAGACCTGCGGCCCCTGACCTTGTGCCTCGTGCTCCTCTTTCAGTGCCCCCAAATTGACCTTGCCCCTGAGGGGGTGGGGGTGGGGGAGCTATAAGAGGAATGCACCACTTTGATTTTTTGTTAGTTTTTTTTATTTTTAAGCAAAGCTTTTTTTGTCAGACTGTGCAACATTGATTTAGGGATCCACAATGTTGCAGCACTCAGACTGACTATTTTGGGACTGAGCATAGTGATTCCTGTGGGGCTGCTGTCTGTGTCTTGTATCTCTGTGGAACATGAATCACCCCCTCCTGTGCTGGAGACGGGCTTCAAGCTGGATTGCAATCTCTCTAACTCGCTTTCTCCTGGGAGCTGAAATCTCCATGGCAACAGTGGCAGTGTTTTTCTTACTCGCTGGCTGTGTGACCCCTGTGCTTTTAGCTGACAGTGCAGGTCTGCAGCCCACCCAGGCGTGCAGATGGGAGGCTGCTGTGAACCTGACACCATTGTGGATCCAGAAGGGCATCAGCACTGTGCAGGAACCGAGAGAGCGACTGGGTCAAAACGGCAGACATAGGAATGCAGCTTCACCACACCCTTCTTTACTCTCTCAACACTTACACCCTCTTCTCTGAAACCGCATCAAACGATCGCACACAGCGCCCTCTAGCGTTTAGGCTGTTGTACCTCAAGGAATACAGTGTTTCAGTTTAAACTGTCCTGAAATAAACCTTTGTTTGAAAGCTTTAAATATAAATTGTCTTCCATTTAGTGTCATTTATTTGTGTGTCCCCCATCCTGGCTAAGTTCTGTTCTCCAGCGCTCAATAACAGGAGCTGAAATAAATGGGTACTGATGGTATATTTTCTGCTTGCTCAATGTTTGCTGGGGCCCACAGCAGAGTGCAGACAGCGAGCTCAGCATGCTGTGTGATCCGCAGCACATACAACTTGAGTTCGGTTTCATTGCTTTGTAATTTTAAAGATGATTGTTTTTGTTCCTCTGGCACTGGGAAGAAAGGAGCCCCTTTGGGCTGTGCCTGTGTCTTGTACAGATATTTTGTAATATATAAAAATGTCTTTTTTCGTTTTTTTTTTGTTTGTTTATTAAATGCAATCTGAAGGTTAGAAACACACACAGTGTTTGTCTCATGATTTCTTTTTTTCTGATGAGTAAAAGCTACACTGCCTATGTTTTTTTTTAATTTTTTTTATTTATTTAATATGTAACTTGCTAAAGAAAGAGCAGCAGAAGTCAAACAGTAAACAATGCCTTTTCTTTTTTATCATGAAATGAATGTAAAAAATAATTGTGAAGTAAATACTGTAAGATATATTTAGCCAGTGATTGTACAGTTCATTTATTCAGTATTGATCTGGCTTCAAAAACCCTGGTTGGCACTAATCTTAGGCTACTTTAATCGGGGTCTGTGTTAGCCTTGCTCGCTGTGTAGGGGTGCTGAGCTGCAGTGTGGACGGCTGTGGGTTCGAGTAGCTTGGAGGTTAAGAGGAAGGTGGAAGGTCGGGTGTTTTTGGTTGGGGGTGAATCAGCTCCTGTTTTCTGAGGCTTCACAGATTGCTCCAGATTAAGGGGGGGGGGGGAGTCCTCAGGGCTCACCAGATGGTGAAACAGTACTGCAGACATTAACCCCTTACATTCCCTCACTGCCTACATAATGCACCAAACGGACTGCAGATCATGTACTCGAGTTAGTGCTGCTTAATCTAGTGTTCACTTTGTCTGAGACTTCAGTGGAACAGCGCGCTGGTTCTGCCTCTGAGTTGGGGGCACTGGGGGTCTTCTCTGCAGTATTCCAGCGTGTCCTGGGGAGAGGGAATTCCGGGGCTGCATTTCAGGCTTCGGGAAGCAGGATCCAGCCCAGCCCAGGGGTCCTGCAGCATCGATGGTTTGTAGAACTTGCACACATCCTCTGAATCCCTCCTGTACCTTCCTCTGGAGCCCCGAGAGTGGTGAGGTCTGGGGGAGCCCTGCAAACAGCGGAGAGGAGTGTTAAAACACTGGACGGCATACACAGCGGTCACAGTTACTGTATTACATTAATCTTAAAAATGCACAATAGTAAACTTCCTTAAATGAATTCAATCTTGCCTGCAGTGCTGCAGTAGACTCGTAGCCTGGGCTGTGTTGGTTGGTTCTCCAATTGTGGTGCGGCTGAATGGGGGACCGCATGTTCGACCCCCAGTTTTTATAGGAACTCCTGCCCTGACTCGTCCCCTGAGCGCAGTCGAAGTGGCGTCTCCGATCCGTCGCGGGGCTGGAATGCCAGACCAGGGGTGAACGCGGCCAGGACGGGCGCCCGGAGTGCACTGCCCCCGGGACCCAGTGCGGGCCGGGGGTGCATCTATCGCCGGGGGAACCGTGCGGGAAGGCCCGGAGGGGTTGCCAATGGGATGATGGAGAGCGCTGGGACATCTTTCAGTAAACTGAGTTTTAAAAAACAAACAACGTTATCTTCTCGGCAAATATTACTTTTTAATTTAACTACGGTATTCTACTGCATCATTTAAAATGCAACATATCGTGTCCTTAGTTGAACGTTACAATAAACTTCACAATAGCTCAGCCTACTATTTTAACATGAATACTCTCGTGCTAAAGTGGAGTATCCTAGAGAAGTTTTTGATTTTACGCACAGAAGTATTACACGTTTTTGTTTCTAACCTGTGTCGATGCTCTCGGGTCTCGGTTCGGATGCAGGTCCTGTGCGGTGTGTTCTGCTCGATGGTCTCGGTTCGGATGCAGGTCCTGTGCGGTGTGTTCTACTCGATGCTCTCGGGTCTCGGTTCGGATGCAGGTCCTGTGCGGTGTGTTCTGCTCGATGGTCTCGGTTCGGATGCAGGTCCTGTGCGGTGTGTTCTACTCGATGCTCTCGGGTCTCGGTTCGGATGCAGGTCCTTTGCGGTGTGTTCTACTCGATGCTCTCGGGTCTCGGTTCGGGATGAAGGTTCTCTTGCGTCGCTGCTCGCTGTGTCTTTTATTACTCTCCTGCCCAACTGTGCGCTTTCGGTGAGGTGACAGACTCATTCACACGCCATTGTCTGAGGGTGGGGTCCCAAAAAGTGATAATGTCCCAATCAAAGACAATGGAGCCTGGGGGGGGGGCAGTTAACAGGGTTTTACAAACTCAGACCATTCGCTTTTATGCGAGTAGTAATCCCGCATTGATTAAACACCATCTATTTTAAAATATAATCACATTATATTTGCATCGATTGCATAATGTTTACATACATACATACGTACGTACGTACGCACTCTCGTTTTCACTTCGAATCACGGAACTTTTACATTTCTTAAACGATCCAAGATCGACGGATAAACAAAGCTATAATATTCAGCGCTGTTTAAGCTTGTGTATCTGAGAAATCGTCTAGACTCCGCGGGGGACCTTACAGAAGTCTGGCAGTATTTCTAAAAACAGTAAAACCGGACCTTGGACGGATCTTGTCACATCTCACTTGTTCCTCTTCCTATTTATTTCTTCCGAGTCCAATGCGGCAGTTTTGTGAACAGCTGTTTATTTTTTATACTTGCTTAAACATTGCAGTGGAAAATGTTTTATGTATGTTTCAGTGAATATCGCTGAATGAACCACAATTTACATTGATTTAACAGATTTGAACATGAACCCTGAAACTCGAGAGAGAGAGAGAGAGAGAGAGAGAGAGAGAGAGAGAGAGAGAGAGAGAGAGAGAGAGAGAGAGACGCGTCGATTTTTTTGTGGTTTATATTTCTGATGCATTCTGTACACGGATACGCGTGGCTATATGTGTGATTAATGTGAGCGAAACAATAATCTTATAATATTTATCACATCGCATAATGCTAAACAGCATAATGAAGACTTCAGTTATTAAAACAAAATGTTGCTCACATTTAAAAATAAAACGAATCGAGCCTTAAAACCCGAAGAACACCCAGGGTAGTTACACGTGAAAGCAAGAACTTCCATAAAGTATTTCATTTCTGGCTGTTTCTTTAACTGTCGCTGCAGTACACTTCAGCCTTGCCAGCTTCAGCACTGTTTCGAAAATCCCTTGAAACAGATTGTAAAATGTCACCTCGCTTACCTCCCCTTTACATGACAGTATCTTAATAATACCAGGATTGTAAAGGATTTAAGCATCTAGTACCATGATGTTCAGATATCACGAGTAATTTAAACCTTCGGGATAAAAGTTCGCGTTTAAACTTTCTGAGAAAAGCAAAGGAGTTCGTGCACGGAGACAGTAAACAGCAAGAGGGCGCTGCGAGCCACACAGATTCCCAGATGCCGCGGTAAGGGTCTCCTGCTCAAGTCATTTCGACGGAAAGCTTTAACACGGCTGCAGCTGCAGGGTTGAGAATCGCACCCTCGTCCTACCTCTGCGTCTGTGAGAATACGGGCTCCAATCCGCGCCCCGGGGTTTGATTGAGAATCCTGGACCAGTGCAATATGTTGTCGATGTAACATGTTACACGGCACTCCCAGAAGAAAGACTAAAGTTGAAACATCTGCTGATTTCGAAACCAATTTCACCATGGCTGGGTAATAAATAGCCAACAGCTGCCGATGCCACTGCAAGCTGGGCACAGGGGCACTGTGCCGTGTGGGGAGGGCATATCCGAGCATACACCAGCCAGACAGGACCTTCCCAATTGTGATCGCAATGCTCGTTATGCAGGGCTGCAGCTTTTGCCTTGAAAATGAACTCTTTACTGTGGAAGCTGTTTCGCCTTTAATGGAATGGTCTATTGCCACATTATTTAGTTCACTTCCATGTTGAATCCTATGCAGGCTGACTTGTGCACATTTTGCTCATTTGAGGTATTCCCCCCCCTCTTTGAATTTAAGGTGCAGGTCTTTAAACAACTTTGGTCTTTAGATTGTGTTTCGCTTTATGTGATCTGAGGGTATTGCTTCAGTATGGTGCTCATACAAAAAAAAAAAAGGATGCAAAATAGGAAAAAAAATCATATTAAGAAAAACTGAGACAAAAAAAAAAAAATTTAGCGCAGGTGCGTCAGTCAGCCTCCTGTCCTTCTCGGCATCTGCAAATTTCAGCAGATCATGTAAACTGCTCCACAAACATAATGGAAAAAAGTCTCAACCAAACTGTTAGTATGTAAAACGCTTGAGAGGATCCTATTTTAATAATATAAATGCCAGTGGTATTTAGACGTGCTTCTGGCTGAACCACAGGAGGTCTCACTGGTGCCTCCCCCAGAATCAGGGCCTTTACCTGGATGTGTCGGCAAGGTCCCTCCCTTTACTCGCCCCACTTAAACTGCAGTGATAATAACAGTAATGCAATTTGTAAATGGAGATAGGGGCAGCCTGCGTTTTGATTTAATTACCGCCTTCTCTGCAGCCCCAACTAACCCTTCTTCATCAATAATGCATGGCTTCTTGTTTAGCTGCCGTAATTAAATGGTTACCATAATTAAAAGCCCAAAATCCCACAAGATGGCTCCATATAGCCCTGACTGTTGCTGCTGCTGCCGGTGGTGGAAACACTGTGCTTCACCCTGGCTAGGTGAGAGAGCCTGACTGCCTGTGCCTGCCTGCCTCCCTCCCTCCCTCCCTCCCTCCCTGCCTGCCTGCCTGCCTCCCTCCCTCCCTCCCTCCCTGCCTGCCTGCCTGCCTGCCTCCCTCCCTCCCTCCCTGCCTGCCTGCCTGCCTGCCTCCCTCCATCCCTCCCTCCATCCTGCCTGCCTGCCTGCCTCTCCTCCCTCCTCCTCCCTCCCTCCCTGCCTGCCTCCCTACCTGCCTCTCCCTCCATCCCTCCCTCCCTGCCTGCCTGCCTCCCTCCCTCCCTCCCTCCCTGCCTGCCTCCCTGCCTGCCTCCCTCCCTCCCTGCCTGCCTGCCTCTCCTCCATCCCTCCCTCCCTGCCTGCCTGCCTGCCTCCCTCCCTCCCTGCCTGCCTGCCTCCTCCCTCCCTCCCTGCCTGCCTGCCTGCCTGCCTCTCCCTCCATCCTCCCTCCTGCCTGCCTGCCTGCCTGCCTCCCTCCCTCCCTCCTCCTGCCTGCCTGCCTCTCCTCCATCCCTCCCTCCTGCCTGCCTGGCTCTCCCTCCATCCCTCCCTCCCTCCTGCCTGCCTGCCTCTCCCTCCATCCCTCCTCCCTCCTCCCTGCCTGCCTGCCTCTCCCTCCATCCCTCCCTCCCTGCCTGCCTGCCTCTCCCTCCATCCCTCCCTCCCTCCCTGCCTACCTGCCTCTCCCTCCATCCCTCCCTCCCTGCTTGCCTTCCTCTCCCTCCATCCCTCCCTCCTCCTTGCCTGCCTGCCTCTCCCTCCATCCCTCTTTCCCTCCCTGCCTGCCTGCCTCTCCCGCCATTCCTCCCTCCCTCCCTCCCTGCCTGCCTGCCTCTCCCTCCATCCCTCCCTCCCTGCCTGCCTGCCTGCCTGCCTCTCCCTCCATCCCTCCCTCTCTCGCCCCCTGCCTGCCTGTCTCTCCCTCCCTCCCTGCCTGCCTCTCCCTCCTTCCGTCCCTCCCTCCCTGCCTGCCTCTCCCTCCCTCCCTGCCTGCCTGCCTCCCTGCCTGCCTCTCCCTCCCTCCTCCCTCCCTCCCTGCCTGTCTGCCTCTCCCTCCCTCTCTCCCTGCCTGCCTGCCCTTCACCTATAAGGGACAAATCCTTTAAATAAAGCAAAATAAACAGAGAATCTTCATGCACGGTCACTGATGACGATAAATAATTCATGACTGCTGGAGCGGAATAATACACAAGCCTCTTAAAAAGAGGATCAATGGTATTAAGAAAAGACAGTGTTGAATTCTAGTACTATAAGAGATTGATTGAAGTCATGGATAGACCCCTGTAGACGAATGCAAAGCCTTGTTCGAACACCTGGTCATCAGTCAGCCAGCAGGTGCCCCTGATGCCCCCCCTGCCCACGGTGTTCAGTGGAGATCGGGGGATAAACTTCGTCTCTCATTTCGGGGGATGCAGCACGAGGTGGAGATGTTTAAAGCTGCAATTTGACTGCCATTGGCTTGGTGCGCACACAGGGAATTCTTATTTCAAATCTCTTTGGACAGCTATGCCAGGAGCTTGGCGTACATACTCAGCAGTGTAACACAGTACACACCATGTAACGCTATTACTGTTACAGTGCATACCTGCTGAAAATGAATGAAGCTTCACTCTGCTTCATTCTCAGATCTCTATTCATTCTTGAAGCAACATGCAGCGACACAGGCAGACTGTAGCCTCTTAGTCCTCCGCACAGACAGACAGACTGACAGACAGAAGCTTCTTAGCCCTGACTTTTCTCAGGTTTGCAGACAGAATATGAAAGCCTCTTTGGTCCTGCCTTGTTCTCAGATCGCTTGTTAAATTTTTAATTCTGAGTGCAGTGGCCGGTCTCCTGTATCCTCGCCCCCACCTTCACATGATTTATTGCTCACAAATACCTCAGCACTAATTAGCCTAGTAATTAATTAATAGGAATTTGCATATTTGCATGTGCAATTAGTACGGTGGAGTGAGACTGCTGCAGATGGGTACAGCGGGCAGAGGAGAGAAAGAGAGAGAGGGGGTGAGGGCAGAGAAGATCATTGCCCCAGGGGAGGGGAGGGGAGGGGAGGGTCATTTACTTGGGTGTCATTGTTAAGTGCAAAAATATCCCAGCTGATAGTTACTCCAATATAAACATTTCCATTCGTATTTTAACAGGTAGTTTTGCATAGCAGACAGTGCCAGCGCTGGCCATATGCAGTAACTGCGCTTGGTGTTTTCAACTTCGCACACAGGTCTGGTGCGGTTTTCCTTCCTTGCTGCCCTTGCGCTTGTTCAGAGTATAATGAGAAATGCTCCCCACTGGCTCCCCACTCTCAGCCACACACCGCTAACTCTGCACTACTTGGACAATATTCCACAAACTGTTAAGAAATGAACACATCTCGTTGAATTGAGCTGGATTGAGCAGGAGAATTGGAGTTTGCCCACCAGGTGGTGCTAAGCACCAAGCCACTTCCTATACAATGCATGCCTATGTTATGGGAGCCAATTCCCTCATAAAAAGACAACTGTGATTGTCAATAACTAGATCAAGCAGGCATGTCTTAATGTCTTTAAAGTAAATATGTTAAAATCATTGTACAGCATCGAGGAGCAATGCATCATTTTCAATTAGCAAAAGTGTATTTTTTGTGCTACCATAATTAATTAGTCATTTAGCTGACTTTTATCCAAAGCGACTTGCAGATACTATGGAGACAAGCAGAACTATGCATCACAACTGTTGCTGCAGAGTCACTTCCTGTAGGAGCTTGTTTGTTTTACGTCTCATCTGAAGGACGGAGCACAAGGAGGTTAAGGGACTCACTCAGGGTCACACGCAGTGGCTGAAACAGCAACCTCCTGGTAACAGACCCCTTTCTTTAACCACTGGACCACAAAGCGTCAATAACCGATAATTCATTTGGTCTATCAGTGTATCGATATTATTATTATATATTATTAGAGCTGCTGGATTATGTGTCTCGCCCTTGTAGACGGAGGGGCTGCTGTGTGTACAGGTGACCGCCCAGCATCTGATTGAACCAATCAGAGCTAAACCAAGGAAAACAACAGTAATTTATCAACAGCAAAAACCCTCTGTACAAATAACATCAAAACATAATTTGTGTAGTTCTCGAATAGCACCATAAAGAATAGTAAAATATCAGATCTATTTTATTACAACAAGATAATTGGGTTTGAAGACCTGCTTTGTAAAACGAACAATGAACTGAAATATTATTATTATTATTATTATTATTATTATTATTATTATTATTATTATTATTATTATTTGGTGCAAATTGTGTGTGTTTGTCTGTGTCTGTGTCTGCCTGTGTCTGTGTGCCCATTAAGATGGCATGCGCTGGCAGCTGCTGGTATCATGCATGGGCAGCGCTTGCTGTGTTGTTGGGCAGAGAGATGGAATCAACGGCTTTGCTCTCCTGGTACCAAACAATGGATTATATATCCAGCACGTGGGCTGCAGGTTGGGTGAAGAGAGAGCGCATGTTACAGCTACATAGTATATGCTAGCTGGCAGTGACAATCTGTCTGTGTGTCATGCAGCGCAGTCACGCACACACACACACACCTGGGTTTCTCTGTGCTGCACTGTATGAACCTGCATTGCCATGCATCCCGATAAAACCCTTCGCTTATAGTGTATCTGCCCGGTTTCAATTCACACTGCATGGGGGTTAGATGTTAAATCCTCTGGCACACACAAAAATACTTTCTTTCTTACACACGTCATTTTGCATGTTCCTATACATCTTCCCATATCTATCTATCTATCTATCTATCTATCTATCTATCTATCTATCTATCTATCTATCTATCTATCTATCTATCTCTTTCTCTCTCTCTATCTATCTATCTATCTATCTATCTATCTATCTATCTATCTATCTATCTATCCCTCTCTATCTATCTCTCTCTCTATCTATCTATCTATCTATCTCTCTCTCTCTCTCTCTCTATCTATCTATCCCTCTCTCTCTCTCTCTCTCTCTCTCTTTCTCTATCTATCTCTCTCTATCTATCTATCTATCTATCTCGCCCGGTTCGGTTCGGTTCAGTTCTCTTATGCCTCTCCAGTAGTAGCACTCGTAGTAGGCCGATCTGTCGATTACACTTTTTTTTTCTCTTGCTCGGTGTTTCAGAGGAGCTCTGAGCGGAGTGATGACAGATGGCGAGTCCTTCTTCCTCGGGGGAGACAATCTCTCCGAATGCAGGCGCATGTCAATCACCGGCTCTCATGTGATGGCTCCTGCCAGTGACGTGCCAACCATATGGCCTGGCATCATAGCTGGTATGTAACCCTGGCTGGTGGAGATGCCACTCTGTCTCCGCGCGCCTGGGTACCACTCGGAAGACGGCAGCCGCACCTATTGGATCTGTAGTTGCGCTTTCCCTGAAGATGGTGTAAAAACACGCATAGCACCCCTCCAGAGCTACATTGGAGGTAAGTCATGCAAATAAATCATGTAAAATATGGTTAATATACTTTTATTGTTTAAAAAAACCCTTCCTTTATTTAAACAGAATTTCTTTTTCTTGTAAGTTTGAATACACCTCGCTTTCTCGTGCCCCTTACGGTGTCTTAGAAGCAGACAGTCAGGGATTTCATTTCACGAGAACGCTGCCGCGCTGCTCGGCCGAAGAAACGGATGTATTTTTATTAAAACGAGTCTTTTGTTATATTATTCATTATTAATATTATTTTTTAATTTATATAAATATATAAAAAAAAAATATGTATAAATACGTTCTACTTCTCCAACGAGTGTTGAATGTATAATTATAGCTGCTACTTAGAAATAAATAAACGAGGCGTTTCTTACTTTGTAACCGTGCACCTCGCCTCTCGTTTTAAATGAAGACGTATTGCTATTTTCACTGGGTTATACATGTCCGTGTAATATCAGGCTGTGATGTGAACGCGATTGGGAAAAGCTCTGGCTCATGTTTATCTGTGTGTGACCGTTATTTCTTTTGCATTGGATGGTTTAATATTGAGGCAGGCGATTTGTGGAATGTGGCTATAATCTTATTATAATGTAAGTCTTGTATTTACGCAACACGAGGCAGTGTGTGTTTTAAATGTGGGGTTCGCTCCTGGCACAGCTCGGAATCACGGAGCAGAGTGTGAATGATAAGGTGCCGTGTGAAGTAGCTCTCGTAGCTTGCTTGTTCTGTGAGTCGATATGTAAAGATTCTCTTTAAAAAATGGTTTGTTATTTTATACTGCTGTTATATTTTATAATGTCTGTTTTATTTTAAAAATCTGTTGGCACTGTATTCCTAAGAAGTGTGTTCTGAACATCCTTTGAAAAGAAACGATGGCAGTAAAATTAATTTAACGACATCGATGCGTATACAACTGTTTGTTTTAATCAGTTCCAATAATTTCAGTAATTTTTGTAAAAGCATTCTTACATATTACAACGAATATATCTATACACCTATATATATTGTACTTATAGATGATTTCAATTTATTTATCATTAATTATCATTTATTCGTTTATGTTTTAAAATATACAAATTCTGTGTATTGTATTTATGTAGCCATCTATTGATATATCTATATATCTTGAAATCGCTCATTGTTTAGAAGATTATGAAGAATGGTTTATCACCCGATACGCTGGCATTGGGATACAAATTTTGTATATTCATATTTGTGGATGATGTACCCGTGTTGCCTTCATCGTGTACATATATAATTAAAAAGTATCTCAATGCAAAGTGTTTTGCAGGTGTTTTTCGGCTGCGGTGTTTAACGCGTGCAGGGGGGGGGGGACTTGGAAGAAGCAACACGGGGGAACCAATGACATCTTTCTCAGAAAATCAGAAAGCAGTGTGTTTTTGTTTGTCTGTGCTGCACTGCAATATGTAGATATTATAGAACTCCTTGTTATAGCAGTTAATGTGCTTGTTTGTCGTTGCAGTGCAATCATGTTGACGAGGCTGTTCAGCGACCCCTCCCTGCTCCCCGAGGGTCAGAAGTATTCGGGCTGGGCGGAGGACAGCGAGAGCGAGGACTCCAAGGCGAAGGACGATGACCCGGACCGGGGCTGCGGGCTGCAGGACGAGGAGATGGAGGAGGACGAGCTCCTCGATGACGACAGCCGGGCCGCCGAGGATGAGGAAGACGATGAGGGGGAGGAAGACGAGGGGGCTGACGAGACTGAGGGCGACAGGCCCAAAAAACGGGGTCCAAAGAAGCGGAAAATGACCCCAGCCCGGGTGGAGCGCTCCAAGTTGCGCAGACAGAAGGCAAATTCCCGGGAACGCACCCGCATGCACGACCTCAACTCCGCCCTGGACAACCTGCGCAAGGTGGTTCCCTGTTACTCCAAAACGCAAAAACTCTCCAAAATCGAGACACTCCGACTGGCCAAGAACTACATCTGGGCCCTGTCCGAGATCCTGCGCTCGGGGAAGAGACCGGACCTGGTGGCCTACGTGCAGACTTTATGCAAGGGTCTCTCGCAGCCCACGACCAACCTGGTGGCCGGCTGCCTTCAGCTAAACTCCCGGAACTTCTTGACGGAGCAGTGTCAGGAAGGCGGGCGCTTCCCCTGCCCTAACCCGTCCTTCTCCATGCACCCATACCCCTACCAGTGCTCCCGGCTGTCCAGTCCGCAGTGCCAGTCCAGCTCCATGCCCAATTCCCACACGTTAAGGACACACGCCTATTGCTCCACCTACGAGTCTCTCTATGCCGGGAACGCGTCCCCAGAGTACAACAGCTCCGAGTACGAGGGTCCCCTGAGCCCACCTGTGTGTGTTAATGGAAACTTCTCCCTCAAGCAGCAGGACTCCTCTTCCCCGGACCACGACAAGAACTACCACTACTCTATGCACTACCCGGGCCTGCCCAGCTCCCGCCCCCCGGGACACAACCTGGTGTTCGGCTCGAATGGAATGCGAGGCGGGGTACATTCTGAAAACGTGCTGCCTTATCACGACATGCACGTGCATCACGACAGGCAGCCCATGTACGAAGAACTCAACGCGTTTTTCCACAATTAGCTAACCCTTTTCACACCGACTGACACCAGCAATTACTCCGATTCACAGTAAACTGTAACCGGACTCTATTAAAATGATATCATTATATACATCCCACACCCCCCTCCTGATGCGCGCGCACACACACACGCACGCACGCACGCACGCACGCACACACACACACACACACACTGTTGTTTTTATAGTATATACAAACACAGATACAAGCATACGACGAACGAAAAAGAAACACATACATAGATAGCAAAATAGAGTGCATACATTTATATACGTGTCTACTTTTAACATATATTAACAGAGACACTGTTAAAGTCTATACCCATAAACATCATCATTATTATTATTATTATTATTATTATTATTATTATTATTATTATTATTATTATTATTATTAGTTCAGTATTTTAAATGTATCATCGGTACAGTTTTAGTGTGAATCTGTCTGCAGTCTCGTATTCACAGCATTAAAGCAATAAAGGAATAAAACAAATCTATGCAAGTAGAAATGTAACGGTAACACTTCTGTATATAATCGCCCCATTTAGGACCAATTATCATTATTCTTTATGGCAAAATGTGCACTTTTTCAAACCGGGATACTAAAGATTCCCTTAAAAATTACAAACACAAATATGCAAACCATAAAGTTGGTGCGAGCAACTGTATTAATTAACCCTTAATTATGTGGACTTAGAAAACCCCAAACATAGGAACACGTTTATATTAGAGCGTCGCAATGAATATCGATAATAATGACATATTACTGCACTAAGATGTTTACCAAACATTTTCATTTATCATGTAAATGTTCGATTTTCTGTGCAAATTAATGCAAGTAATTTAATTCCACTTAATTAATTCCATTCATATAAATATATAGGCTATTGATATAATCTATGATCATGTTAACACGTTTCTTTCTTTCTTTATTTATTTTTAAAAAATCAAAACCACACGCCTTTAAATATAATGACCAGCACTAAGAGGGAGATTCGCTTTGCGATGATTTGCAAAAATGAAGTTTTAGAAAAAGATCTACCGGCACCTGAAGTGCTTTTGTCTAATAATTTAATCTGGATATTAACGCTGGAAATGAAGCAAAAACCATCTATGCGTAGTGATCTATATATCTGTGCGTGCGCGCGTGTGTGTGTGCGTGCGTGCGTGCGTGCGTCAGTGTGTGTGTGTGCGCGTGCGTGCGTGCTTCTGTGTGTGTGTGCGTGCGTGCGTGTGTGTGTGCGCGTGCGTGCGTGCGTGCGTGCGTGCGTGCGTGCGTGCATGTGTGCAAAGTGAATACGGTATCATTTCGTTTGCTTCCCATTTTCGCTTTGCCGGCCTCACAAGAGAACTGACTGAAACTCGGGCAGCGGTATCACACGCATGTGGGCACGTTGAAAAGTGGCACTTGACAGCCGACCCCAAACAGCAGTTTTTTTATATAATGTTCATTATTTCAAAGAAACCTTATTGTGATAAACATTATCGACAAAAAAGGTCCATTTCATTTTGAGCATTTTGATAAACTGTTACGCATGCGCGCACACGATTCTATTCCCAATTCCGCCAAACAGACTCCGAGGTAAACCAATATATGTTGGCTTATCATAAAAGGTGCCTGTTTTTTTCTTTTTATCAAAGTGACCGAAAATAAACGAGTTTTGATTTCATTAAAACAACACACTTGTTAATTTTCTTGGAGATACTTTTGCATGAAAAATTAAACAAACTCGTTTAGAGATAGTTGGCTGTAGATGATATAAAACGAAATGAAACCGTTTTTTTTTCAAACTAAAAAGAATATTTCTTCCTGCGATTCTTCTGCCGCCCAGGTGTAAATATGCGACCGCTTCTCGTGGAACAGTAAGAAGCGTTTAAAAGAAAGTTCGAGCATTGACTTTCGAAATGAAGCGTTTTCATCGCACAGGTGGTGTTAAGCCCGTTTTATTTTCATGCTGAATAACCTAATTAAATTAGGCCATTTTTTCAAGTAAAACCAAAACTAATTTGCACTATAAATACTTATTTAAAAAACGATTTAAAAAAAATAAAAAAATCTCTAGCCTACATTAAAAAAAAAAAAAGTTAACGGTATAAAATTCAAACAATAGGTCGAACTTTCTTTGAAAACGCTTTCTCGGTGAAGTATTAAAAATGTTACCCACGTCATCCTTCCCACACCATGATGTATAGTCTGCTTAAGAGCCACATAATGGCAAATGTCTCATTAAAACGTCTTCGAACTGGATGGATGTATTTTTGTTGTTATTTATTTTTAGTGTGTTTGATTAGGTTGTCTTCTTCCAGTAAATCTGAGGTAACGGGTTTGTTGATGCTGCGTCTGCCAGTGAGCCGAGGCCATATACGGTTCCTCTGTGACTGGGGAGCAGAGCAGAATGAAGGACACTGTCCTGCCTGAGTGTGTTGGACTAACTCTTCAGAATTGGGACTGGGTTTCACTGCCGCACAATGGGAGCTGTCTGGCGGAGTGGTGCTGAATCGCTTACTCGACACTTAACAGTATTTGCAAAGGGTTGGACTCCCACACGGTTTGCTGTGAATTATAGCCGCTGAAAAAGTGACAAGAAAAAGTGGACTTGAATTAATGGTGATACAAAACTCGCCCACAGCTACAGTCTCACTAAGGGATCGCTGGTGCTTTTCGAGTCAGAACCTTCTGGAATTCCACGCTCCGCCACACCCCGGGCACGGGACGCGTGGATTCGGGTCACCGCATAACTTTTTTTTAATCCACATCAAAAACATCCAGTGTGGTGTGAGTAATGATGAACAAAGCACTATGCCATCCATATAGTAGCCTATGTAAAATCTAATTATGTTGTATACTGTTATGTGAATGTACAGTTTCTGCTTGAGCATTGTGGACAGGTTCCGCCTGGCCTTTTGGTTGGTAAAATGTAATAATAGCCTATATGTAATAATTGAACAGAATTGAAGGTATGACCAGACAGGATTCATCGCTTTCATCGGAAACTCTGCGCTCCACGCCGTCAACAGTTAACACGAGATCCGGAACATTCCTCGACGGATTCTCGTTGTAAATTCTCGTTGCGTAGTGGTTTTGCACAGAGCTATACCAGGTGGTCGTGTAACTACACGGCCTTTCTGTGGACAAATGAAACACGACAAGCAGATTCACAGTTTAAGAGAATTCTGAACGCTGATAGCGGATTGCATTGTTCTTAAACATGGAGTTTCATTTATTGTAAAAATTCAAGTACGACGCGAGACGGCGTTTTTTTTTTCACAAAAACTACACATAAGACATTAGGAAACACTGCACCGCAAAACTAAAATATGAATGATATGATAAATCTGTAAAAAATATACACATAGCATAAGTACATTTACACGCACACTTTGCAAACGTTACATTCTGTGCCACTGAACTGCAGCTCCGAGCCCTTAAATCCAGTTGATCTGTTCTGTCAGACTGTCGAATATTTAAGTGAACAGGATTCCTTTTAACGCTCGACCAAGCGCCCTGGATATTACGCACAACTCCTTTGTATCAGTATATTTGGAGTGGATCTAATCCAGATGAACATTTACTTGCTTAATGTACTATTTTTACTTGTGTGAATTATTTCTGTGAATTGCACTTTAACCCGAATCTGTACCCCCATCCTGTTGCATCGCCTCTGGTGTCCTAGATTTGATGTTTTCAGTTTCTTTTTCATAAATGGAAAAAAGCTAAACAAAATAAAATAATGAATTCTAAAGTTTTTGAAGTAGTGTGTGCCATGTGGTGAATGAATATATAAATACGTATTCATGTTTGATTTCATTTTATATTTAATTAAAAAAAAAAAATCTTCTGTCACATATCGATTTGAACACTGTGCTTCTGAATTCTGGAAAATGTTAAAAGCATATTAAACTTCTTTAATTGTAATATCACTGTGGACCTTCTTATTTATTTAAACATATAGCATGCATGTTAAATTGATCAGATATTCAAATTAATTCGCACATTTGAGTTTCAAGCACCCTGCTTATAAAATGGGACGAATAACACTTTTTACGAGTTCTCAAATTGAAATCCAAATATTTTAAACTCTATATTTTAGAACGATTTCACGAAGAACGCGACATTTATTTAGATATAAAAATTCCCTATACTACGAACCCAAACTTCTTTCTAATAACAAATAGCCTATTTATTCGAATCAAAAATATTTTAGGTAAAACATACTGTACCAAAATATGTTAAACTTAATTAAATGACAGAAGAAAAAAAACACATACACGTTCTATAAATTACTCTAAACCTATACATTGGACCCATAATCTATTTTCTGCAACATTTCGTTTAGGAAATACTGCCTCTGAAATATATTTAATCAGTTCCATTGATATTCACAATATCTATTAAAATGATCATTCTTTTGACTGCTCTCTCTAATGTATTTTAGCCGCTCAAGAATTACACTCATACTCTCAAATGTTGCATTATTTCAATTGAATACTTTATTTGTATAGACTAAATGTATTAAAAGGCTCTAGCCGTGTATTGTTGAGCTGTATAAATACATTAATTTAAAAACTGTATCAGCGGCACCTTGTGTAAATATATAGGCTACGCACCTTTGTTAAATAAGTATATTTTAAATTGCGATTTATAATCACATTATTTGAGTGGAATAAAGGTTTTGTTTTCATTAATAGTTACTTTATTAAGCAGTACTTTTACCTGCGACGTGTTAATCTGTTTGAATATATTCCGAAGAATTTGGATGTGTACCATGATGACAAAAAGAGAAATTTCAATTACAACATAAACAGACTGAGGCGGCGTCTCAGTTTTCAAGTGTACAAACATTAAACACAAGTTTTCGTTCTCTGTTTTTTTTCGTAGAGAGTTATTTTTTCGGAGGCAATAAAATAAAATAAAAAAAACCGGTCGATGTTGAAAAAAAAAAATTAGAGATCAAAAGACTTGGCGCTTTTAATATATATATATATATATATATATATATATATATATATATATATATATATATATATATATATATATATATATATATATATATATAATATTTGGTGTGTCTGTCAGTGTGGGCAGGTATTACTAACAACTTTCACCCTGTGTGGAGTTTGACGAGTTAGAAATAGCAAATAAAAATATAGTGAGAGTCAATGAGAAGTCCCCACAAATATAGGAATGGAAACGTGTGTGTGTGTGTGTGTGTGTGTGTGTGTGTGTGTGTGTGTGTGTGTGTGTGTGTGTGTGTGTGTGTGTGTGTGTGTGTGTGTGTGTGTGTGTGTGTGTGTGTGTGTGTGTGTGTGTGTGTGTGTGTGTGTGTGTGTGTGTTGTGTGTGTGTGTGTGTGTGTGTGTGTGTGTGTGTGTGTGTGTGTGTGTGTGTGTGTGTGTGTGTGTGTGTGTGTGTGTGTGTGTGTGTGTGTGTGTGTGTGTGTGTGTGTGTGTGTGTGTGTGTGTGTGTGTGTGTGTGTGTGTGTGTGTGTGTGTCTGTGTGTGTGTGTGTCTGTGTGTGTGTGTGTCTGTGTGTGTGCGTGTGTGTATATTACATCCTCATGCATGAAATGCACGGGACGGGTCCCGGGAAAGGGAACACAGAGATTGCCTTGAAATGAATTACAATGTTATTCAGAAATTTTCGGTAGAGAAGCAGTTTGACTTCAGATTTAACCCCAGCGTTATCACGGGTAAAACCAAAGTTAGACTGGAATTTAACCCATGAAACAATATAAAAATTAAAATAAACGTTATGCGTTTTCTAACTGATAAACTAAATATACAGTGTATGCTGTTGCCTAAAGAATATTGATACAACTGTTATAGTGAAATGATACACTAACTATTAACGATATATTTTAAAATAGAAAAGATAGGCTACATAATCAGGATACAAATTAAATATAAGACCACACAATCATATACGCAGGAGAGTTTGTTCTGCTGCAATGTCTAAAGCTCAAAGGAGCCGGGTACAGTTACACAAATTGTTGCTTTTAGTTTTCTGAGGCATCGAAAAAAAAGTGATTTCAACAAAATGGCACCCGGAAGCGAAGACCAATCCTTCATGTGTAAGCGGCGTCATGACATGCAACTCTGCGCGTGGACACCTCTATTGGCATATATAACAGGCATAATTATGCAGTCTTTAAAGTTGTAACCGAATCAGCAAAAGTTTGAGGATGCACATCAAGATTAAGGGCAGGCTGAGGGGAGGGGAGCATCTAACGACATATTCCCCAGTCTGACGATAGATACGCGGCTTCCAGAAGCTTAACTTGGCAGCTCCGGGCTGAGAACTGTGCCAAGTTCCGTAATGTCTTTGCACCAGTAATAGAGGCTCCGGAGCAGAGACGCTGCTGTCAGCTGCACCGTGTGCCAGCTCGGGCGCTGCTGGGAGGAGTCTGTATTTCTTTCCTAATTCAGAGGCATCTGTTCATTATGCCGGAGTTTTAAAGGGGAAGGATCCGCGCTCCCTGCCACAACCTCGCTTTGCTCCGGTCAGCGGGATCCAAACCGCGGACACGACTCAGGGCCGGAGCCGCTGCCATCCAGTCAATGCCAGGCACCGTGCATTCTTATTAAAGGATACATTCCCTCACTTAATCTAGTTAATACAAAAAAAAAAAAAAAATCAGCCTACACTACAGTCATTTAGACAATGTTCAGCACGCAGAGCAGTCCTTGTTGGCTCAATTTTGGAAGCTACAGGTAATGTTTATGGTTAGATCTGAAATGCAAGCTCTGAATTCAATATTGAAGAGCTCTTAAAGCATATAATAACGTCCTTCTCCAATGTATGGGTTGCAATATTGTTATATTTCACAAAACGCAACCAGCATTCTTCCCGCGTGTCGGTGGCAGTGGTTATATATTACATACAACGACGAGGAAAAGTTTTGCATCATACAGAATTAACTGTTATTATTTGTTTATTTAGCAGACGCCTTTATCCAAGGCGACTTACAGAGACTAGGGTGTGTGAACTATGCATCAGCTGCAGAGTCACTTACAACTACGTCTCACCCGAAAGACGGAGCACAAGGAGGTTAAGTGACTTGCTCAGGGTCCCACAATGAGTCAGTGGCTGAGGTGGGATTTGAACCGGGGACCTCCTGGTTACAAGCCCTTTTCTTTAACCACTGGACCACACAGCCTCCTAATTATGCTTCATAAAGTCGAATGAAACCTGTTGAATAATGTTACATTAACATATCGAATTACATACCGCTCTGTAGTATACTTAACAAAAAAACTGACAACAATTGAAAAATGTGACATTTCTAAATCTAACATGAAATACTGTACATCTATTATGGCTTCCGGTAGACTTTTGCTATACCATTTTGTATTTATTTATTTATTTATTTATTTGTTTGTTCATTTATTTATTTTTTTATTACATGATGTTAAATAAAAAAATATCTAAATTATAAGCTATTCATATCGTTTTGTTTTTTTAAATTATGTCTCAATCCTAATATTCTAGGTGATGCAAAACTTTTGCCCAGAGCTGTAAATATATAAAGATAAAAAATTGCCTTATAATACAATATTCTCAGATAACAGGCATATAAAGGATATAGGGCTGATTCGTATTGTGATTTCTATAGATTTTAGATTACTATAGGATTCAGAACCAACAGCCTACAATCAAAACTGAATTTCTGGAAAGGCAACGACCAATTTAACGTGTACAGTGTTAAGTTATTTTTTGGTCTATATAGACAGAGTTCCGCTATGCACAAACGTGATAATTACAAATAGATATTTTAATAAATAGATATGAAGCTCCTATTAATTTGCAGGTTGTTCCTATACGGCGTATCCAGGAAACCAACCGCTCATCCCCGGCATGCTTGCATTGATCAATTATTGGAAAACAACGTCTTAATTAAAGTATTATGCTCCAGGTTTGTACTCGACTTATCTTTTTCATCCAATATTTCACGAACAGGGTGTTTTTACACTGCGCGGCTTTCTATACCCCTCTCTCTCTCTCTCTCTCTCTCTCTCTATATATATATATATATATACATGGATGAGGTTGAAGGTTATATTTGCATCCTGAGCCATTCGGAAAACGGCATAATACCACAGTAGTGACGTCAAAAAGTGATAATTCCTTTAGAGGAAAATATACTTGCGCTTTGACCCATTCGTCTTCCATCTCGGGTTTCTGTGATAGTTTATAAACTCGACCTTCGGGCTCGTAAGTTATGACGTCACAGAAACCCTACATGAAATGTAACACACTGAAACCCATCTATTGTTCTCTCTCTCTCTCTCTCTCTCTCTCTCTCTCTCTCTCTCTCTCTCTCTCTCTCTCTCCGTGTATGTGTTGATAAAAGTTTGTGTTGAAATGCAAACTATACTCGTACTTTTACTATAATTAGCCGTGACACACTGACAGAAACTGTGTAACGTGCATACAAATACCTTCACCACAATGTCTTTTAAACAAACATGATAATTCCTATACTTTATATATTTTTATGTGCTAGTAAATATTCAATGGTACTGTCTGTGGCGCATTACCTTCATTGTAGCAATACTATTTCTGATACCATATTTACCGTAGGAATTATGAAAATACACTCCGGGTAAACTAAAAGGAGAGTATTGATAAAACGCACCTTTCGTCCGTGGGTCTTGAATTGCCAATGAAGTCAAATGAAACAGACCTCGGGTGCGTGGTGGTTGCGTGACACTCACGTTGCTATAGCTACTGTGTATTCTGACCCACATACTCTGTTTTCAAAAGTTCCTAATTCATTTATTGAAACGTGTTGAATATATTTATCATTTATATGATTTAATAAGAAGAAAAAAAAAACATATCAAATCTAATTATTAAACGCATATTACTCATACATTGTTTTCTTTTATGTAGGCTAATTTTTTTCCCCCTGAATTGTTTAAATATTAAAACGGTTTCTGTTTGTACTAGAGCGAAAGCTTAGTAAACAACAGAAGCAAGTAGCTGTAACCTTATTTCAAAACAGATCATTAAATTGCCTCAGATATGTCAAACAAACGATCTAACATAATACACTAATACGCGTAGTGTTTTAAAATATTGTTTAATTTTGTACATGGTTGATATAAACCCTTCATAAATGATCTTAGGCTCGAAACACATTTTTTGTATTACCCAACCCAGTCCTCTGCTGAGGACAATTAGGTTGTCAAAATAAACAGCGCGTAATCAGGACTTTATGAGTGCGTTTTATAACTATGAACCTGCGTTATCTACACTGCCTAAAGCAATATTTGTATTCAGTAATCTGCAGACTGGCGTACCCAGCAATTAATATAGCGAGAGCTCAGGAGGGTGAGCGGGAGATACAGACCTAACGCATGAGGCCATGGCTGTGTATTGTGGTGAGCATCCACTGTCCTGGCCGGAGTCAGCAACTGACAGCTGGCACTGTGAGCCAATTCCCAGAGCAAATGTCCTGGCTTTGGGGTACTGGTGGCTGCCTTCCTCTCTGGGGTCGGGTTCGAATCCAGCCCAGGGTTATGGTGGTTAACGTTGTCGTTCATGGCACTATGTAATGATATATTGTTGTAGTCACTGTGACAGTGAGGCCAGGCTGTCTTACTGTACCTGTTACCCCCGCCCCCCACCCCCCTTCTCACAGAGACAGGGCTCCTGGTTGAATTCCGTGCCAGACTGTAAACTCTACCTAATGCCAGCCAAGGGGCAACGCTGGCAAGGAGCTGCGATTGAGCTGAAATTCCACAACATCTGTTCATTATCACACAATACTTCCCCGTGCAGGCAGGCAGGCAGACAGGCAGGCAGGCAGGCAGGCAGGCAGGCAGGCAGGCAGGCAGACATATGTAATGACGTGGTCGTGTTTGTTCAAGTCTTTTCCCCTATACAACTCAATAGCCAGTCTTTGAATCCAGAATAATGTGAGACCACTTTATTCCCAGTTCTAAATAATCCCAATGTAGCTGCTGTGGGATCAAGTTACTGGCATAGAGCATCTATTAACCCTTACCATACTACACTTTAAGAAAACACACAGAAGACATTGAGCAGGTTTATTACACCATCATTTCTTCAAGATGAGTCCACTGAGATACAAGCACGTCGTTCACAGGGCGTCACAGCACAGTGCAAATAAATAAATAAATAAATAAAAGTACAAACAACCTTACAATCAGGTTGACAGGCAAGAAATCACAATTCAGAAACAATCACAAGCAAGACTCCTTCAAAAAGGCTTCATTAAAAGTACAAAAAAATCTTTATTTCTGAAATCAGGTGGCAAATGAGTCCATCCACAGCATTACTGTTACATACCTGTTATAGGTGATACAAAGACACATGTATATTCTGTGGTGTTTAGACACCCCACCTACACCCTCTGCACTGCCATAGTTATCCCTCATCTTCCATATCTTGGATTTGTAATGCTTTCTGTGGATTTACTATTTGCCCTGCTTTACTACTCCAGTAGTACCATGGTTTTCTCAGGGCTGTTTAACATGGTTTAGGTTTGTGTGTGTGTGATGGGTTGGGAGTTGCTGTGCTGTTAAGGGATTGCGAGAGTCTGTTTTCTTTAATCACACATATTACTGTGTTAATTACAACACATTTCATTAGTGTAAGAGAGTACAGAGTGAAGCAGGTACTTTAACTGCGTTCAAATTCCATCACATACACCCTCCTCACAGTACAGGGTTGGGGGGGGAGGGGGGTTACCTTCATTTTGGGACACTGGGAAACTTTTCTGTCGGTATAGTCTCAAACTTGCTTTAAATAGCTACAAGCAGAATTTTTGATGGGACCACACAGACACACACACACACTGAACACTGCGGTTCTGTTAATCGGGGAGGCTCTGTTAAGGAAAGGCTTGTTCTTGTGAGGGCTGTGGCTAGTTTCGAAGGGGAGGCAGTGAGCTGGACACGATGCTTTCTGACATGTTCAGCTGGATGCACGCTCTGCCTGTAACATTCACAAACTGGTCAATAT
Source organism: Acipenser oxyrinchus oxyrinchus (assembly GCA_030684275.1). Lineage (NCBI taxonomy): Eukaryota > Metazoa > Chordata > Actinopteri > Acipenseriformes > Acipenseridae > Acipenser > Acipenser oxyrinchus. The sequence goes on along the minus strand of CM060269.1, from coordinate 22,153,188 downwards.
GGAGGCTAATTACTTGTGGGTCATGTGACCACGATCTCATCAAAGCTCCCCAGCTCCCTGACAGCACCATATGCCCAAACTAGCAACCCTCCCCTTCACTAAAACTACTAAAATAAACTACACTTAACCTAGTCCCTGTAAAAACAAATCTTTCTCCTGATGTGCCATTGAAAGAGACCTCAGCCTAAAGACCGAATTGATCTCTCCTTCATCCCCTTTGTAGAAAGGGACACGCATTTTAAATAAAACTAACAAACAGAAGAAAAAAAAAAGACTCCTGCAATTAAAGGAGGTCTAAATGTGGGCCATTTCCCAGGTCCTTGGAGGGAAGGGTAAGGCTGGCAGATGCCAAGCAGAGTCACTGCCAGCAAAGGGGCAGAGAGTGGGGGCTGTGTGTGTGTGCGAGCGAGTGAGCGAGTGTGTGTGTTTAAATTCAGCGACATCTGTTCATTATTATTGGAGTCTGTTTATTTTTGTACAGCCAGCTACAACCAGACAGCTAAACTGGCACTCCTGGTTAATGTACCAGCTCGCTTGCTCTGCACTAGGAATTAAATATTTAAAGCAGAGAACAGAATTATACCCTTTTAATGATGTTTTAAAACATGGGCTCAAACTAACAACACCCATTGTTTAAAACACTAAGGCAGGAGACTTTCCACAAGAGACCAACTCCAATATTTAGGCTGCACCCATCAAATGAAGGCTGACTCCAGCAATACCACACGCTTCTATCAGTCTGACCAGGGCTAAGTAAACTCAAGCAAGCCCCTGCATTTGAAAAACCGCACCGTATCGTTCATGCTCGGCTTCTGAGCTCTAGCAGCATCCCATTTGTAAGCATTTGCTTGCTTTATTAGCTCATGGGATACAGATCGATTTCTTCATGCAACAACCATCACATATTTGGAGTAATTTTTATCTGGGCCGAATGAAGGCATCTCCAGTGATGTGTTAATCAAATCAAAATAAATATTGCTCCCCATTTGCTCTGTTTATTGCAATTTATTTTTTTCCCAAACCACTTTTTCCAGCTAAAAAGTTAATTGAATTGGACCCTGGGGCTAGATGAATGCCAGCATCACCTCAGACTGGGTCTTTAACTCTACAATAACTAAATTCTAGCAGCTGCCCTGTTTAAATGATGCATCCTTTGTTTGCTGACTGATCAAACTGTAGACACATCTATTTTTTCCCCCCAGCAGATTTTATTCAGTTTCATTCTGAATGTATGTAAGATTTAAACCTGAACAGAAGGTACCTCTCCCCTCACCACACACCCACACCTACACACACACCCACACATTACAGAGGTATTGAGACAAGCAGCTTCTAACGACCCCCCCCCAAAGAATGCAGTCTGGATCCCCGGAGAATCGCGCCTCTGGAAGTTTTATTTTCCCGTTAAATTTCACTCATGGGGAAGAATCTCCCCGCAGGCAGTAAATCTGTCGCCAGCCTCTGAGTCGTAAACACATTAGAGCTCTCGATTGAACCCGGACCAGTGGGCAGCTATAATGTGCAGACTGCAAACTAGTGCTATAGGAGATACAGAGAGGCTATAAACCAGTGCTCTGTATTAAACACAGCGAGATTATAAACTAGCGCTCTGCATTAAACACAGCGAGATTATAAACTAGTGCTCTGCATTAAACACAGCGAGATTATAAACCAGTGCTCTGTATTAAACACAGCGAGATTATAAACCAGTGCTCTGTATTAAACACAGCGAGATTATAAACTAGCGCTCTGCATTAAACACAGCGAGATTATAAACCAGTGCTCTGTATTAAACACAGCGAGATTATAAACCAGTGCTCTGTATTAAACACAGCGAGATTATAAACTAGCGCTCTGCATTAAACACAGCGAGATTATAAACCAGCGCTCTGTATTAAACACAGCGAGATTATAAACTAGCACTCTGTATTAAACACAGTGAGATTATAAACCAGTGCTCTGTATTAAACACAGCGAGATTATAAACTAGCGCTCTGTATTAAACACAGTGAGATTATAAACCAGTGCTCTGTATTAAACACAGCGAGATTATAAACTAGCACTCTGTATTAAACACAGTGAGATTATAAACCAGCGCTCTGTATTAAACACAGCGAGATTATAAACCAGTACTCTGTATTAAACACAGCGAGATTATAAACCAGTGCTCTGTATTAAACACAGCGAGATTATAAACCAGCACTCTGCATTAAACACAGCGAGATTATAAACCAGCACTCTGCATTAAACACGGCGAGATTATAAACCAGTGTTCTGCATTACACACAGCGAGATTATAAACCAGTGCTCTGCATTAAACGCAGCAAGATTATAAATCAGCGCTCTGCATTAAACACAGCGAGATTATAAACCAGCACTCTGCATTAAACAGAGCGAGATTATAAACCAGTGCTCTGTATTACACACAGCGAGATTATAAACCAGTGCTCTGTATTACACACAACGAGATTATAAACCAGCGCTCTGTATTACAAACAGCAAGACTATAAACCTCTTCTCACACAGTCCTCCTCTCACAGTCCTCCTCTTCTCACAGTCCTCCTCTCACACAGTCCTCCTCTCACACAGTCCTCTTCTCACATAGTCCTCCTCTCACAGATAGTCCTCTTCACACAGTCCTCCTCTCACAGATAGTCCTCCACTCACAGATAGTCCTCCTCTTCACACAGTCCTCCTCTCACACAGTCCTCCTCTCACAGATAGTCCTCCACTCACAGATAGTCCTCCTCTCACACAGTCCTCCTCTCACACAGTCCTCCTCTCACAGATAGTCCTCTTCTCACAGATAGTCCTCTTCTCACAGTCCTCCTCTCACAGATAGTCCTCCTCTCACACAGTCCTCCTCTCACAGATAGTCCTCCTCTCACACAGTCCTCCTCTCACACAGTCCTCCTCTCACAGATAGTCCTCCTCTCACAGATAGTCCTCTTCTCACAGTCCTCCTCTCACACAGTCCTCCTCTCACAGATAGTCCTCCTCTCACACAGTCCTCCTCTCACAGATAGTCCTCCTCTCACACAGTCCACTTCTCACAGATAGTCCTCCTCTCACACAGTCCTCCTCTCACAGTCCTCCTCTCACAGATAGTCCTCTTCTCACAGTCCTCCTCTCACACAGTCCTTCTCTCACAGATAGTCCTCCTCTCACACAGTCCTCCTCTCACAGATAGTCCTCCTCTCACACAGTCCTCCTCTCACACAGTCCTCCTCTCACAGTCCTCCTCTCACAGATAGTCCTCCTCTCACGGATAGTCCTCCTCTCACACAGTCCTCCTCTCACAGATAGTCCTCCTCTCACAGATAGTCCTCCTCTCACAGTCCTCCTCTCACAGATAGTCCTCTTCTCACAGTCCTCCTCTCACATAGTCCTCTTCTCACAGTCCTCCTCTCACAGATAGTCCTCTTCTCACACAGTCCTCCTCTCACACAGTCCTCTTCTCACACAGTCCTCCTCTCACAGATAGTCCTCTTCTCACAGTCCTCCTCTCACAGATAGTCCTCTTCTCACAGTCCTCCTCTCACACAGTCCTCCTCTCACAGATAGTCCTCTTCTCACACAGTCCTCCTCTCACAGATAGTCCTCTTCTCACAGTCCTCCTCTCACACAGTCCTCTTCTCACAGTCCTCCTCTCACACAGTCCTCTTCTCACACAGTCCTCCTCTCACAGATAGTCCTCTTCTCACAGTCCTTATCTCACTCAGTCCTCCTCTTCTCACAGTCCTCCTCTCACAGTCCTCCTCTCACACAGTCCTCCTCTCACAGTCCTCCTCTCACACAGTCCTCTTCTCACAGTCCTCCTCTCACAGTCCTCTTCTCACACAGTCCTCTTCTCACAGTCCTCCTCTCACACAGTCCTCCTCTCACAGATAGTCCTCCTCTCACACAGTCCTCCTCTCACACAGTCCTCCTCTCACAGATAGTCCTCCTCTCACACAGTCCTCTTCTCACACAGTCCTCCTCTCACAGATAGTCCTCCTCTCACACAGTCCTCCTCTCAGATAGTCCTCTTCTCACAGTCCTCTTCTCACCGTCCTCCTCACACAGTCCTCTTCTCACACAGTCCTCCCCTCACAGATAATCTTCTTCTTACAGTCCTCCTCTCACAGTCCTTCTCTCACACAGTCCTCCTCTCACAGATAGTCCTCCTCTCACACAGTCCTCCTCTCACACAGTCCTCCTCTCACAGATAGTCCTCCTCTCACACAGTCCTCCTCTCACACAGTCCTCCTCTCACAGATAGTCCTCCTCTCACACAGTCCTCCTCTCACACAGTCCTCCTCTCACAGATAGTCCTCTTCTTACAGTCCTCCTCTCACACAGTCCTCTTCTCACACAGTCCTCCTCTCACAGATAGTCCTCTTCTCACAGTCCTCTTCTCACCGTCCTCCTCACACAGTCCTCTTCTCACACAGTCCTCCCCTCACAGATAATCTTCTTCTTACAGTCCTCCTCTCACAGTCCTTCTCTCACACAGTCCTCCTCTCACAGATAGTCCTCCTCTCACACAGTCCTCCTCTCACACAGTCCTCCTCTCACAGATAGTCCTCCTCTCACACAGTCCTCCTCTCACACAGTCCTCCTCTCACAGATAGTCCTCCTCTCACACAGTCCTCCTCTCACACAGTCCTCCTCTCACAGATAGTCCTCTTCTTACAGTCCTCCTCTCACACAGTCCTCTTCTCACACAGTCCTCCTCTCACAGATAGTCCTCTTCTCACAGTCCTCTTCTCACAGTCCTCCTCACACAGTCCTCTTCTCACACAGTCCTCCTCTCACAGATTATAAACCTCTGCTCTGTAAGAGAAACAATGAGATGATAAACTAGTAGATGCAGAGAGACTGTTTACTAGGGAAAAGGAAAAGTATATGAAAGGTTTATCTGTAAGAATGTGTTATTAAAAGCGGACAGCTGTAATAATATCCAGTTACACCGTACTGCACATCGTGATAACGTAACATTTTAAACTTACAAAGAAAAAAATAAGCAAAGCACTAGATACAAATACATTAACAATTTGTTAATAAAAACCTATTACATTCACCCTGAGGAGTGTTTATTCAGTGTTTTGAAATCACCATAGCAACAGATTTTCAAGAACTTTCCGTGCATACCACAGCTATGTAAACAGTGGACACCAAAACGAGAACTAATATAGTACCATCAAACTGTCGATTACAACAAAAAAGTTATAAATCCACGGAATGTGTGTGTGGTGAGTGAGTGGCAGGGACTGGAGCAGCAGGCAGCGTGTCTCACAGTCTCACAGCGCACAGAGGCAGGGGGCAGGGTGGCATTGCTGGTGCATTGGACTACAGCACAGAGACGCCCGGCCAAAGCATTGCAACAAATGTCAGAGTCTTTATGGCAGCCGAATCTCCAAGCCTGGTTCTGTGATGTGTCCTGTACACATCACATTCCCCTAATTTGCATTCCAGTCACCACAGGCCATTTGGACATCGGCAATGCTTTTGGAAGTGCTTCCCCCCCCTCCCAATTGCGTCTGTGTGCTTGTGTGTTACACACACCTACTCAGGTTCACTATTATGTGAATACAGGGCATGAGCAAGCTTTGTTATAGCTGCATAGCAGAAGGTGAGTGGGAATTATGGATGTTTATGAATATATAAAACACCCAACCCTTATTTCAAACAATTTCTGTTAAAAAAGATTGTGAACAGAAAGCAGACGATTTGACGCTGGCACAGTGCTAGCGCTGTGCCACAGGGAATTGAGTGCCACATGGTACCCTGAGTGCTGGGCAGCCGGGGGGTGCACGCAGGGAGGAGCCGAGCTTGCATCTTAAATTCCACAACATCTGTTCACTGCGAGCGAGGAGCTCCATTAGTTGCAGGCACTTTAATTAGGAATAGATTGAGACTAACTTTTAACAATAACTCAGGTACAGACCACGTTTCCCGACAGTACACTATGAAGCCAGACCCCTGCCAGAGCCATAACTGGCTTGCTTAATCGCAGTATCTGAAACCGGTTTTATTAATGTGACTCACGTCACTCATGCGATGCATGTGTGTGCGTGCGTGTCAGTGCGTTTCCTTGTGTCTGACTGCATGCCTGAGTGTGCATGTGTTTCGGTGTGATGCATGTGGGTAGCAGTGTGTGTCTCTCTCAGTGTTCGTTATCTCTCCAATCTCATCCACCCCCCGCCTCAAAATCACCCATCTGTGGTGATGGAGTTTTGACAGTGACATGATCAGCACCCTGTCCTTAAATCGCACATGTGTTTGTGTGTGTAGGTATGTGTTTGTGATGGTGTGTAGGTATGTGTTTGTGTGTGTGTGTGGGTATGTGTGTGTGTGTAGTGTGTGTGTGTGTGTGTGTGTGTGTGTGTGTGTGTGTGTGTGTGTGTGTGTGTGTATGTGTGTGTGTGTGTGTGTGTGTGTGTGTGTGTAGGGTTGTGTGTGTATAGGTGTGTGTGTGTGTGTGTAGGTATGTGTGTGTGTGTGTGTGTGTAGGTATGTGTGTGTGTGTGTGTGTGTAGTGTGTGTGTGTGTGTGTGTGTGTAGTGTGTGTGTGTGTGTGTAGTGTGTGTGTGTGTGTGTGTAGGTGTGTGTGTGTGTGTGTAGGTGTGTGTGTGTGTGTGTGTGTGTGTGTGTGTGTGTAGGTGTGTGTGTGTGTGTGTGTGTGTGTGTGTGTGTGTGTGTGTGTGTGTGTGTGTGTGTGTGTGTGTGTGTGTGTGTGTGTGTGTGTGTGTGTGTGTGTGTGTGTGTGTGTGTGTGTGTGTGTGTGTGTGTGTGTGTGTGTGTGTGTGTGTGTGTGTGTGTGTGTGTGTGTGTGTAGGTGTGTGTGTGTGTGTGTAGGTGTAGGTGTGTGTGTGTGTGTGTGTGTGTGTGTGTGTGTGTGTGTGTAGGTGTAGGTATGTGTGTGTGTGTGTAGGTGTAGGTATGTGTGTGTGTGTGAATGTGTAGGCTGTGTGCAAGCTCTCACTCATCTGCAGTTCTCTAGGTCACTGCTAGGAGGCGACACTGTGCTTTTTCACAAAAATCACTAAAAAGAGGCACTGGAAGTTCTGTGGTGTCAAGAGTCATCACAAGCAAAGCTTTAAAACCACTGCTACTAATATCATTACACAGAAGATGGTTTTAGTGTTCCCTTGTATAACACTGGTAACTCATAGCTGTTTAGCGTCACTCCCATCCCCTGCTAGACCTTCAGTGCACACTATGTGGTAACATATGAACTGTAAAGGGCAGCAGTATTTAGATTTGCAGCTGGCTTACCATTAAAATATCTAGGTCTGAATGCCGGAACGTTTGTCAACGTAGTATTTTAGATTTTAGGTTTAGTGGTTTTTCTTATATATAAAATATAACATATTACCCTATGTGAAATATATATATATATATATATATATATATATATATATATATATATATATATATATATATATATATATTTTTACCCCCATTTCACCCCTGCCTGCCGGCACTATTGCTATTAGCCCCTCCCGAAATGCCAGGATAGGCAGTCGACATTCTTCCTCCCGCAGTGTGGCATGCCATCTGGTGCCATCTCGAAACTGTCTCAGCAGAAAACTACCCACAAGACACCTCTCTCTCACAGCACAGCACAGCACACACACATGCAGGCAGCACCAAACAGGAGGGTTTAGCGCGGATCACTTCATCTCTCAATAAGCCTGCCAGAAATATGGAGAGAGCTGCCTCTACCGCTGCTATACCACTGACACACAGTCCTCCTCTCACAGCCACAGTCCTCTTCTCACAGTCCACTTCTCACAGTCCTCCTCTCTCACAGTCTTCCTCTCACACAGTCCTCCTCTCACACAGTCCTCCTCACACAGTCCTTCTCTCACACAGTCTCACAGTCCTCCTCTCACATATAGTCCTCTTCTCAGGATTCAGGGTTGTTCATGTTTTAAAAATTCAATTCAGGGGTGCGTCCTAAAACAAAATGGTCTTCAATAATAAGACTATACAATACAAGTGACACTCGCTGCTATCTAACTTCTAGTACCTAATAAAATGGTTCTCTCTCTGACCCTCTAGAATAAACTAATTCTGCTTCATAAAGTCGAATGAAACCTGCTGAATAATGTTACGTTAACACATTGAATTACACAGCGCTTTGTAGTTTTCCATATACTTAACGAAAAACTGACAACAACTGAAAAATATGACATTTTGAAATCTAACATGACTTACTGTACGTCTATTATGGCTTTCGGTAGACATTTCGATCTGTATTTTCTTTGATTACATGACGTTAAATAAAAGATCTAAATTATTTTCATATAGTTTTTTTTTAATCATGTCTCAATCTTAAAATAGTAGGTGATGGAAAAACGTTTGGCCACAGCTGTATATATTTTTATTCAATGGTTCCATTGCTTTGATTTTATGACGTGCATTATCTCTGTTGACATTACAGGTATAGCAAACATCCTTTGAAGACTTTCCCAGAAAAATATAATGAGATTAGAGAAATGACAGAAGAGAGGAGGCCATTTGGCCCATCAGTACTTACCTAGTTCCAAATATTTAGTATCCCGTTCCTATTAAAACTACTTAGACATTCCTTCTTAAAGTATACTCATCATCTGTCTCGTTTCATCCTCTAGCCCACACTGCGCCCCAGTTGTATAAAAGAAAGAAAAGGAATAGACAATGTTTTGCAATTAATTAAATTCATTTCTATACAGAATTTTAACAGCCAGCATGCACTGCATGATTCATACAGTACATACCTGACAGATTCAAATCACAAATGTTTAACCTGAGACAGAAAAGTACTAATGACGTTTCAAATGCTATTCACACTTTTGAGATAAAAAAAATAAATAAATAATGAAGAGCAACATGCAATTGAATGGTAATGCAAGCCAGGTGCTGAAAATTCAATCAGGATTGTCAGTGTGTGCGTTTGTGGGGGACATGGAGGAATTACTTCTAACATTGTTATCAGTTATTACAAACGACTTACAAATTTAATAAGAGAAATTCAGAACAAGATTCGTTTGTGCATGTTTTCATTAAACATTTGCTCCAAGGGGCTCCTGAGTGGCGCATCCGGTAAAGGAGCTCTGCCTGGAGTACAGGATGCACCCTATAGTCTGGACGTCGCCCGTTCGAGTCCAGGCTATTCCATTGCCGACCATGGACGGAGCTCCCAGGGGCAGCGCACAATGCTGCTGCCCCAGGGGGCTTAGGTGGGCCAGGGTGTCCCCATCTCACCACACACCAGCGACCCCTGTAGTCTGGTCGGGCACCTGCGGGCTTGCCTGTAAGCTGCCCAGAGCTGCGCTGTCCTCCGACGCTGTAAAAACATTTTCTCCTGAGGCATCTGCAATACACGACACACACACCAGCAGATTTTTAATATACATATTTTTAAAAACTTTGAAACAAATAACCCTGTAGAGCACTGTGAAGCAGCCCTCTCCTCCATATTCCTCAAATGCTTCCCGCTCACAAGAAACATTTAGATTTGTATCACTGATCCACAACAGCACAGATATCTCACAATATAGCAACACAATATGGGAAGGCAATGCAGAGAATACTATAGCGCCCGCACGCTTTATAAAATAAGACCCAACAAACTAATAACATGAAAACAACGGCGAGAGAGCAGCGGAGCTTGAGAGGGACAAGTTGCCAAGTTGCTGTAATTGATTCTTAATTGTGGATGGAGTGAGGGAGTGAAGCGATGCTATTTATCTTGCATCGGTTTGAGACTGCAGCTGACACCCAATCGATCACCGTGCGCAACATTAACTCTTTGGAGCCGAACCAAGCTCTGCGGCGATGGCGGCTCTGTCTTTTAATAATTTAACTGCTTTGCTGCTGGAGCCTGGCACCTTTCCCAAACTTCCTTTGTTCAGCTGCACTGTCCCGGCGGATCCCTGGAAGCAAGCTGAGCATGCCCCAAAAGACAACACGCTTCGGACTGGAACCTAAACCCCTTGGCATATTGTCGATGGCTGCCGTGTCTTTCCTAGTGGACACTTACTGCTCTCAGTGCTACTCATTGTCGTGATTGGCTGGTTGGACCATGTGCTGAGGGTTCTACTTTGGGTCCTGTTTATTCTAGTCCAAGTCCAGATTAAGGTGCACGGGTGGCGTATGCTGGTGTTTTGTATTTGGTGTCACTGTTTTTGTTGTAAGTGTTGTAAGCACATTTGCACTTATGTGTTGAATACTAATGCTGGAATGTGGGGCTTGTATTGATCAGCCAGGACTGATTTAACCTGAATGATCAGGCTAGGGCAATGATCAGGGCACTCCCTGAGGCTGCATCTCCCACATCCTGAATTCCTTTAGCTGCTCACTGACTCACACTGCTGAGCTTGATCATGTTGACTGTGGTGCACCATGGTGAAAGCATAACAAAGTTCAGAGTAGTGATAAAACAGCCTTTCCAGGAGAATAATGTAATTTTGTGAAGATCTATTTTTAATCTACTTTCCATATAGTTTATAACATCTTGATTTTTTGCTCGTTGACTTCCTGTGTTTCTTTCATGACATCTGTGTCTCCTTCTTTGAGGGAGGAGGAAACGGCACAAGACAGAGCCCTAGCCTGTCCTCCCTGAGGCTCACAATAATGTCTCTTAGAGGCGTGGCCTGGAGAACGCTTCATTTTCAGCTGGGAAATGCAGGACCTCCCTTGTTCCAAATTAGCCTCCCCCTCACGTGCATTATTCATGAACCACTTCTCCTCTGAGCCAATCGCAGAATACCAGGGCAGGGCTCACATTTTCTTTGAACTTGAAAGCCCCTGCTGGTGTGAAGATCTCAGTTACGACTTGAATAGATTAATTAAATTCAAACTGTTGACTTTAGAGCCTTAAAATGGGGAGTCAGCCGTAATATCAGAGACCTCTTTCCCCCTTTCCCCTTCGCTTCCTCCCTCCTCTCTCCCCTTTTGCTTCCTCCCTCCCTCCTCTCCCCCTCTCCCCCTTCACTTCCTCCCTCCTCTTCCTCCCTCCTCTCCCCTTTGCTTCCTCCCTCCTCTCTCCCTTTTGCTTCCTCCCTCCTCTCTCCCCTTCACCTCCATTCTCCCCATCTCCCCACCCTCCCTCTCCCTGTCTCCCTCCCTCTTTCCTTTCCTCTCCCCTCTCTCCCACTGTGCAGTGTGAGCTGGAGGAAGCTGAAGGAATTAATCACTCTAATGAACCCGCAGTCTGCCATGCATGGCGCCTCACAATGGGGCACTGGGAGGTACGAAGCTCTGCCAGCCCCTCCGGAGGGCTCAGGATCTGGGAGCTGCTCAGCATTGCTGCTCGGCGCCCATGAATAATGATATAGCTGATATACAGCATGGCAATGCTGCAGCTCATATACCCAGAGAGAGAGAGAGAGAGAGAGAGAGAGAGAGAGAGAGAGAGAGAGAGAGAGAGAGAGAGAGATGATGGCAGGTCAGTGTCCAGGCTTCCAGCCCCTATCATGGCAGGTCAGTGTCCAGGCTTCCAGCCGATCCAGGAAGCTCACAGTATGCGCTGTTCCTGCCCTGGAGTAACAGCACTGCCAATTCAGCACTTTTTATGTGGACCAGAATGAAAATCATCGCTAATAAATACCTCCATGTACCCCCAGCTCCCGTGCATTCAACAACTTGTACTAAACAATGTCCTTCTCAAGTTTCAGCAAAATTGGATACAGTGTTCTTTATACACAGCTGTGGCCAAAAATTTTGCATCACCTAGAATTTTAATATGTAACATTATTCATTCAACTATATGAAGCAAAATGAGTTAATTCTACAGGGTGATGCAAAACTTTTGGCTGTAGTTGTACATATATTAAAAAGCCTAACTACTTTATTTGCAATCTGAGAAATGCTACTTTCTCAGGGAATTATCCAGATGCAACGAATATTGATCCTTAATAAGTCTAATTAAAAAAAAAGAAAGATAAACAAACAAACCCATTAAGAAATAATATAATCTGCTGAAATCAATCAGTAGTTTTTTTGTTTTTTTTTTACCGAATATTTGCCGCGTTGACTACGAGTCTTGATTTAAAATTCTGAGCTAGGCTTTGAAATTGGGCATTAGCATTCTGCATGCAGCGGGCACAGCTCAGCCTGGCATCACAACCCACCTGCCCCACACCCCCCACCTCCCTACCTCCCTAACAGCAAAGCCACCCACTGCAAGAGAATGAAGCCGGGCAGGACCACAGTAAAGCCATCCTTTCAACAACATCTTTCATCAGGAGTAAACCAACTGAGAATAAAGCATCTCATTTGAGAAGGGTTGCAGAACTGGGCAAAGGGTTTCTTATGTAACATTGTGAGTGTTGTGGTCCCACAGATACAGAACAATAGAAATGTGTCATTGTGGCATGATACCATGTTTTATCATAGCTTTCTGTTCTTTACTATACTTCACTTAGCTTTACTACACTTTGCTATGCTTTTACCGAGATATACCACGGTAAACTTTTAGTATGGACTAGAATGTTAACACTAACTGGGAAGCTGTATAAACCACTGAGGAATATCAAAGAACCAGGAAAACAAAAAACAACGCTGAGCTAAAAAATCTAATACTGGCACTATAAAGAATGTCTATGAATTATGACCTGTACATGACCTGCCTTAATTCTGCACAGCTGCTGTGCAGTCAACTAACAGGTGGAACCCTCCTTAGGTAATATGAAGGGCTGATATACAGAGGAAGAGTGATTGAACATTACAGCATGATTGTAGGTGTTTTCTGTACTCACCCTTAGAAAGTTTACAAACAAGAGGAGGCCATTCAGCCCATCTTGCTCGTTTGCTTATTAGTAGCTTATTGATCCCAGAATCTCATCAAACAGCTTCTTGAAGGATCCCAGGGTGTCCGCTTCAACAACATTACTGGGGAGATGGTTCCAGACTCCCACATTTCCCTGTGTAAAAAAGTGCCTCCTATTTTCTGCTCTGAATGCCCCTTTATCTAATCTCCGTTTGTGACCCCTGGTCCTTGTTTCATTTTCAGGTCGAAAAAGTCCCCTGGGTCGACATTGTCAATACCTTTTAGAATTTTGAATGCTTGAATCAGATTGCCGCGTAGTCTTCTTTGTTCAAGACTGAATAGATTCAATTCTTTAAGCCTGTCTGCATACGACATGCTTTTTAAACCCGGAATAATTCTGGTTGCTCTTCTTTGCACTCTATCTAGAGCAGCAATATCCTTTTTGTAGCGAGGTGACCAGAACTGGACACGATATTCTAGATGAGGTCTTACTAATTCATTACTTGTTTCTTCAGTCAGACCCCTCCCTAGTTATTCAGAACGCTATGATCAGAGTATTTATGTTACAGAAACTAATTTCCCTCCACTTTGTGAATGACAAGCTGTCGCTTATGGCTCTCGAAAAATAGAAAAGAACACAGCAAACATTTCTAATTATTAACATTGACAATTCACCATAGTTAAACATTAACATTTAATTATTAGAAAGACTGTTTGATTCTACAGCACACTAAAAACAAGAAAACCGGGCGTGTTTTGTTACCAATTCATTTTTATGTGGTAGGCAATTAATCAAGTTAGAGGCAAAAACTTCTCAATTCAGTTATAATCAAAGACTGATAACGAAAACTGCTACCACTGTTCTGATATCAGAGGGTTGCAAATTCACTGATTCAAACAGATTATAAGTACATTTGATGCACTGAAACATTATTGGTGCTTTAAGTGCAGCAAGCATAATGCTGCAACAATGATTCTGAATAGATTACAGACTATACCACAATATTTTCCAAAGATCTATACTTGTATGTATACTGTTATATTAATGGACACTGCAAACTTTATAACACATTTATACTAAGTGTTCCTAGCCTGGATTCCAGGCTAGGAAAACTTAGTAGAAATATGTTATAATGTGTTAGAAATGTGTTAGAAATGTGTTATAATCATTACCAAACTTGCTGTCCTCTGTGCTCTCCAGCCCCCCTGCAGCACTGTCAGTGAGTGGGTTGTGTCTCTGTGTGTCTGGATTACCTTGCCGAGTCTGGCTGGTAGCACTGTGTGTTCCCGGGATGCTGCGATTAAGATATAGAGCATTAGCTGGTGTCAGGAGTAAATTAGGGGCCAGATCTGTTTTCTAATCAGAGCACAAGCGGCGTGTTAGAGGAATTAGGTCGACAGCTGCTGAGTCTCTCTCTCTCTCTCTCTCTCTCTCTCTCTCTCTCTCTCTCTCTCTCTCTCTCTGCCTGATATAGTCAGACCTGAGCTCAGGGACCCCCTCTTTATTGAGACCACCTGTCAATGATCGTGAGACCCCCATTCCTTCCAATCCCTCGGCGCACACACAGGGGCTGAGGGAAGGGACAGCCAAGGGGAACGAGTCTAACCCAGAGCCAGTGCCAGGGGGAACGAGTCTAACCCAGAGCCAGGGAGAACAAGTGCAGAAAGAGGGAGGCAGGGGGGCCAATATATTGTTCCTCTGCAGCCGGGACTGGTGTTGACTTACTGTCCCTCATCATCTATATTGGCGCACAGTAACATGGGGCAATGTCCCTCATTTTGTTGTTCATTATAATACAGTAGCACTCTGGCCAAAAGTTTTGCATCCCCTTATAGAATTAACACATTTTGCTTCTCAAAGCCAAATGAAACCTGCTGAATAATGTTACATTAACATATTGAAGTGCACACTGCTTTGAAGTCTTTCATCAATGAAAAGATGTGACATATCGCAATCTAACTGAAATAATCTGAAATGCTAATATGTACTACTATTATGGTTTCTGGTAGACGTTTGCGATATCATTTTGTAGTTTCTTTCATCACACGATTTTAAATAAAAGATCTAAATTAGTTTTTCTTTTTTATTGTGTTTCAATCCTAAAATTCGAACCTTTGGCCCCAGCTGTAGAATTAACCAGCTAAGCATGTGGAAAACAACGGCAAAAATAAAATGCACATGTACAAATAATATTGTGACACCTTTACAGCGTTATCATTTACAGATTTAATTTTTTAAATCATTTTATTCTAAATTTCATGTTCTATACATTCATATTTCAAGTTTACCCTTTACTTCAGCTGTATAAAAAAAAAGACCTTCAAATGATTCTTGGTTTTTAATAATTTTGCTAATTGAACGGTTTTCTGGGTGGTATATGAGTTTTGTGAGGACTATGATGAAAAATTCACAGAGAAACCATCATTATTTTTGTTAACAGTATGGTGTGTTATTGTGGCGACTGCTGGCAGGGGGCGCTGTGAGGCAGTGAAGTTCAATTAATGAGCTCTGAGGATGACAATACAAGTGGGTTCCCTGTCCTTACAGCTGGGGGAGCTGAGGTGTGTGGAAAAGGCTGGGGGTGTAACTGCCTCCTGCTCCCCATGGGGAGGAAGGGGGGTGTATGGTCTCGTGCAGAGAGGGGGAAGGGTTAGGGTTACTGTTTCGTGTGTGTAGGCAACGGGAGCTGCAGAGAGAGAATGAAAGTGTGGATTGGTGCCAAGTCTGTCCCACGAGAGAGATTGAGGGGGACAGAGGGAGAATAAAAAGGAAATAAAAAATGATTTCACACACACAGCTTAACAGAGAGATACACACAAACACTCTCTCCCACTCCCACACGCTGACTGAGAAACACACACACACACATGGACACAGAGGTGCAGCAGCTATAAAGGTACAATCAAGCATAGCAAGGATAGTGGTTCAGAGCACACTCCACAGTGAGGAGTTGTGTGTGTGTGTGTTTTATGTTATTTGTATTTTGTTCTTTCTTGAAAGCAGTGTGAATATGGTATGCAAATGAGATGGTTATTACCACATTGCTCATCAAGCTCAGCTGAGGAGACATTAATAGGCTGATGAATATGCATGTGAATTTGTTAATTAAGTTAATTATTCTGCTGAAAATGCATTCGTCTTCCAAGGACATCTTTCCTAGGATTTCAACCTGCTTCACTCATTAGTCATGCAATATTTTATATGGGTGAACAAAAAAAAGGTTTGTTTAAGTTATTATAGAAAGAAAGAAAAAAGAGGCAGAGGGAAAGGACTGTCGTCGTCGTTGATATTAAAAAAAAGAAGAAAAAAAAAGTTTTTAAATACCAGCCTTTACTTTTTCTAATTTTAAAAAAGAAAAGAGAGAGAGAGAGAACAAAATCCCTGTTTTGGCTAATTGCTTATTAAACCTCTCAAATTAACTTTTTGTGCCAACTTTCCAACACATTAATTAATTGTTGTAGCCAATTAACTGTAGTCGTGCAAATGAGTTTCAGCACAAATGGTCCTGCAGGGCCGCGAAGCAGGAGCCAATCTCCCTGCAAGCAAGGGAAAGAAACTACCCAGCAGCCACTAGCACTTAAAGAGGCAGGAACACCACTGATATTTAAACATGCAGTACCTGACAGTAACACCACTGCCATTTTAAAAAGTATCCAATCAGTTTGAAGAACCGTACTACCTACTGCTGCATGTAGCAGCTGGAAATCCAATGGCATGGATTTTTTAATTTTATTTGTATAGACCGTTTGAGTGGAATGTCTCCTGGTTTGGGTGAGAGTGGTGCTCAGCAGGCATTGCCAGTCTTGCCCAGTGAAGTGTAGTACTGTTTGATTGATAGCAGCTCTCTGGCAGTAAGATTTCCTGTTGTGTCCAATCCCCTGTACTTCTCCGTTTATCCCGTGTTCGTTGGCACATGCCAGTCATTGTGTCCCCCGCCTCGCCCCCACGCAGGCTCCCTGGGGGCTCATTAATTACTGATACCCCCTCCCCCAAATGCTCATTCACACGATCTTAGACAGCCACTGAGGAGGAGAGCAGGTGAGGCAGGCTTTGCAAAGGGTCCCCCAACATGGGCTCAGCTGTGGTGGAAGGCAAAGGGAAGGGACATGTTGTGCACAAGTATGGGAAATATAAAACCAGACATTTTTTTTTTAATTTAATTTTAATACAATGCTTGGGGTCACTGAATGGCCTCACATAATCGTGTTAAGTTTAGCTTTTGGTAAGGGGATAGTCTAAATCCCCTTTCACACACTAATGCCGCTACTGAGTCGTCTCTGAGACGTTTCAGAATTCTTTAAAAATACCCATTCACACAGCACAAAATGCCGGGATAATACTGTCCTAATCCTCAGCCAAAGAGATCATGGGAGTACAACTTTCAAACCTGTCGGTCAACAGATTGTCTTCATGGTGACGGCGATTCGTCCATAAATGACAGCATCACGCACCGTCCCTTCTATTTGAGAATTTCCCTCCTCGTCAGCCCGTAAAGTTAACAATTGCTTAACTTATTCCAGGCTCCAATTTCTACCTCGTTCTTGATCAGCCGTTGTATTTGAAAAAAATGAAAGCATATAACACGGACGACAAAAATACCCAACACGTCCGGTATACAGTCACCTGGGGTGTTGACTTTCAATCCACGTGCCCACTATAGCACTTCAGTGCTTGTGTCATAACCAATAGTGGCTCCCTGAGTCATTATAAAATAGAATAAACCCATCCGATCCACCCCATCATATGTTGATAGTGCCGCCGGATGCATTATATTTAGGGCTTCTGTTTTTCAGGTTTTATTAATTGTATTTTTTGGTGCTTATTTTTAGCTATTTTTTATGTAAATCGTTTTTTTCGGGGCTTTCGTTTTTGATATACTGAAATTAGTGTTTTCGGTTACTTTTCAAAATGCTTGGGCGTTTTTTTTTCTGTCAAAATATGTATAGTAGTAACTCCACAGTACTTGCACACTTAAGTTGTACCTTCTTTCCTTTGCTGTCTTCCACAACGAAATCCCTATGGTCACGGGCACATTCTTCTGGGGTTTTTGTGTGAAGGCATTTTTGTACATTTCACCACAATCCTGTTTTAAATCCTCCGTATCTCAACTGTAACACAGCTTTAAATCCCGCTAACAAGCCTCCATCCTGATTATAATCTCT
The DNA here is from genome assembly GCA_030684275.1 of Acipenser oxyrinchus oxyrinchus. Lineage (NCBI taxonomy): Eukaryota > Metazoa > Chordata > Actinopteri > Acipenseriformes > Acipenseridae > Acipenser > Acipenser oxyrinchus. Next base: position 22,135,283 of record CM060269.1, on the reverse strand, counting down.
TTTTAAAACTCGCAAGGGGAGTCTCCGATAGAAATGTAGGAATGTGCTGTCACTCAGTAGTTGGGGCAGGTTTAAAGTATTCAGAACGAATCAATGATAGATGCAAGTCAGGAAGGCGGGACATTGCCCAGCAGCACTGGGAAATGTATTTATTATTATTTTTGTAGTAGGTTTTATTTTTTTATGGGAAAAGGGTAAAGTCACTGTGAATTGATTAACCATTTCCACGGTGTTTTCCTTTGTTTATTGGCTGTCCACCGATTTCATTTTACCTCGATTGCTTCATCTTTTTGCAGATCTTGAGCGCTGAATCTATTCTTCAGTTCCAGTTGAAGCACCAGGCTTTGCTTCTGGAGCATTTCTACGTTGATTGTGTTAGATTTCGCTCTCCAGTGCTGTGTTTAGGTGTATTTTGCATCTTAAAATTGTTTAGTACTGAGACATCTTGTGTTTCTTATTGGTGAGTATGTAGTCAATTTCATTCTTCACTCCGTTGGGTCCTCTCTCCATGTCCATTTCCTTATGGGTTTCTTCTGGAAGAAGGTGTTCATGATGAATAAGTTCTAGTTCTCTGCTAATTCGACTAGTCTGTCACCCGTCTCGTTCCTGTCACCATGTCCAAATTTGCCGACCGAATTCCCGTCTTCTTGCTGGGCTCCTATTTTGGCGTTGAAGTCACCGATGATGAACTTATAGTGGCTCTTCCCATTTTCATTTAGTTCTTGTACTTCTTCATAAAAATCTTCTTCAACTTCCTGAAGTTGACCTGAAGTTCATACTTCCTTGAAACTTTCACTGTCAGTCTTGCGGATCTCTCTGACGCTTTGTCAATCTCTACTACGTTATTCTTGATTCTTTTGTGGACAATGAATCTAATGCCCCCTGTTCGTCCATTTGTAGTGCCTCGGTAGAAGAGAAGATGTCCACTCTTGAGTTCTAGTAGTCCTTTGTCTTTTTGCCGTACTTCACTTAGTCCTACGATGTCCCACTTGATTCTACTAAGTTCTTCTTCCAACTCTTGAAGTCTTGCTTCGCCTGAAAGAGATCTGTAGTTGTACGTGGCCAGGGTCAGTGTTCTGTGGCAGCCTAAAATCGTAACCATAACTAAAATCGTGATTCTTAGCGCCCTCTGCCTTCATGCCTGGCAGGCCGCTGCCTTGGTCGACCGCAATCCAACCTCCGGGGAATGAGGGCCATTTTTTTGTCTGTGCTTTGATCATGGGGGGAGGGGGTTGGCCATAACTCACCACGCTGGCCAGGTGGGTTGGTGAGTGCCCCTTCCACTTTGGCCGAGTATGTTACTCAAGTTTTCACAGCATGGTTGAACCTACCAGAGTCAGGGGACCCCACTGTACTTCATCTTGAGAACCTGCTGTCACCCTCCTGCCTGACAGTGGAAGTTGGACATTAGGAGGGATATATATATATATATAAAGGCGGGATTTGAACCCTAACTAGTCATAGTTTCACTCCAACTACATAACCGCTGCGCTACACAGATTCACATCTTAACCCTTTCAACAGACTAGGCTACTATTTACAGTTACCCTATCCAAACGGCAATACATTGCCTCAATATAGGTTGAACAATTTTGCTTTTCTCATAATGTGTGTGTGTGTTATTATCCATTAAGTGAAAAAAGAAGTGATATCTGAAACAAAAACACATTGGAAATGTGAAAAAACACCAAGTTATCAAAAGTGCCCAGCCATTTAAAGTGGAGATATCAAAAACACAAGCCAAGTTTCAAGAAACCATTGGGGCCCAGCACAAAGCAAATAGGCACAACTGTAAAACCGATGGGGGCCAAGGTTGCGCCAATTGTTTCTACTAACTTGGCTTGTTTTTTTCAGAACAATAAAAGCGGATCGAACTTGCATCAAATTGTGTGGGGGTAAGGGCTGGTGTGTGTGTGGAGGTGGGGGGGAAGTGTGTGTTAGTAAGGGGAGGGGGTTACATTTGAGCTGAATCACTGCCAGGGTGCCTGTGCCAATCTGCCAGTTCTGCTGGATGCGTCAGCCGTTCTCACTGATTCCATTTCATACACGAGCCACACCACGGTGGCAGAAACGTTCCCCCTCTCTCGCACTCTCTCCTCCCCTCTCCCTTGTGCTCTCTCTCTCTCTCTCACTCTACCTTGTGCTCTCTCTCTCACTCCCCCTCTCCCTTGTGCTCTCTCTCTCTCTCTCACTCTACCTTGTGCTCTCTCTCTCACTCCCCCTCTCCCTTGTGCTCTCTCTCTCTCTCTCGCTCTACCTTGTGTGCTCTCTCCTCCTCCCTCTTTCCCTCACTCCCCCTCTCCCTCACGCCCTCTTGCTCACTCTCTCCCTCTCCCTTGCTCGTTCTCTCCCTCGTTCCCCCTCACGCTCTCCCCCTCTCCCTCATGTGCTCTCTCTCCCTCTCTCTCCCCTTCCTTCCTCGCCTGTCTGTCTCTATCTCCCTCTCTCTCCCCCTCTCCCTTGCTCACTCTTTCCCTCGCTCTCTCTCTCCCCTCTACCTTGTGTGCTCTCTCCTCCCATTTTCCCTCACTCCCCCTCTCCCTCACGCTCTCTTGCTCACTGTCTCTTCCTCTCCCTTGCTCGTTCTCCCTTGTTCCCCTCACGCCTCCCACTCTACCTTGTGTGCTCTCTCTCCCCTCGCCCGCTGTCTGTATCTCCCTCTCTCTCCCCCTCCCTTGCTCACTCTTTCCCTCTCGCTCTCTCTCCCCCTCTACCTTGTGTGTTCTCTCTCCCTCTCCCTCCCCTCCCTCTTTCTCGCCCGCTGTCTGTCTCTATCTCCCTCTCTCTCCCCCTCTCCCTTGCTCACTCTTTCCCTCGCGCTCTCTCTCCCCCTCTCCCCCTCTCCCTATCTTCCTTGCTATGTTCAGCTCCACAGTGACCGCTTTTTTTCCTCAATTTATGTTTTAATGTAAAACTGAGATTAACAAGCCACCTGTCTATAAAGACAACATTCCCAGTCTCCTTGCTGCTCAGTGCTGTTTGATGTTTAATTGATTGGGTGAAGACTGCTGTAGGAGAGGACAGTAATCTCTCTCCCTCTCTCTGTAAAAATGGGACTTGAACTTTGAGATTTAGTGTCTTTTATCCTCATCAATTGCAATGTGGAACCCAGTTCACAGGGCTTAGTGGAGACCAATACCATACCACCCAATTATTTGCAAAGCTTACCTCAACAAAATATACAGCTATAGATGTGGGCGTATAACTTATGTTTTATTGAAGAGAAACATGGTTTATCATGTGTAAATAGCCCAGTAAACTAATATCAAATAATTAGCCAATTCTACAAATCAGTGCTTTACAGTTTGAATTAAATTAATTATTGGTGGCTCACCAGAAAATTACAACACATCTATTCAGAGAATAAGTTGTAAGTAAACCAGGCGACCCCAAAATAAGATAATTGTGTTTGGCAAAAATAAAGTTGGCCCACTGCTTCTAAAATATACTAAAGAGGAAGGGAAAACTGTCTGTTTGAAACATTTATAAATGAAAATGAAATGTGAAATTCCAGTCAGAACAGGGCACTTGACTCTAGCTATTGTGGCAGACTGGTTCCCTCTCATGTCAATTTTGGAATTGCGCAAAGTGGAACACAGTGAAACACACACAATCACGTATCATTATCTGTTCTAATTTTACCTTTTCGTCTGCCGTCTCCCTGTCAAAGCGCTGAAGAGAATCACCCACTGTTCCCAGTATAAGAGCTTAACTTCTTGCTCATTGTAAACACACACAGTTAGGCTGATGAAATGTTCAATACCTGCTGCTTTTATGAAGAGACAATCCCCCCCATTATAGAATCTGATGGGATTAAACTGCCTTTCATTATTTATTAGAAAAAACGTCGCGCGGCTCTCGCAATGTTAGAGATCTCACTAAGATGACGCAACAAATATTTAAAATGTGTATATTACGGCTCTCTTTATTAAAATATTTTCTTAGTACATACAACAAAATATATACTTTGTCGCAATGAAAATTCAAATTGTGGTATGTTTGTGCTGCGACTGGCCCATTTTAACACATTTACCCCTCCATGTATTTTATAGGTACAATTAATTATATACCTGATCGTTGACTGCACCTGTGAGTCGTATTTCTTATATGTACAGTCAGCACTCAAATACACATCAGTTGCGTGTTACCGTCCTTGTATTAAGAAACAAATCAATTTCCATTATATATATATATATATATATATATATATATATATATATATATATGTAACAAATTAATGCACTTACCTGTCTCCAGTTTTCTGATACAAAGCCCATCTCTTCAATGTTACAACTTATTTGCTTATCCATCACAGACCACTTTTTTTTCCTTTGCATGGGTAAATCAATCTGTCTTTATAGTGCAAGTTACACAGCGCTTACTCGCTTCACCTGACAAAAATACAGCAAAAAGCAAGCGAGATTTTTGTATTATTTTTTTTTAACTTTTTGTTGCTTTTGTGCATTTTCATTTGCAAGTGAACGGTGACATTAGGGCCTTATCGAACACTATATTCTGCAATTTTGAATCCTGACTTGGGATACTGTTTTAATTCTGGAAATTGGTTTGTTTTTAAATTTCATTGCCTTTTACGTGTTAAGCAGTTCTGTGCATGGGTAACATTGTAATTTGATTTTGCTGTTGGGTCATTAATGGGGGATTTTACATACTGCTAAAATACGTACTGGGTTCCAGTCCACGTGTCCAGTCGACTCTTTTGGCTAAGTGATATTTTCAGAATCATATCGTTCAGAATTAAAATACTACTTCTGTTGAAAATATAGTACTGTACCAACAAAATCAATACAGTACATCTAAATGGAAGCCTACTTATTTTAAAAAAACAGTCCTTTCAGATATGTATTTCTGATATTGTATAATTTTTGTGTTCCCTGAAAAACGGACAAGGGTTGCAACAGGCGAAAATGAAATAATCAGATATGCATTACATTTAGACTTATCAAAATGAGAGTAGGCTATCATAACAATATAGTTAAAAGAGAATTAAAATAACAGGTTAACAACTACTCCAAAGAATGACGACCTGGCCTCTCCTCAAGTGAGGGCAATGGCGCTGAATGGGTTAAGCCAGTCCAGCAGCGTGTCGGTTTTACACAGAAGCAAAAAAGCTCCTGGCAATCCAGCTAGTCTGCTTGAATTCCAGCGTAGCGGTGACACCTGCTGGCTTAAACAGGTATTGCAGTTCTGTGTCGCTTGATTTTAAACAGTGCACGTGGGCACGCTTTGTTATAAGTGACAACTCCAGGGTAGATCTGTCAATCAGTCAGGCCATCTTTATTGACTTCACAAAACAAAAAAGGAACACTTGATCGGAACCCATTGCGTATAATATTATACTTTAATTTTACTGCGCTAAAATGGCAATACTTAGTTATACTATCTGCTGCACACACTTGCACTTTTTAAAGCAGTAGTGACATCGTTTTTTAAAAAAAAACATTAAATACACTCGCTGTAAAGAGCCGAACTGAGATCCAAGGCAATGACCGCGGATAAGCAGCGGCAAGTGGACGGCAACAGAACCGTCTGACTCAACACAACCTTGGAAAAATGACTCCAGCCTGCGTATGTTGGTTAGTTTCATTGTTCGGCCGCTAGAGGTCACCCAAAGCACACGCTATACTCGGGAAATGAAGATTCTGCGAGTTTGTGAATGTATTTGCAGTAGGGAGGGTGAAGGCATGACAGTATATATTATACATTATAGACAGCGGCCCTGAATGTCAAAAGTGTCTTTCGACAGTCCGAAACTCGCCGTCTCCGTCTGTTTTAACTCGACTCTTATCCCGAAAGTTGTTGCCATCATAAAATGAAACCCTTTTTCTGCGGTTTTTCCGACAGGTGGAATGGGTGCAGTTTACATAAAGGTGGCGGAATAACTATTCAGTATGTAAATGAGAAACCTCTATGTTAATGACGCAAATGACCTTTTTTCAAGTCATTTCAGGGTTTCAATCAATGGACAGACGGGATTGAAAGGTAATGAAAGGCAGAGAAAAACAAAACAGGCTCGTGTTCCAGGAGGTAAAACGAGAAGGTACATTTAACAGAACACAATAATAAAGCAAGTACGTCATGTAACCGGTTATTGGCGTATATTGTATGCCAACATGAAAAAGAAACGAATACATAAATACAGAAATGTGTTTATTTATTTATTTATTTATTTATTTATTTATTATGATGACATCAAATATCCTCCACTTTATGAACATTGATAACATGTGAGTGTGCAATAGGACATCATGCAAGCAACCGTGGCAAAGAAAGACAGCAGGGCTCTGTGAGTGATGCCGGCACTGCAGGACAGGGTGCTCGACTCTAAATCCTCTACATACAGTGTGATAGCCTTCTGCATTCGTTATCTTTGGAGCACTTGTGCTCCTGTTAGGTCTGTTGTTTGAAATAAGTTCCATCTCCATTTGGGCGCTTTGAAAGAGGCAGAACCTTTTGTAATAAAAGTGTAATAAAGCACAGTGAAAGCATGGTAAAGCATTTGTAAAAACATGACAAAGCAGGGTAAACTACTGTAAATGGATAGGCTATGATAACCAAGAAAAAAAAACAAAAAAAAAACCCAAAGACAGTTAGGATGCAAACTCAAAGCTGAATGTTCTTCCCTCCACAGGGATCAGTGAATCTGATCTGTGTGACCCTGCCTGTGAGTCAGTGTGACCCTGATGATTACAGACGTGTCCAGTGGTATGTCTATAGGAGGCGTGCTGGTCCAGTGGTATGTCTATAGGAGGCGTGCTGGTCCAGTGGTTTGTCTATAGGAGGCGTGCTGGTCCAGTGGTTTGTCTATAGGAGGCGTGCTGGTCCAGTGGTTTGTCTATAGGAGGCGTGCTGGTCCAGTGGTTTGTCTATAGGATGCGTGCTGGTCCAGTGGTTTGTCTATAGGAGGTGTGCTGGTCCAGTGGTTTGTCTAGGCGTGCTGGTCCAGTGGTTTGTCTATAGGAGGCGTGCTGGTCCAGTGGTTTGTCTAGGCGTGCTGGTCCAGTGGTTTGTCTATAGGAGGCGTGCTGGTCCAGTTGTTTGTCTATAGGAGGCATGCTGGTCCAGTGGTTTGTCTATAGGAGGCGTGCTGGTCCAGTGGTATGTCTATAGGAGGCGTGCTGGTCCAGTGGTTTGTCTATAGGAGGCGTGCTGGTCCAGTGGTTTGTCTATAGGAGGCGTGCTGGTCCAGTGGTTTGTCTAAAGGAGGCGTGCTGGTCCAGTGGTTTGTCTATAGGAGGCGTGCTGGTCCAGTGGTTTGTCTATAGGAGGCGTGCTGGTCCAGTGGTATGTCTATAGGAGGTGTGCTGGTCCAGTGGTTTGTCTATAGGAGGCGTGCTGGTCCAGTGGTTTGTCTATAGGAGGTGTGCTGGTCCAGTGGTTTGTCTAGGCGTGCTGGTCCAGTGGTTTGTCTATAGGAGGCGTGCTGGTCCAGTGGTATGTCTATAGGAGGCGTGCTGGTCCAGTTGTTTGTCTATAGGATGCGTGCTGGTCCAGTGGTTTGTCTATAGGAGGCGTGCTGGTCCAGTGGTTTGTCTATAGGAGGCGTGCTGGTCCAGTGGTTTGTCTATAGGAGGCGTGCTGGTCCAGTGGTTTGTCTATAGGAGGCGTGCTGGTCCAGTGGTTTGTCTATAGGAGGCGTGCTGGTCCAGTTGTTTGTCTATAGGAGGCGTGCTGGTCCAGTGGTATGTCTATAGGAGGCGTGCTGGTCCAGTGGTTTGTCTATAGGAGGCGTGCTGGTCCAGTGGTTTGTCTATAGGAGGCGTGCTGGTCCAGTGGTTTGTCTATAGGAGGTGTAGAAGGTACAGCAGCAGTTGTGATGCATAGTTCACCCTCTAGTCTCTAAGTCGGTTCGGATAAAAGCGTCTGCTAAATGACTCATTAATAATGTGGGAGAGGAATGGAGGTTGTGACCCTCAGTTTAATTGCTGCCCCCTCCCCCCAGGCCAGCATCCGCTCCCCCTGGAGCTCAATCAATTATTCACGCTGCCTCTGCTCCCCAGTGAAATAATGAAATATTAAAATAACAGAACAGTATCAGCCTGCTATCGCACCAGGCTCAGGCATTAGAGACAGATACTGTGTCAACCCCTACATCGCCCTTTTAATCCCTCTGCTTATCCAAGCTGGGAGCGCGCGAGGGAGTGAGGGGGAAGAGTGCGCAGCAGCAGGTAAACAGACCCCTGATACAGACCGAGCAGGGCCTGGGAAATACTGTATATCAGACTAGTGATTATACCGCAAGAACTGCCAGACTCTATACAGCAAGGACAGTTTACGTGTTTTCAGGGTATTGGCACAGCAAAAGTAAAATCAGCCAAAAGCGCCATTTCACTTTTAATTTGTAGTTCCCAACACTCTAAGGTGAAATGTAGAAAAAAAGTCAATACCTGTCATACAGTAAGAGAAATAAATCGCCAAAGTAAGGTTTTTTTTTTGCAGATTTTTGCAGACCCCATGCACTCATATGTATATGACAGGGCATCCAAGTTTAATATACTATATATACTGACTTATTGTGACATCTGTATCATGTATATTAAATCATTTATTTCTGTTTTAAAATGGAACATTTATAAATATAAGATTATTTATATAAATATAAGAAATGTTTTGAAACTTTAGCCTTCAGTTTGCAAGTGTGTTGTGTTACTGTCAGCCAGCTGAGAATTCTCAGGACTTTATGTTTTGGAGATTTGAGTCATCCATCTTCATCATCATCATCATCATCGTGAGATTCTGATCTTGAGCTCTGAAAAATGTAAGTGTAACGCTCATTGTGGTCTCTACTGGCACAAGGAAGTAGGGTTCCTCTCAATACTGGTTGATGAGAGTCACAGGATTTGTGGTCCCCACTGGATAAAAAGGAACATACATTTTTCGGAGAATTAGCTACGCTGAAGCCTATATGCTTGGTAAAAGTAAAACACTAATAAATATTTAAGTAAATGAATACATAATACATAGACATTTCTTTCTTCATATCTTGATATTTCTTTTTCACTATCAGATATAAACACTGCCATTTAATACTGTATGAAAGGAAAATAAATACTTTCAAATTAAATATATTGTAATGACCTGGACAGTTGCGTTGTTGCAGGACTTGTTGTCTGTTCAGTTTGTCTCGTCTGTCTTTTATTTTACATGTATTTGTAAGGGGAACGGGTCACACCGTTATTTAGCATGGGAAGGGGGAGTGAGTGAATGAGAGGGGAGAATGTGTGTTGCTGTTTTTGGGGGTTGCACAGCATGGATGTGACTGGTTGATGAGCCGGACAGCGGTAGGAAACAACGGGAGGTTATATAATAAGGGGATGCATGAGCCTGGGGACTGGAGACAGTCTAACGCTGAACTTGAATGAGAAACTGTGGGTTCGACTGAGCAAGCGTGTGAGCTGTGACCAGAGAGAATATGCAGCGAAAGTGCCAAGACTAAAACATAGGGTTATTATTTTGGTGCCGTGAAATCCAGCCCCTGACAGGAATTCTCTATCGTTTCAAATAAAACAAACGTTTTGAATTCAACACGGTCTCCCTGAGTACTACTTCCTAAACATGAAAAAATGATAATATACTAAATGAACGGATCAAGCTTATTGTGATAGTTTGCAAAATCAAATGAAAGCTTTCAATACATTGCCTCATTAATGCCAGTCTAACCAGGAGTTGGATATAAGATAGTTGACTACACCACCCTTACTAGATGGTGTAATTATATAAGGGGCAGTAGATTTTTACCCCTTAAACATTAATCCCCAACACAGAGTCCCTTCAATTAAATGAAAGACATAGACATAGTTCAAATTGCCCCAATGGAGCTATTTATTAAAATAAATAGAAAAGTTCAAAATGTATTATTATTATTTGTTTATTTAGCAGACGCCTTTATCCAAGGCGACTTACAGAGACTAGGGTGTGTGAACTATGCATCAGCTGCAGAGTCATTTACAATTACGTCTCACCCGAAAGACGGAGCACAAGGAGGTTAAGTGACTTGCTCAGGGTCCCACAATGAGTCAGTGGCTGAGGTGGGATTTGAACCGGGGACCTCCTGGTTACAAGCCCTTTTCTTTAACCGCTGGACTACACAGCATTTTGTGTGTATCTTACATCTCAATGTATCTTATGCAATTCAAGCAAGCAAACAGTAATTATATCGGTATCATACCAAGACAACTTGGCAAGGCACAGTAATTCTACACAAGTGATAGTATTCAATCTCAGATAATCATACAGAATTGATAACATTCAATAGTAAAGAAAACACCAACTGGGCTGGTGTAATTGTATGGCAAACTAGCTCAGCATTCCCAGATTATAAATCAAGCACTTTAGTGTAGCATTGCCATAATGGCAAATGTTCAGTGAACAACTTCCACAAAGTTTTATATATACTGTATTTATAAAACACAATCAAAAAATAAAACAGACATAATTAACACTTACCAGTTCTGCTATCATAGTTCAAAGTCGAAACGCATTCAAATTACTTTAATGCGCTAAATTAAGTGAATACACATTTTATAAACACATAAATAAATCACTGCGCTATCCTGCACATATTTTATCATTACATTCTTCGTTTTTTTAAAAAAAAAACACCTTTACAGCATTTTAACCTTATAAAATACCTGCAAGACTAAATTGCATGACTTTGTAACAAATTAAAGATATAGGATCGACTAAATACTACCCAAAATGATTCCCCAGGGAATCACGCGTCATAATTAAACTAAAAACATACCAAAAATTTGACTGTTGACTTAGACAGCAGTCTGCACAACCTTGCCTTACAAATTACCAGTACAATAATAAACAACAAATTCACACAAAACAGCGATATAGCAAATTGCTAACAATCGCTGGTCGGGTGAAAGGCGTAAAAGAGTCCCCCTGGGTCCTGCTATCCTGCCTGTTGCAGTCCACCTGCTTACAATAGGGCTATAAGTTTTGCTGTTACCGTAATGTGTGTGTGTGTGTGTGTGTATGTGTGTGTGTGTTATTATCCATTAAGTGAAAAGAAGTGATATCTGAAACAAAACACATTGGAAATGTGAAAACACCAAGTTATCCAAAGTGTTTTTGTTTCAGATCTCTGACCCTCTCGCCTTACCCCTTTCCTCCCTCTCTCCCACTCCTCTCTCTCTCCTCCCTCCCTCCCTCTCCCTCTCTCAATCCCTCCCTCCCTCCCTCTCCCTCTCTCAATCCCTCCCTCTTCCTCGCTCTCTCTCCCTCTCTCTCTCCCGTTGAGAGGCAAGGCAGTTTCCTGCTGGCTATGAGAGAGAGACACACATGCATACACGTTCACACACATACACGGAGACTAGAGAAGGACAGAGAGAGAGAGAGAATCAACAGCTTTCGATATCTCAGTCACATCGAACCAGGGACTCCAAGGACTCACGTGGCACAGACAGGCAGACAGACAGGAAGACGGACAGAGACCCTGCTCCCCAGGCAGGACAGCATGGACTCCAAAGACAGGAAGAAGATCCAGTTCTCAGTGCCATTGACGACGTCGAGCCAACTGGACCCACACGCAGTGGAGATGGTAAGAGCAGAACCAGGGACTGGGAGAGTGGGGACGGGGGGAGACAGGACTGGGGGAGAGGGACTGGGAGAGAGGGTGTGTGAGAGGGCACTGGGAGAGGGACTGGGAGAGAGGGTACAAGGAGTTGCCATTTTTGTGTGTGAAAGTACCTGCAGTTTCAGTAACTGTCTCAAAGTGCTGGTAGACCAAATAATTTCATCATGATTGAGTCTGAGAATCAAACTTTATAAAGGGCAGGGCACTGAATAGCAGCAGAGATGGCATTTAATAAGTGGGGCTTCTGTCACAGGAGGGCATTCCATTTATAAATCTGGGAGCCGTTTCCACTGGGATCAGACTGCAGGGTGCTGGGGTGCCCTCGTTCAAATGAGATGGCGCCCCAAGCAGCTTCAGAAATTGGCTTAAGACAAGGCTGGGATGTATAGTTATGGCAGATTTAAGTCCATGTTGGTTTATAGTTCCAGCGACAGATTTCAAGAAGGTTTGCCTTGTAAGCCTGTCTTGGAATGTAACTTTGAAGATGCACTTTATAACCTTCTATTGCTGCAAGCAGAAGCATGACTGACACAGGGGTTGCGATGGCGAGGTTTCAAGAGGGCAGGAGACCTGTGTCTCTTCAGACAGGGTCTGCTGTGGAGTCGAATACTCCGAACACTAGACTAGAAGCGCAAGGTGTGAGCCCCTCGCTAGCTGTGAGCAGACAGGACATTTCTGTCGGATCGGAGGGACGGATTTGACAATCTCTGCAAATCCCGCTGGGATCAACAAATAATCCCTATTTCAAGGGAGTTCGAGAGGCAGCTGGGATTAGACAAACACGCAAGATGCTACAGGTTAAACAGCGAGATGTGTGCAGCGGATACTGCAGCAAGCAGTTAATCAGGTCTGTTTCTTGTATCTTATCAAGTTACGCAGTACAGAACAGAGGCGGTGTGTCTGCAGTTAGTTACACACAAACTAGTGTAGTACTTACTGTTAAAAATAAGTAAACAATGATTCATACTGAAAAACTAACATGAATTAATCATGAATAACTGACGCTGCCTTCGTATGAATTCAGTAGGAAGTTTGTTAGGTCAGCCAGAGCTACAGTACTCGTACCAGTATAGTATTATCTGTGAAAATAGTGTTGCACTCTTACAGCTTTAAAAAAAGGAGGTCAGATGCTTTTTGCTTTATTACTTGTGAAAAGAGAATCAAACTGCAAGTGACAAGCAGCCTGGGCACAGTCAGACAGTTAGTTGCTTGTTGTTACTACAGTGTAGATTTCCACTGTGGAGTAAAGCTCTCGATGAGTGTGCCCCTGTGCTCCTGTGCCCCTGTGCTTCTATGCCCCTGTGCCCCTGTGCCCCTGTGCCCTATGCCCCTGTGCTCCTGTGCCCCTGTGCTCCTCTGCCCCTGTGCCCCTGTGCCCCTGTGCTCCTGTGCTCCTATGCCCCTGTGCTCCTGTGCTCCTATGCCCCTGTGCTCCTGTGCCCCTGTGCTCCTGTGCTCCTGTGCTCCTGTGCTCCTGTGCCCCTCTGCCCCTCTGCCCCTCTGCCCCTGTGCTTCTATGCCCCTGTGCTCCTGTGCCCCTGTGCTTCTATGCCTCTGTGCTCCTGTGCCCCTGTGCTCCTGTGCTTCTGTGCCCCTCTGCCCCTGTGCTCCTGTGCTCCTATGCCCCTATGCTCCTGCGCTCCTGTGCCCCTGTGCTCCTGTGCTCCTGTGCTCCTATGCCCCTGTGCCCCTGCTCTCACTGCTCTGTTCCAGTCCGAGTCCCTCATAACACTGCTCTGGTGTGTTGTGGGTGTTTGTGTGTCATTCAGGAAGTTCGTCCTCAAGATCCCCCCAAAAAACAACAAACCTTTCTCATAAAAAGAATCAACTGATCAATCGGCCATGTCACTATAACACTATAAACAAGCACAGCGTAAACATGGGGGAGTATGAGAGCCAACTCGATCACTCACCGTGGATCTCAAAACAACGCTGTCAGATATTATCTGTGTTTCACCTAAAATAACACAAACAGGGTGGTGGTGTAACTGGTTTAATCAGCTTTGTAGGAGATTACAAGCAGGGAGAGGAGAGGGAAGGGGAGAGGAGGGGAGAGAGGGGAGTGGCGAGAGGGGAGTGGGGAGTGGGGAGGGGAGTGGGGAGTGGGGAGAGGGGAGTGGGGAGTGGGGAGAGGGGAGTGGGGAGTGGGGAGTGGGGAGAGGGGAGTGGTGAAAGGGGAGAAAGGAGAGAGGAGTGGGGACAGAGGAGGGCATTGTAAAGTGCGTGTCATGGAAAGTGAAAGCAAAGCTGTGTTGATTTCTTTTCTAGGTTATCTGATCTGTGAATGTGGATTTATGAATTCTTTCTTTCTTTCTTTCTTTCTTTCTTTCTTTCTTTCTTTCTTGTTTCATAATCTCTAATAATATCTCCAGTGCTGGTGAACCCCCCACTACCTGTTCTGTATTATTAGCGTGATCTCTCTCACCTCCCTCCCTCACGCTGCGTCTCCCCGCGGGGCTCATGTTCCCGGGAGCGAGTGAAACTAGTTTATGCTGTCCTTCGTTTAATTGAGCAGCTGATCACACCGCACCCTTGAGACAGGCAGCTCATTGCAAAGAGGGTCCTGGAAAGGGAACAGCACTTGGAACAGTTTCCAGACCCTTTTCAGGAGCCGTGCCGTCAGTCACAATCCGCTTGCGAAAGACCCTCTTCACAGTAAAGTACAACAGAGAAGGAGGAAGCTGTCTGTGAAATTTCAAATCTATTTTATCTAACCAGGATAGAACCCTTGAGATAAGCATCTCATTCACAAGGGGGTCCCGGCAAGAAATAACCACATTATAAAACCAACGGCAAAAAGAGACAAATCATTCAAAACGGGACGAAACACATCATCATACAAACAATAAGACAAAATAAGAGCAGAAAAAGATCAAACAGTTCTGGTCACAGTCAGTGTTTACTCTGGGCAGATTTAAAATAAATATTTATTGATGAGTGATTTAAAAAGGTATTGTGACAAGGCCGTTTTTTTAATGTTTGGAGGCAACGAATTAAAAAAATCATTTGATCTGGAGTTACACGAACTCCCCAGGCAGTTAGCAGTGCAGATACTGGAGGGGTTGCTGAGCTTACACCTGCTCAATATCAGGGCAGGGTTTATTACACATTGTTCAAGTGTGTGGGGAGATCCCTGAGGGAGGCTTGAGTCCTCGCTGGTACACAATGGAGACACAATACGATCTTCATTATCAAACACAAAGCAGTTCCACTGAGTGGAGGGCGAGGCAGGGCTGGAGAGAGAGAGAGAGCGAGAGAGGGAGAGAGAGAGAGAGAGAAAGAGAGAGGAGGAGGAGGGGAAAGGGAGTTAGAAGGTGACCTTCAGCAGCACACTGTTTGAATTTCCACTTCTAATCAGTGGCACTGCAATCCTTCACCTCATGACACCACCCCCTCCCTCCGACAGGGAGACCGTTCAACACGCTGTGAGAGTGTGTGTGTGTGTGTGTGCGTGAGCGCCTGCAAGTGTGTATCAGTGTGTGTCTGTGTTCTAGTGTGCGTGTCTTGTGAGCTGTCATGGCATCTTCTAAACTTTGTAAATGCGCCACAACAAAAACGGGGACCAGTCTGGGGTGTCAACCCTGCACCCCCCCAACCCGTGCCCTCCTGCGTTACCAAGCCCTTTTCATGCCCCCCGTGCCCTCCCTGCGTTACCAAGCCCTTTTCATGCCCCCGTGCCCTCCTGCGTTACCAAGCCCTTTTCATGCCCCCCGTGCCCTCCTGCGTTACCAAGCCCTATTCACGCCCCCCCTGTGCCCTCCTGCGTTACCAAGCCCTTTTCATGCCCCCCTGTGTCCTCCTACGTTACCAAGCCCTTTTCATGCCCCCCGTGCCCTCCTGCGTTACCAATCCCTATTCACGCCCCCCCGTGCCCTCCTGCGTTACCAAGCCCTTTTCATGCCCCCCTGTGCCCTCCTGCGTTACCAAGCCCTTTTCATGCCCCCTCGTGCCCTCCTGCGTTACCAAGCCCTTTTCATGCCCCGCCGTGAATTCCTGCGTTACCAAGCCCTTTTCATGCCCGAGCCGTGCCCTCCTGCGTTACCAAGCCCTTTTCATGCCCGAGCCGTGTCCTCCTACGTTACCAAGCCCTTTTCATGCCCGAGCCGTGCCCTCCTGCGTTACCAAGCCCTTTTCATGCCCAAGCCGTGCCCTCCTGCGTTACCAAGCCCTTTTCATGCCCCCCGTGCCCTCCTGCGTTACCAAGCCCTTTTCATGCCCAAGCCGTGCCCTCCTGCGTTACCAAGCCCTTTTCATGCCCGAGCCGTGTCCTCCTACGTTACCAAGCCCTTTTCATGCCCGAGCCGTGCCCTCCTGCGTTACCAAGCCCTTTTCATGCCCGAGCCGTGCCCTCCTGCGTTACCAAGCCCTTTTCATGCCCCCCGTGCCCTCCTGCGTTACCAAACCCTTTTCATGCCCCCCGTGCCCTCCTGCGTTACCAAGCCCTTTTCATGCCCCCCGTGCCCTCCTGCGTTACCAAGCCCTTTTCATGCCCCCCGTGCCCTCCTGCGTTACCAAGCCCTTTTCATGCCCCCCGTGCCCTCCTGCGTTACCAAGCCCTTTTCATGGTTTGTTTCAGATCCGCCGGCGAAGACCAACCCCAGCCACCCTGTTCAGAGTGTCAGAGCACTCGTCCCCCGAAGAGGAGAGCTCCACACACCAGGTGAGAGAGAGGGGAGGAGAGGGAGAGAGGGGAGAGAGGGAGATACAGGGTGAGAGAGAGTGAGTGAGAGATGTGAGTGTGAGAGAGTGAGAGAGTGAGAGAGATAGAGGGTGAGAGAGAGTGAGCGTGGGAGTGAGTGTGAGAGAGAGTGAGTGTGAGAGATAGAGTGAGAGAGTGAGTGAGTGTGAGAGCGAGAGTGAGAGTGAGAGAGTGAGTGAGTTTGATAGAGTGAGTGTAAGAGTGAGTGTGAGAGTGAGTGTGAGAGTGAGTGTGAGAGTGAGAGAGAGTGAGTGTGAGAGAGAGTGAGTGTGAGAGAGTGAGAGTGTGAGAGAGTGAGAGTAACCGCTGCTCTTTGTCTCCCTGTTTGTCTCAGCAGTGGGTGCTGGGGGAGAACGGGGTCCTGAAACTCAAACGGCCAAATCCCTCCGTGTACCATCCGCCCTCATTGAAAGGTAGGGCTGCAGACAGATACTGTGTGCTGGGCAGGGGGTGCTGGACTGGACTGATTGATGTAGGGTCTCTGCCTGTTGTACACAAAGCTCATGGACATCTGTTTATGATAGAACTCTCACTCACTCACTCACTCACTCACTCACTCACTCACTCACTCACTCACTCACTCACTCACTAATTCACTCTCGCACACTCGCACGAGATGCTATCTCTTAATTGGGCTGTCCTGTCTGCAAATCATTTATCAGTAAAGAGATCTCATCTCCCTGATCAGCTCTATGATTCCTGGGTCTCTCCAGTGATCTGTGGAGAGAGAGAGGGCTGTGTTGATCTGTGGAGGGAGAGAGAGGGCTGTGTTGATCTGTGGAGGGAGAGAGGGGGCTGTGTTGATCTGTGGAGGGAGAGAGAGGGCTGTGTTGATCTGTGGAGGGAGAGAGAGGGCTGGTTTGATCTGTGGAGGGAGAGAGAGGGCTGTGTTGATCTATGGAGAGAGAGGGCTGTGTTGATCTGTGGAGGGAGAGAGAGGGCTGTGTTGATCTGTGGAGAGAGAGAGGGGGCTGTGTTGATCTGTGGAGAGAGAGAGAGGGCTGTGTTGATCTGTGGAGGAAGAGAGGGGGCTGTGTTGATCTGTGGAGGAAGAGAGGGGGCTGTGTTGATCTGTGGAGAGAGAGAGAGGGCTGGTTTGATCTGTGGAGGGAGAGAGAGGGCTGGTTTGATCTGTGGAGGGAGAGAGAGAGGGCTGTGTGCTCCGTTCCTGTGCTCATCTTTATCTAATCCTGTCAATCCCTGATCCCCAGACAGAAGCTCTGTGTTCACTGTGTCTGGGTTCACTGTGTGTGTTTACTGTGTGTGTTCACTGTGTGTGTGTTCACTTTGTGTGTTTACTGTGTGTGGGTTCACTGTGTGTTTGTTCACTTTGTGTGTTCACTGTGTGTGGGTTCACTGTGTGTTTGTTCACTGTGTGTGTGTTCACTTTGTGGGTTCACTGTGTGTGTGTTCACTGTGTGTGTGTTCACTTTGTGTGTGTTCACTGTGTGTGTGTTCACTGTGCATCTGTGTAATAAATTGTACTGGCTCCCAATATGTGAAATTCACCCGACTTCCAATCACAACGAAAAAGCAGCTAGACTGCCTGATGTCAAAACTGCAAGCAAAACTAGACTAATGCAACTTTTAAGAGAGAGTGAGAGTGAGAGTGAGAGTGAGAGTGAGAGTGAGGGTGAGAATGAGCGTGAGAGTGAGAGTGAGAGTGAGAATTAGAGTGAGAGTGAGAGTGAGAGTGAGGGTGAGAATGAGAGTGAGAGTGAGAGTGAGAGTGAGAGTGAGAGTGAGAGTGAGAGTGAGAGTGAGAGGAGCGTAATAGTGAGAGGAGAGTGAGAAAAGAGTGAGAGGATAGTTAGAGGAGAGTGAGAGGAGAGAGTGAGAGTGATGAGGCTGATTGCTGCTGTCCTGACCCTCTCTAATGGGCTGGGATTAGTCTGCTGACAGCTGTGCGGTGATGTGCACAGACACACACACTGATACACACACACTGACACACACACACACACACTGACACGCACACACACTCACACACACACTGACACACACTGACACACACACACACACACACACTGACACGCACACACACACACACACACACTCATACTCAGTGATACAGCTGCACACAGACATTGCTCATCACACACACACTTCATGTTTAGTTATTCAGGTGCGGGTTAGCGTGTCAGCGCTCCTGCCTGTCAGCTCTGCCAGGAGGACAAGGTGACCCGAGAGACAGGGCTGAGTCAGCACTGCTGCAGGCTCTACTCAGACACAAACAACAAGCCGTGGAACCGAGACAACGATGTGCCAGTGAAAACTGAGCATTTTTTATAGATTCACAAATCAACAACATAGAAACATCACACTCTCTCTGTGTTCTCACACTCTGTCCCTCTCTCCTTCCCTCCCTCCCTCTCTCTCCCTCCCTTCCTCACTCCTTCCTCTCTCTCTCTCTCTCCCTCCTCCTCCTCTCTCTCCTCCTTCCTCTCTCTCTCCTCCTTCCTCTCTCCTCCTCTCTCCTCTCTCTCTTTCTCCTCCTCTCTCTCTCCTCCTTCCTCCTCTTCCTCTCTCTCCCTCTCTCTTCTCCTCCTCTCTCTCTTTCTCCTCCTCTCTCTCTCCCTCCTCCCTCTCTCTTTCTCCCTCCCTCTCTCTCGGCAGCGGTTCAGAGGATGGCCCAGCTTCACCTGCAGTCTCAGGGCTGACCCTCTGGGAGGGGAGGGGAATGGGAGGAGGAAGAGGAGGAGGGGGAGGGAAGCTCCTCAGACTCTGAGCGGGACACAGTCAGCCCTGCAGGTCAGTAGCTCATACCCAACTCTATTACCCATGAAACACACGTTTCTGGCAACTTATGAAGAAGCTGGTAGCTGGTGACCTTTTTAAAACATTTGAAAAGAACTCCCTTTTCGAGTAGCTTGACAAATTGCCTGTGGAGAATGCCTGAAAGTTGCCTGTTGTTCCCTGTGCTTTAGCGGTGCCTTTTTGTTGATTAGGATGTGAACTGGGGGCACAGAGCCACCAGTCTGCCATTAAAGTGGGCTCCATTGTTTAAAATGCATCTATGTAAGCAGGCGCCATTTCCCTGTTCCTCCACAGAGACCCAGCCTCACTCTGAGAAAGAGGTCAGCACAGGTCACGAGGGCCAGGCCTCACAGGGGTCAGAGGTCAGAAGACAGGAAGAGCCCTCCTCAAAGACACCACCCAAGGAAGAGACAGAGCGAACAGAGAGAGAAGAGATGCTGTAACTGACTCCGCACCGTCACCAAGAGAAAGAAGAGGGAGAGAGAGAGGGAGAGAGAGAGAGAGAGGGGGGGAGAGAGAGGGAGAGAGAGGGGGGAGAGAGAAAGAGAGAGAGAGCAGAGAGGGGAGAGAGAGAGGAGAGAGAGAGAGAGGGGGAGAGAGAGAGAGAGAGAGAGAGAGAGCGAGAGAGGGGAGAGAGAGAGGGAGAGAGAGGGGGAGAGAGAGAGGGGAGAGAGAGAGGGGGGAGATAGAGAGGGGGGGAGAGGGAGACGGAGAGGGAGAGAGAGAGTTTGATATCACCTCATTTAATATCATGCCCCGTTTATTATCACCATTTTTCAAAAACCACTTGCTTATTGTCACGTTTTGTGCAGCGGTCTTAACGGGATACAGTTCAGTTACAAAACACCAACGTCTCCAAATTTTTCTTTTTTAACAAAAAAAAAAAACACCAAGTGCAACGCCTAACTGATAGCTCTCATCAGTCGACATTTCACGCCATTTTTAGATAATGTCACAAACTGTTTCAATCCAGTTAATAATACAAAACATATTTGTCCTGTAGTAAACTATATTTCTTTAAATGTAAAGAACGACTAAATGTACAGTATTAAAACACTGCTCTTTAATTAACCATTAGTTTTCTTTCTTTCTCACACTCGTAATGTGCTGTCACAGGGAAATGTAAAACCCGGTTTACATCACAAAGTATGCCTGCACAGCAATCAGGATATAAAGCAGGTTCATCTGTATATATATATATATATATATATATATATATATATATATATACTATGCGAAAGCCCTTGAGTATATTTCTTCTTCTGGATGTGTGAGTGCTTCGAAGCATTTCTTTGTCTCAATAAGCAACAAGGTGTGTGAGAGAAGGGGATCTGTAATTAGGGTGGAATCTCCTGTATTGTGCCATTGAGATTCTGCTGTTCAAGCAGAAAGGGCTCTGCTTTAAAAATACAGGTACTGAGTTTCAGCAAGGCTAAACAGAAAACATGAGGGTGCTGCATGGGTAATGTGAGAATATACAAAGAAATGGTGCGAGAAAACACAGCACAGCACAGCACAGCATAGCATAGCATAGCACAGCACAGCATAACACAGCACAGCACAGCACAGCACAGCATAGTATAACACAGCATAGCATAGCACAGCATAGCATAGCACAGCATAACACAGCACAGCATAGCACAGCACAGCATAACACAGCACAGCACAGCACAGCATAGTATAACACAGCATAGCATAGCACAGCATAGCATAGCACAGCATAACACAGCACAGCACAGCACAGCACAGCATAGCATAGCATAGCATAGCATAGCATAGCATAGCATAGCACAGCACAGCACAGCATAACACAGCACTGCACAGCACAGCATAGCATAGCATAGCATAGCATAGCATAGCACAGCACAGCATAACACAGCACAGCACAGCACAGCACAGCACAGCATAGCATAGCATAGCACAGCACAGCACAGCATAACACAGCACTGCACAGCACAGCATAGCATAGCATAGCATAGCATAGCATAGCACAGCACAGCATAACACAGCACAGCACAACACAGCATAACATAGCATAGCATAACATAGCATAGCATAGCACAGCACAGCATAGCATAGCACAGCATAACACAGCACAGCACAGCACAGCATAGCATAGCATAGCACAGCACAGCATAGCACAGCACAGCACAACACAGCATAGCATAGCATAGCATAGCATAGCATAGCACAGCACAGCATAGCATAGCACAGCATAACACAGCACAGCACAGCACAGCATAGCATAACACAGCACAGCTTAACACAGCACAGCACAGCACACCACAGCATAACACAGCACAGCACAGCACACCACAACACAGCACAGCACAGCACAGCACAGCACAGCATAACACAGCACAGCACACCACAGCACAGCACAGCACAGCACAGCATAGCATAGCACAGCACAGCATAACACAGCACAACACAGCACACCACAACACAGCACAGCACAGCACAGCACAGCATAGCATAGCATAGCATAGCATAGCATAGCATAGCACAGCACAGCATAGCATAGCACAGCATAACACAGCACAGCACAGCACACCACAACACAGCACAGCACAGCACAGCATAGCACAGCACAGCACAGCACAGCATAGCACAACACAGCACACCACAGCACAACACAACACAGCACAGCACAGCACAGCACAGCATAGCACAGCACAGCACAGCATAGCACAGCACAACACAGCACACCACAGCACAACACAACACAGCACAGCACAGCACAGCATAGCATAGCACAGCACAGCACAGCACAGCACAGCACAGCATAGCATAGCATAGCACAGCACAGCACAGCATAGCACACCACAGCACACCACAGCACAGCACAGCACAGCCAAACATTAAAGAGAAAGTGATTGTGATTTAGAAAACTGCAAACAAATTCAGCAGAAATAAAATACGTACTTTGAAAAGTTGATTTGCCTGTAGTATAGCAGAATTATCACAAGAGGGTGCCAATGTGTTGGGCTAGTCAAGGTTTAAAATGGAGAGCATTGTACAGTTAACTAGGCCCTAGGGGACGGGGACGGTATTGCATTGCCCCTTGTGGATGGTTACTATTAATGCCATCAGTGCAAAGTCCCACTTTTTTAAACAGAACATCGTGTTTGAAGTTCCTGACATTCTGTTGTAATGGGAGAACACGGCATCTGCTCTTGTGACGTGATAAACATCTCCTGTATTTCCGGTGTCAGTCTCACACTCAGACTGTGCTCTCGATGGATCTGCACCTTCCCTTGTATTTACGGAAGCTGTAAAATTGTAGAAACTAAAACAATTCATTCAAAAAATGCTTTATTGTTATTTTTGTGTCTTCTTCTTCGGTGTTTAGCTATTTTTAACTGATACTTTTCTTTTGGAATTTTAACCACATACACAATTAATGCAGCAGTGTGGAGTAGTGGTTAGGGCTCTGGACTCTTGACCGGAGGGTCATGGGTTCAATCCCAGGTGGGGGAAACTGCTGTTGTACCCTTGAGCAAGGTACTTTACCTAGATTGCTCTAGTAAAAACCCAACTGTATAAATGGGTAATTGTATGTAAAAATAATGTGATATTTTGTAACAATTGTAAGTCACCCTGGATAAGGGTGTCTGTTAATAAATAAATAATAATAATGTAAAAGCAAGGCGTAATACACTTCTGTAACTTATCATTTTTATCTACAGGTTTATGTTTTAGAATAAGAATTAAAAAAAAGAAAAAAAAAAGTAACTGAAATCATTAGACTTACTGGTATATCGTGAAAAAAAGACAAGAATGAACATTGTGTAAAACAATATTGAACACTGTTCCTGGTGGGGCATTTTTTCCCTGCTACACCAATTTCCTGTCTACCAGGAAGTCCTTCCACTGCCATTTTTGTTTGGTGTTTAAGGTCTTTTCGGCCATCTTTGTTGGTGGTATTGGCTGCCATAATTTGGAAAGGTTAATGAAGATATATTTATAAAGGAACTGTGTAACATTATATATTTCCCCATTGATATAATGTAGCGGTCCGTTGGCTATCAAAGACTGATGTGTTAGATGTCCCTTGTATTGTGTAGTGTATTAGTGAGGTATGATTGTGTACAGATGGGATTGGGTGGGAGTGTAGTTAGATGGAGATTGGGGGTCTAGTATGCTAATTAGGGGAAACCTTAGCTGGCCAATAACCAAGCCTGGTTGGGCTATATTAGGGCGACGCTGCCCAGGGTCAGTATTTCTGGGGTTAATAAACTGTGCTTTTAAGTGCCTTTCAACCTCAAACTTGGTCTGCCTGATTAGTTCACTGCCGCTGAACCATCCCGCCTGGAACCCACAGCACGCCCAGCACTACACTGGTGTCAGTTTAGACAAGCGAGAGAGAGAGAGAGAGAGAGAGAGAGAGAGAGAGAGAGAGAGAGAGAGAGAGAGAGAGAGAGAGAGAGAGAGAGACATACAGGATGTGCAAGAGCCACTACCATGCCACCTTACTCCCAAGCCAGTCTGATCAGTGGAGTATACGTGGAGCTGCTACCACCAACCCTTGACTTGTGGGAGAGCGAATCTGCTGGAGGTGCTGACAGCCCGGGCACCTCATCACCTCGGGAAAAAGGGGTGACGGGAAAGGGTCAGTGTAGGGGTGAAAACGCGGGCTAGCAGTTGAACCCCGCCACAGCCGAATTCCACCCAAACCAATCCCGCTGCCAGGGCTGCACTGGTGACAGGGCCTTCCTGCGCACCCCTGTCCTCACTGAGAGGGTCCCCTGCACAGCTCTCATCGACACCGGCTCCTCCATCGCTGTTCCCTGATGTCCCTCGCCAAGCCGGAGGAGACTGGAGAGACCGAGTCTGGCCGACGCCGGTCCAGCTATGAATGGTCACAGGAGAGCAAGCCGCCATGGAAGGCAGGGGCTAAATGCGAGTCTCTTAAGCTGGACGGACCTTTCAGCATGAAGATTGGCTCGCCACAGTGCTGTATCCTCGGGTTAGATTTCCTTAGGAGGGCTGGGCCAACGCGGTGTCCAGGCGCCTGTGCCTGCTAGACAACTGTGTCTACTGCCTGAAAACCCAAGCAGTGGGTGTTGGACAGACGTCATGTATATCATATCATATCATATACTGTGTCTTGTAGCGATGTCATGAAGGAAAACACAAAGTAAGTTCTCAAGGGCTGAATTAATTTTTATTTCTCGCATTCCCGTCGTGTCCACAGCTGCTGCTTCTTTTCAATTCGACTTGTTAGAGAAATAAAAATGAATTTAGCCCTTGAGAGCTTGCCTTGTGTTTTCCTTCTTGACATCGCTACATTGGTGTTAGGAGTGGATGCAGGTAACCCCGCACGCAGTCGTCGGACTGTAGCCTGGCGGTGGAGAGTGTAGCGTGCACGGGGGGAGGCAGCA
This sequence comes from Acipenser oxyrinchus oxyrinchus, assembly GCA_030684275.1. Classification (NCBI taxonomy): domain Eukaryota; kingdom Metazoa; phylum Chordata; class Actinopteri; order Acipenseriformes; family Acipenseridae; genus Acipenser; species Acipenser oxyrinchus. The sequence continues at coordinate 22,110,838 of CM060269.1, read as the reverse complement.
GCAGAGATGTAAGGTGACGTAGTCACACATGAAAACATAAGCCCGATACACGCTCCTTACAAGTGAGCCGACTCTCTTCTGTACAGCGGTATCGGCGCTATGTTTTCATGCGAGAGATCCTGTATTGCCTCGCCCTGTGTGATGCGCCTGCTTGCGTTAACAGAGAACGGAACAATATTATATAGGTATCTTCATAGTTTTGTCTTTTCTCTTCTTACCTGTGTGCTCTTTGTAAATACGTATTTTATTAAATAAAATATAATACAGTATATATGTATGTGTGTTCTGTGTTGTATCCAGCACTAGAGGCGCTGTGGACAACACCGTTGTTGAGCGGGGTGTGTGATTTCTTTGAGGGAATAGAAAGTCTGTTACTTTTATTTGCTCCTTTTTGTCTTCTTTAGATGTTTGTGTTGAATTACCCTTTTTACAGGTTGTTTTGTTTAGTTTAAAACGTTACAACAGTTAATTAAAAAAAACAAATAATAATAAAGAAAGTGTACAGTCAGGTAGCCGGAAGTGATATGCTCCAGTTCCGGTTTAGGTTGGTTTGCGGAAACTTAAAGAGAAAGTAATGGCTGGGGTCAGGTGAGTTTGAATTTCAACACATAACGTGAAAAACAACAACAACAACAACAACAGCGTATTAGTCGTGCCTGTGAGTTTGCGTTAGGCCGCTGCCTCGGTGTTGATTTTATTTCGTTTCGCTGTATCGGTAGTTTTTATTTCAGTGTTACCGGTGTATTATACGATGTAAAGACTGCCAGTAACGGGAAAATCCGGCTACTTTCACTTTTGTTATCTAAGTTAAGCAATACTGCGTTGGCACTGTTTACATTATGTGAATAATAGAAACTCGAACTCGAAAAAGTATCGGGTTCTTAAAATAATTTCGTGAAATTTGGAGTTGTTTAACGGAAAGTGAGTACGTATTAATAACATTGAGTAATGAGTTTGTGTTTGTTTGTTATAATCTATTAGGCCTAGTAGTATTTTTCGATGGAATTAATGTGGGAATTTTCTGAAACGCTGTAAGTAGAGCAACAGGACATAGTATATCACTAGCCGTGTTAATATGTAACGCAGTGCAATTACTAGCCGTGTGAAAATGAGAGAAGTCGTTCACCGCTCACTGTGTGTTTATTAAATGTTCATGTTTGGGGCTGTGTTAATTTGAGGTGCTTAATGTTTATTTATCCAATGAAAGGAGGAGGCCGGTGTGATAGATTTTTTTTAGTACGTCACCTGGCAGTCCCTCATTAACAGAATGCAAAGCTTCTCATTTCCGGTGTGCAGCTGATATTGGAGAGGGAAGGGGCCGCTTGTGTTAAGAAGGCGTACAAGAGTATCCAGTGGATACATTCAAAGTTGTAGGATTAACCTATCTCCTGTGGTCTATATGTCCATGGTTTCTGAAACTGCTTTTATAGGTACACGTGTGAAATCTCCTCCACTTCTAAGGTTAATGGAGGTGTGGAGTGCAGTCTCACTCTCTCCCTCTCTCCCTCTCGCAGGTGTCGCCCGTGTCAGTGAGCACTCAGTATCCGCGATGCAGGGGGATTTGGAGAATAGGGTTCTGGAGCGCAGCCTCCCCGCGATTGCTTCCTTGTCCCACTCCCAGTCCCCTCTCTCCCTCCCAGTACTCGCCCGGGAGCGAGGACCATCTCCGACGTGCGCCGCACTTTCTGTCTCTTCGTCACATTTGACCTGCTCTTTGTCTCGCTGCTCTGGATCATCGAACTCAACGTGAGTCTGCCTGCCTGCCTCGCTGTCTGCCTGCCTGCCTCGCTGTCTGCCTGCCTGTCTGTCTGCCTGCCTGCCTGCCTTGCTGCCTGCCTGCCTGTCTGTCTGCCTGCCTGCCTACCTCGCTGTCTGTCTGCCTGCCTGCCTCGCTGTCTGTCTCTGTCTGCCTGCCTCGCTGCCTGCCTGTCTGCCTCTCCTGTCTGCCTGCCTGTCTGCCTTTGGGTAGTGCTGTAGATGCAGAGTGTGTGAGAGAAACCCATTGGAGTGTTTGAAAGAGTCATCCCATTGGGCAGCTTACCAGATAAGTTAATTCATTTAACTTATCACACAGGGATTTGACTTAATGTCATTCAGCGGTGCAGTGCTCTGTAGGGGCTGTGCTGTGCAGTGCTATGTGGGGGCTGTGCCACTCCTGTGCAGTTCCTGTATCCCTGGTGAGGTAGCTGCTGCATGGCCTCTGCTGAGTCTCTCCCACACTTCCCTCTGCAGCTTTTCCCCTTCTCTTCCAGGTCAGGAACAGCATCTGGGACAGCCTGGATCTGGAGGTTGTTCACTACAATTTCAAGACGTCCTTCTTCGATATATTTGTAAGTTTGCCATCATTGTGATGAATGAAGGCATGCAGTTATAACTGCGTGATAACACTGTATAGGTAAGAGTCGCTGGAAGAGCCTTATTTAAACTCGATTTTAGAGGCGTGTGTTTCAAAGCAGATTGGGTGTCATATTTTATATGCATTAAAACGTAAGTCAAGAACAGACTACCGCAGATCTTTAACACACGCAGAGTAATTTAAATTTTAAAAGTGAAAACCGTCAAAATGACTACCGTGGTGGTTCTAGTGTTAACGTCCTGGCTGGTTTCTTCATTTGTCTTTGCCTCCTTCTTACCCCTAGGTGGCAGTGTATAATATCTCTCTCTCCGTCTGTGTCTCTCTCTCTCTCTCGCTCAGGCTCTCGCTGTCTTCCGGTTCCTCTTGTTGCAGCTGGGCTATGCCGTTCTGAGGCTGCGGCACTGGTGGGTCATTGCGGTAAGAGAACCTCATACCCCCTCTTTCCGCGCACAGAGAGCCCCATTAAAACCCATTACAGTGAAAGATCGTGCCCGCTGACGGAGTGGTATTCTGTATATAACACCTGCAAGTGCCACAGGTGTATCTGGGGTGGAAATGGTTAACTCTCTGAACACTGCTGGCCTGTGTGGATTGCTCTTGAGTTTAGTTTTACTAACTTGTGCATTGCATGCTTTCTCTCTCTTGTTTCAAGATCACCACACTGGTAACCAGTTCCTTCCTCATTGCCAAAGTCATCATTTCCAATGTAAGTCACAGTTTATGAAGACACACACACGTACATGCACATCATCTTTTGATTTCTCTACTAATATTTGTTTGTTTTTGTATTTGATTCAATTTACTACAACTTTTTCATGTTCATGTTTAATACACTCAGGTGTGCAATTTTTGAAAAAAAGCTTCTTGTCCAAGGGACAAAATGCTAGAAAAATGTACTTTTCCGTCTTAAAAATCTACTTGCCCCTCTCCCTGTCGCACAAAACATACAAAGTAGAATATAACTTGTAGGATTTGGGTTTTATTTAACAGTGAACACAATCAAGCCTTGAGGTTCCCTCTGACCTCAACAAATGTATAGCATACTTTAAGGAACTGTTCCTTTTCAGTGCCGTTTGGAACACGCTTGTAAATTCAAGTAACATACTAAGAGTACAGCTATATAAGCAATACTTGGAGTTATTCAAATATAAAAATAGCTTCTGTCTGTTTTTTTTTTTCCCACTTTCTCGAAGCTGTATTCAACTCCTGATGTACATGTGTTATATTTTGTTGCATCACAGATTCGAAATCATTGCCAACTATTAATTCTGTTTTGTGGAATTCAGATTTTTCTTGACGTTTTGTAACTGCTGAACCCCAGATTTTTAAAGGACTTGTGTGTAACCTGTTAAGTTTCTCTGCATTTTACAGTTTTTCTACCAAAATGCACTCAATATTTACAGTACGCTCCATCAAATTCTGCAAAGACAAAATGTTTTTTTTCTATTATATACTTATGCTAGGTTAGCAACATTTAATTGAGCCAGATGGCCTTCCATACACAAACACACACTATATATATATATATATATATAATATATATATATATATAAATATATATAAATAAAATAAAGAAATAAAATCATTACATTTTTTTTTGCCAGGGAAAGTTTTTTGAAATACTTCTAAGCAGTAAACCTAGATTGCTGCATTTAAGGGCCAGGTTCATGTAATTAGAATGCAGCATCACTTATTTGCTGATTTACAAAAAAACATAGATAGCACCTTAAGTTTAAAAGATTAGTCTGTGTATTGCCAGAGGCTCTCAGGCAGCCATTTCTGGGTTTCTTTGTAACCAATAGAAGATCAGCTTTTTCCACAGCTAGCCAATCCTGGAGTGTCTTTCTAGCAACAGAACAAACATAGGAAAAATAAATAAGTAAAAACTACAAAACATGTTTAATGTACAAAAACATTTGGATCAGCTATTACCATTTAAATATGGCTGTGTTAATCACATTTGAGACTAAATTAAAAGGTTAACTTGGCACCACACTACGAAGATAAAATAGTTAAAAATTAAACAGACCTGGTCCAGGAAAGCAAACAGATTGTGAAACACATAATCCAGAAGCTTGTTTATTCTATTTTTGAATGGCATTAACACAACCTAAGAGATTACTGTGCTGTTAATTGCTGAGCACATTACTATAGTTTTGTATGGTACTTTTTAAATAAAAATGTGAGCACGATAGTAAAACCAAAAATGTAACAATTTTTATATTTCTAACCAGGACAAAAAATCAGGGCAGCACTTCGGCAAATCTATATGCACCAAAGAAGAATTTTTTTTGTTTGTGTGTTTTGTGTCAGAAGTGATAACTATTGTAATTATGCTGTGAATACGAAGTCATTACAAGCGACCACGTCGTCATGACCAGCCCCTATGCATTTACATTTATTTAGAACACTAATTTATGTATTCTGATTGGTCCAAATCAATACGCGTACTAAATAATTGAAAACAGGATTGAGCCAGATGGCCTTCCATACACAAACACACACTATATATATATATATATATATATATACACACACACACAAAATACAATACTTGGATGAAGGCTATATTTGCATCCTGAGCCATTCGAGGAAAAAAAAGGCATAATACCACAGTAGTGATGTCAAAAAGTGATAATTCCTCTAGAGAAATATACTTGAACTTTGACCCATTCGACTCCTTCAGACAATCGCTTTCAATTCAAACAGAAAATGTCTCGTTTTTAATCACTCGACAAACACCCACAGTACAGGAATGTTCATCAATGATCAACAAAATGAGAATACCTAAATAAAAAAAATGAGCTGGTTCATTCGTATCTCGGAGAAACTGGAGAGGAACGAGAAATTAAAACAAGGTAAAGGCAATCATCCAAATAAAGCTGAAGCACTAACTGATAACAACACAGAACGTCTGTACTGAAGCATTGCGTTTATATTAAAAAAAACAAACAAAAAAAAAAAAAACTGCTGAACCTCGTCTTCTTTAATATTAGCATCACAAGGGTATCCATGTATTATAAAAAAAAATAATAGATGAACCTCTTCAGTGAGTTACAGGAAAACAATTCCATCTCTGGTTTCTGTGACAGTTTATAAACTCGACCTTCGGTCTCGTAATTTATGATGTCACAGAAACCCTACATGTTATTATGTTCCTGTAACTCACTGAAGCCCATCTATATACATACATACATACATACATACACACACACACACAGACTGGTTTGACTCTGCGCTCGCAGGTATTACAGATGCTCTTCTACTTTCAGCTGCTCTCCAAGAATGCCTTAGGCTATGTGCTGCCCATCACCTCCTTCGTGATCGCCTGGCTGGAGACCTGGTTCCTCGACTTCAAGGTGTTAACGCAAGAGGCTGAGGATGAGCGCCGTGAGTTTGCAGCGTGTGTGTGTGTGCGAGTGATTGACTGCCATTGTTACTTCATGTCTCATATTGGCAACCCCAGTATCTGACCTCTGACCTCTTCCCCCCACCCCCCCAGTGTACCTGGCAGCTCTCCAGGCCTCAGCAGAGCGAGCACCCCTCATCCTCTGCCCCAGCGTGCTGTCCGAGGGGCAGTTCTACTCGCCACCTGAGTCCCTGGCTGGTAAGACAGCACAAGACCCTCTATTGCAGAGCGACCCGACCCTGCCCGACTTGCTGTGTGATTTGACCCACTGTTTATGTTCCTCTGCAGGATCGGAGGATGAGCTGGAAGAGGAGGGGAATGGGCGGAAAGCTGTGACCTCACAGGTGAGTGGTCACGGGAGGTCACAGGACTCCCATTTCAGGGCAGTTTGAGCCTCTGTCGGTTTCACTAGAGCTTCATCAGACTCTGCTGTGACGAACAAGTCAACTTGCTGACTGGCTCAAACATCTCTTTAATAGGAGTCTCTTTTCCATCCCTTGCGTCGGTGTTCGATGTGTGTCTGTTTGTGTGTGTCTCTCTCTGTCTGCATGGGTGTGTCTACTTGTCTGTAATAATGCTGTTCGTGTTCCAGGAGAGGGAGTTTGTGCGGCTGGGCAAGGAAGCGATGGCTGTTGTCGATCAGATCCTGGCTCAGGAGGAAAACTGGAAGTTTGAGAAAAACAATGTGAGTCGACACTGCTGTGCAGTACAGTATGCTGTTGAATGTGTCCCTCAGTCTCTGACCTGTGTAGGTGGGAGGGGAGGCTTTATTACTGTCGGTGATTTGCAATGATTGTTCTGTACGTATTTTCTAATGAATAAACAAAGGTAAGTCAATATTATAGCAGTGAGCTCTGTGCTCCACTGCAGTGCAGTCCTGGGCTGTAGATGACTGTGTGTGTTTAATCCCTGCAGGTGCTGGGGGACACTGTGTACACGCTGGAGATCCCGTTCCACGGCAAGACCTTCATCCTCAAGGTACTGCGTCTGCCTGTCTGTATTCAATTCTCTCTCTCTCTCTCTCTCTCTCTGTGTGTGTGTGTGTGTATCTTGTGAAGCAGCTCATGCTGTGTTTGTCTCCCAGGCCTTCATGCAGTGCCCTGCAGAGCTGGTGTATCAAGAAGTGATTCTACAGCCAGAGAAGATGGTGCAGTGGAACAGAACCATTGCCGCCTGCCAGGTAAGGAGCAGGTCCAGGGCTCTGTGTCCAGGCAGCACAGTGACGCAGGTCCAGGGCTCTGTGTCCAGGCAGCACAGCGACGCAGGTCCAGGGCTTTGTGTCCAGGCAGCACAGCGACGCAGGTCCAGGGCTCTGTGTCCAGGCAGCACAGTGACGCAGGTCCGGGGCTCTATAGCTGTGCTCAGAATGCTGTTGCTCGGCTGCCCTCACCCCCTGCCCCAGGTAGCTGTGTTCAGTATCGTGAGGCAGGGTGCTGTGTAACTGTGGCTCCCCTAACTCGTGTCGCCCCTCCGCTCCCCAGGTCCTGCAGCGTGTCGATGACAACACCCTGGTCTCCTATGATGTGTCCTCAGGAGCCGCAGGGGGTGTCGTCTCTCCCAGGTAAACTCCCCGTGCAAAACAAGAAGAGACTTGCTGAGTTACCCTGCAGTGCAGTGCAGTGCCAGTGTTAATCGCTCTGTTTCTCGCAGGGACTTTGTGAATGTGCGTCGGGTGGAGAGGAGGCGGGACCGCTACATCTCCTCAGGCATCGCAACCAATCACGAGGCAAAGCCTTTGCACAGCCGCTATGTCAGGTGAGAGCCTTTCCGCTGTAGTGTGTGTCTGCTGGATTCCCTAACAGTGCGCCATGCTCTCTCTCTCTCTCTCTCTCTCTCTCTCTCTCAGGGGTGAGAACGGCCCAGGCGGGTTCGTGGTTCTGAAGTCAAGCAGCAACCCAACTGTATGCACCTTCATCTGGATCCTCAACACCGACCTCAAGGTCTGTCTCTGTCTGTCTGTCTGCCTCTGTCTTGTAACTGTGCCAGCCAGTGATTTGCAATTGTTAGCATTTTAGTGGATTGGCTGAAAATTAGACATCCAGTCCACTCCAGGTTAACTGCATTTTACTTTTTCAATTTCAATCCTACAGCAATAGCTGTCCAACATGCCAACTAGCGCTCTCTCTCTCCTTCAGGGTCGTTTGCCACGGTACCTCATTCACCAGAGCCTGGCTGCCACCATGTTTGAGTTTGTGTCTCACCTGCGACAGCGGATCATTGAGGTCTACCCAGCACTGCGCTAGACCGGCTGCTTCCCTGCCTGCCTGCCTGTCTGCTCCGTCACATTCCACAGAACAGAGCGCCCCTACAGGCTGGTGGGACATACGTTTACTAACTTTTGTGTACCATTATAGTGGACTGGATGGGGGCAACAAACCTCTTCAGTCCTGAGTCCTCCTTGGATCAACTCCTTTTTTTTCTCTCTCTCTCTCTCTCTCTCTCATTGGGATTCTGCTCAGCAGTGAATCCCAGCCTTGGGCCCTGAGGGATTCCTGCCCCTAGAAAGGACTGTTGATTTTCCACAGCAGCCATTTTTAACAAGCTGCACATGTACACACACACCATACATGTGCGTGCGTGCGTACACACACACACACATATATACATACACACACTGATGGGTCTTATCAGATCAGCTGACCAGGTGTGGCCTGGCTACACTGTGCCTTTCTGAATGTATTACTTTGAAGAGGTCCCACCTCCTTGTTCAGTTCTGCAGCTCTGTCGACATGCGATTCAGATTGCACCGCTGCATTTTACAAACTGTACCATGCCCTCTGAGAAATAATGCTGCTGCTACAACCCTTTACGATCAGTCCTATGGTATCACAAGCTCTTAACCTCTCAACTTCTAATGAGGTTTGTAAACGGCACGCACACACAGCACAGCGCCACTGGTGGACGAAGGTGGGACCTGCCTCTCATCTGATTTGGGGTTTTCATCTGGGACACAGTCATTGTAGTTGCAGCTTTGCTTTCCTGCACGTTTGGATTGTTTGGGCTAGTTGGATTATGGAATAAGTCCCTATCCTGGAATATTCCTGGGGTTTGATCTGGGAACACTCATCTGTAAAATCAGTGGCTGTGATCAGGACAGTACAATTGCCTGCAGAAGATGAACTCTGAACTCTTGTGTGTGAGGGTTTGAACTCTCTGAATTTCTCTGCCTTCCATGTGCTGGGTTCAGACCCACCCCACACCGCTGAGAGTCCAGCAGGCTTTTTGCATTGTGTATAGGACTCCTGTCAATCAGCACTGGATAGTCAAAGATCAATATAGTTACTCTTGCCTCATCAATCAGGTGCTGAAAACTAAAGTGATAAAATGGGCTTTACTGATTTAACAATGTGTTTAATTACAATTTGTTTTCTATTAATGATACTTGTTACTGTACATGGCCCTGAAGTTTTTGCTGTGCTTGTCTGGACAGTGTTTTTATTCCAGGCAGGAGTCTGAGTGCTTCACTGGGGATAGGTGCTGGCTATAACCAAGTACTGGAACAGTCTGAATAGCTAAACCTCCAGAACATTTCATACTCAGTAAAGAAGTCTGGATGAGGTTCTTTAGGCTGTAGGGCTGGTTCCACAGACCCCGGTCCAGCACGAGTGTTTAAGACTTCATATATCATGAAGTGTTCTCTTTAGCCAATCAGCAGCCATGCACCCGGAACCCCAGCATTGCAGATCATGACTGCCCCCTGAGATTCTTACAAAGAGACCCTTGATTTGATTTCAGTAAACTAATACTGATCAATCATACAGAACAAACAGTCTTTGGAGGGTGCTGCTTTTGGTGTCAAACTTGAGTTTCAGAACAGGAACCAATGTATTTGTATTTGCATTTACATCCGTTTTAATAATTAAATATACTATGGTTTCACATTTTGTTTCCCCATTACTGTTTATAAAACTTTTATACCATGTTTGACTGCTGTGGTCTTGTTGGTTTTTAATATAGTATTTTAAACCTGCCGGGGAGTTTTAAACAAGAAAATGATTTAATATGTGCATCAGTGCTGTGCTTAGATGAAGAGACTTACGAGGCAGGAGCAGGTAAATTCATTGCTGTTTCAGTTTCCTGGGTTTTGTTAATCTCAGGGGAAGATGACGATGATTCACTCATCTCTAGTCAGGGACGGTCAATAAAAGGTCTAGAAACAAGAGAAACTCTTCAGAGAAGCTGCTCTGGGGTCTGTCCTGTTCTCATTCGCTGTCCCGCTCAGAGAAGCTGCTCTGGGGCCTGTCCTGTTCTCATTTGCTGTCCCGCTCAGAGAAGCTGTGCTGTTCTTAGTCCTGGTCGGTACAAAGGCAATCATTGTGGCTCTTCAGCCCCCAGCTCTAGCGGGAGCAGGAATAGCTTCAGCCAGCCCTCCCCCAGCTCGCCGCGTTCAGGACACAATGCCCAGATTCAGAAGAGCACCCTTGGGGTGTAGCAGCACCGAGTTAAGGGGGAGCCCTGCCAAGCTCTCGTAATGCTGCGGAGTAACCCTTTACACACTGCACCCCTTACAGCAAGGATCAGACAGATCTTCAGAACCGCTTCTCTGATGTTCTTAAAAGGATGTTTCATGCACCGTGGGGAAAGTGACACTTTACGTTGGTGGTTGTTACGCTGCATGCTTTTTCATGATGCGGTTTAGTGTGTTGCCAATACACTTTTGCTTTTAGGCGTGAAACGTTGCTTTGTATCATTTCTTCAAAGTTGTGCTTGCCATCTGGGTGAAACCCTTTAAAAACTCTCCTCTCCTGGGTACTGACATCATGAATTGCATTCTATAAGAAAAACAACCTCCCCTAGTAAAAAAAAAAAAAAAAAAAAATTCACATTTCACACGGTGTCGCTAAACGATTTTTGAAGACTAAAAACCCATTAGACAAAAGAAAAATCCTCAGAGCTTGTTATCCCCTCGCATCTCATAATTTTCAAAATATAATCTGCATGTTTGCTGTGCAGTGGCTGTGATCAGTATGGAACATCAAGGATGCAATAGAGTGTGAAAGCCATACACTGCCCCTCCAGGCTGCAAAGATAAGGGTACTATTGATGTAGATGCTGTAAAAAACAAAACAAAAAAAAAAAAACACGTTGTGCTGTGTGGAAATGCTGCCTCAACCAGGAAGCTTCCATAACCTGAACCCACACCCCAGTTGGTCACTTCAGGAGCCCTTGGATAGATAATGTGGCCACTATGCAAATAATGGTTCCCCCAAAAGCTACAGTGACTGGATGAAGCCTATGGGGCTGCAGGACAGAGTGCTCCTGCAGACTGTATCTCTGTGTGGCTCAGTAGCTGCAGGGGAGGGGAGCACACACTTCACATGACTGCACCATGACTGACTTGCTAACTTACTTAACACAGGAGTGTCTGTGTCGCCACGTGCTCGTGTCAGTGTGTCTCTGCCTCTCCAGTGCCACGGCAGCTCTCCGAGCTCAGACCCATCTTACCCCCAGTTTGGGACCAGTCGAACTCCATTCTCACTGCGCTGACAGGACGGGATCATCGGGATGGGGGCCAGCCTCAGGTGCTTCTTTGTCCGATTTTGTTGCTGCTGTGAAGACAATGAGCCGGAAGAGAAGAGTCCCATACTCAGGTATTTATCAATAGGATCTGTATGGGTTTTTATTAGAGCCACACTCCCTTTCCTTGCCGGCTGCTGGGTCGCCCTTGTAAAAGAGATTTTACTGCAAATCACTGTCGCTAAAGCTCTTTGTTTCTCGCCGTCTCTCCTGCTGTGTCTCTGTCTGTCTGTCTGTCTCATGGTGTTTGCCTCTCACACCCTCTCTCACTTTGTCTGTGTTTCTCTGTCTGTCTCTGTCTCTCTCACTGTGTTTGTCTTACATCCTCTCACATTGTCTCTCGCATTGTCTGTCTGTCTCTCACATTTACTGTGTCACTCTCTTTCTGTCTCTGTGTTTGTCTCTCACCCCCTCTCTGTGTCTCTCATACCCTCTCGCATCATCTCTGTCTCCTCATTGTTTGTTTCTCATACCCTCTGTCTGTGTGTCACTCATACCGTCTCTGTCTGTGTCTCTCTTAGTGTCTGTCTCTGTTACAGTGTCTGTCTCTCTCACACCTTCTTTCTCACAGCGAAACTCTGCAGTATTTCGACCGGGAAGCAAAGCGCCGGCGAGCCGAGGAGACGAACCTCTGGAGCGAGCCTCTGGATAAATCTCACATGGAGCGCGATGACGACCGTGACCTCTACAACCTGCTGCAGCGCCGGGCCAAGACACGCCGTGGGTCCCAGGTCAGAGCCAAGACCAGGGCCTGAACTCGCAGACAGCTCTGTCGTAAACTGGCTGCCACCACTCATTCAGCACGAACGGCACTGATGCAATACCACAGCTGTCCACAGCATGGCACTGTCAGCTTACTGCAGCTGACAATGCTCTGTAGGAACAGCATGTGGAAATGGTTTCTTTTAATCAATTTAGGTTTGCATGTAATTTTAAATAATGAAAACAAGAGCAGCACAGTTCATTATGGACTAATAATTATAGTGTTAACAGTGCACTACCCTCGGTCCTTGTAAAGATTACTCTCTGCAAGGGCAGTGGTGAAAGTAACTTTAATTTCTTACCAATACTGTATAATTGTTCAGTCCCCCCAGTAAACGTTTATTGTAAGCTACAAGGCACTGCTAATTTACGGGGACCAAACCTAAATGGAGAGGGAAGGGCATTTTATTTTAAATAATGGTTTTGAAATCAAAAGATGTTATCAAAATGAACGTTATGTTTTAATTTTGAATGATTAACTTTGAACCTTAAATATACAGATTAATACTAACAGTTATAACACCACTTACGAGTTTTGTCCAGTAGTTCGGCTTAGATTTTGGTGTCTGGTGTCAGAGCTCTATGTAATTGGGGTTACCAGATTTGCAAAGCAAAAACTGGGCTGCCCGCCCACCAGTCACTGACGCCGTACCAACTCGGAAGGCGTTAACATAACAGTTTAAGGGGGTCCCTGAGTGGCCCATCCAGTTACAGCGTTGCCACTGGGAGCGCAGGATGAGTCTCACAGCTTGGACTGCGCCAGTTTGCGTTTCGGCTGTGCAAAGAGGCCGAACTTTGCTGGGGACTCTGAAGGGGACGTCACATTGGCTGTTACGCTCCCGGCGGTGGGGATGGCAAATAGTGAACTCGCAACAGCGAGCCCTACTGGCCAGACACCGAGCACATTCAGAGTGGATAAGAGGCAGGGCTGATCTCCGGGATCTGTAGCCCGCCCACCTCTGCTCAGGATTGCTCAGTGTAAAAGTGATTCTGACTTTAGGCTGGTGAGATCGGAGGACGCTCACACGCCCTCAGAATGTCTGTGCTGTGTGGGGACTCTCTGCCGTGAGGAGAAAAAACATAATTGGACATTCCAAAGGGGGGGGGAATAAATCAAAATAACTGGTCACTCCTAAATTTAAAAAAAAATAGTATTTATAATAACACAATAATAGTTTAAAAATGAAACATTGGGTGTATTGCAGATCATAAGTCATTGTTTTCTTTATATTGTAATCTTAAAACATGTTCAATGTACAAAAAGCCAGATTTAAAAAACAGATCAGCTACTATTAACATTACCATTTAAATGTGATAAACACATAATCAGAATGATTAAACAAATAATCCATAAAATGTATTTTATTTTTGAATGGTGCGAACACAACTTAAGTTAGGCCTACTCTGCTATTATCTTGCTGAGCACACAATGCAGTTTTGTAAAAAAAAAAAAATTATACAATCACGAAACGGACGATTTAACAATTTTACTGTTTCTGACCGGTGTAGTGTTAGAAAGTGGTACGTCGTCAGAATGTGGTACACAAACCAAAACTTGACCTGTGTAATGTCAGAAAGCAATACGTTGTCACATTGAAAGTGGTATGCTGTCAGATTTTGGTACAGGTGCAATCAATTGCGATCTGATGGGTGCCTAGTTTTTCCTAGTGCCAAACAGGTACATTTACCATTAATTATACATAATTGTTTTGCAAACTTAAACTGGAAACAGGCAGTCGATTTCTCTAAAAAGAAAAAAACAATTCACGAGGAACAAGACAAAATGAGAAGTCCACAAGACCCAACTGCATATGATAAAAATTTGCATACTATTTTCTTAATGGTGGAAAAATATGATCAATTACATTAAAATTGACGTAAAAGACTTGAAAACATGATCAATTAAAAAGATGTGAAAAACCGAAACAGCATAATGTACCAGATTTGAATGGGCGCTTCCCTGCTTTCTTAGAGGAAGTTGTTCAGGCAAGCGCAGCGCAGTGCGGTGCAGACCACTTTTTACCACGTAGCTGAAAATAACACAACACTGTTATTCAGTCAGTGAGCATGGCCAGTGTCCTCCAGGGCTGCTGGAGGAGGTACACAGAACAGTGTGCAGCTGTGACACTCAGATTGTGACGCCGCACTGAACCTGCTGGTTATCTGTGTATTGAAAGAAGACTCTGTAGCTGTTACCGTGCGGTGCTGTGTTCCTCTCTCCCTCCAGGGGTACCGGCGGCTCAGTATCGATATCCATGGCAAGAGGCAGGTGCGGCGAGACGTGCAAGAGCGCTGGAAAATGATCCTCGAGAATCTGGGTGAGGGAGGGAGTGTGCACTGTGATTTGGAGAGTGAGTTAGAATGTAGTGAGCTGGACTATACTGTGCACACCGCAGTCTGACTCACTCTCTCACTCTCTCTCTCTCTCTGTCTCTCTCTCTCTCTCTCTCTCTCTCACCAGGGTTCCATGCGGAGGCGGACTCTCTCCTCACTGTCTCCTCAAACTGCTCCTACGCCAGCCTGCGCCACCCGGCCGCCACGCGCACCCTGCTGAACACACTGCATCACGAGACCTCCGTCTTCGACCGCAAGGACGCCCCGCCAGAGAGATACCTCTTTGTGCTGGTGAATAGCATTGTCAATAACTGATACTGTCATCGGCAGCCTGCCTGTAACAGTTAATGCAGATGCTGTCACTGGGAGGGTCAGTGTCCTGTATGTTATACAGGACTCTTGTTCTGAGAGGTGCATCTTCATGTTGGTCCAAGGTTGTATTAATAATGCTATTGCTGTGTATTGAGACTGGACGAGAGGAGGTGGTTTTACAGACACACTGGGCGTCTGAGGGGCTTCAATCCCTTTCTCTGCTCCGCAGGATCGCTTGTTAATTCTGGACGCTGCTGAAGATTTCGTTGGAAAAGCCAGGCTGTACTACCCGAAAGAGGAGGAGTCACAGGACGAGGTGGAGGCGGAGCCAGAGAACACCACGCCCATCCTGGTGGCACAGACCAATCGGCTGATACCTGGGGAGGAAGAGGAGGAGCTAGAGGACGGAAGTGTAGAGATGGACGATGACGTCTTCATGTCCAAATCTCTGGAATGATGGACAAGTGTACGTGGGGGGTGGGGGTGCTAGAAAAGAAAGGGAGAGAGAAAGAGTACAAATACAGATGTAAAACTCAGGCTTGGACAGGCCTGAGGTTGAGAGTGGGGAGAATGGAAATGTTTAGTTTTTAATAATCAAGTTACTGAAACTGTAAGCTAGCAAGACTAAATACCCCAGGAACAGCATAGCAATCCAGCCATGAATACAGGGACTACTGTATTTATAGCTACTGTGCTTTCTGAAATATCCAGTTAGTCTGAAAACAGTTGGCTCAGAGAATTGTAGTAACTCTGTTCTTTATGAAGTGCCTGGGAGCTCAAACTGCTGGATTTATTAAACAACCTTTTAAAAAGAGAGTCTTGTGATTTGCTTTCAAACCAGTCTCCATCATGTGGCGGGCCGGTCAGTACTATTTCTGTGTCGGCTATCCTACTCAAGCAGCCTTCAGGACTAGAAAGGTTTAGTTTTCACTAAAGTGTACGTGTGCAGTGCAATGAAACTTCTCAGATCTCCCCTTTCTTTTCTCTTGTCCTGTTTGCATCCTGTTCCATTAGTCCCGCCTCTTCTTCTCGCTCCCTATTGGCTTCCATCCTCCCCCAGTTCTTTGTAAAGCCGAAAGCTAAACTTTTTTTAAAAAATTTTTTTACGCTTGGCGATTCAATATTTACCTAACGGAAACCTCTGAAAGATATTGTCGTTCAGCAATTAAAGCTGAAAAAATATATCTGGGTTTTCACAAAATAAATATTTATTTTGCCAGTTAAATCTGAAGCTAAATGAGCCCATAGAAGAATTTGATTTGGCATTGTATGCTGCAGAGCTGCCCTTACACTCTGAGAGACAATGTCTCCGCTTCACTGCCTCCTCTGCATACTACAATGCTACACAAATGTACACATTTCAATACTTTTAAGAATGTGTTTAACATTTATGTACTGAGCTAAATCAGAAGTCTTTTTTGGTTAAACCTAGGAAATAATACGTGATTTACACATACAAAACTGGCTCCACGAGTGATCTCAATTCACTGCTTAAAGAAAATAAATAAAAGTTAATAAATATATTGTCGAATTCGGCATCATTCCAATCTCCTATTAACTTGAGTATGGACCTGTGGCTGTAGCACAGATACATCCACATTTCGGATCCTAATCAATCTACTTCCTACTGTTAAACAGTAGTCCTCAAAGCTGTGCCCAGGTTAACCCGGGTCCCAGCGACCCCACCTCAGGATGTGGGTCGGCACGCTGTGACCCGGGTTGAGCCAGACAAAATGCTTCACGGACATTCGTGAACCGACGCAATAACAAACAGCCACGTCTGCGGTGAAAGTTTCACTTCCGCAAGAAACGTTTCTGTTGATTCTTTTGAGCCATATTTCTGTGGATTGTCACACAGCATGAGCCAGACTGCAGGAGGGATGTAGAAGCATTGCTCTAATCAACATTTGGGCCGACGGTTCAATCCACAGACGCTGGGATGGATGCGTCAGTAACAAGCCGCTTCCGGGGCATTGATACGCGCATTGTGTACTTGTCTTGAGTCTGTCACCCATATGGCCGAGCTGGAAGATACATTTGACAGTCGCTTCACAGATATTATGCAGTTTGACTCATCTTTCACATTTGTGGGTGCTCCTTTCCAACACAATGTGAGGGAACTGGTTTCCAGTCTTCAACCGTTTTATTTCAGCAAGGCAGCCGTGTAGTAGAGTTGCTGGAGTTTCAAACGGATCGTCTTTGCAACAGTGCCTCAAATCCAGCAACACGAGTGCAGACTTCAGGAACCAATCTAAGTAAATACCCGTGCTCGGCATCTTCCATAAGGTCGTGTGTTCTCAAGCACATGCTTACGCGAAGCAGTTTTTTCAGTGATGAGCCAATGTTGTGGAATCGCCTGGGATGTGACAGTCATCCTTTCAACCAAATTACAAGCCAACAAACCAAGAACGTCTTCACAAAAAGAAGGCATTTCTTTCTTTCTTGTTGGTCCGTCCGGTTTACAGTTTGCACCGGCTTTTCTTTGTAATCGAATAATGCACAGTGCTTCATAAAAAGGAAATGGAAAAGTCATTATTTTTAGCAGCGGTCAAAATCTGTACACTGCGTCCCATGTTTTGTACCCCTAACAAGTGTGTCCAGGTGATCACACAATTATAGAAACGATTGTTTTAAAACACGTATTTGGCATTATACATCAGCGTGCCCTCAAACAGCCAGGGTGGACACACTTGTTAGGCCCGTTTACAAATTACTTTGAGGACCACTGAAAGAAAAAACAACAACATATGTACTTCTTCAAACAACCACTGGAGGGCAGTAACAGAACATTAACCTTTACACATTATAAGACAACTGAAATAACTCTGACAAGCTTTTAAACGGAATAACTTTTAGCTTTAAAGATGCAGCAGTGTGAAGTTGTGGTGAGGGTTCTGGACTCTTGACCTGAGGGTCGTGGGTTCAGTCCCAGGTGGGGGACACTGCTGCTGTACCCTTGAGCAAGGTACTTTACCTAGATTGCTCCAGTAAAGACCCAACTGTATAAATGGGTAATTGTATGTAAAAATAATGAGATATCTTGTAAGTCGCCCTGGATAAGGGTGTCTGCTAAGAAAATAATAATATAATATGCTGTGTACAGGCTGTGTACAGGTTAAAGTTTAAAGATGCTGTGTACAGGTTACCCCGAACACACTGCGTTGTGATTGGCACTCATTGTGACTGCCCTTAGGGCTTGAAGCTGCAATGAAATTCTCAGCACTCGCATGTTGGCTTTGTTACTTGTTAACGCTGGTCGCGGTGCTGCTGCAGATCAGGTAGGTCCCAAAGGAACAGGATCCCATTCCAGGCTTCTGAGTCAGACAGGCAGGCAGGCACAGCAGATCTGAATCAGCCCTCTGACTCACTCACAAGGAACCCTGGACCTTCAGCAAAGCAACCCCATGCCCAGCACTGAGGAGTCCCGATATATCCTCTTCGGTCATGAGTACTTCATTACAATTTAAGACATTTTAAACTGGTTTGTGTGAACTTCATCGAGTTTGAGAAGCTGCCCTACCCTAACTTTGATAAAATCCTCTATGCAGTAGAAAATAGACTTTTGCACACACAGACTGAAGGGGATATATATGTACAGCTATAGCCAAACATTTTGTATCACCTAGAATTTTAGGATTGAGACATAATTAAATCTTAATGAATTCACTAGATATTACATGTAAAACAACTGCGGTCAAAGCACAGCACCGTTACAGACTAAATCAATCTTCCTGATCAGCACAACGCCAATACAGACTTAATGAGATTTAATGCGATCGAGACAACTAGGAGCCAGCTGAGAGCGGGCAGCAAAACCATGCCTCTTCCATCAGCGAGCGGCAGCGCTTTGGAAGGGACTTGTAACCTGGTAACTCTGGACTGCTTGTGGAAAAACAAACAGCTCAGAAAGAATTTTGTGCAGTCAACACCTCTCATCATCACCCCACTATCAAGCTGCGGACAAATAAACTACAAAATGTTATTGCAGAAGTCTACCGGAAGCCATAATAGCAGTACAGTATTTCATGTTAGATATTGAAATGTCACATTTTTCATTAACTATATGGAGATTTACAAAGCGGTTTGCCATTCAATGTTAATGTAACATTATTCAACAGGTTTCATTTGACTTTATGAAGTTAAATTAGTTAATTGCAGTGTGGAGTAGTGGTTAGGGCTCTGGACTCTTGACCGGAGGGTTGTGGGTTCAATCCCAGGTGGGGGACACTGCTGCTTGTACCCTTGAGTAAGGTACTTTACCTAGATTGCTCCAGTAAAAACCCAACTGTATAAATGGGGAATTGTATGTAAAATAATGTGATATCTTGTAAGAATTGTAAGTCACCCTGGATAAGGGCGTCTGCTAAGAAATAAATACTAATTCTATAGGGGGATGCAAAGCTTTGGACCTTAGCTGTAGAAAGAGAAGCAGGCACTCACAAGACATCTTTTTTTTCTGACAGTCTAGGACTGTTTTATTTGAAATAATTTAGCAGGGTGGATGAAAACAAATATCTAAAGCTATTGTTATTTTTCAGTCTAGTGTTCGAGCCTGCAGGTGAACTGGCTTCTAGTGAGATTGCGGAGCTGGATTCGCAGCATCTTGTTTGTGGAGGGGTCCTGTGGTCAGTCCAAGGAATGAAATCCCATTTCCAGCACTCCTCACACGTCTTTATTTAACTCTGGTTCCACTGCAGAAGTACTAGAGCTATCCAGCAAGCGATCCTTGGTCGGACGTTTTTTCCTTAACTGAAAAGGCTGTGGCTCTGGCAACAAGTCCTAGGGATGTGTGGCAGCAGTGTGGAGTAGTGGTTAGGGCTCTGGACTCTTGACTGGAGGGTCGTGGGTTCAATCCCAGGTGGGGGACATTGCTGCTGTACCCTTGAGCAAGGTGCTTTACCTAGATTGCTTCAGTAAAAACTGTATAAATGGGTAATTGTGTGTAAAAAATAATGTGATATCTTGTAACAATTGTAAGTCGCTCTGGATAAGGGGCGTCTGCTAAGAAATAAATAATAGTAATAATAATAATAATGTGAAACTGAGCAATGAGTGAGAAACCCTAAAACAACCAGGCGGCTGTGGGAGAGAGCGGGAATCGATGTGTTTCAGTACAATACAATTTCCAGTCACATACCAGGCAGGGCGCTGGGAGCCCGGGAATGGTTTACACTCCTCAGCTGATTCAGCTGTCCTGCGCGGGCAATCTGACTTCTAATCCAGCTGTATTAATAGCATTACTGTCAGTAAGTGAGGCACACACACAACCATGCTAATGTCATAACAGGGTGAGTCTGCAGGTATTAATCTCACTGTCAGAGGAACATTATTCGAAATGAAAAGTAGATATTTTATTAAATAGAGGATACAACATTCACACACATATATGTATAGAGAGAAAGAGAGAGAGAGAGTAAGAGTGAGATGGGCTTCAGTGAGTTACAGGAAAATAATTTCATCTAGAGTTTCTGTGACATCATAAGTTTCAAGACCAAAGGTCGAGTCACAGAAACCCAAGATGGAATTGTTTTCCGGTAACTCACTGAAGAGGTCCATCTATTATTTTTTTTATAATACATGGATACCCTTGTGATGCTAATATTAAAGAAGACGAGGTTCAGCAGTACAGTTGTTTTTTTTTTAAACATAGTGTTTCAGTGCTGTACAGACGTTATCTGTTAGTGCTTCAGCTTTATTTGGATGATTGCCTTTACCTTGTTTTAGTTTCTCGTTCCTCTCCAGTTTCTCTGCGATATGAATGTACCAGCTTTACATCATTTTTTTTTTTTAATTTATTCAGGTATTCTCATTTTGATGAACATTTCTGTACTGTGGGTGTTGTCGAGTGATTAAAAACAAGACATTTTGTGTTTGAATTGAAAGCGATGGTCTCGAGGAGTCGAATGGGTCAAAGTTCAAGTATATTTTCCTCTAGACAAGGAATTATAACTTTTTGACGTCACTACTGTGGTATTATGCCTTTTCAAATGGCTCAGGATGCAAATATAGCCTTCATACATGTATTACATATATATATATATATAAGTTAAGTATATGGAAAACTACAAAGCAGTGTATAATTCAGTATGTTAACGTAAGGTTACTCAGCAGGTTTCATTCTATAGGGGATGCCAGAGCTGTACTCTTGTACTTCCATGTCTGAGGAATCGTTGTGGTGTGAAAGAGCCATGCTCAGAGAGCATGCTGTTTATATAACAACGTACAGTGTATGAAAAATAAAGTTCTGCAACCTAAAATAGGCAGCTGAATTCAGAGAATTACTTTCCTTAGATAAAACTCTGCTTACAAACCTAGAAGTAATTCTCCCGGATTCCAAAAAGTGAGATACAAAGAAAAAATGATTCACCATTTTTGTTAAATAACTACAAAGGCCTCTTCTGTGCCTGAATCCGGAGTTTCATGTTGCTGATCAATGCCTCAATGTCCAGGCCTCTATAGAAGGAGGCAGTTGCTGGTCACTTCTGCTCTGGTCACTCCTGTGCTGGTCAATGCTGCTCTGGTCACTCCTGTAGGTCACTCCTTTGCTGGTCACTTCTGCTCTAGTCACTCCTGTAGGTCATTCCTGTGATGGTCACTCTTGCTCTGGTCACTCCTGTGCTGGTCACTCCTGTAGGTCACTCCTGTGCTGGTTAGTCACCTCATGATGTCATCATTCCCAGTAGTGTTGACTGCAGTGTTCCCAGTACAGGCTGTGCTGGGGTGTCAGGTATCAGAACAGTGAGTCCGCTGTGTGGATATAGAGAGTTACAGCAGAGCCTGAAATAGAAACAGCAGGGTTATATAAACCAGAGGCAGAGCTGAGAGAGCAGCACATCACCACAGCTACTGAGAGAGAGAGAGACTGAGACAGACAGACTGACAGAGAGATACACAAAGAGACCTGCGAGAAGCAAGCAGACAGACAGACAGACAGACAGACAGACAGCACTGAGAGATCCTGAGGAACCAGAGATACGCACGCAGACAGACAGACATACCGACAGACAGACAGGATGCACGGACGCTCAGTGGTGGTGAAGAAGGCTGGTAGTGTGACTGCAGCGGAGCTGGGCTGCACAGTGAAGGAGGCAGACCCAGGGAGGAAGGAGAGCTACACTGCAGAGTGGCAGGACCTGGTCCTGAGCACCCAGCCTGAGGACAGGTGAGTCGAAACAAGCCTTCCTGCTTATTACCTGGGATTGTTTCTCTCTCACACCCCCTCTCATAATCCTTCTTCATCTCACTCCTCTCACCCTCTCTCCGCTCTCTCCCAGGTGTTCGGTGCGGGAGGTGAATGATGCTCGGAAGGAGAGTTTCCACCGCCAGCACCAGGTGGTCAGTCTGTTCCAGAGGTCACCCCGTGGGCTGCTCAGACTGGGCACGCTGGGCGGGCCGATGACGGAGTACCAGCTGCCGTACCGCAGCGTGCTGCCGCTGCCCCTCTTCACCCCGGCCGAGCTGAGCGGCAAACGGGGGACAGAGCAGCTGGCCCGGGATAGTCCCACCCTCGATGGAGCCTGTCCGACCAAAAGAGAGATCAGCGACATCACCAGGGACCTGCCGCCGCTCTCGCAGCCATTCAGGATGGACTTCACCAAGCTGCCTCGCTCGCTGGGCAGGTCGATGTCCCAGGAGGCACAGAGGGGGTGAGGGGAGGCAGTCTGCCCTGGCGGCTGAGGGAGGGGCAGCCACGCCTCCTGGGGGTGAGGGAGGGGCTGCAGAGACACTGGGAAGGCACTGCCAGGGTGAGGGGTTAAAAGACAGAAAGAAGTTCATGTCGTTGTTGCCATGCTGCTAACGCGCACACTGTATACTGCACAGTTAATACTATTGCTATGCCTGATCTAGAAGACAACCTGAACAGTTCGGGTCTCATTTCATTCACAGCTTTGCTGCTGAATTAATGCGACTCAATTACCTGTATTTATAAGGACCCATTCTAGGGGCGCTGTGGAAAAAACCATTGGTCTGATCCTGCAGCTTTTGAAAGGTCGCAATTAGCTCTCTTTGGAGTTGTGCTTGTGCCTTGTGGAAGACAGTGATCTTTTCCAATGGGTTTATTAAGATGCTGCCAGAGCATTGCAGCTGGGCAGTGATCCACAGCCATCAGCCTCTTAAACGCTTCCTAATTAATGCCAACTGGGTGGCATCCAGCCCTTGCAGAGCCCTCTAGATATAAATACAGCGCTGGCCCCCTCAGGGCTTATCTGCAGCCCGGCTCATCAATTACAGGACATGCCCCGGATTGCTGTTGAAATATGAAGCTTTATTATTCTGCACATGGCTTTGTGTTGCAAGCTGCTCACTGATCGAAATAGGGATAAGAAAGTGGAGCGCGAGAGAGAGAGAGTGGAAGGAGGGGAGGCACTAATGCAGGTCTCACTGGGGACAAGGCAGGGGCTGGAGTCAGATAGGACACTGAGAGTACTTTAGAAAGCTGGTTTCTAACAGGTAGCAGTGTGTGGGGTTTGCAGGAAATGCTTGCAGTGTAACTAGAAAACGAACCCGTCGAATGGATATTGTATGTATAGCATTTGAACAAATGTAATCACTGAAACCAAATGTGTGGCATTGTAATGTTGATTTTTAAGTGCATTTTTGCTTCTGTAAATAGTTTATTAAAATTTTAAATTGACACTAAATGGTCTTGCTCCTCTTTGCTTGCGATTGGAATTCATCAGGAAGACCCCTTTCCTACTCTGCATCGAGGGGAGAGGAGAGTTGTGCGAGGAGGCTTGTGCAATGTGATTGTGTCCCCTAATCTCGGCAGTCCTATTTCCTGTACTTTCCTACTTGTGTTTCTCTGCTCCAGCACCTGTCAGCGGCTGGCAGCGCTGTTCTACACTGGCGGCAGGCAGCCGTCTGGCTTACACTCAACAGATTACAGTGAAAGCCTTCCCTGACACAGAAGCACATGGAGCTGGATGGGCAGGTCACAGGGGCTGGCAAGAGGGGCATTGTGATGGCATGAGCTCCAGGCTTCCCATCAGCCACTGCGGTGCTTTGTATGGTACATGGTACTAGAAGGTTCTCGAAGCTCTTGTTACAGCTCCTAAAAGAGAAATGGATTATGATCCCCAGTTGTTTTTGTATATGGATTGAAAACATTTGTTTGGAGTTATCAACACTGTTCAGCCAATCCCGATTTAGAAAGCAGCTTGTTTGGAGGTGAATAATGAGTTCTGATCAGTGAGACCCCTTCGCTTCATAATACCTAGCCTGAATAGAAGAGGTACACCCAATATTTACAGCTATGGTCAAAAGTTTTGCATCCTCCTATAGAATGAACACATTTTGCTTCATAAAGTCGAATGAAGCCTGCCGAATAATGTTACGTTAACATACTGAATTACTTACCGCTTTGTAGTTTTCCATATACTTAACAAAAAACTGACAAAAATTTAAAAATGTGACATCAAAATCTAACATGAAATACTGTACTACTATTATGGCTTCCGGGAGACTTTTGCGATATAATTTTGTAGTTTCTTTGATTATGTGATATTAAATAAAACATCTACATTCTGTTCATTCATTCATATATATATATATATATATATATATATATATATATATATATATATATATATATGGAGCTCTGCTGTTGTTTCTGTTCACAGTACACAGCAATGCTGGAGGATCTTAGCAAAAACAAAAGCTCAGCCCAAATCCAGGTTATAAAGAATCCTTGCTGTGGATTATTGTGTGGTCCTGGTAGCGCTGTGTTAGCAGGCTGTTCTGCTGTGTTCTGGCACCAGATCTCTGTTTCCACTCCAGTGCCCAAGTGGCACAGTAGTGTGACATGCCACGATCACAGCGGATAAAAGTGCCATTCCAGGACGGGATATTAAAAGGGAAAAATAAACGCTGGCCGCAAAAGAGGAAACTTATTTCCACTCAGGAACGCTAAATATAATCCCCTCTCTGAGGTTATTTACAAAGAAAATATTAATCAGTAAGCCATATGCATTGCAGAGCCCAGGGGGGAATATAGCACTGCTGTTTGTGATAGCGCAGTGCATCATGGTCTCTCTCTCGCTCTCTCGCTCTCTGGCCCAGGTGCAGTCCTGGAATTCAACATTGTTCCCCCTTTTTCAGTGAGCGCAGTTATTCAGTACTTGCGTTGGTCCACTGCAACCCATTTCCTCCCAGTAGGACACTGGGAGGACTAGGCTGAACTCAGGTAGTCAAATCATCATTCAGAAGATAGCATTAGACCTGTCAGAGCTTCACTAACATTCACACTGTCTCACTCAACCTGAGCTTCATTAGCTTGGTAACGCGCCGGTGTTATGATCGAAGTTGGAGCTGCTGCTGTCCAGCTCAGTTGAACAGCCCCAGGTTCTGACAGTCCTAATGGGAATAGTTTCTCTGCACAGCTGCTCAGTCCATTCCCCGGTCTGATTTCAAGAAAGTAAACTGGTAAGACTGTTTCCACCTATAGTTTGCCTTCACTGGATCACATTACTGAGAAGGAACGATTGCAAGAATTCACAGCCATGCCGACCCCTGACCTGACCACTGAAACACTGATACTGAATAAAGGTTATTTATTACATTGCTAGAATTAACTGCTTCATAAAGTCCAGTACAACCTGCTGAATACTGTATAACATATTGAATTACATACCGTAGTTTTCCATATACTTAACGAAAAACTGACAAACATTGAAAAATGGGACATTTCAAAATCTGACATGAAATACTGTACTGCTATTATACCATTTTGTAGTTTATTTAATTACAAGATGTTAAAATTAAATATCTAAATTAGAGTTCATACAGTTTTTTTTGTTTTTTTTAAATTATGTCTCAATCCTTAAATGCTTGGTGATGCAAAATGTTTGTCCGCAACTTGATAGTGGGGTGATGATGAGAGGTGTTGGCTGCACACCATTCTTTCTGAGCTGTTTGTTTTTCCACAAGCAGTCCAGAGTTACCAGGTTGCAAGTCCCTTCCAAAGCGCTGCCGCTCGCTGATGGAAGAGGCATGGCTTTGCTGCCCGCTCTCAGCTGGCTCCTAGTTGTCTCGATCGCATTAAATCTCATTAAGTCTGTATTGGCGTTGTGCTGATCAGGAAGATTGATTTAGTCTGTAACGGTGCTGTGCTTTGACCGCAGTTGTTTTACATGTAATATCTAGTGAATACATTTGCATTACAGTGGAGCGGGTCTTTAAAGAGCAGGGCTGAGCCAGGTCCATTCCTGGAATAGTGCTCTGAATCCCAGCCACTATCCCTGGGGAGTTCCCAGCAGACCAGAGGACACACAAGGACACACACATCAGAGGGATGTTTGGGTTTAGCACTCCCTAGGGTCCAATCAGTGCTGGCTGGGTTATTAGCTTCGCAGCAGGTGTTGGGTCAGATGTAATCCTCTATTGCTGTCCTTAGTTCCAGGGCTGCAGTGGGTGTAGTGATAATACCAGTAGGGTCAGGGAGGCGACAGTTACATAATTAATACAGACACTGCTAGTGCTAATCAATCCGAAAGGCTGTGGCTCTGTTTGATTTGGTATGTCTCAGTCTCATGATGTGATCTGCTCTGTGTGTGTGTGTGTAGTGGTGGTGGGGGGGGGTTCTGATGGGGACCCGATTGACTCAATGTGACCCCAATGTGGCCCTCAAGCCTGTTTGGCCCGTCGTCATGGAGACCCCGAGCTGCTGTGAAACCCTACCCAGAATGCTATGATGTAACCCTGCTGTCGTGCTGGAATGACAACCGCACTCTGGAATTCTGGGAATGAGCACACCATCTGGTCTCTCCTTCACCTCCTCCTTCTTCACCTCCTCCTTCACCCTCTCCTTCTACCCCTCCTTCTCCTCCTCCTTCTCCCCTGCTTCTCCATCTCCTTGTTCTTCTTCACCTCCTCCTTCACCCTCTCTCACCTCCTTCTCCCCCTCCTTCTCCTTTCCTTCTCCCTCTCCTCCTCCTTCTCCCCTGCTTCTCCCACACCTTCTCCTTCTCCTTCACCTCCTCTTTCACCTCCTCCTTTACCCTCTCCTTCACCTCCTCCTTCTCCCTCTCCTCCCTGTCCTTCTCTCTCCTTCTCCTTCTCTGTCCTTCTCCCTCTCCTTCTCCCCATCCTTCTCCCTTTCCTATCCTCTCCTTCTCCCTCTCCTCCCTGTCCTTCTCTCTCCTTCTCCCTCTCCTCTGTCCTTCTCCCTCTCCTTCTCCCTCTCCTCCCTCTGCCTCTTTGCTCTATCTATCTCTCAATCTCTCTATCTCTCGGAAGCTGGCAGTGTGATGGACAGCAGGGGTGCGTGGGCCCTGTAACTGTGTTAGGGTTCCGCTCTGGTTTTGATTTATCAGAGTAAACTTTGTTAGAGTGTGCGCCGAGCTGGAGCAGAGTGGCTGAGTGGAGCCCCTCTAGCATTATCAGAGAGATCCTATCTGAACCACTCTGCTGTGCTGCAATGGGAGCCAACAGGGAAACAACGAAACAAATGTCCTTGTCGTCCTGTTACTATTCCAGTCTATCGGATAATAATGAGATTCACCCAAACTGCCCTTACCCGACTTTCTCAATGATGAGCACTGCTGGGATCACCTGTAGCTTCAATGAACAGTGAGCAGAAAAGCTCAGAAGTTCGGTTTATGAAGTCATAAGGCATTTCTTTTAGGTCATTGCATTCTCCATTGAGTATTAAACTAACACATTGCACTAATGCGTTTCTTTAAATAACTTTAAATAAAGGTCTCCTGGTGAAGCAGTTACACCAAGTCTTTGACACTTATAGAGAACTGTATGTGCTGCAGCACCCTCCTCTGGCAGATTGGTGTATTGAGTACAGCACTTCCAGTAAAAGGATCAACAGATGATTCTTTCAGTACTCTTGAAAAAGAATGATGATTGTAGGACAGTAGACCAACATTCACACATTGTAGATGGCCATTGTGTCGAAGAGGTCTCTGTAGTTTGATTTTATTGTTCGACTGTTTAAAAAACGAATTACTGGACTAGGTAAAAAGTTAAAAGTACATGTGAGTGAACTATATTGCCCAGGTCCAGTCAGGCTTTAGCTTTAAGCTGGTGCTTTTCCGTCATTCAGATTCAATGGAGAGTAAAGAGGGTGTGCAGTGTGTGGCACCAGAGATAGACTGGGCTAGCTAATGTGATAAGAGATTAAGATACAGTGAGATGGAATAAGGTTCGCTGGCCTCATAGAGCAATCTAATGGAGCTCCTATTAAAACTTGCTCTGAGGCATGGAGACCATCAGCATAATATCACATTACTGCACTGCAGCCCAGCTCTGATCTGAGAGCGAAGAAAGGAAATCCTATCAGTTTGTTAGGTCGCCTGGAGGGAGGGAAGGAAGATTCTATCTGAGAAAATAGGGAGAAACAAAGACAGATAAAGACAGCAGGGAGCTGGACCTGCTGTAGACAGCCCCCAGACATACACAGGAGTATAAATACCAGCAGCTCCCCGTCACATCCCTAAGAGTCGGAGAGAGAAACAACGGCACACACACTGACCGCTGACACAGACCAGGAGATGGAGAGACAGGGACAGAGGGACCAGGAGACACAGGCACGCCAGGCGGGCAGTCAGACAGACACGCAGACGGGAGGGTCAGCGATCAGGGAGAGCTATCAGAAGTTCGACCCACGAGCGTACCTGCAGAATAACTACACCCCCCCCCGGGCCGACTTCTCCCGACCGGACAGCATCGTACCCTGGAAACTGAACTGCCTGCGAGAAGCCTTCAGCCAGGGTAGGGACTGTGAGAGAGTGTGTGTCACTGTGTGTGTCATTGTGAGAGAGTGTGTGTCACCGTGTGTCATTGTGAGAGTGTGTGTGTGTGTCATTGTGAGAGTGTGTGTGTCACTGTGAGACTGTGTGTGTGTCATTGTGAGAGAGAGTGTGTGTCACTGTGTGTGTCACTGTGAGAGTGTGTGTGTGTCACTGTGAGACTGTGTGTGTGTGTCATTGTGAGAGTGTGTCACTGTGTGTCATTGTGAGAGTGTGTGTGAACTGTGAGACTGTGTGTGTGTCATTGTGAGAGAGTGTGTGTCACTGTGTGTCATTGTGAGAGTGTGTGTGAACTGTGAGACTGTGTGTGTGTCATTGTGAGAGAGTGTGTGTCACCGTGTGTCATTGTGAGAGTGTGTGTGTGTGTCATTGTGAGAGTGTGTGTGTCACTGTGAGACTGTGTGTGTGTCATTGTGAGAGAGAGTGTGTGTCACTGTGTGTGTCACTGTGAGTGTGTGTGTGTGTCACTGTGAGACTGTGTGTGTGTGTCATTGTGAGAGTGTGTCACTGTGTGTGTCATTGTGAGAGTGTGAGTGTGTGTCACTGTGTGTGTCATTGTGAGTGTGTGAGTGTGTGTCACTGTGTGTGTCATTGTGAGAGTGTGTGAGTGTGTCACTGTGTGTGTCATTGTGAGTGTGTGAGTGTGTGTCATTGTGAGAGTGTGTGTCACTGTGTGTGTCACTGTGCGTGTCACTGTGAGAGAGAGTGTGTGTCATTGTGAGAGTGTGTGAATGTGTGTCACTGTGTGAGTGTTACAGGCCCCTCAGTGCCTGTGATCAGTGTGATTGCTCAGCCTCTCCCCCCTCTCTCTCCAGGTGATATCTCGGGCCGCACTCTCATTGATATCGGCTCGGGCCCCACAGTGTATCAGCTGCTCAGCGCCTGTGAGTTCTTCCCGGAGATCATCCTGACAGATTATCTGGAGGTGAACCGGCAGGAGCTCCGCCGCTGGCTCCGCAACGAGGCTGACACCTTTGACTGGACGCCCTACATACAACACGCGTGTGAGCTGGAGGGCAAGGGGTAAGAGCGAGAAAAGAGTGTGTGTGTAAGCTGGAGGGAAGGGGATACATACAGTCCAGCACCTGTGTGCTGGAGTCGATAGAGGGGGAGGGTGAACAGGTGTGGTTATGTGTGCTCTCAGGCTAACTCCTGCCCCCTCTCCCCCTCCTCAGCAGCTCTGCTTGGCCTGCCAAAGCGGCTCGTCTGCGCTCGGTGGTGAGTCAGGTGATCCCGGTGGACGTGCATCGCTCAAACCCGCTGCACCCCCGAGTCCTGGCCGAGCTGGCAGACTGCCTGCTGTCCTGCTTTTGCCTGGAGGCTGTGAGCCCAGACCGGGAGAGCTTCCAGCAGGCGCTGAGGAACTTGAGCTCCCTGCTGCGGCCTGGCGGGCACTGCCTGCTGATTGGGGCTCTAGACGAGTCCTTCTACCTGGCCGGGAGGGAGCGAATCCCGTGGTGCCCGTGGACCAGCCCTTTGTGAGCAGCAGCCTGCAGCACTGCGGCTTCCAGATCCTCACCTTCCACACGTACACGCTGCCGCCCAGCATGAAGGTGGGGGTCGACGACGTGGCGGGCATATTCTTCGTCAAGGCCAAGAAACTGTAGAGAGGGAGGTGAGCGAAGAGATGGAGGAGAGGGGGAGTGGGAGAGGAAGATAGAGATGAAGAATAGGAGGCTTCTTGTTAATGTTTAGTCTTATACAGCTAATTGTTGGTTTGTTTTTCTGATTTTTTAATTGCATGTGTAATGCTGCCATCTGCAGGGAGTTAGTACAAATGACATGTTATATCTCTGAACTGTGTGAAGAATGCAATTCAGATTAATACATTGTGCCTTAAACAAAATCAAACTATCCTTTATTAAAATGCCTCTGTATACCTCTGTATCTGTGTATATGTACTGTACACCCCCTGCTAAATAAAATGATTACATTTTACCCTCGTCTCAAAATGTCTTTTTACAATTCCAGTGCAGAGAACAGTGAAGAACGCAGCCTCTCTCCCTCTCTCAGCACCGCAGGTGAATTTCAGGATTGGAGGGAGTGGGGTTTGCAGAAAGCAAAATAACCCAAGACACAGGCTCACAGAGACACACACTCACAGAGACACACTCAGACACAGACTCACAGAACACACAACAAGCGTTTTCCAATCCCTCTTTCCTTTATTATTGCATGTTTACAAAGTACGCCTCCACAGTAAATCACCTATTTTCCATGATCCCCTTTGTAAGAAAGAGTTCCCAAGCTGCTCCCACACACATCAGGCATTGCTATTATCCCCCTGTATGAATGCGAAAGTGCACACTCCACACATGCAAGGAGCTGTGGCTCTTTGCAATGTTTATTAGTCTACCAGCCCCACCGTCAAAAATGAATCCGTGTGGAGGAGCATCACTTAGAAAAACAACCCTCCAAAAAATGTAAAAATAATAAGAATAAAGTCATGATAATAAAAGCCAAACCACCCAAAGCTGTTGTGCAAATTGAAAGCACAGGACACGGTGTGCTTGAACTGGGACAGCAGCTTTGTTTTACAAGATTAAAGTTCTTCATTACAAGCAGTAAACAGGCTGTTGATTATTCATTTGCAATACAAAAAGAAATCTGCAGGAGTGAAGCAGGCACATGTCCAATAAAGGTGGGAATGGTGGGGTCTATATACCCCCCCTATAGACACTACAGGAGTCTGGGGTCCCCTATAGGACCTTGGAAACTAGAGTAATGAATCGCAAACACAAACAATGTTGAAATCCATGCATTTGTCAGTGTTTTTATACACAAGGACTCCCTGTTACATAAGGACTCCACATATGATGCACTTGAGAGCGATCAGCACCAAACACATCTTCCACCTGTCTAGGTGGGATGCCGTTTGTGTGAATTCTATACCCCAGTGCAGTACAGTGAATATGTTTGGATTGATTCAATGGAAAGGATTACTGTATCTAGGGAGGCTATTTGCTGCAGCCCTGGGGAAGAATGGCACAGTCACAAAGGCACACAAACAAAGGGTCAGTGGGGTCTGTAGGGTCTGTGTTCACACTGAGGGGCTCTGAGGAACACCAGAGTTGAAACAGCAACGCGCAGAGAACCCTCTCCCTACTCTCTCTCTCGCACAGAGCTTTCAGAGCAAAGACGGCTACTATCGCTCTCCCCACTCGCAGTCTCACACAGACCTCTCAGAGCAGATGGTTACTATCGATCTCCCCAATCTCACTCTCTCTCTCTCTCTCTCACAGAGCTCTCAGAGCACAGATGACTACTATTGCTCTCCCCAATCTCTCGCTCTCACACAGAGCTCTCAGAGCAGAGACGGCTACTTTCGCTCTCCCCACTCTCTCTCACACAGAGCTCTCAGAGCAGATGGTTACTATTGCTCTCCCCACTCTCACTCTCTCTCTCGCATAGAGCTCTCAGAGCAGAGACGGCTACTATCTCTCTCCCCACTGTCTCTCACACAGACCTCTCACACCCAGGCCTCTCCACTCTCACTATCACTTGCCAGCACCTAGGATTGTTTTGGTCAACTGCAAAATGAATAGCAGAAATATTTCAGAGTAGGCGATGATCAGAATACAGGGATTTCATTGTTGTGAATA
The DNA here is from genome assembly GCA_030684275.1 of Acipenser oxyrinchus oxyrinchus. Classification (NCBI taxonomy): domain Eukaryota; kingdom Metazoa; phylum Chordata; class Actinopteri; order Acipenseriformes; family Acipenseridae; genus Acipenser; species Acipenser oxyrinchus. The sequence continues at coordinate 22,078,789 of CM060269.1, read as the reverse complement.
TTTCAACGTTGGTGCAGAAACACATTTTAACCCCTTAGGACTTTATGAGGAATTGAAAACAAAGCGCAAATGAAAACTCTTGGAGCACAAGGTTCGTTTGGCACAGGAATCCCATGTTCCAGCCTATACAGAACAATATGAAGCCACAGGAACCGGGCTCGGTGTGGACCGGACTGATTCAGAACCCTACAGCCCCTCCGAGACCCAGTGAAAAGAAACAAAGGCAGCCAAGGTGAAGAATGAACATATTTGGCAAAACAGAAATAATAAAAATATAAAAATAGATATTTTAAAAAGCAGCAACAAAAATCGTATTGGGCAAAAGAGTTAAGAAAGACAGCATCCCTCAGACCAGCTTCCCCAGGCTCTCACCAGAGCTCAGTTACAGGGCTGGCTGCACCTCACAGAGCTGTGAATCTGTAATGGGTCTGAATCTCAACAGCATTCTGGAGGTTCTGGAGCCGAGGCTGGCTGGCTGGGGACACTGCCTGTCTGATCAAGGCAAACGCTCAGTGAATGCAGCACAAAATCATCATAACAACAAAAAAATGATAACAAAAAATAAACTAAACAGAGACTTTTACAAGCAAGAAAGTGCAGAACTGTGCCCCGCCCCTTCCTGGAACTGCAGGCCCCGATTGGAGGGTGATCAGTCATACGACTTCCTCTCCAGTTGAGCTTCTGTTCCTGATTGGTCAGGTGACCCCTTAGTCCAGTTTCAGGCCTCGTTTCTGCGTGTTGAGCAGGTACAGGCTGTCATCGATGAGGAAACTGAGAGAGAGAGAGAGAGAGAGTCAGACTCCCAGGATTTTGCTGGTTTCATTGAGTAGCAGCAATGTGTCAATACCTGTCAGTATAAAAATACAATACACCTGCTGTGAAGGCAGGTACAGACAGGAAGTGTACCTGTAGAACAGGAAGTGCACGGGCACAGTGCTGAGGTGCCAGATGGCGTGAGCGTCGAGGACCCAGAGGAGTGGCGGGAAGTCGAGGAGCTCGAGCAGTGCCAGGCCGTGAAGCAGCAGCACCACCGCGGCACACTTCCACCAGTACGGCAGAGTGCGCCGGTTCCCATAACACCAGCAGAGCCACCACAGCAGGTTAATTATACCTGAGAGGAGAGGAGAGGGTTAATACTGAGAGCAGCCTGCGAAACAGGAGAGGAGAGCAGGGGGTAATGAAGCGCACACACACAGACACAGACATACACGCAGGCAGGCAGGCAGGCAGACACGCAGGCAGGTAGGCAGACAGACAGACAGACACACACAGAGGCAGGCAGGCAGGCAGGCAGACAGGCAGACAGACAAACACACACAGAGGCAGGCAGGCAGACAGAGAGACACACACACACACACAGGCAGACATACACAGGCAGGCAGGCAGACAGACAGACAGACAGACAAACACACACAGAGGCAGGCAGGCAGGCAGACAGAGAGACACACACACACACACACAGGCAGGCAGACAGACAGGCAGACAGACACACACAAACACACCCACACAGTAAACGTACCGATGGCGGTGTTGGCGGCCATGTTGTATCCGTAGTCGAAGTTGACGAAGGTCAGGTAGGAGACGTGAGACGCAAACAAGAGAATCAGCAGCACCCCGAAACAACTAGAGAGATCGGGGCGCTGGAGTCCGAGGGTCCTGGAGAGAGGGTGGCAGAGAGGGGGAGAGAGCAGGGAGATGGGGGGAGAAAGAGAGGGAGAGGGGGTGATTCCCATTCCTGTAGCACTACAACACTGAACCTTTTCTCCTGTATCATTTCGACAGCACTGTCCTTCAGCCTTCACACTGCGCAGATCAGGAAGACTAATTCACACAGCACTGCCTGTCTGATTATACGGATGCTCCTGAGTGGATTATTCTTCTTCTCTATTCACAAGGACGGGCTGGGTTAGGGTTAGGGTCATCACTACTGCCTTCACAGGAATGTGTAGGAGAATGAGCCTGAGGGGTGAGCCTACCTCACACAGCACAGGTAGATGGAGTACAGAATCACAGCCGATGCACAGAAGTAATCCATTTTCTGGTAGAAAAAAAAAGAGACACGCTGGGTTAGTTATTTGAATTTTATGAATAATAAACCAGAGAAAATGGTGAGAATCACTGGATTTCAGCCCTAGTCCTTGCAGTCCGGGGTTTTGTTTTAAAACAGGGAACAGAATTTGTTTTCAATCTGTGTTGGTTTCCAGTGTACATTAAACAGCATGCAGCTGCAGAGAGTGCTCCCCCACACACTAAGAAACAGAAGAGGGGAGCGCCAGTGTGAGAGACAGTGCAGCTGTAGAGTTACTGTACCTGGTAGTCAGGTAGGTGTGTTACTGTACTTCAGTCAGGTAGGTGTGTTACTGTACCTGTCAGGTAGGTGTAGTTACTGTACCTCAGTCAGGTAGGTGTAGTTACTGTACCTCAGTCAGGTAGGTGTGTTACTGTACCTCAGTCAGGTAGGTGTAGTTACTGTACCTGGTAGTCAGGTAGGTGTAGTTACTGTACCTCAGTCAGGTAGGTGTGTTACTGTACCTGTCAGGTAGGTGTGTTACTGTACCTGTCAGGTAGGTGTGTCACTGTACCTCAGTCAGGTAGGTGTGTCACTGTACCTCAGTCAGGTAGATGTAGTTACTGTACCTGGTAGTCAGGTAGGTGTGTTACTGTACCTCATTCAGGTAGGTGTCTGTATCTCAGTCAGGTAGGTGTAGTTACTGTATCTCAGTCAGGTAGGTATAGTTACTGTACCTCAGTCAGGCAGGTGTCTGTACCTCAGTCAGGTAGGTGTGCTACTGTACCTCAGTCAGGTAGGTGTCTGTATCTCAGTCAGGTAGGTGTAGTTACTGTACCTCAGTCAGGTAGGTGTCTGTATCTCAGTCAGGTAGGTGTAGTTACTGTACCTCAGTCAGGTAGGTGTCTGTACCTTAGTCAGTTAGGTGTGTTACTGTACCTGTCAGGTAGATGTAGTTACTGTATCTCAGTCAGGCAGGTGTAGTTACTGTACCTCAGTCAGGTAGGTGTAGTTACTGTACCTCAGTCAGGTAGGTGTAGTTACTGTACCTCAGTCAGGTAGGTGTAGTTACTGTACTTCAGTCAGGTAGGTGTAGTTACTGTACCTCAGTCAGGTAGGTGTAGTTACTGTACTTCAGTCAGGTAGGTGTAGTTACTGTACCTCAGTCAGGTAGGTGTCTGTACCTCAGTCAAGTAGGTGTGTTACTGTACCTGTCAGGTAGGTGTAGTTACTGTATCTCAGTCAGGCAGGTGTAGTTACTGTACCTCAGTCAGGTAGGTGTAGTTACTGTACCTCAGTCAGGTAGGTGTCCGTACCTCAGTCAAGTAGGTGTGTTACTGTACCTGTCAGGTAGGTGTAGTTACTGTATCTCAGTCAGGCAGGTGTAGTTACTGTACCTCAGTCAGGTAGGTGTAGTTACTGTACCTCAGTCAGGTAGGTGTCCGTACCTCAGTCAAGTAGGTGTGTTACTGTACCTGTCAGGTAGGTGTAGTTACTGTATCTCAGTCAGGCAGGTGTAGTTACTGTACTTCAGTCAGGTAGGTGTAGTTACTGTACCTCAGTCAGGTAGGTGTAGTTACTGTACCTCAGTCAGGTAGGTGTCCGTACCTCAGTCAAGTAGGTGTGTTACTGTACCTGTCAGGTAGGTGTAGTTACTGTACCTCAGTCAGGTAGGTGTAGTTACTGTACTTCAGTCAGGTAGGTGTAGTTACTGTACCTCAGTCAGGTAGGTGTAGTTACTGTACTTCAGTCAGGTAGGTGTAGTTACTGTACCTCAGTCAGGTAGGTGTAGTTACTGTACCTCAGTCAGGTAGGTGTAGTTACTGTACTTCAGTCAGGTAGGTGTAGTTACTGTACCTCAGTCAGGTAGGTGTCTGTACCTCAGTCAAGTAGGTGTGTTACTGTACCTGTCAGGTAGGTGTAGTTACTGTATCTCAGTCAGGCAGGTGTAGTTACTGTACCTCAGTCAGGTAGGTGTAGTTACTGTACCTCAGTCAGGTAGGTGTCCGTACCTCAGTCAAGTAGGTGTGTTACTGTACCTGTCAGGTAGGTGTAGTTACTGTATCTCAGTCAGGCAGGTGTAGTTACTGTACCTCAGTCAGGTAGGTGTCCCGCGTGTGAAACACCATGGACCAGAACCAGGCGTTTAGAGACACCTGCAGAGACACAATCAGGAGATGGGACTGCTTGCTTATCTGCATGTGATTACAAAGACAGGCAGGCAGGCAGGCAGGTAGGCTCACTCTCACTCACCATGGAGAATGCGCAGCAAGTGTAGTACATGGGGGACTGCCTGGGCACCGCGCTGCGGTAGCGGATCAGCATGACGAGACAGGCCAGTCCGTTGAGCAGGGAGGCCAGAGCTGAGACAGGCTCCTCAAAGCACAAGAACCGGGTGAAGGGCCACTGCAGACAGAGAGAAGAGCGACATCATCGACAGAGCGACATCATCGACAGAGCGACATCATCCACAGAGCGACATCATCCACAGAGTGACATTAATCGACAGATCATGCACACTGCTGAGTGAACTGGACTCACCTTCCCGTGGAACTGAGGCACTTTGTATCCCTCTGCGAGGTACAGGCCCACTGTGATCCACATGCAGAGGTACCGGCAGTCATCTCGGCAAGTCCAGCCTGGAACACAAGCCGCTAACAATCAAGAGTAATTCAGCCTCCGAGGTGCTTTACATATAACTACTCTATTGTACTGTATTGTACAGGCTGAATTCATTTTATTCTTAATACAAAAGGGCAGTAAAACGTGACTGATGGGTAACGTATAACGTATATACCTGAGTTTTAAGTGTTTTTCAACACATGCTAATCCTGCCCTCTAGCGGCGCCCATCCTGTGGAACTTCTGTGTTGTCAAAAGGATCCAGAATGCCCAGACTCGTTGCGACACCAGGGGGAGACCGTCTCCTCCGCCCCCCCTAAATATCCACTAAAAACTACATCTCCCAGAATACCATGTCTTCAGTAACTAGGCAATAGTACACGAAGAAAATCCACCCAACAAAGCATTATCCAATCTATGGTTAGCCCTGTTACCTTTACAGCCAATCAAAGTAAGAATTAAGAAGATGTGAAAGCTACTCGGAGTCATTGTTAGCACTGACAGCATTTGGTTGAACCGCGAACACTTGCGTGAAAAAAAAAAAAAATGCAAATCGTACCAACTGCAGAAAGAAAGGTGCCTATGCTATTAAACCAGGGGTCTCCAATCCTGATCCTGGAGGGCTGGTGTCCCTCCTGGCTTTTGTTCAAACTGTACTCTAAATTACTTTACTGGACCAACTAAGTGCTTATTGGAAGCTTAATTTGTCCAACTAAGTAATCTGAGGTACAGTTGGAACAAAAACCAGGAAGGACACTGGCCCTCCAGGACCAGGATTGGAGACCCCTGTATTAAACTGAACTGTTTTATAACATCTGGATTTCCTAATGTGTGTATTTCCTTATTTTATTTTGCTGTGTTGTGAGCTTGTAAGCTAGTCCATGGGGTTTTCTAACAAGTTAACTGAGATGAAGAATTTCATGTTAAATACAGGACCCAAGTAACGTAATTATTTCCAGAGTCATTGTATCAAACCTCAATGAAAAGAATGTGCTGCCGAGCTGATGAAGAACCTTGCGTGCAGCACACGCACATGCACACGCACACGCACACACAAGTGTAAGAAACCCCACTGCAATGTGTTTGTATTAATGCTTATGAATGATGCACCGAAAAGGGGCTAATAAAAACTCTGATGACCAGTTTGGTGCATAATGTGGACTGAATATAAACAGTACTTCACATATTTCATTGAAAATGATGTCCCTGCCAAACAACATGGGTCTTAATGGGGAATCACCGTGGTTAAAATGTATTATGAAAAAATATGATTTAAGAATGCTATTTGAAAAAAAATTCTTGGTATTAGAAATTTAAATTGCAATGCGTTTCATATGCAACAGCTAACGTCAGTCAATGTGATTAACAAGTACATAATACTGTTGTTTTTAACAACCCTTCCCCTTTACTTCTTTATTCGGTCATTCTGCATGAATTCAAGCAGAGCTTCCCACCTCAAGGTTTAGATTGTGTTTATATTTTGTGTAGTGGAAGATGCAGGTCAGGTATGAAACCAGGCCAAATATATCATGTCAATGATATATTTACACCCCTTTTGTAGTGGGGGGAGGGATAGTCATAATTGAAACAAGTCTCATTTTGGAGTGATTTTGAGGATCTAAAAATGATATTTAGAATGTCAGTAGCCCTATGAAAGCACCAGTACAGATAGCCAGGTAGGTCATCTGTAGAATTCATTCAAAATAAGAACCACTGCTGTAGTATTTCTGTGTTACTGGGGGCCTTAAAATTGAAAAATTGTCCAATTGTCATTTTAAGTGCATGTTCCTTTTAAAGTAGAAGAGATGTCACTTTCAAATTGCTCAGGTGTGCTCACAATTTAACTGACTGTCTGTATGCAGCTCTGCTGCTTTCTGATTTAATGACCCCACAAAAAGGCTTCAAGATGAAAGTATCGAAATTGGCCTTTGAAGGGCTGAAATCCCCTGTGGCACACGAGTTAACAAACTGACCTTTGGTGGGCTTTATAGATGAGGATTTGAAGGGCTTGTGGTAAAACAATTGACTAAAGATCTGACGCTGGGCACAGTTCAAACTAAAAATGAAAATAATTTATTTCGGGCTTTGCCTTCGGAACAAGGAACATTGGAACAAAAATTAACATGAGAAACCCCACTGACACGTGCGTATATAAAAAGGACAGTATTATTAACATAATAACAACCAATAATAATAAGGAGTTGTATTGAACTGTCCAATCAGAGAGATGGATGCAGTTACTGGGTGGAACATGAATGATTAGCTGATTCATGTTTGACAGTGGTTATGACAAGCGATCTGGAGAGTTGGAGAGCTAAGTGGAGTGACTGAGAGTGTACATATCTAGATTTTAATAATTTGTTGAAAATAAATTAGTCATATATCTCATTACATATTTTATATAGTCATGTCGTCTATAAAAATACATTTTTAAATATATGCCTATTTTCTGAAACCGGACTTCCTGTGTAGTTTTTCTGAATGAAATGAGATGAGATTTTTATTTTTTTATTACAGACTACAATAGACAGAGAATAAGTTTAGGGAGAGACAGAGAGAGAGAGAGAGGCAGAGGTGTGAGCAGAGGAAATAAGATAGAACAACTAAGGGAAAGATTGTGTGAGACTGCTTTGCATTTCATGGATAGTACAACTCAAGAGTTACGAACACCAAACTTACGAATTGACTGCTCCACCGAATCCCCATTTTCAACCGGAAGTACGCAATCACTCAACCATGCGTGCAATGCAACCAGATAGGCGCTCCTATAAGCGGTGAGCTGGTCATGGAGGAGGCAAGATTACTGTACCAACAAATGTATTCAGAAAGGTGAGGCAGATTTCAAAGCAAGTATGGGCAATTTTACTGGGAACATTTTAGTTTTAAACAAAGCAGATTTTTTTTTTTTGTCCAAGCCAAAGGAGGCTGAATGACTGAGCGAGCTGCAGGAATGCATTAAAAACAAGCACAGTTTAAATCTGCTACAGTTACGATTTCAATTTAGCCGTTTTCCATTTATAGTACTATTTTAAAGACTTTAGAACTGTAACAATAGGAGTATTGCATTACTGTGCTGTATCCTTGTATTATTCTTCAGATTGAGGGTGTAGATGGCAGGTGTCCACATTTACTAAAACCATTGAAAACTCATTTTCAGAGTTACAAACAACCTCCATTCCCAAGGTAAGTCTAAGGCTGTATTGCACATATACTGCATGCAAGTAATACACAATGAACTGCCTGAATCATTACCTTTTAGAGGCAGACCCCCAAAAAATCAGATGAGGATCAAGGTGCTGTTGCCACAGCATCAAATGCACCAGCCATGCAAACTGAGCAGTGAAGAAGATGATAGACATAAGTGATTCAAATCTACAAGTCCTGTCCTCACAGGAAATAGAGAATCAATCTCATGTTTATAAACTCAAAGAACGTAGGCAGAGGCCAACTCACAAAAGAGTGACAGAGTTAAAGCGCTTACCTGATGCAATGAAGATGACCTGCACACCTGTTAGGAAGCTGCTATCTGATCTTTCCACAGGCAGTGTGAGGGAGCTGGAAGCACAAGGTCTCCTTTTTCAGCTTAACTACGTTTGTCTTCTGTTTGGCCTCGTTCTCAAGAATCTTGAAAAAGATCTGAAACCAGTGTCTGACTGCCTACAAGATCCTGAATGCAGTTTAGCCTCTGCGTGTATGCTTGGAGATAGCACTTTGAATGGGAAACTAAGGGAGACTTCTGAATTTGAAACAGTGGAAGGAAGTTCATTCTCTGGCTAGAGAAAATGATATTGGTGAAGAGTCTTATACAATGCAACCAAAACCAAAAAGACTATGTCTACTTCCTGCCCATTTCAAGGACTGTGTTACAGAACATGTAACTAGTGAAGAGGCATCCCTATTGACATCAGAGAAATACCGTGTCAACTTACTTACCAGTCATTGGCAGAAGTGTAACTCAGACACAGCTTCAGTGAAAATAATAGCATTATGAAAGGCACAAGCAGTTTGGATCCCAGAACTTTTCTCAACGCTTCAGTGCTGAAAGCATTTGCTGAGCATTACAAATGTGACAGTAAGAAGTCAGATATGAAGAGCACACAAAAGTTGATTCACTGCTGCCTAGCCACAAGATTGCTTTTAAATTGCCATTACCGTCCCTCTATCCAGTGCTGCTGCGGAGCGTACCTCTTCATGCATGAAGCATTTAAAAACATTTTTCTGATCTTGACATTCTTACTGTGGCAGTGTCTTGGCTAAACAAGTGGATCTCGATGCTGTTGTGGAAAAATGTGCTTGTAATCATCACAACAGACGAATCCAGCTGATGTAGGGTACCCATACTTTATAAAAAGTAAGCAATACTGATTGCTCATTTTGGTCACATTATGAAAAATAATTACTGCTATTTGACTTCAGTTGGAGTGGAGCACCAGATAACTTTCTCTTGAATATCATTTATTGGCAGTGAATGCATAACATTGCGAGTCACCTAGGTCATTTTGAGTTTACTAAAAACAAAAAAATCGTGAAAATATTCTGCACCAAAAATGCTCCTGCTTTCGTAATTTATCTTCCACTGGGTTTCCCTTCCCTTATCCTTAAAAAAACAAACCTCCGCCTCCCAAGCCCGTCTGTCGGCCACCCCTTCGTCTCCCCTCTTCCAAAATCCTGGAGTCTGCATTGTTGCCCAGGGCAACAAACAAAAACCAGCTTATCACCCGCAAACAGCACGCAAACGTTAGCGTGTTAATGCGTTTTATTTCTATAAGGTTGAATGATCGGAAAGGACCAGAATAAGCCACATTAACAAACGCTGCGTAAAACAAAAGGGAATGCAAACATATTACTAATGCATGGAAGATAATATAAATATTAGTATAATATAATAATGCCGTCGGTGTATTCTTGTGAAATGCGTTACATCCTGATACAACGTTACTATGTATCATAAACTACACCACACAACTAACCCCCTTGCCCATTCGGATAATGTGATGTTATTATGCAGGTCTCTGCAAGGAAAGAGTTACTACACTACTTGCCCTGCCGTGGCTCCTGCTTCTGTCTCAGATGCCTACCTGTCAATTTCATGTAGCGTGGCTGCGCGGACAGGAAGCCTCCGAGCGGAGGTCCGGTGCAGTTGGCTCGGACACACTCTTTCACACAGTCCCGGTAAAAGGGCTCCTTGTCGCCCTGGGACCCAGAGACAGGGGCCAGCAGAAGACAGCCAACCAGAACCGCGGGGAGCAGGCGGGCTGCGGGGAAAGCGTTTACCCAGCATTGGGCTCGGGCTAGCCGCATCCTCAGCTCGGTGGAGACACGAACAGAACAATGCACGAGCAGGGTGATCAAGCCATCCAATCCCTAACCAGCAGCTCGCCTGTGGATCCACTTCAATCTTGAATTCCACGAGACTCACACAGCATAACAAGGGCTTGGACTTCTGTACCCACCGCTTCCTATGTGTCAGTGAACCTGCTCCCCCGCACACTCTGAACACACAGTTCCGCGCTAACAACACTACGTTCTGCACTGTTGCATTTCTTCCGCAAGGTGGAACCCTGAGCGCATTTTTATGTTACAAAGAAAGTATTGCATCCTACCGAGTTAAAACCACGACATATGTATATATTGCAGTTAAAAGAAAACGAAAATTCAAAACACGCCTGACGTTTGCCCTATAAAATACAATACAATACAATTTACATTTCTATAGCACTTTACATCCCATGGATCCAAACCACTTACCAAAAAAAAAAAAACAATAAATAAATACAAATTGAAACCATTCAATGAAAAACAGTCTAATACAAAATTGTATAAAATGTTTATTTAAAAAGCAATAAAATTGTGGTTTTATTTATAAAATTAGGAAAAAAGCTACGATAAAAAGCTTACTTAAAAACAAAAAAAGCTTAAAACCTAGATTTAAAAGTCGTTCAAGTCCAGCTTCCCTGAAAAAAATGGGCAAATCGTTCCATAATTTCAGACATTTATAACAAAAGCCCTTCCTCCCAATTTTTACTTTATTAACCTTGGGAAAAAGCCAACAACCCTGCATTCTGTGATCTAAGATTGTGATTGCATGGGGTCTGCAGTTCCTGTAAATCAACAGGCTCCAGTCCATTCAAGGCTTTGTAAGTTCAAAGCAGAATCTTGAAATTAACTCTAAATTGCACAGGGAGGCAGTACAAGGCCAACACAGGGCTGACGTGTTTACTTTTCTTGTACCTCGTTTCCACGGACAGCCAACTCGAGTGCAATCGAACTGGTCTGAATTCTCCCAGAACTGAAAAAGGAGGCGCCTCCGTGCTTTTCCGAGTTTCCCGAGTTATCACGTGAGTTGGGCAGGAAATACTTGCGAGTTAAAGGCCAAAACGCGGTTAGACTGTATTACAATCAAATTGTCAATGATTTAAAAGATATACAGTCAACTCCCGATTATCCGGGGGTGGATTAACCGGTTTGCGGATTAACCGTGGTAAAAAATAATAATAGAAAAAATAATAATAGATCGTGTATTTGTGAAAATTAAAATTATGTACTACAAATCACCGAAAACATCTATCAGAAGGCGTCTATTGTTTGGAACAATACAATACAAGAGACTGAGCAATGATGACATTGTGAGGTCGCTTGGCGGAGAGGAGAATGACAGCGATAGTGAGGGGGAGGGGCTAGCTAGCAAAAACAAGATCACGCATGGTGCTGCGCTTAATCACCACTGTCTGCTGGACTATTTAGAAAGTGAAGAGGACAGTTTGCTCAGTGACAAACTGATGTTGCGTAGGCTTCGTTCTAATATTCGAAAAAAGGAGACCTCAGCTAAGAAACAGACAACATTAACAGACTATTTTAAAATACAGTAGTGTAACCTTTTGGCCGTTTTTCGTCAAGCAATTTATGTGATGTTTTGTGTTCCTAAACTATTGTACTTGTATTATTTTTACACTTTTGGATGACGTCTGTAGAACGGTAAATGTGTTCCTAAATATTGGATGTAATTTTAACTAAATAAGTTTACATTAAATCAATTTTGTACCACGTTTTGACTAGTTTTGTTTTGGGTTATCCGTGACCTCCTCCCCCCATTGCCCCGGTTAATCGAGAGTTGACTGTATCCATATACCTCTGGCAGACTGGTATGCAGAACACGGAAAGAAGCGCTGGGCAAGGGAAATCATGTTGTCAGCTGTCAAAGTGGATAGGAGAAAGGCATATGAAGCCCGAAGCCCACAGCCACTCACTGCGCCTGTTACTGTTATGTTAAGCATTCTTCGTGTTTTTTTTTTTTTTTTAAGAACATAAGAACATAAGAAAGTTTACAAACGAGAGGAGGCCATTCGGCCCATCTTGCTCGTTTGGTTGTTAGTAGCTTATTGATCCCAGAATCTCATCAAGCAGCTTCTTGAAGGATCCCAGGGTGTCAGCTTCAACAACATTACTGGGGAGTTGGTTCCAGACCCTCACAATTCTTTGTGTAAAAAGTGCCTCCTATTTTCTGTTCTGAATGCCCTTTATCTAATCTCCATTTGTGACCCCTGGTCCTTGTTTCTTTTTTCAGGTCAAAGAAGTCCCCTGGGTTGACATTGTCTATACCTTTTAGGATTTTGAATGTTTGAATCAGATCATCACGTAGTCTTCTTTGTTCAAGACTGAATAGATTCAATTCTTTTAGCCTGTCTGCATACGACATGCCTTTTAAACCCGGGATAATTCTGGTTGCTCTTGTTTGCACTCTTTGTAGAGCAGCAATATCCTTTTTGTAACGAGGTGACCAGAACTGAACACAATATTCTAGGTGAGGTCTTACTAATGCATTGTAGAGTTTTAACATTACTTCACAACACTTCTCACAATATCTCCAAGCATTTTGTTAGCCTTTTTTATAGCTTCCTCACATTGTCTAGATGAAGACATTTCTGAGTCAACATAAACTCATAGGTCTTTTTAATAGTTCCCTTCTTCAATTTCACTATCTCCCATGTGATATTTATAATGCACATTTTTATTGCCCGCATGCAATACTTTACACTTTTCTCTATTAAATTTCATTTGCCATGTGTCTGCCCAATTCTGAATGCCGTCTAGATCATTTTGAATGACCTTTGCTGCTGCAACAGTGTTTGCCACTCCTCCTATTTTTGTGTCGTCTGCAAATTTAACAAGTTTGCTTACTATACCAGAATCTAAATCATTAATGTAGATTAGGAATAGCAGAGGACCTAATACTGATCCCTGTGGTACACCACTGGTTACCTCACTCCATTTTGAGGTTTCTCCTCTAATCAGTACTTTCTGTTTTCTACCTGTTAACCACTCCCTAATCCATGTGCATGCATTTCCTTGAATCCCTACTGCGTTCAGTTTGAGAATTAATCTTTTATGCGGGACTTTGTCAAAAGCTTTCTGGAAATCTAAATAAACCATGTTGTATGCTTTGCAGTTATCCATTTTCAATGTTGCATCCTCAAAAAGTCAAGTAGGTTAGTTAGACACGATCTCCCTTTCCTAAAACCATGCTGGCTGTCTCCCAGGATATTGTTACCATATAGGTAATTTTCCATTTTGGATCTTATTATAGTTTCCATAAGTTTACATATAATAGAAGTCAGGCTTATTGGTCTGTAGTTACCTGGTTCGGTTTTGTCTCCCTTTTTGTGGATCGGTATTATGTTTGCTATTTTCCAGTCTGTCGATACAACCCCTGTGTCAACAGACTGTTGCATGATCTTGGTTAGCGGTTTGTAAATAATTTCTTTCATTTCTTTGAGTACTATTGGGAGGATCTCATCCGGCCCAGGGGATTTGTTTATTTTAAAAGCTCCTAGTCCCTTTAACACTTCTGCCTCTGTTATGCTAAAGTTATTTAAAATTGGATAGGAACAGGTCGACATGTGGGGCATGTTGTCCGTGTCCTCCTTTGTAAAAACCTGTGAAAAGTAATCATTTAATATATTTGCTATTTTTTTTCTTCATCTATGATTTTGCCATTTGTGTCTCTTAGACATTTGACCTCCTCTTTGAATGTTCTCTTGCTGTTATAATATTAGAAAAATATTTTGGAATTGGTTTTAGCCCCCTTAGCAATATTGATTTCTATCTCTCTCTTGGCCTTTCTAACTTCCTTTTTGACTTGTGTTTGCAATTCCAAGTACTCTTTCTGTGTACTTTGTTTTTGGTCCCTTTTAAACGCTCTGTAAAGTGCCTTTTTTCGCTGAATATTTTTTTTTAATTGATCTATGAAACCATTTTGGCCATTTTGCTTTAGATTTAGATTTGTCTACTTTTGGGATGTAATCGTTTTGTGCCTCTAGTACTACATTTTTCACCACCTTTTTCTGTGGATGTTTTCTCTATTTTACTCCAATCTACTTCTGTTAGTCTCTGTTTCATACCTTCATAGTTTGCTTTTCTACATTTGTAAACCTTAGCTTTAGTCATTACTTTTGGGGTTTTAAAAAATATTTCAAATGAGACCATGTTGTGGTCTGAGTTTGCCAATGGCTCTCTGACCTCTGTTTTAGTTATTCTGTCTTCATTATTTGAAAAGATTAAATCAAGGTATGCCTCCCCTCTAGTCGGTGCCTTGACAAATTGCGTTAGGAAGCAGTCATTTGTCATTTCTACCATTTCAATTTCGTCCGTCGTGCCCCCACGGGTTCTCCCATTTTATACGGGGGAAGTTGAAATCCCCCATTAGTATGGCTTCTCTTTTTCTACACGCATTTCGAATGTCATTGTATAACAGATTATTTTGCTCAGCGTCTGAGTTTGGCGCTCTATAGCATGCTCCTATTATTATGCCCTTTGAATTTGTGTCCATTATTCTGACCCATATTGATTCTGCATTGTTTTCTTTGTCCTGATTTAACAAATGGGCTTCAAGACTATTTCTTATGTATAGCGCTACCCCTCCGCCTCTTCTGTCCTGCCTGTCTTTCCTATATAGTGTGTACCCACTAATATTATATTCGTCTCCATCACTCTCAGACAACCAAGTTTCTGTAACACCTATCACATCGTAGTTACTTGTTAGTGCAGTAGCATCAAGTTCTAACATTTTGTTTCTGAGACTTCTAGCATTAAGATAGATACATTTAATAGTTGTCTTACCTGAGTTGTTGTCCTTGTTTTGATGTGGTCTCCCTTCTGTTTTTTTGTTTTCTCCCCCCTTCCTTTCTAGTTTAAATGCTTCTGGACCTCCTGTTAGTAACAGCCAAAATTGTTTATGCCAGACATGTTAGAAAGTCTGTAAGAAATTGGCTGTTATTGTCGATACGCTGTGGGTATACTAGACACCCACCGTGCCGGTATCGCAAAGTCCATAAACAAAACAAAACGTTAAAATCAGTTAGTTCTGCACCATATAAAACAGAGCTGATTTTACCAGTGCTTGCTAGTGTAACTGATTAGAAGGCCTGCTTTGTTGTTCTCCAAGTTGCTGCAGTGACATTGTAGATGCTAGTAACGTGTTACTGTAAATGAGGTACAAATGGAAGCGTATATAAGGACAATAATAAAGGGCCTGAAACAGAGCCCTGTGGAACCCTACAGACAACTTCAGACAATGGTATTAGAAAGACAAGACCTGACCAAGATAAAACCACTGCAGACAATCCTACCAAACCTGGCAGACGATTCAATAAAATACTGCAACAGAGAGGCTACAGGCCTTTTGACAACACCACACCACAACGAAAAAAAAAGAGAAAACATGTATTTTTGATACCAGCTGTTCACACTGCCTGCGATGCGACGACGACACTGAAGCGATGCGAAAAAAATAGGATTGGTGACTATTTTTGCGAGTTAGCTGTATAACAGGACAATCATACGTGTGTTTTTTTTTCCAGCTCATGATACAATCAGAAGAGAGTCGCCTATCACATCGCGCGCGCCTGTCGCCACTGGTGTGAAAGGTAGTGTCGCAACGAAAGTACCATTTTATTGCAGGATAAATTGCATCGTGTCCGGGGTGTGACCTTCATTCTTAATAACTTTCCCCCTGGCCAGCCATGGTGTTGTAGACAGCTTTTCAAAATGAAAAGCTGTTCCTTTACGCTCATCATCAGGATTCATGATGTCGAAAAGTGATTTGAAAGACTTTCGTCGCACTGAGCTCTTTGAGAACCTTTTAGGAATTTCAGCCAGCAGAAAGCCAAGATTTGCAGGGAGCGTGTTAAATGCATGTGGAATGCAGAGCGCTAGTGAATGGCAGACGCATTTGACC
The DNA here is from genome assembly GCA_030684275.1 of Acipenser oxyrinchus oxyrinchus. Lineage (NCBI taxonomy): Eukaryota > Metazoa > Chordata > Actinopteri > Acipenseriformes > Acipenseridae > Acipenser > Acipenser oxyrinchus. Next base: position 22,062,927 of record CM060269.1, on the reverse strand, counting down.
TGGATACAATTTGGGGCTTCAGCAGCAATTCTCGACCAAACAGAATTGTGTTCTCCCACCATGACTGATGTGCCATCGCTTCCAAAACCGATACATTCTGACAACTTGAGGTCAATACTCTCAATGCATGCTTTCACAGCTTTGAATAAATCTTCCCCCGTTGCCTGTACAACAGGAAGCAGGTCGACAAAAGCAGAAACTATAGCGCATTCCTTCTCACGGAAATATCGTACGACCATGCACATTTGCTTGTCAGTGTACAGATCTGTTGACTCATCAATGAGCAAAGAAAACTTCTTACCCTTGACATTGGCAACAAAGTCCTCTTTGAATGCAGGAGAAACAACTCTTGTTATGAGCTGTGTGCGGGGTGGAGTTGGATTTTTCAATTCGACATGTTAAAGCTCTTGGCTGGATGGGTACTCTACACAGCTTACAAAATGTGTTTTCTGTGGCATTTGATGCTTTTGAAACCCAAACACTTAGAAAAAAAGGTTATATCTAGAACCATTAAAGGTTTGTGCACCGATGTCATAGGAGAACCTTTTCTGGTTCTTCAAAAATGCACTAAAAATAATTTTAATTTGAAAATTCCTCTATATCATAATAACTCAGGCCAAATGTTCACAGACATACCCACGGTTCATTTCCTTCCTAATTGATTGTGGGATAGGTCTGGTAAAATTTGTGTCCAATGCTCTTGGTATTCTGCACTTTGGCCAATGTGTGGAAATAGGCCCAGGTAGTAGCGTGCACTTTCCTCAATCATTTTTGACCATACCATGACAGATTTATTTTTCTTCAGATGTCTTTTTACATACTCGCTTAATGGAGGCAGTGGAACATTCATATCTATGCTTTGGCCTGTGAATAAAATAAAGTAAAAAAATCACAACAATAAAATAATTAAACTGTTTAGATGACTCCCATCCATCCATCCATTATCATACCAGCTTATTCCTTTAGAGGGTCACAATGAGCCGGAGTCTAACCCGGTAGACACAGGGCAATACAAGGCAGGACTACACCCTGGAGGGGATGCCAGTCCATCACAGGACACCACACACACACACACATAGAGGGCAATTTAAACAGCAGGTCTTTGGACTGTGGGAGGAAACAGGAGTACCTGGAGAAAAACCACAATGCAAACACATTGGGGAGAACATGAAAACTCCTAGATGACTCTCGTACACATAAAAAAAAATACAATGATCACCACAGTACAAGACATAGTGACAAAAAATAAATAAATAGTTTAAAAAAATAGCTTATTACTAGTCATGTCTATCATTTTAAAGCTTTTAAAACTATCAATTATGAATCAATTGTTTTTACATGACAATTACTTTAAAATGACCTTTATACATGCTACTTGTGATGAATACAGTCTCTGTTTCTGTCACTCTCTCACATGTTTGCATTTCATTTGGAGGGTTTTTTTTCCAATTAGATTTTCCTGTGGGTCTGATTTTGGTTCGGTCCATACATCTCCCTCCTCCAACAAAATTAAAATGTCACCCCACGACTGGCTTAAAATGGCGTCATCGTTCATTTCCGTTCCATCACTTTTGAGTACAATTCTCATTGGCTTGGATACATTCAGTTTCAATGAGGCTTTGAAAATCTGAAAAAAAAGATAAGAAAACAAAGACAATAAATTTAAACACAAAGGTTATGTAAGCTTTTGCTTTTACAAATGGTTGTTATATAAACCTAAATGTTACATGTTGGCATGCTTTTCTTTTAAAGTAAATGGTTTGGTTACCTTTGTCGATTAGTTCCTGAAGCGTGTCTGTCAATACCAGCTTCTTTAGCCGTCTGCAGTCCCACACTTTAAATTGTGGCATTGTTTACTAAAACAATAAGGTTTAATTAAAAAAAGAAAATATATCATTTTAAATCATTCTGAAACTGGTTTTCTTTCAAATTGAATATTCCATCTCCTGCATAAAAACAGAAAGAAATAGAATTAATTACAGACCTTTCATTGGACATAACAATTATTAGTAAATAGATGTTAAAAAAGAAAACAAACGAAAAAAGTATAGAGTGTTATTGTGCCAAATTCGCGTCTTTTTTTCTTTCAATATGATACATTTAAACATTACACTTGAATTGGTGTGTAACTGCATGAACTTAAAAAAGATAAATAACTTACATTTAATTGAATAATAAAATGAAAACTGTCTAGGATTAAAGTGACCACTATTTAATCCTTATATTGGGAAAGTATGGCAATATGTGAATATTGCCATGGAATAAATTAGGGGGCGCATTATGTTATACCATTAACTCTAGGTTTTTTATTTTTCACGCAGTAACACAACACATAAAAATACAATAATCTGTTACATTGCACCAATGCTGATGCAAAAAAAACAACAAAAGACAAAAAAAAAAAAAAACAGGACAAATCTCTTTCAACAAAGGAAACAAGTTGCGTAAATAACTTACCCTCAAGGCCTATTGTATTTCTTTGCGGGTAACAACCAAAACAAGCTCAATTCTGCCAAAAAAAAAAAAAAAAAGCAGCTTAAATGAGACTTTTTGTACCCTATTATTACATATAAAATTATATTAAATATAATAAAATGTATTGAACATTATATTAAGAAGATGAATGACTTACCTCAGACCAGAGATGCTTTACCTCAGGAAAAAAAAAAGAACCGTTGGCAACTTCGAACAGCTGAGCGCGAGCCGAGCCTGAGCGTGAACCTGTGCCGAGCCTGAGCGCGAGCCGGGGAAGTCCTGACCAGCCGCTGTCCCAATAGGGCTTATCGATGCTAGTGTTTAGTTGCTATTTAGTTAAACATTATTTGACAGATCCGTGTTTGTTTTCAGTTTCATCTATCGATGTGTGTGTGTGTGTCTTTCACCGCTAAAATGGGTGATTTTGAAATAATCCAGCAGTGTGGAGTAGTGGTTAGGGCTCTGGACTCCTGACCGGAGGGTTGTGGGTTCAATCCCAGGTGGGGGACACTGCTGCTGTACCCTTGAGCAAGGTACTTTACCTAGATTGCTCCAGTAAATGGGTAATTGTGTGTAAAAAATAATAATAATGTGATATCTTGTAACAATTGTAAGTCGCCCTGGATAAGGGCGTTTGCTAAGAAATAATTAATAATAATACTTAAAGTTGAGATGTTCTGTTTTGTAGGTAAACTAATAGGACAGTGATATTCAGGATGTGTGAAAAAAGCGTTTAACAATGCGTTCATATTACAAAGGTCTAAACACCAGTGTTTACAGAATCCCTTATAAACACTGCTGTTTAGGAATAGAACACCTCTCTGCATCAATAAACACACGCCATTTAGCTTATAAATGCGTCACACGCTCTTTGGTTTTACAGTGCAGAGTACACACAGCACACCTACAATGATTTCATAATGTAAATACACGGGAAAAAAAGAGATTGAAAAAAATAAAACATGAAAAAATAACACAATTAAAAAAAAAAAATTTGAAAACGCGCCCCCGGTCTGAACTCTCCCCAGTCGCTGCAGTCATTAAATGAAAATGCAAGTTGGTTGTGGGAGGATTGTTTTTGCAGAATTATCAAGAACCCTTTTCTGCATTTTAGCCTGCTAAAGAACCATCTGATAAGGTATAAGGTTCTTCAAAGGACCTTGACAACATCCAAAGAACCATTTAATAACCATTTTTATGTGAGTGTGGTTAACAACAACAACAAAACAAGACTATGTTTTTTGAACTGGTAAGGATATTGTTTTGATATTTATCAGGATTAGTGCGCCATCTAGCGTTGGGGAATGAGTATCGTAACAGATAAACTGTTATGATCACATTTGAGAAGAAATCTCAAATTTATACTAAAAAAAATTAAATTAATTTGACAGACAAAAAAAGCCAAAAATATACCAGAATGCCAACTGTTATTTTCAAAGCCAAACAACCAATGAAAAATGCCCAAATTGTAAAATCTGTCTTTAAAGAAAGCCAATCCATATTCCGCCATGATTTGGGCGGGAAAGGCAGATGTAAAGTGACTTTTAATTGGATAAATTATTACAGCATACTATTTTCTTTAAATTAATTGGTTCTCAATTCATTTTAAGTGATCTGGTTGGCCAAATTAGTATGCAGAATTACAACACGTATCAAAGTCAAATTGGAATGTGTACTAAATATTTGAAACACGCACTAAAATAATACGTTTAATTACATTTTTATCCGGATGCCCTTCCATACTGAATCCCTTTGCACCCGCTTTGACAAAACCAGCTGAGCCCGTGTAGATAAAGTAAAGAGATCGTGTGGACGCATTAAAGCCCGACTAAACAAAATGAGTTCAAGTATATTCAAATTAGGTTCGCGATTTTCAATATAATATTACAAATAATTACGGTTACGCGTAAATACGTAGGCCTAAACATACACACCCTCTCGAATTGATGAATGAGTTCATGAATTAGACAACTTATTAAACCAAACACGACAACATTCCTCTGCATTTCTAATAGTTTTGTATCCATGTATTCATAACAATAAAAGGGATATTTGAATAACACATACACAATATTTTACGCAACTTCCAAGCTACGGGGAAGCTCCAGGGTTTTTATTTTCACTTTGGCAACGTTTGATCTAATATTCAGTGGCATTTTACTTTAAAAAATGTGAATAAATGATCTTATTGTCTTTGTAATTTCTTTTCTATACAAGTATAGTTATTACATTACACAGTAGCTATTCAATAATTCACACCCCAAGAGTCTATTTTATTGCTGATTACTGCTGCAAATCTAGCCCCTTTTCTGCCTAAGAAACGGCATCCTCTCTGATTTCCACTTTCCATCTCGCTCTGTCTCTATCTCTATGCTATCCTTCAGTGTCCAGTCTGCAAACCAGGCCCTTCCTGTATGAAAACATTACAGATCTCAATGTTTCAATTTATGAAATGATTACTTCATAGAATCTATTTTTTTTCCACAATATTTAATTTCTTTCCATTTAATATGACATGGTATTTGTTTTGTATATATTTTTTTTTATTGCAGTTTCTGCTTGGATCATTGGTGAGCCGTGATTTATAGATACTAGGAATTATTTTCAGCCACTTTTTACTGTTAAGCTAATACTGTTAAAGGTTTTGAAATGTTAAATATCCTAGACTGTGTGCAATAAATGAAGCCCACTAATCCGCTTTTCTGAGTTTTGTTTAGAAGCTGCCCTGATTACAGAAACAGGAATTTCCTTTTGAAGTAGTTATTAAGCAGGTAAATACTAATCCATAGGAACACGAGAAAGCGTCTTCTGACAGTCTAAATTAGATAAGTACGCATTTTAAGAAGGCTCATTCTTTGCTGATCTTGGATTATTATTATTATTATTTTTTTTTTTTTGAGTCAACAGTGTAGGCTGAGACATGGACCAAGCTGTAATAAGATTAAATCGTATTCCTTTTCCGATCAAATGAAATGCTGTCACTTCTTTACTTTTGAAAGGAATACTATTTAATCTTCCTTAATGTAAGGAAGCATACGCATTATGTAAAATGCGCAGAGACGCTTTCTCATTATCATTGATTGGTACTGAAAAACTGCATAGACAAGGCAGGAAATGTCATCATACAGTTAACACGTTTTTAACAGGTTCCTGTCTGTTTTAAGTGATATCTTAAAACACGTTAAAAAGGACATTTGGAAATAAAACTATTTGGAGAAGCTTAAAGGGATCGACCCCACCCCCAGCCCCCCAGTAATGCGAGTCCTGACATGTGCCTATTTTGCTGAAGGAAAAACACGTTTTTATCAATGTGTTGCTTTTCTTCTATTAAACTAATAGCTGTGATAAAGTAAAATATAGCGATCACACATATGCAACAGATAACATTAATCCTAAATATAATTCTAAATGTGTTGATTTAAACACCTTGGTGTTTATTTTGTATACGCTTTGACGTGTTTATGATTTGTAACCCTATTTAAACATTTGTACGCGTTTTTAACAGGGCTGCTGTTTAAAATCTAAACATTAAACTTAGCAAAAACGCCACAGATTAAACACATAACGTTTAACAATTATTTAGAGTTCCAAATGACTAAACACCTGATAACTTATAAACACTGCTGTTTAGGAATAGAACGTTTCTATTTTATTGTACACACATTCCATTTATTATTATTATTATTATTATTATTATTATTATTATTATTATTATTATTATTATTTATTTATTTATTTATTTATTTCTTAGAAGACGCCCTTATCCAGGACGACTTAATATTTAGATATTAAACGCGTCACACGTGCTTTGGTTTTGCAGTGTAACTATCAATGTAAATACATTTTTTAAAGAAATTAAACGGGCATCAGAAGACCTAAAACTATTGTATTTCATATTGCTAAATACAACATAAAATGTATACTTAAAGAAATACAACATGAATTTCACAATGTGAAAATAAATAGTTCATACATTATTGTGTATGATTCACTAACATACGTTTCTTAGAGGGTACCTGTGGTGAACCGAAAGTGAATATAGACTTATTTCAAAAGAAAACATGTTTTCAAATACTTTCGTCATATTTCACAACTCCTCCTAGTGTTGTGATGGGAGGCTGTGTGGTCCAGTGGTTAAAGAAAAGGGCTTGTAACCAGGAGGTCCCCGGTTCAAAACCCACCTCAGCCACTGACTCACTGTGTGACCCTGAGCAAGTCACTTAACCTCCTTGTGCTCCGTGTTTCGGTTGAGACGTATTTGTAAGTTATACTCTGCAGCTGATGCATAGTTCACATACCCTAGTCTCTGTAAGTCGCCTTGGATAAAGGCGTCTGCTAAATAAACAAATAATAATAATAATAATAATAATAATAATAATAATGAAGGGCTATTTTGAGGCACAAAGAAGAGTTTAAACCACAACACGCTTCAGTGCACTGCGTTGTAAACAGGGCACGGTGATGTGACAGGACAGTATTGATTTCTGCAATTGTCGCCTATAGCTACACACAAAGCAAAGTAATTTGCACCCAGATATACAAATATCACAGATGAAGAGAATAATGCAAACACTATACAATGGTACCTGTATGAGCCGTTATTGTTAGACTACAGTAGTTTAACCTCTATGGGCAGCGAGAGTGATGATTCAGTCGAGGATAGGATTGTAGTTATTACATTACACAGTAGCTATTCAATAATTCACACCCCAAGAGTCTATTTTATTGCTGATTACTGCTGCAAATCTAGCCCCTTTTCTGCCTAAGAAACGGCATCCTCTCTGATTTCCACTTTCCATCTCGCTCTGTCTCTATCTCTATGCTATCCTTCAGTGTCCAGTCTGCAAACCAGGCCCTTCCTGTATGAAAACATTACAGATCTCAATGTTTCAATTTATGAAATGATTACTTCATAGAATCTATTTTTTTTCCACAATATTTAATTTCTTACCATTTAATATGACATGGTATTTGTTTTGTATATTTAAGTCTCCAGATTTGCACGGCGCTGTACAGACGCTTTTTAATGCGACTGGTCGTTCAAACTTCCCTTTAGACCCATCAAGTGTCATTGTACTGTAATAAGTATATGGTAGTAACACAGCAAGCCTACATTAAAATACAATATTCTGTTACCGGTAAATACTAGGCCTGGTTTCCAAACCCTGTCTATCCCGTGCCTGGGTCCCCGAAACTGCGACTCCACGAGGAGGGAGACTCGTGCCATTTCTACCTGTTGACGTGTACTCTGTTTAATTCGTATTCGGGATGAACACTTTATGAACCCGCTGCCTATAATTTTGAGATAAAAATCAAGGATGGTGAATAATGTTTCATGAATACGGTCCAATAAGTGCACAGAGGTAGTGCAGGGAGAAAGTGGCACGCTCTTTTTGCTAAGTGTGTAAAATACAGTCTGTCTCGAAGTCTTTCTGTTTGTAAACTCTTTGAAACTAAACATGTATCATTTTTTTTGTGTGTGGTTTTGCTAGATAGTAAACGTTTACTCCAGTTTTAAGCTCTGCAGGACAGCGTGTTTGCCTGTTTTGAAACACGTAAGGTCTGTGTGCAATTCCACAGCCTGCCACTCCCAGGCCCTGCGCAGAGCGCGCTGCGCGCCCCCGCCCCCCGGGAACCACAAGGAGACGAGGAAGTGCTGGGATTTAAAACGAAGAGAAGAAAAGTGCTGGAAAGAAAAAAAAAACAAACAAAAACACACACACACACACACACAGAAGAGAAACAAATCGTAAAACAACCAATCTGAAAATCATGCAATAGAGGCGGTGCGGGCACCATGGAGTTTGCCAGAAGTTTGGTGCTGATTGTGACGTTTCTGACAGGGATTGCGGGCGCTGGCGGCAGAGAAGGTGGGTGATGTTGAAAGTTTAGGGGCACAGTTTGTAAAAGTATGTTTACAAACTGGTGTACGTGGTGTGGGGCTGTAATGTAGGCGTAAGTGAGATAGTGAAAGTGTTGTTTGGGTGCTGGATATTCTGTATAGCAGGGACGCTGAAAACATCATAATGTGAGAGTTTAGTTTTTAATCGAATCACTTCTTTTAAGTGTGCAGTACAGAGGCTGGATTGAAAACCTGTTCTGCAGCTTGACTGACAGCTAGCAATAACCGCGTCTTGTGCGCAAGCAGCGCCGCTGATACGCAAGTTTGCACAAGGAATGCCTTTATTGTCTAAAGAAAACTGGCATTTGTGGAGCCAATAAAAGTAATTGATTGATTGATGTTGCACGTACATTTGTATGTATATTTGAGAAGTGCTTCTATTTGTGATAGGACAAGGTTAGGACAGGACACTGACAGTTTGAATTGTGTGTTTACAGTAGTGGTTGGGCATATGACGGTGGGGCATGTGCGCATATATGCAGTGTATTTAAGTCTTCACACCAATAATTCACAGCAGTAATGCAGGCACAGTACTCTCCGGCTAAGAGAACACTCCTCGGAAAGCAAGCGAAGTGTTCTCTAAAACGGAGTTAGCCACCAGACACAATATGAATCAATCAATCAATAAATAAATATGAATTACATGTTGATTAAAAGACCACTATAAGAATACAGTCCCAGGTCTGACATGTAGATTATAACAGCAGCAAGCTGGAATCGGCTCTCATGTAGCTGACTGGCAGGGGGCTGGTACTGTTGCTTTAATTAGAAGCCTCCAAAAGAGCGCTATGAGGCGAGATTATTATACAGTTGGGTTTTTACTGGAGCAATCTAGGTAAAGTTCCTTGCTCAAGGGTACAGCAGCAGTGTCCCCCACCTGGGATTGAACCCACGACCCTCCGGTCAAGAGTCCAGAGCCCTAACCACTACTCCACACTGCTACCAGTGATGTCAAGCAGAGGAATCAAACAGGATCCGGCTGTGTGCCGGGGGTCTGGAGGCCGGCTTCTCTCACAGGCCAGGGGGCCTGTCTGCAAAACACCAGGAGGGGCAAGCGAGTTCATAATAATTCAACATGCACTTTCTCACCAACCAACCTATATGGCAGCTGAGCTTGTTTCCATTCTTCAAAGCAGGGATTCGCTGTTTAGCCTACTTTGTTCATTCTCTTTGATTCATATAAGCATGACACAAAGAGTTAAAAACAATTTCACTTACAAAACAAACATAACCCTTTTAGTGGAGCAAACCGTAGTGAAGTGACGCTGGTTAATGTATGAAAATCATTTCAGGTTTACTCTAAAGGCCCTGGGATTGCAGTGCCACTGGATGGATGAAGGTATTCTGTAAGTTAATGAATACAAAAATAAGTCACTATCCAGGGCACAGGCACTGAGATCAATGAGACTGGAATCTGATTGGCTCTGGTAGTTTACTTTTTATTGTTTATGAAGTCACACTCCTTGTAACAGACATTTCAAAGGTCAGCAATTCAGGTTCAGCGGCTACAAGATCGCTGCACTCTTGCTGGGAACAAACACAGTGGTGAACTGGAGGGGGAGAGGGGAGAGGAGAGGGGAGGGGCTGAACTGTGCAGCTGAATTGAAATAGACAACATTTCAGTGGATGCAGTAATATTGTAGTTGAGGAGGCGTGAGTGGAACGTTGACAATAAGCTGGGTTTTTTGAGTGCTCTTCAAAAATCACCACAGAAAATAAAAAACTCACCTTCTGATTTAGAGCCAGCTTATTGTCAACGTTCCACTCACGCCTCCTCAACTACAATATTACTGAATCCACTGAAATGTTGTCTATTTCAATTCAGCTGCACAGTTCAGCCCCTCCCCTCTCCTCTCCCCTCTCCCCCTCCAGTTCACCACTGTGTTTTTTCCCAGCAAGAGTGCAGCGATCTTGTAGCCGTTGAACCTGAATTGCTGACCTTTGAAATGTCTGTTACAAGGAGTGTGACTTCATAAACAATAAAAAGTAAACTACCAGAGCCAATCAGATTCCAGTCTCATTGATCTCAGTGCCTGTGCCCTGGATAGTGACTTATTTTTGTATTCATTAACTTACAGAATACCTTCATCCATCCAGTGGCACTGCAATCCCAGGGCCTTTAGAGTAAACCTGAAATGATTTTCATACATTAACCAGCGTCACTTCACTACGCTTTTGCTCCACTAAAAGGGTTATGTTTGTTTTGTAAGTGAAATTGTTTTTAACTCTTTGTGTCATGCCTATATGAATCAAAGAGAATGAACAAAGTAGGCTAAACAGCGAATCCCTGCTTTGAAGAATGGAAACAAGCTCAGCTGCCATATAGGTTGGCTTGGTGAGAAAGTGCATGTTGAATTATTATGAACTCGCTTGCCCCTCCTGGTGTTTTGCAGACAGGCCCCCTGGCCTGTGAGAGAAGCCGGCCTCCAGACCCCCGGCACACAGCCGGATCCTGTTTGATTCCTCTGCTTAACATCTCGCCTCCTAGCTCTCTTTTGGAGGCTTCTAATTAAATCATGGATAACGATGCGTTTCTGTAATGGATCGCCACTGCAGTCCCTGCCAGCTGCGTACAATCAGACTGGAGTTCGATACTCTTGCATGGAGATCAGTGGTAGCATCGGGTCCGTTGCAACTCATACCCCTTCTCAACTGGCACATCCGACCTATGAGGGCTCTGTATGGTATGGTACGGGTGCGGGTGGTTCTCCACTGGCTATTTGTCAAGCCAAGCGAGAACCAAACCGTGAAACTCCGGCCTCAAAAGACATCTGAATCTGGCTCGAGCTGGGCGGGCCAGGGCGGGTTAAGGGTTTTTGTCATTACGTTGCATCAGTCACTACACTCCAGAAAGACAAACGACAAGCATGGCGGGCAGCGAACGTGATGAGAGAAAAGTCCAGCCTTGGGACGCTGAGGAAGTGCAGGCTCTTTGAACCGCAAGTGTTGAAGGTTTCATTTTTTCACCTCAGAAATATAGCTAGGCTTCGACCTTTGCTCTCTGTATCTGTGGCTGAAAACCTGGTTCATGCGTTTGTTTTCTCTAGGATTGATTATTGTAACGCCCTGCTCGCTGGTGTCTCTAATAGCATTCTCATTGCAATATGTTCAACATTCTGCGGCTAGAATTTTGTCTAGGTCACACTCTAGGGGTCACGTTACACCTGTGCTGGGGGCTTTGCATTGGCTGCCTGTCAGGTTTCAAGTGGATTTTAAAATCCTTCTCCTGACCGACAAGGTTCTCCGTGGGCTGGCTCTGCTTTATTTGTCAGATCTTTTAACCTTTTACACACCCACTCGCAACCTCCGCTCCACCAATCTTAGACTGCTGTGTGTCCCTTCTGCTTGCCTGCGCTCTATGGATGACAGGGCCTTCTGTTGCTATGCCCCAAAACTGTGGAACTCCATTCCGTTAGAGTTCAGGGATTCAGCAACTTTAAGTGTTTTTAAATCTAGCTTAAAAACGTACTTTTTTAGAAAACATTTTTACGACTCCTTTTCCTTGTTTCTGTTTTCTTTTCTACTTGTTATTGTTTTTGTTGAATTTATCGCTCTGAGACGATTGCTTTCAAGGGCGCTATATAAAATAAAGTTTATTATTATTATTATTATTATTATTATTAGTATTATCAGGAACAAAGCAAATCAAATGCGATCCATCAGTGATCTCACATACAAGTCTCAGTTGATAGTGTTCTGAGCTGGCATCCGTGTACAGATGTTAGTATCTGAGCTGAGCTTAGTAATTACTTTGTACAGCACAGAGATACAGCTAGTTTATGTAATTCCTTGACCAAATTTGATCTTATTTCCTTAGCATGATGCATGGCATGAGACAAAGCACATTAACATTTAACATCAGAGTTTCTGCTTTACTTCACCATGGTCAGCAGAAACCCAAGAAGTTACATTTAAGAACAATGCTATGAGTTTTGCTCATTTCTCACATGCAGCAAAGCGCTATACCCACACATCACAAGGTCGAACAATGAGGCTGGTGATTGCAAACTGCTGATGTGCACCAGCTATGTACAGCTTGATTTTAAGAGTTAATTACCCCGCGTTGATTCAGAGCTTACATTAAACACAGGAAAATCACACAATGTTTACAGACAGATTCAATGATTCTTTTACCATTTAAAGGGGCAAAATAAGCAACGGGTTGCATAATGGAAAAGAACAAAGGATTATGGTACAGTAACAGCTTGTGCAATTTCACTGGAACAAACACCGCCCCACACCGGGCGTGTGTTCATCAGAAATAACCTGCGTGCTCCATTTCTATAGTGTATTATTAGGTTTTCAGTGACACTTACCTAAAGTTCTAACATGTCCCTTTTAGCAAAAAGTAAATGGTTTTAATTGGTTTGATTATGGTCTGTATATAGGCTCAAAACAGCTTATTAAGCAGAAACAAAGGTTTTATCATCCCTCCAAGGCCACAGCTGCACTCTGAGTTATTAAAATCCAGTTACTCCCTACAAGGCCAGGGAAAGAGTTTCGAAATCCTTACGTAATTCCCCCTTCTGAACCCTGGCCAAACGCCAAGGGTTCAAACATGCTTACCTGGGCAGCGTGATGGGTCTGTCTTAGGTTGTCAGGTCTGTTTTACCCAATCTTACCCATCCCGGGCTCCATTGCCTACATTGTACCCAGTCGTTACCCGACAGACACCCATGAGTTACATAACTTACAGCAAGTGTTTCAGCTGTTGCTGCAAAAGCAGACCCAGTTGTTGCCTACGGTCCCTTACTATTTTAAGTGAGATCCAAACTATTTCCTGATCATCCTGTTTTATCCTTGTGCACAAAGAAAATAATTAAACACTTAATCCTTATCATTAGTAATCTATTTTTTTAACTATGTTAATGCTTATTATATCCCATAGGTTGTATGTTAGTATACCCTCCCACTTTGACCTTCTCCACATTCATACCACAAGTTTATTGCTCCCAACACTTCTCACACATCCATCCTCCCTAATAACACTCATCCAAATACCATCTTCCTTTACTATTCTTGTGGTGTAATAAACTTTACAACCCATTTCCTTTTAATATCCCCATGTTAATTATCTATTACGCAGATCAGAATATTTTAGAAACTGGAACTATAACTATAAGAATGATCACTATATTTTATCAAGGGGCGTAAAAACTTTACAATGCATTAATAAGACCTCACCTAGAATATTGTGTTCAGTTCTGGTCACCTCGTTACAAAAAGGATATTGCTGCTCTAGAAAGAGTGCAAAGAAAAGCAACCAGAATTATCCCGGATTTAAAAGGCAAGTTGTATGCAGACAGGCTAAAAGAATTGAATTTATTCAGTCTTGAACAAAGAAGACTACACGGTGATCTGATTCAAGCATTCAAAATCCTAAAAGGTATAGACAATGTTGACCCAGGGGACTTTTTTGACCTGAAAAAAGAAACAAGGACCAGGGGTCACAAATGGAGATTAGATAAAGGGGCATTCAGAACAGAAAATAGGAGGCACTTTTTTACACAGAGAATTGTGAGGGTCTGGAACCAACTCCCAGGTATATGTTGTTGAAGCTGACACCCTGGGATCCTTCACGAAGCTGCTTGATGAGATTCTGGGATCAATAAGCTACTAACATCCAAACGAGCAAGATGGGCCAAATGGCCTCCTCTCGTTTGTAAACTTTCTCATGTTCTTATATGCTAAATAAATACTAAAATAGTACCTGCATGACTAATCACCTATTTGTAACACATTGGAAACAATTCCTTTTCTTTATAGAGTATGAATTATTTTGATAACATCTGATTTCACTTGGACCACAATGGGGCATTGACCTTCTTTTCTCACCTGGGAATGCGTGTTTCACCGAAATTTCACTGGAACAAACACCGCCCCACACAGGGCGTGTGTTCATCAGAAAAAACCTGCGTGTTCCATTTTTATAGTGTATTATTAGGCGTCCCGTGACACTTACCTAGTTATAGCGTGTCACTTTTAACAAAAGTAAATGGTTTTAGAACCTGTTTTAATTGGTTTGATTATGGTCTGTATATAGGCTAAAAACAGCTTATTAAGCAGAAACAAAGGTTTTATCATCCCTCCAAGGCCACAGCTGCACTCTGAGTTATTAAAATCCAGTTACTCCCTACAAGGCCAGGGAAATACACAGGAAAGAGTTTCCAAATCCTTTTTTGAACACCATTTGTTTGCACATCTTTTGGCAAACCGAGCTAATTAACAATAATAATTAATAACAACTGTCTTTCATTGCGTGTGACGTCAGTAGCGTGTGACGTCGCTTAACCCCACCGTGAGAGGTCAGTGCGGCTCTGGCGCAGTTCAGTTGAATAGTGGAAAATAGGGATCACATGGAGAATTGAATGATTTAGGGTACTCCAGAGAGTAAGAGTGTGATAGTACTGCACACAGTCAGAGTGTGATAGTACTGCACACAGTAAGAGTGTGATAGTACTGCACACAGTAAGAGTGTGATAGTACTGCACACAGTAAGAGTGTGATAGTACTGCACACAGTCAGAGTGTGATATCTAGAGAGTAAGCGTGCTCTGTTACTGCAGTAGAGTGCGTGTGACATGTCTAACAGGTTAAGTCTGTCTCTCCAGTCTGATTTTAACTGAGTCAGGAAACAACAAGAGCCTTTGGATTGTTGTGCGATTGTATTATTGCAGGGCTCAGTGCTCATGTGTTGCCAGGGAGAGATTAGGCGTGCGGCGAACTGGGGAATGAGTGTTTTGTTAGCAAAGACACATTTATAGTATGAAAAAAATAATAAAAATAATTATTATTATTATTTATTTCTTAGCAGACGCCCTTATCCAGGACGACTTACAAT
Organism: Acipenser oxyrinchus oxyrinchus; assembly: GCA_030684275.1. Taxonomy (NCBI): domain Eukaryota; kingdom Metazoa; phylum Chordata; class Actinopteri; order Acipenseriformes; family Acipenseridae; genus Acipenser; species Acipenser oxyrinchus. The sequence goes on along the minus strand of CM060269.1, from coordinate 22,047,710 downwards.
TGTTACAAGATATCACATTATTTTTACATACAATTATATTATTTTTTACATACAATTACCCATTTATACAGTTGGGTTTTTACTGGAGCAATCTAGGTAAAGTACCTTGCTCAAGGGTACAGGAGCAGTGTCCCCCACCTGGGATTGAACCCACGACCCTCTAGTCAAGAGTCCCGAGGCCTAACCACTACTCTAAACTGCAACTTTGAAATCATTTTGAGTATCTGATGTGCTTCAGGCACCTTAACAAAATAAAGTTTACACATTTTGAATTAAGAAAGATGCCAGAGTGGTCACCAGGGGATTGGGCCTCCCTGCAGGACATCAGGGGTCTGTCTGCCCCCTGCTCCCCACCCCCTGATTCCCGCAGCCCCTCCCCGCTGCTGGAGAGACACAGGAGGGGTAACTCTCTAATCTGGCTTTCGGCTCCGGCCTGTTGCTATGATACCATGTACAGTCATCCACAGAATGTGTCCCTCAGACGAGTTTATTAGAGCAGCTTTCACTGCATTGTGATCCAGAGAGCGCCGAGCAGGGATCAGAGAGGGAGTGTGTGTGAGAGAGAGAGAGAGAGAGAGTGGGGGCTGTGGAGCGGATGACTGTATAAAGGGTTGTGTGACCCTCTCCCCCGCACACGCAACACAAAGTCACAGAGAGGCATTGAGAGGGGCGTGCCAGCAGGGAGGGGGAGGCGCTCCACGAACATCCTTTATTAATGAAAACTAATTACTAACTATCAAGCCACCAAGTGCAGTTGATGAAATCATTAGATTAGGTGCATGAGATACATTTAAAAAAAACAAAACATATATTTGAAACATGAAGTTATGACAAAGTGTGTTTCAGTATGCCGAGAGCTTACTTGATGGCAGATAGTTTCATAGATTTAAACAGAAGGCAGATGCTTGGGGAGAGGGAGGCCGGTGTGGTGGACACCTATAAATACTGCCCCCCCCCACACACACATTCACAATCTGGAAAACCCTACACCACCGCAGGAAGCGTGGCAGGAAGTTATGCGGTATCATTTTCCTGCTTGAACTTGAACCACACGCTCACAGGAAGTCATCAGGAAGAGATTAAAGCTGACAAGGGCTTATTAATACCTCCTTCCACCCCCGCTCCAAGCATGGGTGCTGGGCACTGTGTGTGAGTGTGTGTGTGTGTGTGTGTGTGTGTGTACACAGATTTCTCTCAGACTGCCTCTCCCTCCCCCTCTCCCTCCCCCTCTCTCCCTCCCTCACACCCTCCCTCTCTCCCTCTCTCTCTCTCTCGCAGTGTGCACGGGCACTCTTATGAAGCTGGCTTTGCCCTCCAGTCTGCAGAATCAGTACGAGATTCTGAAGAAGCTCTACACTGGCTGCCAGGTGGTGCAGGGAAACCTGGAGATCACTCACCTGCAGGGGGAGCTCGACCTGGACTTCCTGAAGGTGCGGTGGGCTTTGGGTTTGGGTTTGGGTTTGTGAGGGGAGTAGCTGGAGAGTGGAGAAGCACTGCAGCCCTCTCTCCCCTCCCTCGCTCTCTCTCTCTTCTCCTTTCCTCTCCCTCCCTCCCTCTCTATATGGCATCACTGATCTCTCTCTCTCTCTCCCCTATCTCTCTCTGTCTCCTCTCTCTCTCCCCTCTCCCCCCTCTCTCTGTCTCTAGGGTATCACGGAGGTGCAGGGCTACGTTCTCATCGCTGACACGGTCGTCGATTTCATTCCTCTGGAGAATCTGCGCATCGTCCGTGGCACTCAGCTCTACCAGGACACCTTCGCCTGGCGGTGCTGAACAACAGGGGCTGAGAGAGCTCGCATGAGGAGCCTGACTGGTGAGGGAGAGGGGAGACGGGGAGAGACAGAGGGAGAGGGGAGACAGGGGAGAGATGGGGAGAGACAGGGAGAGGGAGACAGGGGAGACAAGGAGAGGGAGACGGAGGGAGAGACAGAGGGGAGAGACAGAGGGAGAGGGAGAGGGGAGACGGGGGAGAGACAGAGGGAGAGGGGAGACAGGGGAGAGACAGGGGAGAGACAGGGAGAGGGAGACAGGGGGGAGACAAGGGAGAGGGAGAGGGAGATGGGAGGGAGAGACAGAGGGAGAGGGGAGACAGAGGGAGAGACAGAGGGAGAGGGGAGAGGGGAGAGGGAGAGGGAGACAGAGGGGGAGAGACAGAGGGGAGAGGGAGAGGGAGACGGGGAGAGACAGAGGGGAGAGGGAGACAAAGGGGAGAGACAGAGGGAGAGGGAGAGGGAGAGGGAGACGGGGGAGAGACAGAGGGAGAGGGAGACGGGGGAGAGACAGGGAGACGGGGAGAGATGGGAGACGGGAGACAGAGAGGATGAGGAGCCTGACCGGGGAGGGACGGGGGGGAATAGACCGATATCCAGTGAGAAAGGGAGACAGTGTATTATACTGTAGAATTAGTTATTTTTTCCTGTTCTACAGAAATCCTGCTAGGAGCGGTGAAGATTTCTGGGAATTCTCAGCTGTGCTATCCAGAGACTGTTAAATGGAAAGACATTCTGGATCAGGGCAACAAATACAATGTGACCATTGATACAGCATCACGCACATCAGCCTGTGAGTAGGGAAGAGAGGGGAGTGAGGGAGTGGGGGGTAGGGAGAGAGTGGGGAATGGGGACTGAGGGAGTAGGGGAGTGGGGGGTGGGAGGTAGCGGAGTGGGGGTAAAGGAGTGGGGGAGTGGGGGGTAGTGGAGTGAGAGGAGTGGGTGGAGTGGCAGGGTAGGGAGTGGAGGAATGGGGTAGGGAGTGGAGAGGAGTAGGGGCTGGGGGTAAGGGAGTGAGTGGGTGAGTGGGGACGGATAAAGGAATATTAGGTTGGGAATGTAAGAACATTCTCTTTCTCTCTCAGGTGCAACGTGCTCTGCAGCCTGTAATCAGTCCTGCTGGGGGAATGGAGAGCAGTGCTGTCAGACATGTGAGTCTGTCCTGCCTCAGTCCTGTGTGTGTGTGTGTGTGTCTGCCTGTCTCTGTATGTGTTTGTGTGTGTGTGTGTCTGCCTGTCTCTGTGTGTCCACATGTCTGTCTGTGCTCATGTGTAGCTGCATGTCTCACAGTCTTTATGTCTGTCTTATTCTCTGTGTGTTAAATGTGTGTTTTATTTTAGCTACATTGTGTAGGTGTTAGTGCTGTACATGCTTTATGTGCTGATGTATCAATGCCAGTGCTTGTCCTTCCTCTACAGTGACTCACCAGTGTGCCTCGGGCTGCCAGCGCTGTAAGGGATCCCTTTCCAGTGACTGCTGCCACCAACAGTGTGCCGCCGGCTGCACCGGACCCAAGGACACTGACTGCCTGGTAAGAGAGACCAAGACCGAGAGACCCACACTGTCAGCCTGACATCCCTGCATTCACTCACTGTCAGCCTGACATCCCTGCATTCACTCACTGTCAGCCTGACATCCCTGCATTCACTCACTGTCAGACTGACATCCCTGCATTCACTCACTGTCAGACTGACGTCCCTGCATTCACTCACTGTCAGCCTGACATCCCTGCATTCACCCACTGTCAGCCCTACTTACAGACGCCATAGAGCTGTATCTTCCCTGAAACATATTCTTGATTATAAAAGTGAACCCCAAAGTTTCTGACTATAAACTGAAGGTGAATCCAATATTATACCAGTCATATCTATCTAGTCCCCACGCTGTGCTAGGGTAGTTGTGTCTGATTGTCCCCATGCTGTGCTTGGGTAGTTGTGTCTGATTGTCCCCCCGCTGTGCTTGGGTAGTTGTGTCTGATTGTCCCCCCGCTGTGCTAGGGTAGTTGTGTCTGATTGTCCCCATGCTGTGCTTGGGTAGTTGTGACTGATTGTCCCCACGCTGTGCTTGGGTAGTTGTGTCTGATTGTCCCCACACTGTGCTAGGGTAGTTGTGTCTGATTGTCCCCCCGCTGTGCTAGGGTAGTTGTGTCTGATTGTCCCCACACTGTGCTAGGGTAGTTGTGTCTGATTGTCCCCACACTGTGCTAGGGTAGTTGTGTCTGATTGTCCCCCCGCTGTGCTTGGGTAGTTGTGTCTGATTGTCCCCCCGCTGTGCTAGGGTAGTTGTGTCTGATTGTCCCCACGCTGTGCTAGGGTAGTTGTGTCTGATTGTCCCCACACTGTGCTAGGGTAGTTGTGTCTGATTGTCCCCACACTGTGCTAGGGTAGTTGTGTCTGATTGTCCCCACGCTGTGCTAGGGTAGTTGTGTCTGATTGTCCCCACACTGTGCTAGGGTAATTGTGTCTGAGCCCCACTCTGCTTCTCTGTCAGGCATGCCGACACTTCAATGACAGCGGCACCTGCAAGGAAAACTGCCCGCCCCTGACTGTCTACAACCGTGTCACCTTCCAATCAGAGCCCAACAAGTACAGGAAGTACAGCTTCGGAGCCACCTGCGTCTCTGAGTGCCCATGTGAGTCTGCCACGTATCACTTCCTGTCCCTGCTCTCTCCCTTCCGTTCTTATTTCTGCTTTCTTAACCTTTCTCACTCTTTCCCCGCTGTCATTCCCTCTTCTCTCACTCTCTCTCCTCTCACCCCCTCTCCTCACCTCTGACCCCCTCTCCTCCCCCTTTCTCACTCTCTCCTCTCACCTTTGTCCCCCTCTCCTCCCCTCTCACCCCCTCTCTCACTCTCTGTCTTCTCACTCTCTCTCCTCTCACCCCCTGTCACTCTCACCCCCTCTCTCACTCACTCTCTCTCCTCTCACTCACTCTCTCTCATCTCACTCCAGATAATTATCTTGCCACGACTGTGGGCTCCTGCACTCTGGTGTGCCAGCCTAACACTCAGGAGGTGATAGTGAACGGGGAGCAGAAGTGTGAAAAGTGTAACGGCCCGTGTCCTAAAGGTGAGCACCCTTTGCGTGTGACTGCACTGTGATTGTGTATGAAGTGTATTCCCTTGCTGACTCCTGTGCTCCTCAGTCTGTGATGGTCTTGGGATGAAGTCCCTGAGAGGGGTCCTCGCTGTCAACTCCTCCAACATCGAGCACTTCGCCGGCTGCTCCAAGATCTTCGGGGACCTGGCCTTCCTGCCCGAGACTTTCCAGGGGTGAGACTTCCAACCAGTGCCAGACAGGCACTGCCCTCATGCTTACTGAGAAAATAAATCAGATGCCATGTTCGTTAATGTTTCTTTTTTATTGTAATCAGTGATCCAGCAACAAACACATCAGCCCTGGACCCGACAAAACTGAATGTGTTTAAGAGCCTCACAGAGATCACAGGTAAGAACTTCCTGCTCCGGACATAGTGTATTCTACAACTGAGAGGCCCTGGATCTCCACCCTGTGTTATTGAGGGGCCCTGTGTCTCCACACTGTGTTATTGAGGGGCCCTGTGTCTCCACACTGTGTTATTGAGAGGCCCTGTGTCTCCACACTGTGTTATTGAGGGGCCCTGTGTCCTCCACACTGTCTTATTGAGAGGCCCTGTATCTCCACCCTGTGTTATTGAGGGGCCGTGTGTCCTCCACACTGTGTTATTGAGGGGCCCTGTGTCCTCCACACTGTGTTATTGAGGGGCCCTGTGTCTCCACACTGTGTTATTGAGGGGCCCTGTGTCCTCCACACTGTGTTATTGAGGGGCCCTGTGTCTCCACACTGTGTTATTGAGGGGCCCTGTGTCTCCACACTGTGTTATTGAGGGGCCCTGTGTCCTCCTCACTGTGTTATTGAGGGGCCCTGTGTCTCCACACTGTGTTATTGAGGGGCCCTGTGTCCTCCACACTGTGTTATTGAGGGGCCCTGTGTCTCCACACTGTGTTATTGAGGGGCCCTGTGTCTCCACGCTGTGTTATTGAGGGGCCCTGTGTCTCCACACTGTGTTATTGAGGGGCCCTGTGTCCTCCTCACTGTGTTATTGAGGGGCCCTGTGTCTCCACACTGTGTTATTGAGGGGCCCTGTGTCCTCCACACTGTGTTATTGAGGGGCCCTGTGTCTCCACACTGTGTTATTGAGAGGCCCTGTGTCTCCACACTGTGTTATTGAGAGGCCCTGTGTCTCCACACTGTGTTATTGAGGGGCCCTGTGTCTCCACACTGTGTTATTGAGGGGCCCTGTGTCTCCACACTGTGTTATTGAGGGGCCCTGTGTCTCCACACTGTGTTATTGAGGGGCCCTGTGTCCTCCACACTGTGTTATTGAGAGGCCCTGTGTCTCCACACTGTGTTATTGAGGGGCCCTGTGTCTCCACACTGTGTTATTGAGGGGCCCTGTGTCCTCCTCACTGTGTTATTGAGGGGCCCTGTGTCTCCACACTGTGTTATTGAGGGGCCCTGTGTCTCAACGCTGTCTGATTGAGGGGCCCTGTGTCTCCACACTGTCTGATTCACTTTCAGGTTTCCTCTACATCGAAGCCTGGCCTGATAACTGGACTGATCTGAGTGTCTTTGCGAACCTTGCTGTGATTCGCGGACGCATGCTGTACAGGTGAAGTCATATTAACCCTGATTTGATACGCACTGTATTCATTCTGATCTCCCTTCATCCCTTCTTCTCTCACTGCCCCCCTCTCCCTCTCCCTCCCCCTCCCCCTCTCACACTGTCTCCCTCTCCCCCTCACTCTCCCTCTCCCTCTCACACTGTCTCCCTCTCCCGCTCTCTCTCACTCGCTCTCCCTCTCTCTCTCTCCAGAGGTGTGTTTGCGCTGGGAGTTCAGAACTTGAACATTGAGGCGCTGGCTCTTCGCTCACTGAAGGAGGTCAGTGGGGGTCTGGTTCTGATCCACCAGAACCCAAGGCTCTGCTACACTCCCACAATCCCCTGGGAGTCCATCTTCAAGAACCGGAAGCCAGAGGTCATCCAGAGTGCTAACAAAGCAGCTGAGCTCTGCGGTATGACAGCTTCCTCTACGTCACTACCTGTGCTGTCAGCTAATTCCTCTTCCTAAGCTCCTCCTGTAGCATGCCTCTTATCACTGATTGGTTCACCTGCACGTGGCTCTCTGATTGGTTGATTTTGGATTGTTCCTCTATACAGCGGCAGAGGGGAGGGAGTGTCACCACCTTTGCACCAATGGGAGCTGCTGGGGGCCAGGACCCAGCCAGTGCTTTTCCTGTGATGGTTTCCTGCGTGGACTGGAGTGCGTGAAGTCATGTAATGTACATGAGGGGTAAGAGGAGAGAATACTAAAACAATGCCCCTGACTGTAAGAGAAGCCCTAGACACTGCTCCTGACTGTAAGAGAAGCCCTAGACACTGCTCCTGACTGTAAGAGAAGCCCTCGACACTGCCCCTGACTGTAAGAGAAGCCCTCGACACTGCTCCTGACTGTAAGAGAAGCCCTCGACACTGCTCCTGACTGTAAGAGAAGCCCTCTACACTGCTCCTGACTTTAAGAGAAGCCCTCGACACTGCTCCTGACTGTAAGAGAAGACCCCGACACTGCTCCTGAGTGTAAGAGAAGCCCTCTACACTGCTCCTGACTTTAAGAGAAGCCCTCGACACTGCCCCTGACTGTAAGAGAAGCCCTCGACACTGCTCCTGACGAGGGATTGCTTTTGTTCTCTGCAGGGATGTCCGGGAGCACGTCAACGGCTCCCGCTGTATTTCCTGCCACTCGGAGTGTCTGCCGCAGAACAACAGCTACACCTGCACCGGCCCGGTAAGACTGCAGCCTGGGGGACTGCGCTGGCATGGGGTAGGCGTGTGCAGGGTGAGGGGAAGGGGGGTCTTGTGGGAGGGCCTGACCTCTGACCCATCTCTTGGCAGGGTGCTCACCAGTGTGTAGAGTGTAGTCACTTCCAGGATGGGCTATCCTGTGTGGAGAGGTGTCCCAGCGGGGTGAAGGGGGAGGACTTCGTCACCATCTGGAAATATCCCAATGAGAACAACGTGTGCCAGTCCTGCGAGAGCAACTGCACTCACACGTGAGTCCCGCACACACACACATATACACACATAAATGCACACACACACATACACACCCGCACACACATGCACACACACACGCATGCATACATATACACATATACACCCATACATGGACACACACACACAATCCAAAATTTTGTTTCTGTCCATGACTTGTTTGTGAATTATTATGGTCTCCCTACAGGTGCGCCACGTTGGATGAGAAGGGCTGCCCCATCAACCAGAAACCAGGGTAAAACCACACAGACCAGTGGAGGCTGCAAGGGAGGCAGCAGGAGGGTGATGGGAAATGTAGTTCTGAGAGGTCCATGCGGGTACATGGGAAGCCATCTTGAGGCAGGGAATGCAATTTACAAATTTTAAAAAAGTGGTCAAAATGTAACAAAAAACAATTAAAACAATACACACAGACCTTATGTAAACAGTTGTAGCAACACATTGGAACACAATAAAATAAAAAGGTCCTTATGGACCCCAAGCACTCTGCCTTTTTTCTGCCTCCCCATTTTTTTTGGCCACCAGCCTCCACTGAGAGACACCCTACCTTCAATTCAAACACATGCACTTATGTGACGCTATATTTTAAAACTTGGCATGGAGGTGTGAACCTTGTGCCGACCAACATCTTAGTTGCAGTTTTTATACCTTCTCCTCCTATCAGATTGCAGTTTTAAGAACATAAGAAAGTTTACAAATAAGAGGAGGCCCCATTCGGCCCATCTTGCTCGTTTGGTTGTTAGTAGCTTCTTGATCCCAGAATCTCATCAAGCAGCTTCTTGAAGGATCCCAGGGTGTCAGCTTCAACAAGGTTCCAGACTCCCACAACTTTGTGTAAAAAAGTGCCTCCTATGAATTGTTTTTTTCTTCCAGATTTAACACGTGGGCTTCAAGACTATTTCTTATGTATAGCGCTACCCCTCTGTCTCTTCTGTCCTGCCTGTCTTTCCTATACCGTGTGTACCCACTAATATTATATTCGTCTCCATCATTCTCTGACAACCAAGTTTCTGTAACACCTATCACATCGTGCAGTAGCTTCAAGTTCTAACATTTTGTTTCTGAGACTAATAGCATTTAGATAAATACATTTAATGGCTATCTTACCTGAGTCGATGCCCTTGTTTTGATGTAGTCTCCCTTCAGTTTTTTTGTTGAATTCTCCCCCCTTCCTTTCTAGTTTAAATGCTTCTGAAGCTCCTTGAGGATCCTTTCTCAGATTGGTTCCATTTTTGTTAAAGTTCAGTCTGTCCCGCCTATATAGATAGTCCTTGTTGTAGAATGTGGTCCAATGTTCAAGGAAGTTGAAGCCTTTCAGCCATGCATTTAGATTATTTATTTCCAGCTGTCCGTATGATCCTTTTCAAGGTGCCAGCAGTATCTCAGAAAATACCAGTTTGTCTTTTAATTTCCTTCCTTGCAAGGATCTTGGTCTGTCTCTTCCAATGTTGTTTGTACCGATGTGGATGACTACTACCGGGTCATCTCGTGTTCGTTCTAGGAGCCTGTCCACGTTCTCAGTGACGTGCGTGACAAAGGCTCCTGGAAAGGCAGCACACTGTTGTTGTAAGGTACTTGGTGAACTTGGTGTGTTTCTCAGTATTTTTTGCTGCTTGGCCAGCACTGTTCATGGGGTCCTGGATGTTGTTCCTTTCGTTCTCTTGATGCTAGTTTTGATCATCTAATAGTGGGTCAAATTTGTTTGACGTTTTGATTTCTGGTGGTTGTGTTTGACTATGTTTCTTTTTTTCCCTGTCTCTGTCTACATGAACCCAGCTGTTTTGACCCTCTTCTATCTCCCTTGTGGCTTTTCATACCTCCCCCAATCATATTGCAGTTTTCATACCTTCTCCTCCTCTCCAGCCCAGGCACCTCCATCGCTGCTGCAGTGGGCGGGGTCATGCTGTTCCTCATCCTGCTGGCGCTGCTAGTGACCTACCTGAGGAGACGCAAACATCTAAAGAGGAAGGAGACTCTGAGGAGGTTACTGCAGGAGCACGAGGTACAGGGGACTGGGGACTGGGGACAGGGGCTGGGGACAAGGGGACATGGGGCTGGGGGGCTAGTATTGATCAGTGTGCAGGTCTCCGAGGTTGGTTCTGACCCGGTGTCATGTCTCTTCAGCTGGTGGAACCCCTGACCCCCAGCGGCGCCCTGCCAAACCAGGCCCAGATGAGGATCCTGAAGGAGACGGAGCTGAAGAAGGTCCGAGTGTTGGGATCAGGAGCATTTGGGACCGTGTACAAAGTGAGACCTGCAGTCAGGCTTGAGCACAGAGCTGCGTAACGCTGTGTGTAGCTGTGCTGTATAATGCTCTGTGTAGCTGTGCTGTATAATGCTGTGTGTAGCTGTGCTGTATAATGTTGTGTGAAGCTGTGCTGTATAATGCTGTGTGAAGCTGTGCTGTATAATGCTGTGTGTAGCTGTGCTGTATAATGCTGTGTGTAGCTGTGCTGTATAATGCTGTGTGTAGCTGTGCTGTATAATGTTGTGTGAAGCTGTGCTGTATAATGCTGTGTGTAGCTGTGCTGTATAATGTTGTGTGAAGCTGTGCTGTATAATGCTGTGTGTAGCTGTGCTGTATAATGTTGTGTGAAGCTGTGCTGTATAATGCTGTGTGTAGCTGTGCTGTATAATGTTGTGTGTAGCTGTGCTGTATAATGCTGTGTGAAGCTGTGCTGTATAATGCTGTGTGTAGCTGTGCTGTATAATGCTGTGTGAAGCTGTGCTGTATAATGCTGTGTGTAGCTGTGCTGTATAATGTTGTGTGTAGCTGTGCTGTATAATGCTGTGTGAAGCTGTGCTGTATAATGCTGTGTGTAGCTGTGCTGTATAATGCTGTGTGAAGCTGTGCTGTATAATGCTGTGTGTAGCTGTGCTGTATAATGCTGTGTGAAGCTGTGCTGTATAATGCTGTGTGAAGCTGTGCTGTATAATGCTGTGTGAAGCTGTGCTGTATAATGTTGTGTGTAGCTGTGCTGTATAATGCTGTGTGAAGCTGTGCTGTATAATGCTGTGTGAAGCTGTGCTGTATAATGCTGTGTGAAGCTGTGCTGTATAACAACATTTGGTTCTCCTCTCCCCCTTTCCTCTTCCGCTGCTCTGCAGGGAATCTGGGCTCCGGATGGAGAGCATGTGAAGATCCCTGTGGCTATCAAGGTGTTGCGGGAGAACACATCGCCCAAAGCCAACAAGGAGATCCTGGATGTGAGTGGCACAGCGAGGCGGTGTGTGCGAGAGAGTGCGTGTGTGCTTGTGTGAGGTGGTAACCCCTATCTCTGTCCACCAGGAGGCGTATGTGATGGCGGGGGTTGCCAGTCCCTACGTGTGCCGCTTGCTGGGGATCTGCCTCACCTCCACAGTGCAGCTGGTGACTCAGCTCATGCCTTATGGCTGCCTTCTGGACTATGTGAGAGAAAACAAGGACCACATCGGCTCCCAGTACCTGCTCAACTGGTGTGTGCAGATCGCCAAGGTACGAACCACACACACACATACACAAACCCATCAGCACACATTGAGCAGAGGGAGGTTGTGAGAGAGAACTGTCTGATATGTTAAGCGTTGTAAGAATCAGGGCTTAAGGGAGTCACAGTCTGTCTTTGTGTTTCCAGGGCATGAGTTACCTGGAGGAAGTGCGATTGGTGCACAGGGACCTGGCAGCCCGGAATGTGCTGGTGAAAAACCCCAACCACGTGAAAATCACTGATTTTGGTCTCGCACGACTGCTGGATATCGACGAGACGGTATACCACGCTGACGGAGGGAAGGTACGAGCTGGGACAATGTATCAACCGAGTAACAAAGATGAACAATGGGGATCAGGAAAGGTGTGGCTCCACACAGGGAGACCCTTTATTCCTGGTCGTATCTGGTGCTTAAACCCAGTTCAAGACAGCCTGTAAGCAATGAGATTGGTCAGTGATGACGGATTGTGTTGTGGGCCAGCCCACTGATTCCTGCCTCTTTGTCTGCAGGTCCCAATAAAGTGGATGGCTCTGGAGTCGATTCTACACAGGAAGTTTACACACCAGAGTGATGTCTGGAGTTACGGTATGCAGTGTACTGACTAGAGCAGCACTGACTACAGCTGTTTTGACTAGTGTTTCGCTACTATTTACCTACAGCTGTGGCTAAATGTTTTGCATCACCTAGAATCCACTGGTCCAGTGGTTAAAGAAAAGGGCTTGTAACCAGGAGGTCCCCGGTTCAAATCCCACCTCAGCCACTGACTCATTGTGTGACCCTGAGCAAGTCACTTAACCTCCTTGTGCTCCGTCTTTCGGGTGAGATGTAATTGTAAGTGACTCTGCAGCTGATGCATAGTTCACGCACCCTAGTCTCTGTAAGTCGCCTTGGATAAAGGCGTCTGCTAAATAAAAAATAATAATAATAATAATAATAATAATTAAAAAATAAAAAGTATACGATCATAATTTAGATTTTTTATTTAACATCATATAATCAAAGAAACTACAAAATGATATTGCAAAAGTCTACTGGAAGCCATAATAGCAGTACAGTATTTCATTTTTCAATTTGTCAGTGTTTCGTTAAGTATATGGAAAACTTTCATTTTGGGAAAGACATTACTCCCATAGTGATTAAAGTAATATTCCGGTGGTCTGTTTCACCAGGGGTCACCGTCTGGGAGCTAATGACTTTCGGAGCGAAGCCGTATGACCTGATCCCAGCTCGAGAGATCCCAGAACTCCTAGAGGGGGGGGAGCGACTCCCCCAGCCCCTGATCTGCACCATCAACGTCTACATGATCATGGTGAAGTGTGAGTGACCCGCAGTATCACCCTGGCTGTTTTTAACTGACCTGCTGTGTCCACACTGCTGTGGTTAGGGTTAGTCTCAGTTGAGCTCCAGGTGAATCTCTGGCTCTCTGTTTGTATTTTCAGGCTGGATGATCGACCCAGAGAGCCGGCCCAGGTTCCGAGAGCTGGTGACAGAGTTCAGTGGCATGGCGCGAGACCCGCCCCGATATGTGGTCATCCAGGTAGGGTGGAGGGAACTGGGGGGGGATGACTGGTGAGGCAGTGAGCGTGAGTTGCTGAGAGCTGGATAGTAGTAAGCAGTGAAATTGCATTGACAGTTACAGCAGTGCTTGTCCAAGCCTAGACCTTTTCTTTTACTCTCTCTCTCTCGCTCAGAATGATGAGCAGATGAATCTGGCCAGTCCGGTCGACAGTAAGTTTTTCCGCACTCTGCTGGAGGAGGAAGAGAACATCAAGGATCTCCTGGATGCTGAGGAGTACCTTGTCCCCCAGCCGGGCTTCTTTGGAACAGAACCATCCGCCAACAGGAGAACCAGGGTCCCGTCCAACGGAGTGAGTGATCTAGAACACAGAGGGATATGACCGCCTCTAATGTGGGCGTGATCTAGAACACAGAGGGATATGACCGCCTATAATGTGGGTGTGATGTAAAACACAGGGATATGCCCGCTCTAATGTGGGCGGATCTAGAACACAGAGGATATGACAGCCTCTAATGTGGGCGTGATCTAGAACACAGGGATATGACCGCCTCTAATGTGGGTGTGATCTAGAACACAGAGGGATATGACTGCCTCTAATGTGGGTGTGATCTAGAACACCGGGATATGACCGCCTCTAATGTGGGTGTGATCTAGAACACATAGGGATATGACCACCTCTAATGTGGGTGTGATCTAGAACACAGGGATATGACCACCTCTAATGTGGGTGTGATCTAGAACACAGAGGGATATGACCGCCTCTAATGTGGGCGTGATCTAGAACATAGGGATATGCCCGTCTCTAATGTGGGTGTGATCTAGAACACAGAGGGATATGACCGCCTCTAACGTGGGCGTGATCTAGAACATAGGGATATGCCCGTCTCTAATGTGGGTGTGATCTAGAACACAGAGGGATATGACCGCCTCTAACTTGGGCGTGATCTAGAACACAGGGATATGCCCGCCCCTAATGCGAAATCTGAATAAAGAATCTACGGCCCAGTTTAGAAGTGTCTAGTTAATGCTGTGTGGAGACTTGTGAGAGCTCTCTAACGGTGACTTTCCTGTTCCATAGAGCAACGAACACATTCTGGAGGGGGAGGGGCCTTCAGGGGGGAGGAGCCTGTATGCCTCAGTCACCACTCTGGGGCGGAGCCAGTACCCCACACTCCCTCGTGGTGGGCGTGGCCAGTACCCCTCGGTGTCAGCAGGGGGGTGGAGTCCGTACCCGTCTCTGGCCCGCAGCGTCTCCCAGCGCTCTGCAGGGGGGTACTCGGACTCTGTGTTTCTGGAGGGAGATGGGGCAGCAGGGCCACTGCCCCACAAAGCCCCCTGCAGGGAGAACAGCACAGCGCAACGGTACTGTGAGGACCCTACACTAAACCTGGGGCAAGACACTGAGGGAGACCTGGAGATCGACGGCTACATCACCCCTGCCTCCACACTCACCCAGCCTGGTGAGTCTGCTGTGTGTGTCTGTATGTATCTGTGTCTATCCCTATCTGTGCCTGTATGTATCTGTGTCTATCCCTATCTGTGTCTATCCCTATCTGTGCCTGTATGCATCTGTGATTATCTCTATCTGTGTCTGTATGTATCTGTGTCGATCCCTATCTGTGCCTGTATGTATCTGTGTCTGTATGAATCTGTGTTTATCTCTGTCTGTGTCTGTATGTATCTGTCTATCTCTATCTGTGTCTGTATGTATCTGTGTCTATCCCTATATGTATCTGTATGTATCTGTGTCTGTATGAATCTGTGTCTATCTCTATCTGTGTCTGTATGTATCTGTGTCTATCTCTATCTGTGTCTGTATGTATCTGTGTCTATCTCTATCTGTGTCTGTATGTATCTGTGTCTATCTCTATCTGTGCCTGTATGTATCTGTGTCTGTATGAATCTGTGTTTATCTCTGTGTCTGTATGAATCTGTGTCTATCTCTATCTGTGTCTATCTCTGTGTCTGTATGAATCTGTGTCTATCTCTATCTGTCTGTATGTATCTGTGTCTATCTATCTGTCTGTATATATCTGTGTCTATCCCTATCTGTGTCTGTATGTATCTTGTCTATCCCTATCTGTGTCTGTATGTATCTGTGTCTATCCCTATCTGTGTCTGTATGTATCTTGTCTATCCCTATCTGTGTCTGTATGTATCTGTGTCTATCCCTATCTGTGTCTGTATGTATCTATGTGTATCTGTGTCTGTGTGGGAGTGAACATTCCCACAGGACAGCTCTCAGTACTTGCTGTTTGCTTGTCTTTGTCAGAGTATATGAACGAGGCGGATGGGAGCTCGTGTTCCAGCAGTCTGGCTCAGGCACGGCAGGGCAGTTGGACTCTGGAGCGGCCGTGCCCTGTGCCTCGGCAGAGCACCTCGAGGGAGGGAGGCAAGCGCCTGCCCAATGGGTTCGGGGGCGCAGTGGAGAACCCCGAGTACCTGAGCCCGCAGGGGCCCCCTGGCAGCACCTCCCCTGCCTTTGATAACCCCTACTATTGGGACATGGACCGTGCTGGCAGGCCCCACGCGGGGCTCACACCTGCACAGGTAAACAGCTTCACCACCGTCACAGCAGAGAACCCTGAATACCTGGGGCTGGCAGAGGCCTGGAGTGGGGCAAGGGAGCCTAACTCTTAACAGACTGGCAGGAAAGGCAGGGCTGTGCAGGTGGGGAGCAGATTGGCCAGGAGGAAGAGGCGGAGGAGGGGCTTCCTCACCAAAGGGGGTTGAACGAGCTGGCAGTCCTTCATGCTCCACCTCCTGGCTTAAAGAGATCATTTACTGGTATTCTCTGGAAGTGTCACACCTTTCTTTCAGTGCCGCAGTCCAGCTTTCAGTCTCTATAGTAACCAGGGTAATGTTGACTCTTTATTCTGCCTTTTATGAGCAATGCTTGCTTATCATTATTTACCTGAAAAGCAGGAATGGCGTTCAATCCAGCACTGTGTCATAATGGGACTGCAGTGGCACAGACCTTTATTAAACAACAGAACCATCCCCAGGGGCTCTGGCTCACATATCTCAATTGCAGCCCAAAGGGAAACTGTTCTCTGAAATCCCCTTCTCAGCATCAGCAGCTAATTGCTACCACTGTTTTAAAAACCAGTAGAGTTACCACTATAGGAGATTAGACCAGTCACATCTGTATAACAGAAAACAAATCCAGAGTTCCTGAAAGCATTTTAACCATGTAGCAACAGCCTGGGGGTGACCTGTCTTCACATTAATCACCTAAGAAGAGGAACTCCCTCTTCACTTACTACAGATCTCTGAAACGCTTCCCTGACAGCACCATGCAGCATTTCAATTGAAGGACGGCTGGGCCTTTCATGTATATTTTTACACACGCATACTGAGGTATTGAGTAACAAACTCAATAAATAAATGATTGACTAATAAATACAGGTACAATATATAGCTAAATAGGCACTGAACGCCTTGGACATGTAAAGTATACCTGACAGAGGTACTGTGCACCATTCAAAGGGAGGTTTTTTTGTTGTTTTGTTTTCTAATTTTTGTTGCCAAAGGCAGCTCTGGAGCGTCACACTGGAGACACTTCTATATTTCCGATGCATTTGAACAAATTGTAAAAACAAAAAACTGTATATTTTATACCTGTATTTTTTTTTTTTTTTACTACAAAATGTAGATATTATGAATTACTGCTGTAGGCACTTTTGGGCATTAATTGTTTTATGATGTTGCTCACACTTCACGCTATGTTACGAATCTTACTAAAACAAATGGCCTGTAACTGTGTTTGCTTCGTTTCCCATTGGTCGGGGTTGATAATTTTACACTTCAACTGCTAGTCAGTAATACCTTTTACTTATAATTTAGAATTGTACTCTTATTTAGAATTGTACAGCTTGGATGATGGAAATTAAATGGACTCTTTTTTTTACATGTTTGTTGGGTCCTTGTGTTTAGTCATGAGACAGCTGAACTCCAGCCCACCAGTAAGTCTTTTAAACACAATTCATTGTCTGTGAATTAAAAGGAGAGAGAGGCAATGGCACTCGTTATAGTGAGGGACACATTTTATAACAGAAACGTTTAATCAAAATGTTTGAAACATTAAAAAAAAAAAAAAATGTACACCTCTAGATTAGGATATCCATATAAAACCCATCCCACAGGGCTCCCCATTTACCCCTTAAGAGGCATGCAGTCTAAGAGGATCCAGAAACAGCCAGTGTTTGTCACCGCTGAATCTGTACACATGCACTGTGGCTACGATGACTTGCCTCATATGGATTAAATTAGGTTGCAGATACAATAATATTTCACACCGACATCAAAATGTTCAGAGCAGGCCTGCTTCACAAACCCCTGGCCTGTTTCCGGTCACGGAGAGCCAGATCCACGGTCTCATATTTCAACTTTGTTTTTTTCAGTTAAAATAATCATAAAGAGCTCGCTCCCTCCGGTGAAATGGGCCAGGGGTTTGCTGGGACAGCGCTCCAGCCTTAGAAACTGCAAGGCTCACAAACACTCCCTCCTCCAATCACAAAGCACCTTGAGGACTTGGCTGCCCTCCAGTGGTCAAACCTAATACTGCATCAAAAGCCACATGATCACCATAAATTGAACAAATGATTTAATATAAGCAGAGATGCTAGCAATCCTTACCATGGAATAATAACCCCTTCCTCTCTATTACAGAATTAGTGTATCTGTGACTTGTTTATGGCTGGATTTTTGCATATGGTTTTATTTCTAACAGAATATAGTTAACAGTGCTACAGAAATGATCGAAATATCAAGCAACAGGCAATTCTGGTTTGGGTTTACATTTCTTTTTGCTATAAATTTTCAAAAAGTAACTTTTTGCTCCTGTGCTATCGTTGTACTCAGACCTGGGACAAATACAGTTGTATTTGATATTTTATTTGTAAACACCAACTATTTCAAACAGTTAAAATATTTAAATATATATGCTCAAATAAATCAATTTTGTTTTTAAATATTCAAATATTAATTGCACAAAGTCAAATATAATTTGAAAATATTTTTTTTAAATGTGCAGAAAAAAATACTATTTGAAAATATTTAAAAATATGTAAGTTATTTGAAAAAACATATCTTCAACTATTCCCAAATAGTTTATGAATAATCAAAAACGAAAACCTAATTATTACCCTAAATTTATAATTATGTACCAACGATTTCTAATGCAGAAAATGATAAACAATGCTAAATAATAATTGCTTTCCACAAACCATATTTAAATATTTTCAAAGTTACTTTCTGCAATCTGTATTTAATAATTTTCAATGATTTACAATTTGTATTGAATTATTTTCAAATAGTTACTTTATGCGATATGTATTTAATTATTTTCAAATAGTTACTTTTCACAAACCATATTTATAACTCTATTTATCGCAGGTCTGGTTCAGAAAGTAGCATCCCTGTTTGCATAGAGCCTCAGCATGCGGGCAAAGCTGTCCATCACTATGCCTCCCTACAGCAGAACTGAGCGGCAAGCCGGCTCTCGTTTCTAACTGGTTCACCTGTCCGGATTACCCGGGAGTAGCAAAGACGACAAATACAGAATTGAAGCACAAACAGGCACAGAGTGGACTGAAATGTTTGCAGCACCCAGGTAATCCATGATGATGATGAATCCGTCAAACCTGTGGCCTGCCCTGCAGTGAGTCTGGAGGCTGGTGTGCAGCCCTGGGGAGTCAACCCAGTTACAGGATGACACAAGGAGGACGGCTGTTGGTGATTTTCTCAACCTGCTCCCCGTCGTGAGCTCTCTGAATGGCTTCCATGATCTGCAAACAGAGAAATAAAACTGAGGCAGCAGCCAGCACCGGTCTGAAACCAGTGCTCTGTCCTGGGCTTTTCTACACAAGCACTGCTCTGAAACCAGTGCACTGTCCAGGGCTTTTCTATGTACTAAAGCAGGGAGGTCCTGTTGATATTCAGAGTCCTGCCCACAGATGCATGTATTCCTTTACAAGACGGTTTATAAAATACAAACAAAACATACTTCTGCAATACTTTTACTTGCGACAATTAGTGTTTGACCATTGTTTGCCAATACACCAAACCATGGCACAAGCCTTAGAATGGGAACCCAGCACTAAGCAGGTATAAGCATTACTGTAGACCAATAGGGTGGTTATAGTCTGTCCGCGTTGCTGAGGGTCCCTGTGGAAATGCTGCAATCTACTGTTCTTAACAGAAGCCAAGGTGACAGTCATTGTCTATATCAAATAGGCAATGCAATTCCACTCCTATCTCTGCCCCCTGGTGGCAGTACCAGCTCGCTGCAGGATCTTGTTCCTCGACACACCACGTGACTAGTTTTCTTGCTTCGAATATTCCAATAGGAATTCCACAGCTGTGGAGATACTTACATCGTCCTCGTATGGGAATCCGCTGGTCTCCAGCTTAGAGAACACAAGCTGCCCGTTAATTTCTATTTCGAAGCTGCCTGAAATAAAACAGACAGAAGTGCGTTTTATTTAGAACTGTCTGCCCAGTCAAAGTCTTCAGCTGTTCAGTAGCCTGATACCGAGTCTGTATCCGCTGTAACAAACACAACAGCGTTTTAAAAAGTTGTCAAAATGAGTGTATGAATATACCTGATCTCCCGACTGTGCCAGAGACGTCCGCATCAGAATACTCGGCCACCACCACCCTGGCCAACTCCTGATAGCGGGACTCGTACCCTCAGGAGCCGCTGCGGGACGGAGTGAGGGAGGAAGAGAGTGGAGGGAGGAAGAGAGTGGGGAGCGTTAGAGGCTGCCGTGTCTCAGACACTGACACTGCGGTGTTTAAACTGAAGAGGAGGCAACTGCAAGGGTCACCATTTCTACTTTACAAGCCGTGACAGAAAGCAGTGAAACCACTGCCACCCTGTAACAAGACCATGAAAACGGAATCAATGTTTCGCCATCTTAGTTCTACGAGCTGCAGTGATGCGGACAGTATTGGAAGCGAAATGGCGTCACATTCCACACTGCTGTACTGTTTTTCAATACAGCTGTGCAAAGCTTTGCCTCCAAACAGAATTTATGCGTTTGAATTCGAGAGTAATTCAAATAATATGAATAGGAATCAACTGGGAGCACACTCGAACGGGCCGTGCCGAGGTAAACGGTAGCACGGCTAAACAGTGGGAAGCAAAGGCAATAAGGGGCGACAGTAATATAGTATGGTTACAATTTGCATCAGCCTGTCTGCAGTCAAACAGGGAAAATGCCAGTTCCTAGCGACAGCAGTTCTGGCTAAGCTTGGTTATATAACCCTTGCCTCATAAGCAGACTCGCGTCATGATGCTGCAGTTTTGCCCGCATTACAATTCGTCTTCATATTAAACAACACTTTAGCAATAAAGTAACCGTTGCATTATTTGTATACTTACCAGTACTCCACATGGACTTTCACCCCCATGCTCGTTAGAAGTCTTTTACTGTTTTAATTCAACCTTAATTAAAGTTAAACACAGCTCGTGCAATTTCTACAGCTATGAAGTCGGTCACGCGACGCAATGCGTAGAATGACGTAATGTTAAAAATGGCGTGCACAGTCTGCCCCCATGTGGTTATAAAAAGGAACGTTTCAACGTTGAGATGAACGGTAGTTACTCGAGCCAAGTTATTAGTGAGAACGCACATGCATATAACAGGACATCCAAGTTTAATGACAATTCCCTTGTTTTGTCACCATGGAAATATACTAGGGAATGCAGTTATTGTGACGTCTGTATCATTTATATTAAATGATTTATGTCTGTTTTATAAAATGGAACATTTGCCTGCAAAAAAAAGATATTTTTATACAATATGAATATAAAAAAAAGGTCTGGCATGCGTGGGATTTGAAACTATAACCTTCAGTTTGCAAGCGTGTTCATTGTGGTCCCCATTGGCACAAGGAAGTAAGGTTTCCTCTCTACTGGTTGATAAGAGCAATGCTATTTGTGGTCCCCACTGGACAAAAAGGAATGTTCTCAGAATTAGCTATGCTGAAGCCTCTATACTTGGTAAAAGTAAAAATAAATAAACACTAATAAATATTGAAATACATGAATAAATAAATCAATTCATAGTAATTTCTTGCTTGATCTATGTTGATATTTCTTTCTTTTTCAGATATAAACACTGCCATTGAATACTGTATGAAAGGAAAATAAATACTCAACAGTTCTTGTTCAATTGTATATTAGTGCAGATTTTTGTACATAAAGGTTGTCATGCTTTCAGATATTTTTACTTTCAAATTAAATATATTGTAACGACCCGGACAATTGCTTTGTTGCAGGACTTGTTGTCTGTTCAGTTTGTCTTGTCTGTCTTTTATTTTACATGTATTTGTAAGGGGAACGGGTCACACCGTTACTTAGCATGGGAAGGGGGAGTGAGTGAATGAGGGGGGAGAATGTGTGTTGCTGTTTTCGGGGGTTTGCAGAGCAAGGATGTGATTGGTTGAAGAGCCAGACGGGAGGTTATATAAGGGGGTGCATGAGTCTGGGGACTGGAGACAGTCCAGCGCTGAACTTGAATGAGAAACGGTGGGTGTGACTGAGCATGAAAACGTTACAATATATGAAATGAACGAATCAAGCTTATTATGATAGTTTGCAAAATCAGATGAAAGCTTTCAATAAAATCGGGATAATACATAATCATTATTTACAAAATCTTGTTTATCTCGTTACTTGTTAAAAACTGTAACTTCACTGCTTTACCGCTGCTTCACTGCTTTTCACTGCAAATGTATAATGGAAGGACAAACTTTGTGGTGTGAAGGCTAGGGCGTCTGCATTGCAAGCTGCATTGGAAGCATGTCTTGAGTTTGATTCCCACACATGGTTTATATTGCAAACTTGTATATTGAACATGTATACTTTTGCACACAGAACTTTAACATGCATGCATATATAAATAAGGCGGGGTTTGAACCCTAACTAGTCATACTTTCACTCCAACTACATAACCGCTGCGCTACACAGATTCACATCTTAACCCTTTCAACAGACTAGGCTACTATTTACAGTTACCCTATCCGAACGACAATGCATTGCCTCAATATTGGTTGAACAATTTTGCTATTCCCGTAATGTGTGTGTGTGTGTGTGTGTGTGTGTGTGTGTTATTATCCATTAAGTGAAAAAAGAAGAAAAAAACACCAAGGTATCAAAAGCGCCCAGCCATTTAAAGTGGAGATATCAAAAACACAAGCCAAGTTTCAAGAAACCATTGGGGCCCAGCACAAAGCAAATAGGCACAACTGTAAAACTGATGGGGGCCAAGGTTGCGCCAATTGTTTCTACTAACTTGGCTTGTGTTTTTCAGGCACAATAAAAGCGGATCGAACTTGCATCAGCGAGGGCAGCAGTGTGGAGTAGTGGTTAGGGCTCTGGACTCTTGACCGGAGGGTTGTGGGTTCAATCCCAGGTGGGGGACACTGCTGCTGTACCCTTGAGCAAGGTACTTTACCTAGATTGCTCCAGTGAAAACCCAACTGTATAAATGGGGAATTGTATGTAAAAAATAATGTGATATCTTGTAACAATTCTAAGTCGCCCTGGATAGGCGTCTGCTAAGAAATAAAATAATAATAATCAACATTGTCCCCTGGGGGTGTGCCGATAAGGATCTGGCTCGGTGTCTGCGGTCATGCGCTTGCTTGCTCTTAGCTCTGCTGCAACTTTCAAATTGCACTAATGTTTCATTGTTGTGTGTGATGTATATCCCTAGCAACGCGCGGCCGCCATTCTTGGAGGGGAAAAAGAGATACGAGGCCAAATTGTGTTTGGTTGGGATTGAAAAATGAAAATGAAAAACGTCCGTACAAGCGGCCAGCAACTGTGTGGAGTGATGATCCTGAGGGTTGACCAGACCATCAGTGGGGCGACATCGTACACATGTGGTTAAAATCTGT
Source organism: Acipenser oxyrinchus oxyrinchus (assembly GCA_030684275.1). Classification (NCBI taxonomy): domain Eukaryota; kingdom Metazoa; phylum Chordata; class Actinopteri; order Acipenseriformes; family Acipenseridae; genus Acipenser; species Acipenser oxyrinchus. The sequence goes on along the minus strand of CM060269.1, from coordinate 22,024,954 downwards.
AATTAAATTTAATATAAAAACTATTAATCTGGCTTGGTTGTAACAGAGTTGTGCGCTTGCTCCGCGGCCCTCTCTAGAATTAAAAAAAAAAATGTTGAATTGACTCACCCCCATCTTGGAGAGACATTCACAACTACACTATTTTAGTGAAAAGATCCATAATTATCTCCAATATTTCTGCAATTCATTACGTCAACATAGCGTACATAACTAATTAATTGATGAAAGTGGTCATCAGAAATATTGGTGTCAAGCATTTGTTTCTGTATAAATGCTTCAAAGAGTTCGGGTATTTCCGTAACTATCCGGTCCATTTCGTTTGTATTCCACAGTGATCGCCAATCTCCGCTAAGCCTCGTCTTTTTTTGGTAACGGTAGGAGTTACGGAAAGAAGAGAGCGAGAGTTGTAGTGTGAGTGAGTGAGTGAGTGAGTGAGAGAGAGAGAGAGAAAAAAAGGCGCTTGATCTTGGGATGACGGTGCTGCAGGAACCCGTCCAGGTAACGGAGTAAAGCCGACATAAATGTCATGTAATGATTTATAATTAAAGCAGTGGCCTGTAGTGCAACCCACCTTCCGAAAACTTCTGCTCGCTATCCGGAAGGAGCAGCTACTCCGAGTCCGGGGTATGAAAGCAAACAGCTGAGGCCTAATGCTACACTGAATAAAACAGCTTTAATATGGTTAAGTTCGACTTGAATTGATTATGTGATAACACATTGAATTCAAAGTACTCGTAATACAACGACAAATACAACTGCAGATATACTAATGGGATGATATTTTGGTTTTGTTGAGGTTTATTTATGACATTGTTTTGTTTGGAGAAATCACGCATTATTAACATGAATATCCCTGCACTTTTTAATAAAGATAATAACCGAGTTCTCCATACAATTAGACACGTGAAAAAAAAATCTTTTAACAATGGTTAATTTATTTATTCACTACCAGGGTTTGTGAAACGTAATACACCAAGATACAATTCATAGTAATAACAATACATTATAGTGGGAGAGTCTACATAACTGAAATTGATTTACGAATTTGAGGAATTATATATAACATTACTTCGAACAATAACACATATTTTTAATTCAGGCCTTCGTCGTGCATTTTGCTCAAAAACATTGCATCACAAAACACATTCAAACTACAGTCGTAGTTTAGTAAAACACACCAGTTTCTTAGCTTGGCAAAATATTCACCCTGCACCCCCCTCTCTTTACTTACAGTACGGATCTCCGACTTTTCAGTACTTTTATATCAATATTTCTATGAAGAATAGAATATTTAAAAAATATTATCTTTTTAAAATTTAATTTTTGTTAAATCTTTGTGCGTTCAAACCTAAATATGTGAAGGTTGAGCTGTGACGTAAAATTGAGCAATCATACTTTATTCCTTTACAGTGATGGGTATTGTAGCAGTAGATATTTTTAATTCAGGTCTGTGTTGTACAACAAATGTTTTGATTGATGAGTTTGATAAATTAATGTATTCAATAAGTATCTTGAGTTGTCCTAAAAGTTGCATGGTATTGCAAGAGAAAAAAAAAAACAGAAAAACAATCTTGCACCTTAAATTTACCAAGGCATTTATCACTGATGTTGACTTTTACTGAAAATCAGTTTTTGGTGCATATACAGTAACCTGTGCTATACCGTTTCTGTAAAATTGGTCAGTTGATTCTTTGTCTCTACTCCTGTAACAGACAGACTCAAGTTATAATCTTGCAAATCCCATATGTTTTGTTTTGTTTGCCTTTACAACTCATTTGTTTTTAAGGAACTTTTAAATTCTAGCTGGGTTTTCTTGTTGGGTTAATTTATTTCTTAGCAGACGCCCCTATCCAGGGCGACTTACAATTGTAAGCAAATACATTTCAAGTGTTACAGTACAAGTAATAATACAATAAGAGCAAGATAAAATACAATGACTAGTTCAAGCAAGTATCCTTATGGTCTTTTATGGAATCACTCAGCAATAGACTGTGTTGTGAATGGGACCTTTGTGGTATTTGATACAGCAGGACAACAGAAACTGAAATCCCAATGATAGTGAATGGCAGGAATTTCACTTGTCATATAATGAAGCGGTATAGAAACAGGAGATATGTCTTAACAAGTGGTGTTTCTAATGCGTTTTAGGTGCAAGATATCATTTTGGCATAATATTTATTAATGGGCAGGCTTGGTGGTCCAGTGGTTAAAGAAGTGGTTGATACCAGGAGGTGCCCGGTTCTAATCCCTGCTCAGCCGTGGACTAACCATGTGAACCTGAGCATGTCACTTAATCTCCTTGTGCTCCGTCCTTCGGATGAGATGTAAAACCGAGGTCCTATTGTAAGTGACTCTGCAGCAGTTGTTGATGCATAGTTCACCCTTAGTCTGTAAGTCGCTTTGGATAAAAGTGTCTGCTAAATGACTAATTATTTAATACTGTTTGCTGGGAGTGTATACATCTTTTCTTAACGTTTTCTTTGTAGGCTGCTGTTTGGAATGCACTTAACCACTATGCTTACCGGGATGCTGTGTTTCTGGCAGAAAGACTTTATGCTGAAGGTATGTGTAGATATTTAAAATAAATTGAAAACTGGATTTTCTTGTTGGGTCAACCCACCCACTTGTTTTTCCTAGACTACAGAAATAGTAGGGGATATGAAATCAACCCTTTTTAAATTTTAAAATTCTTTATTTGAAGAAATACATCTTTTGAAGGTAAGTTATTAAATACCATTTCCTAAGATTTGCTAAATTTATATTTTTAAATAGTAAACTTTTTGCCAGTTGAAGAATTTATATTTGCACTTGTTTGTTAAAAAGATAGGATTGTATCTCTATAATTATGCTTACCGGGATGCTGTTGGCAGAGACACTTTATGCAGAAGGTATGTTTATAAAAAAATTTAAAAAAACTAAAAACAAATAAGAAGGACCACTGTTGTGTCCACTAATACAATATTAGAATTGACCCTTTTATCAGTCACGTTACCAATTTTAGGGCTATTTTTAAAAATGTTATTTAAAAAAAACCAAAGAATGCATGGGAATACTGGTTATTGTAAGACAAAGTCTTACCGATTAATTTTGTCAGAGGGAAAAAAAAGTCATAGTGCTACTAATAAAAGGCAAGGAACCAATGAGAATTAACTTGCACAATTAAAAGGTACATCATTTCTATTTGCCTTTGTATCTGCAAAGATCACTGAAGGAACTAAATTCAATGACTTTTGAAAATTCAATATGGCTCTAATGATTTCCTTTTTTTTTTTTTTTTTTTTTTTAATTAGACAAAATCTCAGTTATTCTCTGGGTATATATCAACTTCATTCAGTGATTTAATTATTATTTTGTGTGCTTTTATAACTTAGAACACCCATTCCTCCTTCTACTAAATCCTGCATTTGCATCTTTTTTTACTGTCCTGTGTCCTAACAGTGCACTCAGAAGAAGCTCTCTTCCTATTGGCTACTTGTTATTACCGCTCTGGAAAAGCATATAAAGCATATCGCCTTCTTAAGGGGCACAGCTGCACTACGCCACAATGTAAATACCTCCTTGTAAAATGCTGTGTGGACCTAAGCAGGTAAGACCAGTATTTTGAATATTTGGGAGGGGTTTCGTGACCTGTACCTTGACTTAGGGCTTGTTCACACTGGGTGTGTGAGGGACTCATTCATACTGGATGTGTGAGTACACTTGGAAATGTAATGATTCTGTTCTTGTACAATAAGTGTACTGAGAATGTTTCCCTTTCTCATTGGTAACTGTACTGTATTATATTTGTATTTATGGACATGTTATGCATATAGTCATACTCTTCATTTCCACAACCATTAATAGTATATTTTGTATATGCATCAAATTCCTTCATTAGGTTGACCATCAGGTGGTCTCAGCCCACTTTTTGTACTCTGCAACATTTGTAGCTTTCACACACCAAACGTACTGAACCATAGGTTGATGGGGTCATTCCTAATTGACCTAAGGTGTTTGTCATTGATAGATAGGCTTGCACTTTTATTGATAATTAAAATCACTGGCTTATAAGTTTTGCATCAGTAATTTTTAGACTAACCATTAAAAAAAGATATCCTTTTCCAGCTGAACCATTAAATGTCATTGCGTAGGCTTGTATTCTGTCTTGAAAATGCTTTCTATTGCTGTATTTTTAGACTTGCAGAAGGAGAACAGATTTTAACTGGAGGAGTTCTGAATAAACAGAAGAGCCATGATGATATTGCTACAGAGTTTGGAGACTCTGCTGGTTTTACACTTTCTTTACTGGGGCAAATTTACTGGTGAGATATTACGTATCTGTCATAGTTTGAGTCTAGATTTGAAATTAGGGGTGCACCGATATAAGGAAAAAAAACACAATCGGCTATCGGCAGTTTTTGTTATTTTAGCTGATGATGTACACCGATATTCATGCTTGAATTTCTTCCAGCACAGAATAATGTTTGGTTTGGCGCGCTTACTAATGACGCAAGAACACTGAGACAGTAATTTCCCTTGCAGTGCTGTGTAACGTGCGACCAACCTGCAGTAAATAAGTCTTAAAAGAGCGGTGTTTGAAATTTCAAAAACAAGATAGCTGAGTTGTGTGCAGCAGAACAGACGATGCTACATTAAATCCAACGATGAACTCGGAGTAAAAAAAAATTATTCTGATGCTTTTTTTTTTTTTAGGTTGAAGCCTAAATAACATTGATGGTTTAAGTTATTATTATTAATATTATTATTATTAGACAGTGTACTTCAAAATGACCTTTGGTAATTTTTGTTGATTTTGCTTAATCTGCATTGGTTGCAGGTGTATTCGGTGGCATTTTGAAGCATAAATTGATTATTGTGCCTTAGGCTACATTTCTTTTCAACTGTACAGTATAGGTAGAAGTTATAATATGCAATGTTTGACAAGTGGCTAGAAAATGTATTTTAACAGAAGTGTTTTACTAGTACAAATGCAAAATGTTATTTTTGTGTGACTGTTGTAAAACAAATGTATAAATTGCTGTCAAGCACACAATAGTACTATGTTATTCTTTGTATTCATTTTTGTCATAAATACAAGTTAACGATATCTGTTCATTTTTTAAAATCTATAATTCTAAAACAGTTTAAATATATGACCTATGTCTTGTTCTAGTAGTTTACAATAGCTTACCTGCACTATCTATTATTATTATTATTATTATTATTATTATTATTATTATTATTATTATTGGTATCCAATCGTATTAATAATATGGGCAGATAATCATTTTCGGACAAGAAAATATTAATCTGTGCACCCCTATTTGAAACATAACTGTTAATTGCTAAGTTATTATTATTTTTTTAATAGTAAAACAGATAGATTACTCAAAGGATCTGAATGCTACCAAAAGAGCCTGACATTAAATCCTTTCCTGTGGTCACCGTTTGAATCTTTGTGTGAAATCGGTAAGTCTCTCCACTGAATTTCCAATAACCTAATTTGAAGAAGTTTGTCATTTTGAATAAAGAAGCAAATGCATATAGTTGTAATTATTAAATCAAATGTTGTCTTGTCTTCACAGGTGAAAAACCAGACCCTGATCAAATGTTTAAACTGACATCTCTGCAGAATTTCAGCAGCTGCCAGCCAAACATTTGTCCAATATACACCACCACTTACTGTATACCCCACAGACAGCTTGACACAATCTTGATGGAAACACCACAAGACACTTTAGTATGTTCGACACATGTTTATATAGTATTGTCAATAAAAGGGATTTTTAAGTAGATCTGCTCTTGTCCGAGTATAAGTGTTAATACGAATGTATTAAATGTAAAATGTCTTTCAGTCATAATTGGGGCCAAGAACTAACTAATAGCTAATATCTGTTTTATGTAAGCATAACTGTGCTATGTTTAAATGTGATTGAATGTATTTAATACTTTTGCTGATATACTCTGTGCAATGATAAAGTTCAGTAGAGTAGATTATTTATAAATGGACATGTCTGCTTTTTATAACGCTCTGTTACACAAATGTTTCACATAAGAAGCAATAATTTTTCTTCGTTATAACTTTCTCTCTCTCTGTTTTTAAAGGAATTAAATAGACTTAATCTAGAATCTTCCAATTCCAAGTATTCATCCTTAAATACGGATTCTTTGGTTTCCTATATTGACCCTTCAGTAATTTCCCCCGACTCTGTGCCCCTTGGAACTGGAAGTACTTTACTAACCAAACAGGCACAGAACAAACCAAAAAGTGTGCGCTGTTTACTAGGGGGACCTGCTGCTCTTAGTCCACTGACTCCAAGGTAATCTCCAAGAATTGTTTGTTCATTAGCAAGATGTTTTTATTTTATTAGATATCTCTATTGTGGTTAGCTAGTGAAATGAATTACACAAGACTCAGATACACATCGGTCACCTTTTACCATCCTTATATTAAGAATACAATCAATCTCCATTATATATGTAACAAATTCATGCACTTACTCGTCACACGCGATTTCTGACTCCGTCTCCAGTTTTCTGATACAAAGCCCATCTCTTCAATGTTACAATTTATTTGATTATCCGTCACAGACTGCGTTTTTTTTTCTTCCGCATGCGCAAATCAGTCTGTCTTTATAGAGCAGTTACACAGCGCTGCTTCCAGTTTCACATGATGGAAATGCAGCAACAAAGTGAACGAGACCAGCTACTGTAATGTAAAACAATTCACCATTAAACAGTTTTAGATGCTGTGATGTGGTGTTTTTTTTTTTTAAATCTGTGATCTTTAGTTGCATTTTCATTTGCAATTAAACTGACATTACTATATTATGCAATTTTGAATACTGACTTTGGATACTGTTTTAATTCTGGAAACTTGTTGTTGTTGTTTTTGCTAAATTGCATTGCCTTTTTCGTTTTAAGCAGTTCTGTGCATGGGTGACATTTGGATTTAATTTTGCTTTTGTGTCGTTAATGGAGAATTTTGCATACTGCTACAATACGTATCAGATTTAAAAGTATGTACTGTATTACAGTCCACGTATCCAGTCAAAATGAAATAATCAGATATGCGTCACACTGTTGATACCGTCACTGAAGTCAAAATTTTATAGGGTCGGATATGTGAGTGCTGACTGCATTACCTCTTAAATTTTAATGTTTGTGTGATTCCTGCAGTTTTGGAATCTTGCCACTAGAACCCAGCCCAGGAGATGGGTCCTATCTTCAAAACTTCACCAATACGTCTTCTGTAATGGACCCCCCCTCTTCTGGTCTCCCTCCAAAGAAGGTAGTTAAATGATATAATACAAGTACTTTTGCTCTTTTGTTTTATGCTGCACTTCAACATGCTAAATAAACAAATAACATGATCATGATCATTACTTTTCTAAAATGAATAAATGTTCTGTCTTGCTGGATTCAGAGTTGGGACGGTAGTGGTAACTAGTCATCTTTTGTTGTCCAGTCTGTAGCCCGAATTAGCCAAGTTGGAACAAAATCCGTGTTTGCACAGAGTGGCAACAGCAGAGATGTTGCCCCAATTCCTTTGATGCAGACACAGAGCACAGCCCCGCAAACAAGGTAAGTGTATTCACCAGTTACTAATGCATAGCCTCTGCACAAGGAAGGAAGATTGCAAGGTTATTTGAGGGGGGTCAGTGGAGTGAGTTTTATTTTCCTGTGTATCCCATGACTGAGATACAGCTGACGTCCCTGCACGTTAGATTTCTCGATAGAACTGCTCATCTGGTTGTGATGAAGCTTGGTATGGATATTTCTTAGCACAAGGTCTCAAGATATTGGAATCTAGGACCTAGGGACCTTATTCTGATGAGTTCTGGTCTCTGATTAGATCTAGTGAACCGCTAGCTAGAATTGAATGATTCTTTGCACGAACTAGATCGATCTCCGTGAATGAATTGCTTTACATGGTAAGAATGTATGACTGGCTTAAAATGTAATATCTTGGTAACTGCAGAGTCATTTCGTATGAGGTACTATTCTACTCTCAGGGATGTAGGTCACAGTACAGTGCTGACATCTGACATACTATGTCTTGGTAAACTGGTCTGACTTTTTTAATCTGTTGTGTTTGATACGAGATTCTAGTCTACATGCTGAACTCGCAGTACTGACGCCTTTTAATATGAAGGTGTTCTTTGCAGAGGACTGGTTTTAATGGAATGAAATACAAATAAAGGGACTAGTACTCTGAGCTATTGTTTGATAAGTTCTGTTGCTACCCACAGTCAGAAACTGTATAGCAGGATCTGATTTGATTTCTTTGGACAGTTTTCTTAATTGGTTTTCTCCTGCACTTCTCCCACACCCACAGGGGCAGTGAAAGATTCTCCAGCCTGGTCCGATTCGGATCAGCAGCTGGAGTGACTGTGAGAGAAGTAGCAGAGAGAGAAGGGGAAAAGAGAGGCTCAGCAGGGAAAAGAGATCAGACAAACTCAAGGTAGCAAGGCAGTGAACGGATAAAGACTAATAATTGAAAGTAGAGCAGAAAGCTTGGGGTCAGTGGGCACTGTAAAACGTGGTGAACGTTTGCATGACATTGCGTGGTGTTTCCTTTCTTTTCTTTTACAATGACTCCATGTCGTCATTGTAAGTCTTTCCTGATGTTGTGTGACACTGGTGTCAGTTCTCTGTGCTTTGTAGATTCAGTAGGTGGGAAGGACTGTCTAGTATTGACCTCTAAGTTAAACTGTTAAATACCGGTGGTGGTTCTGGATATAAAAGCACTGAGTACACAAGATTGTGTTATAGAACAAATTTCAATACAGTGGATTTAACATGATGCTTATCAGGAATAGTCTAAACACATCCAGTGCTTGATGAATTTCTGTTTATTTCGCTGCATCATTCGTTGCGAAATGCAAGATTATCAGATTAGATGATAATGTTAACCATTTCAGTGTTCCTTGTCTTTTTTTCAGTACAACGCCTCAAGTGCTGAGTCCAACGATTGCTGCTCCACCAAACGTGCAGCCAAGGAGAAGTTCTCGTCTATTTACTAGTGCCAGTTCTACTGCAAAGGTAAAGACAGCATCGCTTGGGATTGCATGCATTTAAGCTACTCTGAAGCCACTCTGAAGTGTTCAGATACAGCAATAGTGTTTAAAATTGTGAATGTTATTTATGTTCTAAGGTTTCTGTTAATTGGAAATATTTTGATAATGTACAAAGTAGTAAAATATTTATTCTGTTTGAAATAAAATACAGATATTCTCTTCAACAGGAGAACAGTAAAAAGTTGAAACTGAAGTTTCCAACTAAAATCCCTAACAGAAAAACAAAGACAAAAACTAAAGGAGGGATAACTCCGTCTAACATGAACGACAGTATAGAGATTCTTAAACTGGATTCTTCCATCATTTCTGAGGGGAAGGGTAACATTGTCATGCCTCAGATGCAAGCCTTCACCATACAGAAAGCAGCTGCAGGTAACATGTTTGTTTTCCTGTATAACGCATGCAGAAATGAAGGCATGTTTTGTCGCTATTTGTTTGATCACTGTAAGGTTTGTTTTTTATTTACAGTGGCATTTGTAAAATACATTTATGAAACATTCATTTTGCATCTAGTTTTATATGGAGTAATTTAACCTTGCATTTGTACGTACACAAAAATCATTGATATTTAAGTTGCAGACAAATTGGCAAAGGGATAATTTTGGAATAGATTAATGAAGATATACAGTCAATTCTCCTAAAACGAACTCAGATTTAACGAATTTCCTGATGCAAGAGAACATCCCTCAGGATGCAAGCAAAGTGTTCTCTTAGCTGAAGTGTTCTCTAAGACAGTCACAATATGCCAAGGTCAATCACAATATGAATCAATAAATCCAAATGTATTTATTACTTATGTTGTGATGCACATGCATCAACATAAGAAAGAATAAGTAAGAGAAAAGCAACAGGCAAGCGTAGGTTAATAAACTATAATAATAAACTAACTGACAGACTAACAAAACACCCCTACACGAATTCAGTTAGAAACTAACGCTCACCCGTATTAAAACTAGTGAGGATTAGCTGATGTCTGTGTCTCAGTAGTCCTGTGTGAAACAATAATGCAGGCCAATGAGCAGCAAAATGTGGATGCAAGCCGTCGGAGTTTCTGATTTGCTCAATACCGTGATGTTGAGGACACATTGCTTTGTTGGTTAAAAATGCCTCTGATCAGAATGGGACATACAGATTTCAAGTGCAGTTCATTTGATGTGTATACTTTTTAAAAGTTCACTTACTGATTATTTTCAATAAAATGTATAATACTTTTTCATTTTACTGTAATTGAAATTTGATTTCAGTGTTACTGTAACTTTAATAAAAACGAATAGTATGCATTTTAAACTGCTGAGAATAAGAATTAATAAGACCATTATTTTTTGCTAGTCCCTTAATTCATATTAATGAGAGTTCATGGTATCTATATTTGGAATATAAAAGTTGCTGGTGTTTTTTTAAATATCAAATTCCCTTTCAGATGGTTTAATGAACCTCATGCGTGATATGGGGAAAGGATATTTAGCACTTTGTTCGTACAACTGTAAAGAAGCAATCAGCATTCTGAGCCAGCTGCCTTCTCATCATTACAACACAGGCTGGGTACTGTGTCAGATCGGGAGAGCACACTTTGAGCTTGCAGAGTACATGCAGGTAAAGAGATTAGGATTTTTTTTTTTCTTGCTGTGCTGGATGGCACAGTATTGTGGTCTAGAAAAAAAAGTGAGTTAATAAATCCTCAAATTGCTAAAATCAAATGTTAACTACAAAATGTTTCATTATTTACTCCTATCTATCCATTTTCATGTGTGAAGAGGTTGAATGTCTACTGGTCTGAATTTGCATGTTGGTGTAAGATTATGGTTTTAAATGTCAGCATATAATGAAAGATGCAGTAAATTCTGTACCCTATTTGTAATCTTTACTTTGCACAAAGAAAATTGAACAACCTCTTTTTAAAACCATTCAATTTTTTCTTAAAGGCGGAAAGGATATTTTCCGAAGTACGTCGCATAGAAAGTTACCGAGTGGAAGGAATAGAGATTTACTCAACAACACTTTGGCACCTTCAGAAAGATGTTGCTTTGTCAGCTCTGTCTAAAGACCTCACAGACATGGATAAAAACTCTCCAGAGGTATTGTCCCCATGCAAAGTGAAGCAAAAGGTTTAACATTTTCAATCTAAGAAGGCTCATTGTTTATTTGTAGATCAGTAGTACATAACAGCGCAGTCTCAATATTGAGTTTAATCGGATAGATTCCAATAAATGTGCTTGACTTGTGTCCCTGAAATGAGGTGTGGATTTGTGTAAATTAGTTGTGTTTAGTTTTAATCCTCTCTCTCTCTCTCTCTCTCTCACGCTAGGCCTGGTGTGTTGCTGGTAACTGTTTCAGTTTGCAGAGAGAGCATGATATTGCGATCAAGTTCTTTCAGAGGGCAATTCAGGTGGACCCAGGCTTTGCATACTCGTACACGCTACTTGGGCACGAGTTTGTACTCACAGAGGAACTAGAAAAGGCCTTAGCTTGTTTCAGGAATGCCATTCGTGTTAACTCACGGCATTATAATGCATGGTAAGGATATACCGTATTCCTGTTTTTCTTCTCAAAAATAGCCTGCATCTTAAATTACAGTACAGTATAGAGATGCGTGTATTCAAATCGCCAGCAAAAGACATGACTATCCGAGTACACAAACAGCAATGTGACTGACTGCCGAGAAAAGACAACAAAGACTTCTGCCTGAATACACAAGCAGAAACATGACTGACTGCCGAGAAAAGACAAACCAAAACATTATTGCCCGATCTAGAGTCATTCTTGTTATACAGGCATCCATTTACAAAGAAGTGTCATTAGCTTCCTGAGGAATGCCAAGAGAAGCTTTTACAATTCCAGTAATTCTATCAAACAGTACCAGCTTGGACAGATCAGAAATGCTGATCAGACCTCCGTATTTTTCGACATGCAAAGCAAGACCACAGTTCAGTTCACAAATTGGGAGAAAAACAGGTGTGAGTAATCACGACTGGAAATGAGAAGACACACATAACTAATGCTCTGTGTGATAGCAGACGGTCACAAACTGCCTCCATATGCGTAATTGAGGTTGTATCTTTGTAAATGCATATTTATTTATTTATTTATTTATTTTTTCAAATTGAATGAAGGTGGGAAATTTGGGCTCTGTCTTAAATGCGAAGGAATATAGTCATGCATTCTGAAATATTGCTGACAAATACTTGCGTCAGTACATGTGTATGTACTGTCGCCAATTGTTGGAGAATCTCGTTCATTTAGAGCAAAGGGCAATTGCAGCTCCCCTAGTCTATTCACAACTATACTGTATGCATTGTGCATCACAGTTCACACAGAAGGAGGGTTCTGAACATAAACCTCAAACACTTTGTAATATTAATTATCATGCACATTATATTGTTTGTAATAGGTACACAATATATTAGTATTGCGAATATAGATCTTTTAGTTTATGTTTTTAAAGTGTGTATAATGCATATAAGGAAGCAGTGTGGTCCAGTGGTTAAAGAAAAGGGTTTGTAACCAAGAGGTTCTCGGTTCAAATCCCACCTCAGCCACTGACTCATTGTGTGACCCTGAGCAAGTCACTTAACCTCCTTGTGCTCCGTCTTTCGGGTGAGACGTAGTTGTAAGTGACTTTGCAGCTGATGCATAGTTCACATACCCTAGTCTCTGTAAGTTGCCTTGGATAAAGGCGTCTGCTAAATAAACAAATAATAATAATAATAATAATATACACTAAATATATACTGGCATCTTCTACAATTTCATTCGTTACTACATGGTACTGCATCCGGGGTTTAGCTTCACTGAGTTAAGGTCGGAAGCATTAAAAAAAATAATATAATAATAATAATTTAAATAAGTCATAAAAAATGAAATGGATAAAGTCACGATCCACAAGACATAAGAAAGTGATCTAAGGAATTCAAATTAAACTAGCTACAGAGAATTATTAAACTGACGAATACCCACTAACTTACTCTTGGTGGTGGAGCCTGACTGCACGTGTACCATCTGCCTGCCCGATAATGTATTTAAACACGCAGCTGTTTTTTTTAGTTATTTTAGCGCAAAAAAAAAAACAACTACTACATGGATTTTCACGAAACTTGGATAAAAGAATCCTCCGTCACACGGACACAGAGCATATGAAATGCCGTCCCGATCTGTTTTGAAACGGCAGAGAAAACATACCCCTGAAAATCGAGTTTAAACAAGGCTGCCAGCCGCTATTGCGCCGTTATAATATAATACATCTATTTAAGGAGATTCCAAAATAGTGTTTAAGAAATAGAACCAATACCATGATCTCCCTCTGAGAAGCCTATCATACAGGCTTATATTTTAAACTGCATGCTTGAAATATCAGAATTAGCTTTTAGCTGATGAAGGCTATGTTAAAGCTATAGCCGCAATGCTTCCAGATTTATTGATTTCTCTTTTGTTGTTTTTTTTTTGCCACAGGTATGGCCTGGGAATGATCTATTATAAGCAAGAAAAGTTCAATCTGGCAGAAATTCATTTCAAAAAAGCGCTCGATATCAACCCTCAAAGTTCAGTCCTGCTATGTCATTTCGGAATGGTAAGTAATTTAATTAAATGCAGATCGCATGCCTTTCTGCGTGCATTTAGATAACAATTTCATGAACATTTATACTTCAGAATGCGGGCTATATTTATATATTGAGGGGGAAAAAAAAGAAAAGGCAACTGCAAAGGAAATGTTGGCCCAGCCATTCAATGAAAGTAGAAAAGATTGAAGCCCTTAACTTTGTGGCATCAAGTATACTTGCGAGATATTACATTTGAGGATTTAAAAAAACTCTTGTTTCACCAACATGGCAAAAATGATAGTTTAGATTGTACTAATACTATACATATCCATACTCCAAACCACCTGGTCAATGATCCTTGACTACTGTCTTTTAAATCTGGTTTTATAACATGCTTTTTATGTTTGTGTGTGCGTTATCAGGTGCAGCACGCTTTAAAGAAATCAGAACATGCTTTAGAAACTCTGAATAAAGCCATTAGTATTGACCCCAAAAACCCGCTATGCAAATTCCACCGGGCCTCAATTCTGTTTGCTAATGAAAAGTACAAGGTAAGAGAAGCTGTTGGAACTATGAGAATTATTTTATGTTGATGGTGGCGCCTTTCACTTTGTACACTAAATGATATTCTTTTTTCCAGGCGGCTTTACAAGAACTTGAAGAACTGAAACAAATTGTCCCAAAAGAATCACTTGTTTACTTTTTAATAGGCAAGGTAAGAAGTGTTGCTGTGAGTAATTGGCAGGACAGTGTCCCTGGCAGTGGTGTTTAGACCAGGAAGGAGACAGACACAGTAGTTGCAGGTTAAGCGTTCAGGCGCATGTTTTAATAATAGTAAACAATTAACAAAACACTGGACAGAACACAGAATAAAACACATTAACAAACTAAATGGCACTAGGGTCAAAACAAAAAGTCTACAAAAACACATGGAGATGGGACAGCACACAACACGAACATCCACCGGCACTAACGACTCGAACACCCGTGATCACCCTATTTATACACCTGTGGCTTATTCAATTCACGGCCATAGCCACGTTCCCACGTGTTTTTGCAGGTAGGATTTTAACTCCCTCCCTACCACCCAGTATCCCCGCCCCACACACACACACACACACACCTGTGCCTCGGAAGAGCTTTCATCCTGCCACACTGCCACAGTAATGTATGACCATTCTTTTTTTTTTTTTTTTAATTTAGTAGTCGCCAATCGATTTTACCCAGTTTTTCTCCCAATTTGAAATATCCAATTGTATTTAAGCTCAGCTCACCACTACCACCCCTGCGCTGACTCTGGAGTGGCGAAGACATTTATTTACTGCAAGGCTAGTAGAACTTTTTTGTTTGCAATATTTTCAGGTGTATAAGAAACTGGGTCAGACACACTTGGCCCTGATGAATTTCTCCTGGGCCATGGATTTGGATCCGAAAGGTGCAAACAATCAAATCAAAGAGGCCATTGATAAACGATACCTTCCTGATGATGAGGAACCGGTAACTCAAGAGGATTCCTACCCATTTGAGTCGGGTAAGTACATCTGGTACATACAGGTGATGGAGTGTTCTTTCATTTAGGAGCATGTTGGAAAACAGTCAGTTTTATTTGAACTGTAGTGATTTGGACTATATGATCAATAAAACATAACTGATATCACAAATGCCTCTTGCTTTTAAAAATAAAACGATAAAGAATTACACTTTTAAAAGCTTGATTTTTAACATTCACTTAATGTCCAGATATTATTGCTGCTTGAAAAAGCTGTTCAACTCTCCAGTTTCATTCATTGCAGATGTATACAGTCTTTACGAGGACACTAGGGTTCCGGTTTAAAAAAGGGGTCATATGCATTTCACTGAGTGTATAATAAATGCAACATTTGTTTTTCACAATTCCAGTTGGAATTCTGTGTTTCTTCAGTCCTGCACTGTAATTTGACATGTCCACAGTGTTCAAACCCTGACACACACTGGCTATACTGTTAGTCTATGGAAGGGGGGGGTCTGTATGTTGCTGACTCATCTAGTGATGTCATCTGTTTGTCATTTCTAGTTGAAGCTGAAGAGTCGCAGGAAAGCAGTATGACCGACGCAGACGACACACAACTTCACGCAGCGGAAAGTGACGAGGTGTATTAACTAAGAATGTCAATCTGAAATCGGCCACGTGATTTCAGAATTTAAAAAATTGCTGCTGATACAGAACCTCGTCCCTCCCCACCTGCGCCTTTTTATTTATTCCCCACCCCACCCCCACCCCCACCCCCACCCCCACCCCCACCCGGCTTTATTAACTCAACAAGCATGTAACACGGCCATCCATGTTCATTCTGTTTTTCAACAAAACACATTATTATTGAATCACTTCGTGGATAAACTGAGAACTCTTGATTGGGAGAAAAAAAAGATATATATATACAGTGGTGTACTTTCTCTTTGATACATGGACACCCACCATACACCCCCCACCCCTGATCTGTTGAAAATCATTTATTAAATGTGATGGTTTTATTAATGTGATTCAAAAATACTTATTTGAAGTTGTAGAATATGTTTGTGTGAGTGTATTTTATATATATATATATATATATATATATATATATATATATATATATATATATAATTTTTTTTTTTTTTTTTTTTAATATATTTGTGTTTTGGGGTGTAATAAAATAACATGCGTAAAAGCTACAGAGGGATGCAGGCAATCTATTTCCCTGTAAGAAGTTAATAAGAAATAATAAAGGTACAGGTTGTAACTTTTAAAGTAGTTGTCACCTACTATTTCTGGAAAAGACTCTTCCGTTCCGTTTTATTACAAGTACTTCAGTTGACCCCAAAAAAAAAAAAAAAAAAAATTATATTTCATTTAAGCTATGGCCATCATTTTCCAAGACATCAGTAAAGCTGTCTGTTCACTTTATAAACAAATTATGTAAAGATAGCATCCCTTTTTGTATATGCCAATATTCTTACATACACACTTGTATCCATTTTGCCTTGCGATTTTATAACTTATGCTGTCCAACCCTTCAAAATCAAGGTTATATATATTGCTTATGCTTTTTATGCTGGACGAGCAGATCCTCCTTAATTGGACATGACTTCTGTGTCTTAATATATAATTACCACTGGTGCATTTAAACACAAAATCTGGTGGTACTCAATTGGTTCATCCACAGAAATGACAACATTGCCATTTGCAGCTAATTTTTTTTTTTAAACAACGTATATCAAGCGTTATGCTTCCGTATGCACATGCTTATTTGTAGTGCTGCGGTTGGCCCCTCCCATCCATTCCATTGCAATACTTGGTTCCAACTAGGTCCAGTATTTCATTGATCTTCAGCTGAGGGACTGGTTAGAATGGAGGAGACAAGTTTGCCGACTACTCATATAGTGCAAGACCCACATTTGTGCATATGGCAGTCAGTTATTAGCAGACAAGCCATGCCTTAGAAATGTTAAATATACACGTGGCTGATGTTGAAAGAAAGTTATAATTTTGCTGAGGATTTCTTGTTGGGTATATTTTTGTTCTGTATTGTAGTCGGAGAGCCGCATTGATTGTTATGCTGCAATGAAGAGGGTTTATCTATATGGATAAATTGGTGTTCCTACATGTTTCAAAAACACTTCATGGCCTGATTTATCAAAATTGAAATTTGGCATGTGACAAAAAAGGTTTTTGGATTAGACTGTTATAACGCAAAGCTAAGGATTACACTCGTAAAAATCATGTCGGTTATGAAGATGGTATTTAAGTTATTGTGGCAGGTTATGAAAATGGGTGCTATTTCTAAAAACGATACGAAGGCAACCATAATCTCTCTTCCTCCATTTGCTTGTCTGCTGATCATTTTCCCCACATTGAAATTGTGCTGCTGTGTTTGTTTTTTTTATCCAGGTGTAATTCTGCATAAATACCAGTATTTAAAACAAATGTCCTATTTTGAAACCATGCAAGGCATTGTAAGTGGCTGGAACATGGTAAAGATATTCATGTAATGTGAGATGGCTAACCACATCGGTTCCTGTGTAAGGCAAAACTGTAAATGGATGAAAAATGCAGTGTGAGTGTGATATGTACAACTTTATTTGGATTTTACAAGTGTAACTTGGTGTCTTTTTTTCTTTCTTATTTTGAAATAATTGTACAGTCTTAGGAAAAGTCTTTCTTTTAATATATATTTGCAATTCATTTTAAGGATGTGAAAATACAGAATAAACTACTTTGAACAAAGGCTTCAAATTGTTTGGAACAATTCACATCTTATCTGTGTTGTGAAGATGCATTATCATGATGACCTTTGTCATTAATATTTAATATTGTAAAAAGGCAGTTGGACTCCTAAATGCATTACCAGCAGTACTCTGAATGCTAATCTCTGAACAAGGTACACGCATCCATTTCTTACGAATAGGTTTCATTACCTTCAGTACCATTTTCTTAATTGTTGTGCAGTTTATTTTTGACTGCATTCCTTCCTCGTGGCTCAAGGATGTGTGCAGTTTGTACCTTTTCTGACCACCATTTCTCTCTGAAGCATAAAATCAACAAAGTTTTGTTTCCAATTTTAGCTTTCTCTGTTTTGCCATTCCTGAAAACCTTTAATTCTACAGTGTTGTCAAGCAAGGACTACGACCCCTCTAAAAGAAAGATGAATAGACTGATACCTCATCAGAAAGCGGTGCTCCTAGTCGCACAGACAAAGAAGAATTAAGCTGCCTTATTGTTTTGCTTGATGTTGGTCAAATTCCAGAACGTAACTCAATAAAGCATGTCAGGGAGTACCGGACAAATGTAGAGTGCTAGCAGAAAATTGACCAAACTAAGTACCAGTATCAGTCCTATAACTTGAAGAAAGGAAGCGTTACTAAAAACGAATCTTGGAACCACAACATTAAATAGCCTAACCACTTAATTTGTGTTGTCCAAACAAAATCTTGCAGAACTTTGAAAACACATTTACAGTAACTACAGTTAGTTGTGATTGTACAAAAGGTAAGAATTCCATCATTTAAAAGATTAGTACAGTAACCAAAGTAGATACTATCTGGGAAACAGCTTCCTGTATGGCCAAAGACAACTTAAATATTGGACCAGGCAAAATGGTGCTTTTCAATTCGAGGTGTAGTAGCTTATGTAAGGCTGTTAATAGTTAGAAAAGATTCCTATGACAAATGGTTATGCTTAAAAGAGTAAAGTCAAAATACAATAAAACAAATGCTTTGCAAAAAAATAATGAAGCAGTAAACTTTTTCTATTCTACTCTAGTCAGCTTTTTACTAAACTAACCCTATTTAAGGTTACGGTCTGAGGTGTTCACTTTTTATAATTCTTTTAGTTTGTGATTGTTTTGCTCCATGGAACCAGTCCGTACAAGTTGGGTCCATCGGCAGTCTACAAAAGTCAAATATCACCTGTATGAATAGGTTTTTGTAGAATGACTATTTATAAATGATTTCACCAACTTTCAGTATTTCCCTGACAAAATAATTTATTCACAGCCCCTATGTTCTATGTACCCTTCACGTTCCACCAGCTGTGCGTGTTGGAGAGACGGAATTCTGCCAGCCCGCAATCCTAACGGGCTGAGGGAGTCCTAATTGAAATCGATTTCATCTCGATCTGCTGCAGACAGAAATTAGAGTCAGATTTGAAATCTCTTTCATGTCCCAGTGGCAGATGGAAATGGTTCCTATGAGCCAGTTGCTTGTCCGCATGGCTCTTTGGGACAAAATGGTTGGATAGTTCTGTTTGGAAGATTCCCTGACCATTGATCACAGGGTAGCCAGGATTCATTATTTCGCATTTTTTAATGTCTGTCAAGCTACTGCAAATATTTGTTTTCCAGTTTTCTGCCACAAGCCCCCCAAATAAAAAGTGAACTCATTGTGGTTGATCATCTGAGAACACTGATATATGTACGTGCAATAAAAAAATAATAATACGGCCCAGAACAAGGCGAGTCCCTTTCAGTATTGCAAAAACATTTGGGGATTGGACAGCAATTGAAAGCAGTGACTGTAACAACACTGCAAGCGCTAAAATAGCTGTTTGTTCTCCTGTGATTTTAACTTAATACCAGGGCTGTATTGGAGCTACTAGGTGTTTGTATATAGGTCACTGATTCGAGTCTGCAAGGGGGCTAAGTTATTCTGAAGGGATGTTTGGAAGTCACTCCCTGATTACTGCCTCTAGTTCCTTCATGTGTAAATGTATGGTCTGGAATGTACCAACCACCCTTCTGTAAGCCCTGTGTCTAAGTCTGCTGGGTCTTCTGATTTAAAACTTTTTGCAATTTTTACCTGCTTTTCCAGTTATTCTGCACACTTACCATAGCTTCCCATGGTTTGTCATGTTTTTAAAACTGCTTTTGCATAGTTATCAGGGCTTTACAAGGCTTGCATATGCTTTACCATGCTTTCACTATAATGTATTGCACTTTGCTTGGCTTTTACTATGGGAAACATTTATAACAGCAGTTCTGGTACTGCAAACAAACCCAAAAACAACAAAAAAAGGTTAAGTAATATTCCCATGGTTCTCTTTACTGTTTCACTGCTGTAACTCAAATACTCCCCATTGTTGTGTAATATTAAATATGTGTTCAAGCATTTTAAAACCAAACAACATTAAAAGGTTATGTATGCATACCTTCCAAACTGTATATTTGTCCCCAGGGGTGATTTATTATCCTCTGTTTAAAATCGCTGTAGACAATAAAATCCAGTGGAATGAGGGCTTATACATACAGTACATGCTGTTTGGAGCTATAAGATAGATCATGTAATCAACACAACTGTCTTCCTCTTAAGAGACTGCAGAAGCAATCTAGAAGATAGCGGTCCAAGCCAAGGTTCATATTGAACTTTGCACCTGTAAGTATTAGTACACTATTAGTTAGGTGTACCTAGGAAAGATTTTTCAAAGTGTTTACTCATGCTGTATTTTTACTCATGTTTGTTTTTTTATGAAAACACTTGTTAACTTTAGAAACCCACGACCAAGTTAGACAATCCAAAGTCTTTGAAGCACACTGTTTCTTATTTTTCTAACATTACCATGGCTCATTTCAAAAAAGTAATTCAAGACTGCAGTAAATGCTGAAAGCAAGCCCCCAATGTGTTATCAATACATTACTGTAATGCACAAACCTGTCTGTTGAGAGTCTTCATATAATGTAACAGTACTTAAACTGCATTTTACTAAATATCTTCTACTGGCATTTTCATTCTTGAGACTTTTCTAATGAATGCACTAAAAATTAATGTGTTGTGGTTTATAACCCCCTACTGCTGCAGGTAGTAGCAGGGGTGATTCAAGTTGGCTCACTGATGGACTGGTAAATAGATTTCAAAGTGGGAAGCATACAAGGCTAAACTATTAAACAACTAAAGAATGATATTTTAGAGCCTGTAAAATCGAAACTGTTTGGTGTTGTCAACACAAAGTAAAATTGCTTTAGTGTTGCTTTAGTGTTTTTTTTTATTTTTTTATTATAGACTAACTTTATAAATTCATATTTTAGTCAAGGGGACTTTTCAAATGTATTTATGTATTAATAATAAAAACCATGAAAGGATGTAGCAAAATAATAATGTCAAGCATTCTAATATTCAGAAATGTACTGTCTAAATTAAATGATATCTTGCATGTTACATGTAAAAAAATGTTTGCATAAAATGGTTTCTAAAATTACAAAAAACAATGACAGATTAGGACCAACCGAAGCTTTATGTTCTTGTATCGGAGTTTAGCTTTATTATAACGACCGTGTTTATGAGACATTTACATATTTAATAACAATAGGTCATGCTGCTGCCATAAACTAAAATAAGACAGGCGCCCTTGCAACTAACCGTTTGCTTCAAACGCAACATCTTGACATAATTAGGGACTGGTTATTTACAAAAAAACTGTAACGTCCTGCAAACTTCCATTGAATACACTTTCCGCTCCACGCCCATCTGCACGGACTGACAACCGTAAAAGCTAATAAATAGCCTCCGTTCACCGCCTTATCCAATCACAAAGGGCAGTGGGTGGGCGATTCCGATTCAAGGCTGGTTGAATTGTGCAGGTAAGTCTGAAACATGGGTAGCAGAATCCTAGATATTATAAGGTTTTATTAGAAATATTGGGGAGAAAAATATAAAAAACAAGTGATGTGACTAAACATATGGATAGACCTGTAGAAAAGATGGGGTTTATTTTGAATTGAATAGGTAGAATTTGCATAGCATTGTAAACTGTGCACTTAGCTTTGGTTAGACTCAACAGGCCAAAATAGTGGTTTACAGTCTAGTGGGGGAAATAAAGGAAATAAAATTATTGCAAAGAAAACAAACTTTGATAAGGAGTAAGTAAATAAACAAGAGAAAAAAGGTGAATTATGTGCATGGTACTTTACATTGAAATGCAAAATACATCGTGTTGTTTAGCATGTATATTGAGGAAAGCATATCAATGTACAGGCCAGATACACCAATGGCAAGCTTTTACAGCAGGCAGTAGTACAGTGGAAGAATGAACGTTCAAAACTTGGGGAAATTGAACTTCTCAGTGCTAGAAACGTAGTAGGAAATTAAGTAAGACGTGAATATTGCATTTCTGAAATGGAATTCGAACGGAAAAATGAAAATTGGGTTTATTTGAACTTAAACACAGAGCCAGTGGGCCAAATACTGTGCCTGGTTACTGTAACCCTAAATGACAAACTGAGTACTTTACCGTTGCGTATAAATTAAGATTCAGGATAATATAAGGGGCTGGGCTTTAAAGGAATTACTCACATTTCGTAAATGTAATTGCAGGTTAGTAACATGCAGTTGAAGTAATAATACTAAAAAAAAAAATGTAAATGGAGAGTCAAGTTAGTATTTTGACTGCTCGGTAAAACACATAAGGCGTCTTATTTACAATGCAGATCTAGTGTAGATGGATGTGCAATTTGAAATTACAAGGAGAAATTAAACAAGTACAAAAACCGGTGTACACAAAACTCAGATGTGTATGTGTACAGTTTACGCTTTACTACAGATATATTCGTTCTGAAAACATGGCAAATACATCTGTCATTTTAAAGGTATTAATGTTTAAACTAAGAATTTTTTTTTGTTGTAATATTTGTAAAATTTCAAGCTCAAATCTGCGGTTTTCAAATAGATTAAATCCCTAAGACCACCTGCGCTTTAAAGTATTGTCGAAAAATAATGTAGTGATCAATAATCATAATGCTCAATGATGCTAATCGAGTAATAGCAGTATCATATACCAGTACATATATATAAAAAAAATACTAAAAATGAAAATGTGTCGCTGGCATTGCTATACAAGTGTTTTTAGACGCTGTATATGCACTTGATTTCTTTTGTTGGTTCTGCTGTTTGGTAAGGATTTTTAACATATCTGAATACTACTGTATCTTTTAACTGTACAAAATGGGAGCCTATTTATCAAAGCTGTTTACAGTTTGCACAATATTTCTAACTAGTGAGACAAATTCAAATGAACATTCAGTCATGGGGGCTTTTTTTAAGAGAGAAGTGTATGATTAGTAAGGAAATACCCCTTTTTAATTGTTTTGTTTTTACTTAATGAGCTATTGCACACCTTTTAAAATGTGTAATTTTTTTGTCATCCTATTGTGAAAGTAGCAGCATTAACATGCCTCTATGCTTCACTGTGGCATAATTAATGAAAGCTTGTTTCTAAAGCTGAAACTACCTATAGGGTACGTAATCAAACCTGACTGTCGCAAGCAGAGTGCATAGTTGGCTTTTCTCAACAGATTATGTAAAAAGGCACCAGATAATGTTTGCGTTTACCCTAGAAAATAATCACTGCAGCCAGGATACTAAAGTAAAATATTAGTGAGGGAGGGAAAAAAAGTTATTAGGGTCCCTAGATAAAACCGTAAAAATAAATGTAGCTTACTACAATGGTTGCATAAGTACACATACAATCGTTTATAAAGCTGGTAGGCAG
The DNA here is from genome assembly GCA_030684275.1 of Acipenser oxyrinchus oxyrinchus. Classification (NCBI taxonomy): domain Eukaryota; kingdom Metazoa; phylum Chordata; class Actinopteri; order Acipenseriformes; family Acipenseridae; genus Acipenser; species Acipenser oxyrinchus. The sequence continues at coordinate 22,001,366 of CM060269.1, read as the reverse complement.
GTCTTGAAAATCAGACCAAACCAATTGGCTTGTCACATGTTGTAGCAGGTGATAAACCATGTTTATTGCTTTTACAGGAATCCATAACAATTGCTCAATAAAACAATCCTTAAGAATACAATCCTGATCGCATTCGGTTTACAGGGTTTTGGGAGATCTCTTTACTTATTTTTTAAATAAATGTCTATATATTTATTTCGACATTTAGTTATTTATTTATTTTATTATTATTTAGCAGACACCTTTATCCAAGGCGACTTACAGAGACTAGGGTGTGTGAACTATGCATTAGCTGCAGCGTCACTTACAAGTGCGTCTCACCTGAAAGACGGAGCATAAGGAGGTTAAGTTACTTGCTCAGAGTCACACAATGAGTCAGTGGCTGAGGTGGGATTTGAACCGGGGACTGCTGGTTACAAGCCTGTTTCCTTAACCACTGGACAGGACAGCACATGGTAATGGAGTAGTGCAGGTTGGAAAGCGTGAGGGTATCCAACAGATACAGGCCAACATTGAGAAGGGTGCTCTGCAGTGCTGCATACAGAAAATGGATTAGAAATGAACATTTCAATATGCAAAGTATTATTGAGAGATTTGGAAATAGAGATGGGACAAACGTAGGCTTTCATGTTGGAATATTCTTTGAAAATTTTGATGAATATTCAGATATTGTTTAATAAAACTGATGGAAAACAAAAGTATAATTTGTACCATATTACAGTAAAAACAAATCAAGCTCATACCCCATAGAATTACCTGTTTAATTAAAAAAAAAAAAGTTTATTTATTTCAGATTTTTGATTTCTGCATTGGGTTCCTTTTGCATGATATAATTGATTCATTAATAAATTCACTTTTATGAAGGAATACGAACCTGGGCATTCACTGAACAGATGACCCTTCAAGCAGTATTTATTTGAATATTTGTCCCAGCACTAATTAGAAATGGACGTCTTGGATACTTGCTATCTGAGTGCCTACTATCAGCCACCAGGATTGCAACACATTATTCAGTTAATGAAGCACATTTGAAAAAAAAAAACAACAAAAAAACAGGTGTTCATTTTTTGTCCAAGATCTGTTCATTAAAGGCTTTATCACTGTGAAAATAAACTTTGATTGGCACAGCACTCAAACTCTGTGACTGTGCGGGGTGAGATTTGTCATGCTTTTTGTTAAACGGCCTCCTACAATGTACTGAGCACCAGCTGTATTTCAATGACATTTAATAATGGCTTGTAAAAATGCAAAATGCGCTCTTTTTTTTTTCTTTCCCCCAGGATTTATTACCTGACAGAATGGGGTTACTGCAGTTGGATATGTGGGAAAAGATTGTGGACTGGGGAGGTGGTGCTGGCTGTGTGAGCCCTAATGTTCCCAGGTAAGAATACGCTGGCATCTAATCCGTGGAACTTACCCGCCTTTCAGAAATCTACACGAACATTTCTTTTTTCTTTAAAATGTAGTCGTCGGCAATTTATTATTTTCTTCCAATTTAGAATGTCCAATTATTTTTAGGCTCAGCTCACCGATACCACCCCTGCGCTGACTCGGGAGGGGCGAAGACGAACACACGCTGTCCTCCGAAGCATGTGCCGTCAGCCGTCCGCTTCTTTTCACACTGCAGACTCACCATGCAGCCACCCAGAGCTACAGCGTCGGAGGACAACGCATCTCTGGGCAGCTTACAGGCAAGCCTGCAGGCGTCCGGCCAGACCACAGGGGTCACTGGTGCGCAGAGCAGAGGACACCCTGGCCAACCTAACCCCTCGTCCTTTAATACCGAGTCCCTTAGATGGGCTAGTTAAATAAAGAGGCTGATCAGGGGAAGGTAAGAGCCACAAACCATCAGAAGAATCTGGATTTACAAATGAGGTTGCCTCATGAGAATTTGTGATATTGTGTAATACAGACCTGTCTAAAAAGCAGTAAGCCTATAGATTGAGTCTCATGGCTTTTAAGTAAAAGGTTATTGTTCACCAGTAATCTGTCTGCTTTTCACTGCTGTTAACATCTAATCACTGAGGTACAACTGTGTGGCAAATCTACAGCAGCTTGCATAGTGTTCTATTTAAGAGTTTCATTTTAATTTAGCAATGGTACAAATTCAGCACAGGTCTCGGTAGAGCCAGTATCGCAAGAGGGATAAAAAGCAGAGCTGTGGAATTTCTTCATTCTAGTTGGCATACAGCACTGTAAATTCTACAGCCATTTGAAATGTCTTTGTGTTTGATGGGCTTGTGTCATGTGTTGGATAGCTTGTATTGGATAGAAGTGAAGTCATTTTTAATTCCTAGTCTTCTCGTGCACAGCCACACTGGTCTCTTGTGGGGTGGATATCAGCTTGTATCACTGAATTTCTCAATTAAGGGGACACAAATGCATTTAATTTCTAATGTAGTCGAAAGTGTCTATATGGATTTCCCCCTCCTGAGGTGTTAATAGTTAGGGAAGGCATTTTAGACAAGATGATACAGCCTGTTTGTGCAGCCTGAAAACACCAGAGGGTGCTGTGGTTTTAGCTGCTCGGTAATTACTGCAGTAGGATGCATTGCAAAACACTGACTGCTTAAGCACTGTTTGGCACAAACACCAGAATAGAAGCCATGCTTCAGTCAAACCAGCAATGAATAGGCAGGGGACCCACCTGTACACACTCACTGCGCATCAAGGACAAGCTTGGAGGCCATTATCATGCATAGCTACCTTCAGCTTCCACCAGCTAGGCTAACTGGTGGTGGGTATTACTCCCCATTTTAAAAGGTTGGCAAACGAGTAGTTTTTAGTAAATAGAATCGAATATTTTCAAAATAAAGTTAAAAGCTGCTTTCAAAACGTTGAATCTGTTTCGCTCAGTTTGATAATGTGGAAATTCACACTAAATCATTTTTTTTTTCTTCTAGAAAACCCAAGCTTTCAAAATATTGTCCAAGATCTGTGTTTTAGAGAAATGCAAAATAAATCTTTTCAGATGTAGATTTTAAAGGAACACGTGCAGAAGTTCCATGTGGTGGTTTTGTTTTCGCACACGTTCGGTTATGGCATTTCTGAGTTGTAGCCTGTGTTTGTTGACAGTAGTTGCTGAGAGGAAGGGGTGCAGGTTGTGACTAGACAAGTACCTATTGAGAAACTTCTCACAGGACACAACCCTGGAGATAGAGACCTGGTAAACCATAGCAAATAAGGGACAGACCCCTCAATGAGGCAGTTAGTGAGGATCCTCTAAATAGACACCACCGTTGAGGGTACATTCCTTGATCATAAAACATTATAAGAGTGCTTTTTTAAAAATTTAAAAAAAGATTCCTAGTTACAATTAACAAGAAGGCAGTTTTGCCAGCGGGCTGATGGGAGGTGTTTAGTTGTTTTTTAGTTGGTTACTCTATGATGAATTCAAGAGAACAAACTTTCCTGAAGATGTACAGTTACCAGACAGTAATCATTTCTTTACTGGCATTTAAAATGTTTCAATACAAACAAATCGCCTACTGTTCAAATTGTACATAAATGTATAGCTGAGACAATACAAAACCGAAGTGTTATTGCTATTAAATTAAATGCATGAAATACTACTGTACTAGTAATTTCCTTTGTTGGAGACAAGAGCATTTAAATTGTTCACTGTAACCACTAGTTGGTGTAACATTTTAGTTCGACATGTCTTTATTACTGGAGCGTTGTTCTGTGTCTCGCCGACAGAGGAGGCTCAAGAGCCTGTAATGTTTAAGCACTGCGCCACACAAAATGAAGGGTGGAAACCCTGCACAAACACATACAAATTGCACGCTACAGAGCAATGGCCAATGTGCAGCTCCATAAAAAAAAAAAAAAAATCTACTCGACTCTGCCCTCCAGCGTTCTTTTTACATTACATTTTTTGCTGGTGGCTGTCGGTTAATAATATAATTAGTTCCATGTACTGACAGACAAAACATGTTTGCCTTCCTACAAGGGGGAGTGGTTTAGTTTACACCCACTGAAATGCGTATTGTGAGCATGCTCAGTTACTATGAACTAGCAACTCCCTTTTTTTTCCCCTTGATCTGCTTGATTTCATTGGCTCACCGCCAAAGTCTTCAGCGTGACACTGCGGTACTGTTAAGAGTTCCCTCTAGCGGCAGTTTGCCAGAATGTTCTTTACGTTACGTGTACGTTGCCAAATACAGTCGTGTGAAAGGCGCATTGTTGCTTCAAATTTTAGTCACCAAGATTTTGCGCCGATTGTCATGGTGCAGTGTTGAGTGCTTTGCTTTCCCCGTCCCTATACTATGAGGTGGCAGCCCTGGAAACTATTTAACTGCCTCTCACGTTGAGGCGGCTGCATTGCAACATGGTAGTTGAGGTCTGTTTATTGAATGGCGATGTCTCCTTATTTTATAGTAGATGATTAATTTTGCCTCTAGTGGTGGGAATCCTGAAGGGTGAGCCAAGTCGTGAAACTGAACCATTTTGGTTCACCACTCGCTTCAAAGTGTCTATAAAACTAGAGTGTAAGAAGAGCCAATATGGCGAACACAGGGGCTACAGTTTCCTCGCCACCTCTCCCTTACTAACCTCGCTTCACAGAGACACGAAGCCCCCTCTAGTGGATACAGCTCGGACCTGCGTCCCCACCAGCTCAGCTCTGGCGGTGAGAGCGAGGAATGTCTCCCGCCGTGGCTCTGCTACTCTTCTTGCTTGTTTTGTCAGAGCAGAGAAATCCGAGGGAGAGGAACGAGCCGCCATTTTCCGAGCGTCGCTCTCTCTGAAACAACAAAAAAAAGACACCAGTTTAACCGGGAAAAGCCAACCGGAGCCGGACAGGAACGTGCTGGAAAGAAAGGCAGGCGTTTAAGAATATTGAAACCCGAACAGAGCCGGATCGGAAAGGACCCACTTTATTGTTCTAAATATTTTTAAGCCTGTTTCTGACTCGTTGTTGTTTCGCCCATTTCGTGATTCTGAGAGAAACACGGGTCTGCGAAAACCCGGACCGGGTTCGCCGGAAACCGGAGCCCACCCGAACCGGATTCCGTTAAAAGGGTGTTAACCCCGAAATTTATAGATTTATTCAGATTTTGGCTTTATTGCTTTTTATTTTCCTCCAAACTGCGGGGATTTGTTGCTGAAATTCTCCCGGACTCTGCGCCTGTCACGTGGTAGGTTCCTCCTTTTTCTTTGTTACTTTAAACTCAGCAGAAAATATTAACTTTAAAATAAAATAGAAAGAAATGAAACGTGTGTCTTTGTGTAATCGCAACTGTTTTTGGTTGTTTTAGCTTCATAGTGACAGAGTGGGCCTCAAGATTTGCGTAATTTAGTGTAAAAATGCAAAAATTTATAAATTGTTGGTGCAACTTGTCAGGTTCTTAAAACGAGGGATAATATAATATACAGTGTACTAGAAAAGCATGCAGATATTTGGGCTTCTATATTGATTACTTTTGAAAATCAAGTATTTAACAGTTATTTATTTAGATTTGTCAAAGGGCAGTATGTAAGCAGTGACATTAAAATACATTTACAGTGTAGCAGACGGGAACTCTAATCATTGTGTGTGGTATTTAAATTAATGCTGTTGCAGTTAAAGCTATTTTATGCATGGTTTATTTTGCTATTGTTTGTTTTCAATAAACTGCAGTGATACTGAAAGCCTAGAAAGGAGGGTAATCATTTAACTTGCAAAAATTTACAGGCATTGGGGTTTTTTTGTTTTTTGGTAACATTTAATTATACTATTGTGTAATGTTGGTTTGGTCGTCATAACGGCGCAGTCCGTTTCAGGCGCCACTTTGACAAAAATATATTTTATCGTCTGTAAGGTGCTTCAGAGTATTCAGATATAGAGCTTTTTTTTTTTTTAATTTTTTTTTTAACAACTGAATTAGAACGTGGGAGTTTCGTACTGATTTACCTGTTCAAGAAATATTCTTCATGCATAACAATTGAACAATACCGTTTCCTGAGCGCGGTTTCCTGAGCACGTTTAGAGGCATTTAAGAATCGAACTATGACATCTAAGAAAAATAAAAGCTATTTTATTTGGGAGGTATGGAAGGGGGTCGTTTTCCATAACTAGATGAATTACATAATCTCAATTTAAGGGTTTCAACCAACGAAATCGCCTTGTGTGGGTTTAATGTTTTTATTTACTAAAATATATATCTCGGCGGGGTATAAGTGGAGGCGATATAAACACGCTATGCAGTAAACGTATACAGATAATATTGTAGAATAGAGAGTTTCTTTCGGCACATTTTTTATTTTTCAATCATATTAAAACTGGGGGTGTAAAGTAGATAAAATGTGTTATCGATTTTTTTTTTAAACTGTCTTTTTTTTGTTACAAATGCTTGCATCATGGCATGTGATCTCAACAGCGTGGTGATGCAATTGTCTGAAAGTAGCCAGAAAAGTAGCCACGAATCCTAAAAGTTGGGGTATATTTTCTTCGTTGGTGATTAATATACTGTACTTTTTTAAAAACACATTCAGGCTAGTTATTTGGGAAGTGTAATCTGCTGGCTGTTGCCACTAGTTTAGCTTTGGGGGTGGCTGTCTGTTGCAGAAGATATCATATCCTGGCCTACATAGTTGAAGCTAGATTTAGGAGCCCAATACAAATAATCTTGCCCTGACCACATGACAAGGTAATGCTTTACCGAGTAGCTCTATGAAATATTATAATTCATGTTTGTATTTAAGCAAAAAATAGTAGAGAATCGACCACCATACTTTAGTGTGTAGGTCTCATGACAATTTGCAATGAAAGCCAGTGACCAAGACTAAAATTTGATACAGCAGACAAAAAGAAAAAGCACATTTATTGTAGTAGACATAAAACAAATGTGTGACAATGCAGATCGTTCCATTTTTATTCATTTTTTATAACTGTTCAGCATTTATTAAAGCAAAAACAATGTCATCTGCCACTGAGAGTACATAGTACAAAGCCCCTTGATTAGGGTGCAATAGAGTGGGGATTTCTACCAGGAATGAAGGAGCAGCAGACACTTAAGGCTTTGTATGTAGACATTTAGGTTTCCAGTCAGTATAATTTTGCCAGCAATGGACCTGTGGTATGCTAGCGCCTCTGACACAGAGAAATAACAAGGCCAGTGGATGGGTAGATTGGAATACGCCTGGAGACATGGTTCCACACGTGTCTGTGCCATGCAAATGTGTGCTTGTATGTTGCATGGTATGGTGCTACAAACATAAGCCAAGGCAAGCGATTTGCATGGTGCACAGCCTTTCCGCTGAGTCTGTATAGTTCTATTGGAGCTCGCTGGTCCAAAGGTGGGAAAATCCTCCACCTTCCCTTTGATAACCACCCCTGTGTATTTCTTGGTAATGTCACTTTCCATATGGAGTCACTATTAGGCATTATTTAATCCCACTATGGTTGGGGCAGGTTTAGTCCATCAGGCCCCAGTACCAGAGTGGTCTGCGTGTTAGGGGAGGAGGTGGGGTGGGGGGGGTCCGTTCCCTCTAAAAGATTGTGACCGTGTCTAAAGAGCCCAACAACAGTGTGTGTCTGGCAGGCTTCCACTGCCAAAAACTTGATCAAGAATACCAGGTTCGCTTTGATCTAGTCTAGTGTAAACACCAGGCTATTAGTTTAGTAACCAGAGCTGTTTAGTACCAGGGAACCTTTGCTTGTAGACTGTTGCCACCAAAATATAATGAGAATTCCACTTCTGTGAATTTATGATAGAGAATAAATGCTGTAAATAAAGCATCTAATGAGTTTTTTTTTATTGTTCTTGGTAATGAAAAAATAAAACCAGCAATTTTTTTTTAACCTAGATTTATTGATATTCTGTATTAAAGATTTAGGCTAAGATTTGTGCACTCTTCAATATCCTGTTTACAATGCGCTGTTTACTTTTGCAGTGCTTCTTTTGAGAAATTGGGCCCTTCTCCCTTTGCAGGGACGCTGTCACAGTTTCCAAAGCATGAACCTTGAGTCATTTATAAAGGATGACTAAATGCAGCTAGCTTGGTAAACACAAGGCTGCAAGTACTGTAAATGGTTTCCCAGTCCCAGGTTTGTGATAGGAGGTACGTACATCTTTGGCTTTTGGTTTAAAGGTAGCAGTTTGAAACGCTCATTTTGCATGGTGAGCCTCTTATTTGTTCATCTGCTTGGAAAAGTTTTTTTCCAGGAGTATTTGCTTTCTTGCAATTGTAAGAATATCTAAAAAAGTCAGTACTTTGTCTTGCTAATATGTGAACAAGGAGACCATCTCGTACATATTCGCTTCTAACAAGGCGCAGTATTTCCTAGTTGTTTTAAGGCCTGAATTTTAAAATGTCAGCTTCTGGGTTTATGAATGTTATTGTTGAACTTGCAATTTTGAAGCCTGACGGGTCAAATGCTGCATGCACTATCCAGGCCTGTTTTATATTGTCACTCTGTTCTACAAAAGCATTTGATAGAGCACTAATGAAAATACATTGATGTTACAAGCCATCTTGGGTAATGGGACGGGAGAACCTCCCCACCCAAAACCCAGCTTTTAGATGAATTGTTTTGTCTTGTAGAAGGCAAGCCTTATATTTTATCATGTGCACTGAAGATTACTGGCCCACCCGGTGCCTTGGAACAATAGAGCACTGTTCCTTTTTCGCCAAGACGTAATGCTTTAGCCAATCGGCAGTGAGGTGGCTGTCATGTGCTTGCTCAAATTCCAGTTAGTGAAGCTGGTTGTGTTTCATTACGCATAACCCTACCTTTGTCTGAAAACCTGAACTTCCCATTAGACTTTAGTCTTTGTACACTGGGATTAAGGTGGGTAAAGCAGTAGCTTCTGCTGAACTGCAGACGGGGCTGCGGGCTGCGGGCTGCGGGCTGCGGGCTGCGGGCTGCTGCGGTCAGTGGAAACACCTGTACCTGCAGGTGTAGCAGTAAAGTGGCCAGTTTGACAAAGCACTCATAAGTAGCTGTCTGATAAACCCTGTTTTAATTATATAGAAAAAAGTAAATGGAAATAAAGATGAATTGTTTATGTCCTAATCATTCAGACTAGCTAATTTCTACAAAAAAAAAAAAAAAATAGGTAGGTGGCTAGCTAGCAACCTGCTCCGTGCTTGAAAAGCTTTGTGAGATGGGACCCAGGAATGCAAAATGCTTTGTCACACGTTTCAGGTCCTGCAGTAGTTTTGTACAGCTTAATGCCTAGTGGGCGGTCATTGTACTGGTTGTGTGTGTGTAATATATATGTAACTGGTTACTCCTGGAGGCCGTCCAGCCAGGATGTGGAAACAATAATCCAAATTAACAGAGCAGCGTGGAAAGAGGAGGCTGTGCAGCAGAAAGAGCACAAACACTGTGAGTGTGTGATGCAAATGAATCGGCTTATCGCTTACTAGCAATGGCCCTGCCTTTTTTGTGTAGCAGGTCACTTTATTTGCGTGTCACTTGCTATGAAGAGTTCCTATTAAGAGGTACCAACATGTGCAGAATTATTTCTTTTAGCTTTTCCCCTGTAATAAAATAAATTGGCTTAGTGGCCAATAAAGTACTTACAAATACAGTTGAGTTGGTAGCAGGTGCCCATAGATAACACCAAACACAAAGAACAAAGGTTCAGTTTGTTTTAGCTGTTGTGAAAACAGGCTTTGTCGACCTGCTGCTTTGAGGATCTGCAGAGTTAAACACAGGGATGTGGAAAACCTGCAGATGGTTTTTAAACCTTGGTTGGAAAACTTTTCAGTCGAGTTTGCAATATTTGTATTGTTTTTTGAAATGGTGGGTTATAAAAGCAAACCAGAGTGTTGATATTATTGCTTAACAAAAAATGTTTTCCAGTAAGCAATGTGGAGTTTTACAAAGCATTTGCACTGTTTGTTTTAAGGTGAAAACTTTCCCAGTTGGGGGACTGTCATGCATTGCTCTAGAAATCTGTTCTTATGTTTTGTAGGTATCTTCCACAATGCATCATTAAAATTATACTGACACTTGCAACCCCACTGAAATGAAACTTGTTTATAGGAAAAACATTGCCAATGCCTGTTTTTAAATCTTCTGTTTTTTTTGTTTTTGTCTCTGCAGGCTGTCCTCTGCCGAGGCAGTAAGTGGGTGGTGTGGAGCTGGCCTCGGCATTGGGAAAGGCCACAGCGCCCGTCTCTCTGCACTGCATGGCTGCAATGGCTCCCGCTCTTACCGAGCCAGCCAGCGAAGCTCACCACATCCGCTTCAAACTGGCTTCCCCGTCCTCCACCTTTTCCCCGGGTAGTGTGGAAAACAACAGCAACGCCAACAACATCCTGATCTCCAGCAACGGCACCAGCAAGCACAAGGCCATCGTCTCCTCTGCGGAAGAGCGCGCCCTCGACTTCCGGGGCAACCCCAAGAAGGAGGAGCAGCAGCGGAGCAAACTGCAGCCGCTGGTGGCCTCTTATCTCTGTTCTGATGTGACTTCGGTCGCCACAACCAAGGAATCTAGGAAACTGCAAGGAGTCATTATTAAACAGAAGGTCCTCAAATCGCACTCTCTTCTGACCCCACCCACCATCTTCAACAGCAGTGACATCCGGGCCGAGTTGCTCGCCAGGCAGCACCAAGCTCTGGAGTTCACTGGGGAGAACCTTAAAATGATGAGCGGCGGCAGCAGCCAGCCAGGGCCAGTGAACGGCCTTGCTAAGAAACTTGCCAAGTCCATGAATAGCTCTGACCGAGGCGGCCCTGCAGCTCTAGCTGCGGTCAATGGAAGCAAGCCCGGACCGTCGGCTACCCCCGACACTGAGGCCTGTCCCTCCAAGGAGACCGATTCTGGGGATTTCAAAGCCAGTTCATCGAATTGCACTCTTCTGAAAGGGTGCATTGCAGAGGAGCAGCCACCTGGGAACTTGCCTGCAAATAACTCTGATCAGTCTACTGCAGCAAACCAATTGGACCTCGCAACAGGGCAAGTAGAAGATGTGGGAAACGGGATATCAGCAGACCCCACAGTGAGTTCTGTTGATTTGGAAAGTGCGGGTTGCAGTGGCAACAGCCAGGTAAAACCCACTCCCGCATCCGACCCCAATCACTTCAGCACTTTGGACGCTGAGATCCGTGCTAGGACCCTGCTGAACCAAAGCCGGCAAAGCGAGATCGAGAACAGGGTCCAGCGGCTGCGCAAACGCCTGCAGGTGGTGCAAGCCAAGCAGGTGGAGAGGCATGTTCAGCAGCAGCTGGGTGGGTTCCTGCAGACTAGCTTCAGCAAGCTGCCCAGTCTGGACTCCCTTCGCCAGCGCAGCCCCGCCGTGCTCACCCGCAAAGCCGAGGCCGCCCTTCGTCGAGCGGCCAGTGAAACCAGCACTTCTGATGGACTGAGCCACTTCCTGAAGAGCGGCTCTGTGCCCACGGAACTGGAGAGGCTCTCTCTGAGCGGGACGGCTAACCTAAGGGCAACAGAGCAGGCCTTCGACTCGGACATCACAGACAGCAGCTCTGGGGGCGAGTCTGACATTGAGGAGGAAGAACTGACCAAAGTGGACATTGAGCAGCGACACATCTCACTGTAAGTACAGCAGCTAGACTGGTGGAGTTGATCACTAAAGATCTGTTAGTGTTAAGCCTTGTCCTACCCGTTTTTTCATATTTGCAGAAACATACCTAAAATTAGTTGTCTATGTTGCAGTCATTGCCCACTTATTGAAAAGCTTATTTTCCAGAATGGTAATTGACAAGCAGTTGGGGGATATAAATAAAGATCCACAATCGACAATGCAGGTTATTCCAATAATCTGATGATAAATGCAGGTGGCTTCGTGCTGAATGTACAGCCGGTAAGAATGGCTGGTCCTGTAGGCCAAGTTTGCTGCCAGAAATGAAATAATTATAAAAACAGGTTGGAACTGTTCTATCTAGTTGGTTTGCAAGCAAGGCGCACTAATAAAGCGTGGCATTCACAGAAATGGCATATGAAAACTGCTCCTATGACAGTGCTGCTTATGCTGTTCCAGGTTTTAATGGAAGTGGTGCACAGCTGAATTTGGACAAACTGTAGGGCTTACAAATTAATGTTTGAGCGCCTAACAAAACCTGTTGCTCAGTATTTTATGCAGTTATTTATATCCCCTTGAGATGCCATCCTTTCCAAAGGGACTAAATACAGGAACAACTTAATATCCCAATGGTCTCAGACATGTGAATGTGGTGAGCACTGGTCCTTATGTATATGTAAGACAAACTACTTTCATGCCTCCTTGCTGTAGAATTTAATTTCTTGAAGCAACAGTAAATTGTTCCTTATGTTGAAAAATATTGCGATTACCTAAACATACATTTGGAGGGCACTAGGATAATTGAAAGAGATGAACTTTATGCAGGCATGCATTTTTTATTACCTTTCCAGTCCTTGTCCTTTTATTAATGGACTGCACAATATTGAGATTGATTCTGTCAGACTCACAGTATTAAGTATGTTGAATCATTGCCACAGTAATGTTGCAGGGTTTGTCCTGTCCAATTCATTTTTTTTTTTTTTTTTTTTTTTTTTTAACCTAAAAATGCAGTCTAAATGTATTTTTCATATTCTGTTATGCCTGCAGTAACCCCACCTCACAGCACAGATTGTGTAGGCAACAGTTAGTTGATAGGCATCCTAAAATGTATTTGAGAAAACAGTAACAGTTCATTTAGTGACGAAGCTTACCAAGATGAAATATACATCCGATTTCTTTTGTCATGTTAAACAAAGATAATCCTTGCTGAATATAAAGTCAGTCACAGGGGGTTGCTTTAAATAATAGGATTAGTTCAAGATTGTGATCACAAAGCATGTTACAACTCCTAATGTCACTGTCGCACGGTTTTGTTTTGGTTTTTAATTTTCCAAACTTCATATTGAAAACTATTCTAATTTTGTCAGGGTTGCAACAGTTAATCTAAGGTGCTGATCTGAAACTCCCTATTGTATCAAACAATACAACCATGGTCTAATTTTATCTCCTGTAAAAAAAATTAAAAAAATTAAAAAAAAGGGGGGGGGGGGATGAGTGCTTATCCAGCTGTAAAGGCTTGGTTAGGCTATGATTGGATGCAAGTTGTTAAGAGGAGGAGTCTGTCCATCTGATTTTATTTATGTTACACTTGCATTTGTTCTTGATCTGCTTGTCCAGTTGTGATCATACTTTGTTTACCACTATTTGAGAATCTGGGATAGGTGTACTTAAATGTTGCAATTGCTTGGTCATGATCTGCTAGTGGCTCAATTGTAGCACTTTTAGGAAGAAAGCTAGTGTTTTGACTGGTGAAGAGAAGTTCTTTTATGGGTGTCTTGCATGTGGGTTCAGCATCTGTTGGTCACCTAATTGAGAATAAAGAAAAAATGAAGCCCAAATAAATACGGTACCCTTTTCTTTCCTTGAATTAGCTTTCTGTTGAAATTGTTATTTCCTGTGATTGTAAGCTCTCCTGTCACTGGCATGGCATTTGGCATTGGAACTCCACCCAGACTGTAGGCTGGACATAGTTTATTTAACCAGAGACAATAAGATTACAGTTTTGTTGTTTTTTTAATATTTTTTTTATTTAAACATTCCATCACAGGCGAGTTGAGTTGAATTTCCTGTTTGTCTTCTGCCAAGCACCTTTGACATTGTAAATGTAAAACCCATGGTTTTGAAATGTAGGTCACATTAGAAATATTTCATTTGGTAGAAAGCAAATTTACGTGCAGTTTTTCATGTTGTAGAGTTACATTGCAAGGAAACTTGATGTTACAAAACATGAAGTACTGTTCATTTAGTAATTAAATTAAATAAATAAAAAAAACAAAGGAATCGATGTGTTTTTGTTCTGTGACCTTGCGTAGAAATATCTCTCCCAGCATTATGAAATGCCTCATTTATTGACTGAAAGAAACTTCCGCATGTCAGATGACTTCCGCATGTCAGATGACTTCCGCATGTCAGATTTTCTGTTTCGGCCCAAGATTGCAAAGATTCAGGATGTGCATAAGCACACGCAGAGTCATTCCTGTAATGGCATTGTTTGTGGTTTCTCTCCCCATCTCTGAAACATGCTTTTACAGAATGTGTGTATCATTGTAGCATTCACTTTTGGTAAAATTGGGTTCCACAACCCGTGCGTTTCTACTTTACTATTCTTTACTGGAAAAATATACAGCCCTGTACATTTTCCATCTAGTGCGCACATTCGATTTTTGAAAAGACTTGCGACAATTCCAGGCAGGTATTGTGCTGTCCTTGTAGAGACAGACAGACAGACACAGACCCATTTTAAGTGTTAAAGATAATTTTGAGACCGTTTTAATTTGCTTTGATTTTGAATATTCCTATTTCCTTACGCAACAATTCTGCTTTCAGATCTAACCTTTGAGACACTGACTGGGAACCTGTGTGCTGGGATTCCTGACTCTTCTAACTCGCTATAGAGCCGTATCTGTCTGTCTAATCTAATACTAGTTTTTTTGTGGCAGATTACGACTTGATATTTCAGCTTGCCTCGTGGTTTTAATTTTATCTTAATCTTCAGACTTCCTGTTAACCTTGGTTGTACTGTTTGAGATCTGCGGATCATTATTATTTAAATGCATTTGTGGATGAACTGGAGGCTTGGATAATGTAATCACCTTGATTTTAAAGCCTGTTTTTCTGTTTGTCATTCAGCTAGCAGTGCTTGCTGTTCTGTCTGAGTGGCTGGCAAGTGTTTGCTGATCTAAATTTAAATCGCAGTAATGTCCTGCATGCAGTTGAGGCCACCACCACTTTCACACTGTTTAAACTGACGGTCCATCTCTCCTCCCAGAGAATCTCAGGCATGTGTCTCTGTGTTGGCCCTGAGAGCTAGACATAGCCCTGCTTCTTTATCCAGTAGTAGTCCACTCCAATGTTGATTTGTTGATTTTTTTTTTTGTAACTAGTTTTTGTGTATCGTTCCTTTTAACACTCCTCCCCACATTAGATTCCTAATGCATAGCATTTTCATCCATTCCAGATTAATACAAGCTTGATTAGCCCTGGTGTGTGGGTAATAAGCTCAGGTGTGCCTGACTGAACTCATAGTAAAACCAGGAATGGATCAAACTGCAATGCAATGGGAGTCTTATTTCTGTCTGCACATCCATACATTTGTAGCATTTGATAAACGTACACAGTGTAGATGAGAAGAACTTAACTTTGAAAAATGTAAACCACATCACGGGCAACGGCTAGATTGAAGTACAAATGCTGAATTTTGTGGTCGCTGCAAGTCTGTATTAATTTATAGTATTTTTTTTAAACTACACATCTTCAAAAATGAATTTCTCCATCTTGTCGACTGATGGCATTTTAATCCATAGCTGCATGTTTGTGTACAGTATGTACATGATTAATTGGTACGTGATTAAATGTACAGTATACAAAACCAGGGAAGTGATCCTGTGAAAGCTAGTCACATCAGTGACTGAGTCTACAGCAGTGACCTTGAATTGGAAGCATTTTCACACAGAAATCAGCAGCAGCTGTGAAACAGCCCTTAATTAACATAAAGAAAGGTGGTGTCAGCATGCACAAAAACGTACGAGTTCATGCAGCTTTAGGGATAAAATAGCTACTGTGGCTTGTAAAATGTCTTGCTGTCCTTAACACTGTTTCATATCTAAGCTTTTAGGAGTTATCACTTTGCAGTTGTGCACATTGCTGTACTTCCTGATTTAGTGGGTACTTATTTGGTAAATTCTTGCAACAGACATGTGCTTAGGAGCATTGATTTGTGAGCTTTCAGTATTTTAATATAGAGATATATAGATTTAATATATTTTCAGGATTTTATATATCATTACACACACACACACACACACACACACATGCATGCAAAGTTGTGTTTTTTTTTACTAGAGATTTGCCAGTCAGTAGTTTTAAATCATGTCATGTTATGCTGAAATAACTATGGAAGCAAAACAGCAAATCCTACAACAATGTTGGGGCTGAGCAGCTTTCAGAATGAGAAGTAGTGAATGCCTCTTGGAAGCTGAAATACCTCCCATGTCGGTCCTTTTTCTTCAGTTCCTGCATTTCCTGTGAGAGTTGGGAGTGGCAGTCGACTGCATGCTCGATAGAGCAAGGCACCGGTCACTGTGAAAATAGTGAATCATCTAGAAAATTTCCACACATGGAAACATGAGCCGACGAGTACAAACAACTTAAACTCATTATCATGAACATGTTTTTAAATGTATTTTTAGCATGCCTCCCTCCACTCTACACTAAGGGAGCATGTCTAAAAGGCCAGCCACTTAACACACCTGTGATGTGTATTAAATTTCTGATGAACAGAAAGCATCCACCTGTTTCAATTCCAAATATTGGGAGACAGATGTTAGGATTGATGCTCATCTGTAAAACCGTACTGGTAACAGAATACTAATTAAGTTATCTGGAATTTCAATTCCTTTGGTGATTTACCAAAACCGTGCCATTTGGTCAGTTACAGTAAATTGAATTCTGTTGGACAGTCCCTTGAAGTGGAAAACCCCTTTGCCTTCTGGGTTTTAATGCCAGTTAATTGAACAGTGCTGCTGATTTTGCTCCTTTTATTTCTTGCAAGAATTAGGAAACAAACTGATTTAGATGGAATACTAGGAATTCTTTGACAAACTACTTTCATTTTTGCAGTTGTATCATGTGTAGGAAAATGGATGTGTGTTTGTCTAGAGCTGGTCTAGAACATGTGTGGGGCAGTTTTAATACAAACCTTCCACAGCTAAAAGGAATAAGGAGTTTGTGTTTAAAGTACATCTTTAAATGGATGCAGAAGACTTTTTGGAGGCAATGAATCCAGACTGGTATCTTTGGAAGTCGGTTGGTGCCTATTTGAATATTTGTAATGATTTTCATCTGTAACTTGCATGGTAGGTTACAAGATAATTGAACGCAGGAGTTTTGATTAACTGTGTGTGTGATCAGTTAAATACTTACATTGTTGCATAAATTCCAGCCACAAAAGTAATATTAAAATTTTATCAAAGCCTTCAGTCTCATCATTCAGAATGTTTCTTCCTCTTCTAGTCGTTGTAGAGACAGGGTGTTTTGTTTTCATTTCTTACAGTGGATTTTGAGTTCACTGCCAAAGTGTGCTCAATGATTAAACTCCCACTCTGATCGAAGCGAGGGATTTGATTGGGCATCTCAGACATCCATCTGCTTCACTGCAATTGGCTGGAGGGTTTCCCATTGCTTTCCTGAGAAGTGATGTAATCTAAGCTGTTTGGGGGCTACAGGTCTTAATGTATTTAACCATCATAGCCTATGTAGAGCAATTACTATACATGTCTTGTTTAGCTGCTGCTCTTGGACAAATGGATTGAGTTAAAGGTGTTATTACCCAGTTTCTATTTCAACAAGGTCTGCTGCTAAACCCAGATGTTTGTGTTTTAGCATTTTATTTTGGTCTTGTAGCAATCTCATTCGGTTTATAGGGTTCCGCGTGAAATCACAGGAGTGCAACACTTTTTAAATACAAAAAAAAAAAAATCATACAACTAAAATGAAGTCTGCCGCAGGTTTAAAATGAACAGGCAGGCCTGGCTGAGCTGAGCGAAAGAACAGGAAGTCAGTTTTGTTGTATAGGGTTGAGGTCTCGCTCAACTTCCTGTTTGTTTCTATCACGTTGCAGGCAGGGCTCGCTGTTGGAGCTTGTTGATGGCTCTGTGTGTGTGTGTGTGTGTGTGTGTGTGTGTGTGTGTGTGTGGTGGGGGGGTGTCTGTCATAGAAATACAAAAATAATTTGACAAAGGTCTTGATCTCTTTGTCTAAATACTTTTTACTCCTAAAGAGTTTTAATATTACTAAATATATTGGCATGAAGTATTTTTCATGCTTTTGAATAGACAATGTCCATAGCTTAAGGAAAGCAGGAAGGATTTTGAACTGATCTGCATTGATACAATTTTTTATCATGATTCACAGAGTTCCGGGTTGAACAAAACCTTTAAAGTGTGTGTGGGAGGGGTGGGCGGGTCATGTCATCTGTCTGCCTGTTACTGAATGGTAGCAGAAGTACAGTAAAGGATGTGGAGTGATTGCAGTATATTGTTGGGGGTTGGGTTGGGGGTGGGGTTGGGTTGGGGGGTTGGTGGGGTTGGGGGTTGTGGTCAGGGGAGGGTGGGGTGGGGTTGGGTTGGGTTGGGGAGGCGGGGTGGGGTTGGGGAGGGGTTGGGTTGGGTTGGGGGAGGTTGGGTTGGCTTGGGTTGGGGGTTCGGTTGGGGGGGAGGGGTGTAGTTGCTTTAGTATACAGCTATATTTAGATTTTTCTATATCCTGTTTTTTGTTCATTTTGTTTCATGCTAAAATGCTGTGTTCAGTTTATGCATCCGATACTGCATTATTTGATTCCTTGCCTAATTTTTTGTGTCGTTACAGTTTTAAGATTTGTATTTTGTATACCAAGTCTGACCTGATTCCTAAAATGACTAGGTGAAACTTTGAAGAATTAAATGGGGCTAATCAGATTTGTACAAATTGCTAGTCCAGCAGCCCTTTTTTTGAAGCTTGCTTTTATAAAATTAAGAAATTATCACTTTTTACACAAGTTAAACATAATCAAGGAATCTGTGTAAATGACAAATATGTTGCTTGTCAGGGATTTAAAAGGAACACTGTCAGTTTATCATTGAGACCACTTACTTCAGTTGCAAAGCTAGGGAATCCTAAAATGCTAATTTATCCCCTGCAGGGAATGCATATCCCAGGAGACCGAGATATAGAGGAGGAGCCTGTATGTATCATATATATATATATATATATATATATATATATATATTAGCTCAGAGCCAGCTGATTATATATATATATATATATATATATATATATATATATATATATATATATATATATATATATATATATATATATATATATATATAGCTCAGAGCCAGCTGATATATATATATATATATATATATATATATATATATATATATATATATATATATATATATATTAGCTCAGAGCCAGCTGCCCTATATATATATATATATATATATATATATATATATATATTATGTATTTATTTTTTAAATTTAGTAGTCGCAGTTATTTTTTGTATTTTCTCCCAATTTAGAATATTCAATTATTTTTAGGCTCAGCTCATCGCTACCACCCCCACACTGACTCGAGATTTGCGAAGACGAACACACACTGTCCTCCAAAATGTGTGCCGTCAGCCGACCGCTTCTTTTCACACTGTAGACCCATCATGCAGCCACCTCAGAGCTACAGTGTCGGCGGACAACGCAGCTTACAGGCAAGCCCGCAGGCGCCCGGCCAGACTACAGTGGTCGCTGGTGCGCGGTGAGGCAAGGACACCCTGGCCGACCTAAACCCCCCCCCCACGGGGCGATGCTCAGCCAATTGTGCGCTGCCCCCTGGGAGCTCCTGCACTCCATGCAGTGCCTTTACCAGATGCGCTATCGGGAGCACCTCAAATGTGTTTTTTTTTTAAAAATACATTTTTAACCAGTACATACATTTCAGTGCTCCGATAAATGCCTCTCTCTAAGTTAGTAACACCCATTGCATGTTTCCGTAGGATGTTGCCAATTTGGAGTGCGCACACCGATGCCTTGTGTACCTCCGATTTTGCAGTATCCTCAACTGTCCACTCTCATTCTTTCACAAGCTATGCTGCTCTATTTACCCCCGAAGAGTTTTGATTTTGTTTGTGTTTTTGGCAGAGCTTGCACATCATTCCACCTAATTCAGTGCTGTTCATGTTCGCGCTCCTCCATCGTAAAACGTTAAACTGACAAACTTAGTGACAGTGTGCTAAAAACACGTGCATGTAGTTACACGCAAGGTTACTTTTAAATGTTGTATAATATTCATTGATTTTAAGATACAGTACTGTGCAAAAGTTTTAGGCAGGTGTGAAAAAATGCTGTAAAGTAAGAATGCTTTCAAATATAGACATGTTAATAGTTTATATTTATCAATTAACAAAATGCAAAGTGAGTGAACAGAAGAAAAATCTACATCAAATCAATATTTGGTGTGACCACCCTTTGCCTTCAAAACAGCATCAAATCTTCTAGGTACACTTGCACACAGTTTTTGAAGGAACTCGGCAGGTAGGTTGGCCCAAACATTTTGGAGAACTAACCACAGTTCTTCTGTGGATTTAGGCAGCCCCAGTTGCTTCTCTCTCTTCATGTAATCCCAGACAGACTCAATGATGTTGAGATCAGGGCTCTGTGGGGGCCATACCATCACTTCCAGGACTCCTTGTTCTTCTTTACGCTGAAGATAGTTCTTAATGACTTTCGCTGTATGTTTGGGGTCGTTGTCATGCTGCAGAATTAAATTTGGGGTCAATCAGATGCCTCCCTGATGGTATTGCATGATGGATAAGTATCTGCCTGTACTTCTCAGCATTGAGGAGACCATTAATTCTGACCAAATCCCCAACTCCATTTGCAGAAATGCAGCCCTAAACTTGCAAGGAACCTCCACCATGCTTCACTGTTGCCTGCAGACACTCATTCGTATCGCTCTCCAGCCCTTCGGCGAACAAACTGCCTTCTGCTACAGCCAAATATTTCAAATTTTGACTCATCAGTCCAGAGCACCTGCTGCCATTTTTCTGCACCCCAGTTCCTGTGTTTTCGTGCATAGTTGAGTCGCTTGGCCTTGTTTCCACGCCGGAGGTATGGCTTTTTGGCCGCAAGTCTTCCATGAAGGCCACTTCTGACCAGACTTCTCCGGACAGTAGATGGGTGTACCAGGGTCCCACTGTTTTCTGCCAGTTCTGAGCTGATGGCACTGCTGGACATCTTCCGATTGCGAAGGGAAGTAAGCATGATGTGTCTCATCTGCTGCAGTAAGTTTCCTTGGCCGACCACTGCGTCTACGGTCCTCAACGTTGCCCGTTTCTTTGTGCTTCTTCAAAAGAGCTTGGACAGCACATCTGGAAACCCCTGTCTGCCTTGAGAGTTCTGCCTGGGAGAGACCTTGCTGATGCAGTATAACTACCTTGTGTCTTGTTGCTGTGCTCAGTCTTGCCATGGTGTATGACTTTTGACAGTAAACTGTCTTCAGCAACCTCACCTTGTTAGCTGAGTTTGGCTGTTCCTCACCCAGTTTTATTCCTCCTACACAGCTGTTTCTGTTTCAGTTAATGATTGTGTTTCAACCTACATATTGAATTGATGATCATTAGCACCTGTTTGATATAATTGTTTAATCATACACCTGACTATATGCCTACAAAATCCCTGACTTTGTGCAAGTGTACCTAGAAGAATTGATGCTGTAGTTAATTGATAAATATAATCTATTAACATGTCTATTTTTGAAAGCATTCTTACTTTACAGCATTTTTTCACACCTGCCTAAAACTTTTGCACAGTACTGTACGTTTCATTGATTTTAAACTGAAGTGACATCAGGGTGAATTATTTTTATTTCTCTGCCAGTTTACATGTTTTTAAATTCAGGTTTTGTGTGTGTTCTTAACTACTTGTATCATGCGATATTTTTTATTTTTATAAAACGTCAAGCATTTTTTTTACACTTGGTGATTCAACATTTACCTAACTCACAAATCTGAAAAAAGAAATCTGGGTTTTCACAAAATAAATATTTATTTTGCCAGTTAAATCTGAAGCTAAATTAACCCATAGAAGAATTTGATTTGGCATTGTATGCTGCAGAGCTGCCCTTACACTCTGAGAGACAATGTCTCCGCTTCACCGCCTCCTCTGCATACTACAATGCTACACAAATGTACACATTTTAATACTTTTAAGAATGTGTTTGTTAACATTTATGTACTGAGCTAAATCAGAACTTTTTTTTGGTTAAATGTAGGAAAAAATACACGATTTACATTAAATCCAGGAAAAACACCTGTTAAAATATAAATACATTGAAGCTGCATTTGGGCTCAGTTCACTGCAGTGTCACTGACACTCGCCACTTCAAACATAATTTCTCCGGTTCTACAAGTACTAGAGTGATTGTCGACGGCTCATTTGAAAAGTAATAACTTTGACTAATTGGCTGTCAATATATTTATTAAATGTTCTATCCTTTTTAAAATGTAATTTATAGAACTTGAGTTATAGTCGCGTCACCCCTAACTGACTATCTCACTTTGCGCACCACTGGTTTAAACGATAACAAAAAGTGACACTGGCAGATACATCTATTCCGTATACAATCAAT
The DNA here is from genome assembly GCA_030684275.1 of Acipenser oxyrinchus oxyrinchus. NCBI lineage: Eukaryota > Metazoa > Chordata > Actinopteri > Acipenseriformes > Acipenseridae > Acipenser > Acipenser oxyrinchus. Next base: position 21,979,226 of record CM060269.1, on the reverse strand, counting down.
ATGTTGCTTGTGTGATTGTACTTGTCAAGAATCATTTCTCCAGTGCTGAAGTTACTAAGAACAGTGAACAACTGCAGTGTAACCAAAGCTCCAGAACAAAAATCAATTTAAAGAACACAAATCCAGGCATATTCAAAACATTTTCCGTTTTTTCAGTAGTTATCAAAAAAGTTCTGCTCCATTCAGAAATCCTTAAATTTAAAAAAACAAAAATAACTACGTTCCCTCTAAGACTTTCATTTAGTTAGCCACTGTGCCTAAAGTAACTAAACATTTTTTAGCCACACTGGAAAAACTTAAGCCACTTAATAATACTGTAAACAAGTTATAAACATACTGTTTCAGCAAGACGAGATGTGTGTTTTATTTGACAACACGTAGATATTTAAATGCTAGACCCTACAATACACACAAACAGTATACAGTCAGCACTGCTAAATCAAGACGCCTCTGGAAAAGTCAAAATATCCTGAATAAGCAGATGTCCCAATTAACCAAGAGGCATTTAAAAGGTCCTTTGTCACACTTATATTCATAATTTACAAGATGCACAATGAAGAGTAAAATTAGAACAAATTACAGTATGAATACAGTACTGCAGTACCTGTACATGTTAAATGCGTCTTTTGAAATAGGAGTCAGTTGTGTGCTGTTTCCGTGACTGAACTTTGTCTTCCACCATCCTCAGAAGGGACAGCACAGCGTGCATTCCATTTTCCTGCACAAATTGTCTAAGATGGTCTACCATTTGCAACTTCTGGGCTAAGGTGAGAGGTGGCGGTGCACTGTCATCGTCAGAATCAGAATCTCCCCCTGCCGTTTCAACTTTGACATGCTTGCTGTCATTTGCAGCCCCAAAAGCTCAGCATCGGTAAGTTTGCCAGCAGTTTCAAGGTCACAATTTCTTTGCCACAGCAGCCTGAGAAACCACAGGAGACTCCAGCTCCTTCAACCGTTCAAACTTATGAGCCAGAGGCAGCCATCAACTTGTTTTTGCATCTCAGCCATAATGACAGGCGAGGCAAAAACCACTGGTTCACGCCATTATGCAAGTCACAGCGTAATCACGTACTCCCTGTACTGCTCTGAAAAGCGATCTACGCTCCTCATTTGAAAATACTGTATCCCAGTTAAACAAAGTGACGTCCGAATTGAACGACATAAGTAGCATTGGGAAGAACCGTCTCCCAGGGTTGTATCCCATTTAAGCAGCAGTCCCAATTAGGCGACAGCGACTATTTAAAGTGCACTATAACTCTGATTCCCATTTAATAAATGCCAAACTGAGTCCCACGTAAAAAAACGTCATTACAGATTTCCTAAATTCTGAATAGGTTTGCAGAGATATTCATGTACTGCATAATCCTTTACATTGTTTTGACTGTGACGCGGTTTTCTTTCCACTGCAGAACAGTAAAGCGGAATTATACCAGTAGACACAGTGCTATTGGTGTATGTTAATATTAATGCCTTCCTGACCAACCGCAGCTCTAGTTACACAAGCTTGTACTAATGGGATTAATAATATTAGTAGGATCGTACTGGGTTTAAAAAACATTTTTTTTTTTACAGTGTTCTTTCACCTGTGACTACTGACAGTGATATTGCACTTAACTAAACTTTAATAAATCATAGTGAGACGAATCCTTTTTAAGATAATAAATGTGTTTATTCTTTTATTAAATTGTTCCTCTTCCAAGTCTTCGTGGAACCACTCTTAGTATTTCCAATCTATATTTCAGCACATTTAAGATAGCAAACACCGGAGGGGGGGGGGGGAAACTTAGCTGTGATCTTTTGAACCTGCATGTTTGTGGCCTGTGAATGTTGTTTTTTGGTGCAGAGGGTTTGTTTGGAACCATGACTATTTCACCTCCCTGTGATTATCACGGTCATATATTTTAGTTTTTTGTGCATGGGTGAATGGTATTCCTTGGGCTACATCTTTCGGAACATGATTCTGATCATTTGTCTGTACAATAATGTTTTTAAAACATGTCCAAAAAAATTCAGTTTGGGTGCCATGAGTTTTTTTTTTGTTTTTTTTTAAATTTTTACAAGCAATCTGTTACGTGATCAAGCTAAAGGGCTTTTATTGGGCAAAATGAAACTGTATTGATTCATGTACCAGCACACGTTGAAAGTGTACATGCCGGCAGTCTAACACAAGTACAAAGCCTTCGCCACCGTGGTGAACTTGGTGAAAATGAGTTGAGCCACAAGGGAAAACGTGTTGTATGTTTCAAACATATTCTAGCATATCACTTCTCTTAAACTGTCCTGTACACTGGGTGTTCAGTACATATTTTACTGAAGCAATACAACCGCTAGAGGTACCGCCCCAGTGCTTTGGATACTATACCCTGCTCCATACACCGCAGCGGCTCCAGATAGGGTTGCTGCTGCACGTATAACGATTTGGTACCATGGTAGTGGATTTTAATACAACAACTTTTGTTTAAGTAACATGCATTATACAAATTAAATGATCGAATTTTGCATGCAAGTGGCATTTAATGGGCGTTTTTTTTTTATAGTATTACACAGTCAAACGGATTCTGTTAATAGAAAAAAAACACAGTGTGTGAATGCAACTTGACGAACCTTTTGAAGGTTTAAAACTACCTTCGAATTCCTGGCTAGCAAGCGAACCTTTTAACACAGCCCTAAATTTCAGTACATTTTCCTTGAATATTGGCAACTGGAGGCTAAACTGTTTGAATTCTGAAGTGCCAGCACTGATATGATCTTTCCCATTGGACAACAACCACTGTGTCTTGCAATCCCCGTCGCCCTATTATAGAAACTAAACGTACTATGAAACACTGATTTTAGCTTGGGTCTGAATAAATTAGGAGTAATAGAGACAGGTTGCTAAGGACTAACAACAATGCACCCTGTCAAATACACCAGAGCATGTGATTCTCAACTGCCCAGTGTGCAGTGCAGCGCATTACAGGCTAGTGAACTAGAAGGACTAGATTGTAGATGAACTGAGGAAGATGCTGAAAAAATGTTCCGAGAACCAATAGGAGTTGTTGATTCTGCCCGCTAATGTGCATCTCCCTCACATATTATTACTATCTGCAAGCCATCAGAAATCCTTGTGAATTGCTAGTAAATGTTAAAACCCAGAGCAGTTATGAGCTTTCTTTTCTTGGGTAACCAGTTTTGCAGTGGTTAAGCACAGATTCTTCTTCAGTGCCATTCAAGAACGTCTCTGCAGTCAGGCACGGTACAGGTTGACTGGAATTGCAAAGTGGATAACTTGCTGACAAATTATTTAAAGGCATGATAAATGGTACCTTAAACAGACAGTGATTTGTATTTCTGTTCAGTGCAAGTAGGTTTGCTATGAAATGTGATTTTTTCATAATCTCTGTTACATAGGCAAACTTTCCGTCATTTAAGATTTAGGCTTTCAATTTCAGATTTGATGTATACCAACCTGGAATCCTATCTCTTAATTTACCCAGATTGACCTTGTGCATCAGGAATCATCTTTATCTGCAAATACTGTTTCCAAGTGGGGGAAATGTAACGGATTGTCCTCAGGGATTTTACCTTGCTTGCCCAAACTCACAAACGCACTACAGCAGAATCAGGATTTTAAGTTCATAATTATGTATTGTTGCTCGAAATTATTTAAATATGTTTGCACTATATATACTGCAACCGATTTAATGCACTAAGCAGGAAAGTCTGGTTTCATACCAAACTGTTCAGTAAGTCAGATTATTGTTTTGTTTGCATGAATGTGGGTGTGTACCATTGTAGGAAAGGTATCGGGCCCAGGATGAAGAGTAACATGTAGTTGGAGTTGCTTTATCTCCGATAATGCAGGAATAATTTGTATTTTGACTGCCTATATGCCCTCCCTCACCACTGGCAAGATCTATAATTCACCAGATACATCTGTATTAACTTCTTGACAACCCATCAAGTCTGTTTGTAGTGCAGCGATAGGAATAACACTCCTATAAATTGCTCAGCAGTTTGAGCCATCAAAGCTTTTTTTTTCTTTTTGTAACTTGAGATTTTGTATCACTGTACCTGTAATGTGTATAACCTACGCCATTCTCAATACTTGCTACTTCCTTGTGCACTGTTATTTTTTACAAATTTCTTGCAATCAAGATTCAAGTTTTGTTTTTAAATGTATTCCTTATCGTTTTAACGTTTGGAATCAAGGTGCATCTAGTTGTTTTTCTGAACGCCATCGCAAGCAAGATTGCTATCTGCTGTTCTGCAGCTGTTGCATCTTAAGTAGGTGCTGGACTTTACTTCATGCTGCCATTTTTTAATTGGATTGGTTTCTTTGCTAGGGTGTGGAATTTGGGGGGGGAGACACACAAAAGCAACTATTTTAAATGATGTCTTGGATATTTATTTATTTATTTATTAGCAGATGCCCTTATCCAGGGCGACTTACAATTGTTACAAGACTTTTACATACAATTACATTATTTTTTACATACAATTACCCATTTATACAGTTGGGTTTTTACTGGAGCAATCTAGGTAAAGTACCTTGCTCAAGGGTACAGCAGCAGTGTCCCCAACCTGGGATTGAACCCACGACCCTCCGGTCAAGAGTCCAGAGCCCTAACCACTACTCCACACTGCTCCCCATCATAACTGCTAGTAATCATGTCACAAAAGCAACTTTATTTTAAATGAGGTCTTGGAGAAGATGCGACTTTACCAAACGTTGTTGTTTGTTGTCTCTTTGCTGCAGCAGAATTAATTATACACCAGGGATCGAGGCTCAGTGTTGACCGTTTTCATGGTCTGATGTAAAATAGACTTGTAGAACTGGAGGAATGGTGTTTTAAGTGCAAGTGTCCGTGAAACTGCAATGAACAGAGCCCAGATGCGGCTTCCATGTATGGGGCGACAAGTTATTATTATTATTATTATTATTATTATTGTTATTATTATTATTGTTATTATTATTATTGTTGTTGTTATTGTTATTATTATTATTATTATTATTATTATTGTTATTATTATTATTATTGTTATTGTTGTTATTGTTGTTGTTATTATTATTATTATTATTATTGTTATTATTATTATTATTATTATTATTATTATTATTATTATTGTTATTGTTATTTATTTTTTTGTGAAAGCCCAGATTTATTTTTTCAGATTTAATTGTTGAACGATCATGTTTTTCACATTTATTTGTTGGGTTAAAAAAAATGATTTATAGACTGATTTCAGGGCATGAAGGCCAAAGCAATGTTGCCTTCGTTGGGCATGAAGATTCAGGGGCACCAAGGCAGTTCTAGGGGGCAAAAAGGCAAAACATAAATCCAACCCAAGAGCACCAAGGCGATTTTCATACTCGCTCATTCATAAAACAAGAAAAAAAGAAATGCAGAGAGACTATTTTATGTTGATGAAATTGTAATTCAAACAAACACCAAATCAATGTTTTCTGAGTGATTCACACACTAATTGTTACAAAAATAAAATACAGGTCACTTTTCCATTGTAAAAATGGTATAAAAAATCCAATTTAAAAATAACAAACTTTCATAATGAAAAAAATACAAAGGGTAATTTCGCAAAAAATAAATATTCAAAATATTTTTTTATTAGACTCTACACACCACTGACACATAGATTAGACCAAAGGTTAAAGGTGATGCAACAGAACAAATTAGCGATGTCAGTGAAGGGAAAGTTTAAAGATAGATTTTCGGGCAAACTGGCTGAAGATGTCTCTGGAGTTTGATAATGATAGTGGTCAAGTGTGTTTGGTCTGCAGTGTCTGCGCAACTGTAGTTTGCTAACCGCTGTTACAAAACCTGTACAAACAAAGTTAGAATGTGCACCGTTGCATTTTTAAGCCTTGCAATTTTAAGGCTGTTCTGTCACAATTCGGTTTTCTATCTAATTCCGTCCTTTCTGTACTGTACTCGACAACTGTAAGTTCACTTATTATTATTGTTGTTATTATTATTGCCGGGGAATTTTTGTGCACCCATTGCTACCTAAACATTAGGTAAATCGTACACTTCGCTGCCGGGGTTTTTTTTTTTTTTGACAGCTCTTCTTCCTTCTTTCTTTTTAAATGTTTTTGAGTTGGCACTGGGCTCCCAGACAGAAAAAAATCGCAGTGACGCTGCCAGTGAACACGTGTGATTTGAAAATATCTGGAAGGGCGGTCACCCTCCCTCTGTTTGCCTGTCATTAACCAGTGGTACAGAACATTTGTTTTTCTCGTGGCTTAGTGCTGGGAGGTGCACAGTAAAAAGAATGGCAACAATAATACATTATGACTTATTTTCGCACAGGACGAGATTAGACAAAATTAAGTTGAATTGTGACAGAACGGGCCAGCTGAGCAAGTTTGTGAATGGGTTGTAGTGGGGATGTGCTGGTGCTGAGGGACACTAGCGGCAATGAGGGGCGGGCTTACAGGCAAATTGCCGCTGGTGTTTGTCGGTTATTTCGCGCCCTGTGATTTTTAAATGTGAATTTCTGATGAGCATTTTCAACATTTATAAATGATATCGAAGTACAAATTTCAAAACTTAATGTGTTTAACATTCATGTATTTAGCTAAATCATAGGAAAAAATAAGTGATTTACATTAAATCCGGGGAAAAAACACCTGTTAAATTAATGTTTGGGTGGGGCGTACATGCAACAGAATGTATGCCAGGTAAGGGGGGCGGCATATAAGAAGTTTGCGCACCACTGGACTATCTGCTGGAAAGAATTTTCCAGGCCAGTCTTTACTGTGTTTCTTATTGGCATGCCATCTGTCTGTAGGTGGGAACATGCCTTTATCTGCTTGCCAAGGTTATCTCACGGCACATCCCAGGCAATGGCACTATATACATTTTAGTGATAACTTGCTTTACCAATAACAGCCTAAATCATCATACAGACTACTTTCTTGCAGCAGCATGTACTGTATGAAGTACATACAACATACAATACAGCATGTACAGTATGTTTATGCAATAAACTGGCAATACGCTGATGCTGTAAATAGGTGCTCTGATTTGTCTGGAGAATGCATGGCTTTGTTTTGGATAGTGGCCGATAGTGTTAATGTTTGCGGCCTATACATCGACAATTGTGTATATATACATATTGATATGGTTTGATTGCTATTTGGGATGCACACTGTTAAATATGGTTAATTGTTTAACTTGTTTTTATTTGTGTACAAACATTGTTGCCTTGGGATTCAGTATCCTTCAGGGGAATCATTTACTCCAATATTCCTTGTACACTGTACAAGGGGGTTGCAGAATTTGGCAAGCTTTATCTAGTCAGCATATTTTGTATTTGAGATGGCAAGTTGTTGTGGGGGTGTGTGTGTGTGTGTGTGTGTGTGTGTGTGTGTGTGTGTGTGTGTGTGTGTGTGTGTGTGTGTTTTCTCCCTGTCCTAACATGACCAACCCTCAGCTTGGTGTATACTGCGTGGCAGAAATGTTACGACCTCTGGGCTGATGTCAACCGTGATCATTTCAAAGGCTAGATAATTCTTGGTTTCTTTGTTCCCCAGAGGAAGCTGTCTTTGCTACTGCAGTTTCAGTAGCTGTGCTCGCTCTCTCTCGAGCTCTTCTCTTTACAGCTGGCTCTCTGCACCACATTGAAAAGGTCACATGACAGGGGCTGTGTGTTTTCATCACATTAAATTCTTTGTTCTCTAGACCCATCCCAGACATCTGTGTTCCCCCTCCTTTTATCTCTTTGGATTACCCAGTAGACTGAGAGCAAGAGGCTTACCCTAAAAGGGAATTTATATTGGAATAAAATATGACGAAATTATTGTAGCTTGTTTTTGCATGTTCTATTTATTTAAAAACCTCTTTTTTTTTTGTTTATATGTTCAACCAGCAGGGCTTTCCCCTATGGTGTGCAAGTGTGTGTTATCAGGAAGTAACTGCTGTGTTTGTTTCTTTTTAACCTTTCCTTTCCTCCAAGGACATTTCCGTGTAAAACCTTTTGATTCTCATATCTGTGTGTGACTTTATACTTGTGGTGGTGTTCAATACTGAACTGATCCCTTTTATACTCTGCTGGCTAAGGTGTAGGCGCTCCTACATACGTCATTTATCTGGGGATAGAAGATGATGTCTGTCTGCATGTATCGATTTCCAGTTTTATACATTTATACAGTGACTGTAGGCCATGGAGATTTTTTTTTTGAGCCCCATGGCGCTAATTTTGTATTTTAAAGCTTTGGTGGAGGAAGTATATTACAAAAAAATATTATAATATTACATTATGAATGCATTTCGGTTGTCTCCTTGAATTGTTTCCTAGTTATTCCAGTTCTGTGCTATTGCAAGATGTGCCCCTCCACCCCGTGTATACACCTAGTCCTCCTGAAGTTCGCCTTTTAAAGGGAGCACCAGTCTACAATAAGTTTGTACTTATTGGAAAATGCTTCCTTCAGTGATTGGATTATTATTATTATTATTATTATTATTATTATTATTATTATTATTATTATTATTTATTTCTTAGCAGACGCCCTTATCCAGGGCGACTTACAATTGTAAGCAAATACATTTCAAGTGTTACAGTACAGGTAATACAATAAGAACAAGATGCATTGTAGATTTAAACAGACTTGCACTTACAACATGCATCAGTGATGGCATCTTGCATTTTGTTAAAGAAGTTGAGCAGGAAGCAAAAGCCAATTGCATCCTACCTCTAGCACAAAAAAAAAAAACTAGTTCAACAAAAGTCTTATCTTGGCCAAAAAATACCCAGACTCTACTTTAGGTGAACAAAAAAAGACTAAAAACAAGAGGCCTGTCATATTTTTTGGTGGTTTTAGAAAGGCCTTCAATGTACCACCTTCTGACTAAAATGTACTGTGCCACTACAGTATTAATGAGTATTAAAGAAATTTAAGGCTGTCTCTGGAAATGGCCCTGCTTACATTAATGATATGCTTTTACCTTGTGTCCCTGGACGCCGGTTGAGATCTGCTGATGCTGGGCTTCCTGTGACTACAATGATAAAACACAGCTCGTGTGGTGGAAGAGCCTTTAGTCATTATGTACCTGTATTATGGAACAATATGTACCTGTATTATGGAACAATCTTCCAATTGGAATCCGTAAAGCTGACTCAATAAATGCATTTAAATCAAAGCTTAAAACACACTTTTACGCAGAGGCCTTTTTGTAGATTGGGATGGCCAACTTTAGAGTTTTGTTAATATGTATTTTATTATTTTTTTCCCACCCCATTTGTTTTTGGATGTTTTTTGATATTTCATTGTATATTATTGTATAGTATATTTGTAATGTGAAGAGCTTTGGGGTGCCTTGGCATGAAAGGAGCTATACAAAATACAATAAGTGTGTAACTCTTCACTTTTTCTTCTGTCGATCACCCCAAAATGAGGGGTTGCAGCAAATAAACCTTTTCTTAAACCAAAATGAACTATTCCCATTGCCACTAATAGAGACAAGAGTGCTGATTTTATATAAAGCTTTGGAAGGTACCAAAGGACTCTAGTTGGGAACCACTGCTGTAGATGAAGTACTTCTCCTAACCCTACAGGAGATGTCAAAGGCAATTACGATGCATTGTTTTATTACTAGGGCTTCTGTTTTTTATTTATTTAATTTTTCGGTGCTTATATTTGGCTATTTGAATTATGTAATTTTTTTTTTTACACTGCTTTTGCTTTTTATTTACTGTATACGTTACTGTATATGCTGTGTGGTCCAGTGGTTAAAGAAAAGGACTTGTAACCAGGAGGTCCCTGGTTCAAATCCCACCTCAGCCACTGACTCACCCGTGTGACCCTGAGCAAGTCACTTAACCTCCTTGTGCTCCATCTTTCGGGTGAGACATTGTTAGTGACTCTGCAGCTGATGCATAGTTCACACACCCTAGTCTCTAAGTTGCCTTGGATAAAGGCGTCTGCTAAATAAATAAATAATATACTGTAAAATTATTGTTTTCGGTGAAGGTCTCAAATGTTATGAATATTTAGTGTTTGGTTAGCCAGCTGTTTACTGTATGTCCTCACTGCTGAAAGTGAAGTGCCTTCCCACTTGACAGGCGTGCCCAGCAATGATGTGATTTTTATTACAATTATAAAAAATGTTTCAACACTTGCTTTCTACCTGCTGATCAGCTGTTGAAATTGTGTTCAAGAAACGGGAATCAAAAAGTGAAATAAGTAAATTTACGGCGGACACGCACAGAGAAATAGAAACACAGTCGCTTTCAGATGGCATCTGTTTTACGCTATGGGGTAGGTGTGAAATCCTCCGTACATAATTCTAGAAAATAAACAAAAAAAAAAACACAACGTTATGCGGACGGCGACATGCTTGGTGTGATAGATACAGGAAGGAGGGACATTGCCCAGCTGCACTAGGAAAGGTAGATTTATTTATTTATTTATTTATTTATTTTTAATGGGGAAGGGGTTAAGTCAACGTGAATTGAGTTAACATTTCCAGTGTTTATTGGCTGTACACTGATTTATTTATTTTTTTTTGTATCGGGTGTTTTATCAGTTATCGGTTAAAAACGAAAATCGGAAGCCCCATTTATACCCCATCCTATGAGAGAGCTACTTGTAATTCAAACTCTTAAACAACGTGTTAACCTACAGATTGGGATCCCTGTCAAGAGAAAAAATTAAGAGAATGAACAAAAAAAGTGAAAAAAAGTTCTACAAATGCATAGTAGTACATGTTACTCAAAACCCCAAAACATCCCAGTCTAAATTGTTTACTTCTATTTATTTATTTATTTATTTATTTATTTATTTATTATTTAGCAGACGTCCTTATCCAGGGCGACTTACAATTGTTACAAGATATCACATTATTTTTACATACAATTACCCATTTATACAGTTGAGTTTTTACTGGAGCAATCTAGGTAAAGTACCTTGCTCAAGGGTACAGCAGCAGTGTCCCCCACCTGGGACTGAACCCACGACCCTCCGGTCCAGAGCCCTAACCACTACTCCACACTCACTAAAATAATTTGCGTAAGCTCTGCTGGTTAAGACAGCTGCAACATGGGCTCTTCCCCTTTGCACAGTGACACATTAGGAGCGTAATGGATTGAGTGAGCACAGACAGAGGATTTCAGACAGGAGTGAGAGTGGATGGTGACTCACCAATGTCTAGAAGCTGCTAAAGCCCAAGTTAAAAAAACATGCTTGGAATTTCATTTCATAAAAGGCCCCAGGTGTAAAAAAAAAACAAAAAACAATACATAGCTGAGAGGAAGGGGGGACGAAACAAAGTACAGTGAGAATTTCAGGAAGTAGGCTATTTGAAATAAGGATAGCTAAAAATGTTCACAATTGCGTATTGATTTTAACTGAGTTTTGAGGTATGTTTTTCCGGATTGCAATTTATTATGTATGTATCTTTTTTTTTTTAAAGGGTGTAAAAACGTGTTGGTCTGGTTTTCATAGTTGGATTGTTGTTCATCTAGGGGATGGTGATGGACCTTCACAAGTAAAATCCAATTTGATGCATTTACTTTCTTTTTAGCACGTCCAGCTAAGACTAAAATCTGGTCATGGATGTCATGGCACAAAAAATAAAATCAAGAACACGTCCCTGCTTGTGTTTTCTTTTTCTTTATTGAAACATTAATAAGTTGTAGATCTTTCTAAAGTTCATTCCTGGACCAGGTTCCATTTCAGCTTTAGCACCCGTGACGTTGCCTGAGAGCTCAGATTGCAGCTGCTATTTTACCAAACATAATGAACTATTTATTAAGCTAGTATGGGAGCTTACCCAAGGTATCATTATAAAACAATCGTACAGCGATTTTTTTTTTTAAGGATAAAAAGTGTGCACGTCAATGTGCATGCAAAAACATGTAGGTCTAATCGTATTAAATGAATGTTTATTGGGGTTGCACCGAAAATCGCTAGCTTATCGGAATGGCACCGATTTTATAAGGAGAGAAACACAATCAGCAACACCGATGTACACAGATATTCATGCTTTAATATCTTCCAGCACAGAAGGTAATGTCTGGTCAGACGTGCTTACTATTGACGTAAGAACACTGAGACAGTCATTTTCATTGCAGTGCTGCGTAACGTGTGATCAACCTGCAGTAAATATGTCTCAAAAGAGCGGTGTTTGGAATTTTTCTTTTTTTTCTTTTTAAATATCTGAAGACAACAATAGGATTGTTAAATTGTGTGCAGCAGAACAGACTTGACACTACACTAAATCCAACGATGAACTGTGAGTAGAATATTATTGTGATGCTTTTTTAAAAAAACTCTCTTTGAATATTTAAGACTCTCCGCGTCTGAACAGCAAAACAAGTCCTCTTAGTTAGCGCAGACTGCCCTGTTGTTGTTGCACAATGTACTTCAAAATGGCCTTTTGTAATTTGTTGATCTTGCTTAATCTGCATTGGTTGCTGTTGTATTCGGTGGCATTTTGAAATAGAAATTGAAGTTGAAAGAAATTGATTGAAGTAAAAATTTGTTTGACTGAACTTTGTAACTGGAAATTGAATATAGCTATATAATGCTTCTAGATGTATAAAGGGACTAATATCCTTGTTCATTTCCTCTAAATGTCCAGATGAGAAACATCCTGGCTTTATCTTGCCGGATACAATGCAGGCCTAGCACTTGAAGCTTTGTTTGCAGGATCACATGTATTGGCACCAAAGCCTAACGCTTTAGTGCATGGCTGAGATTATTGCAGATTTCCCTTCCATCTCTCCTTGTAATACAGATATGTATCTCTCCCTTCAGCTGTGTTGCAGCATGAGGCATTCTTGTTGTGTGAATAACTGGCAATATGTTCCTAAGTTAATGTGTTTAGAATGTTACACAAGAAAACATTGAAACCATGATTTGTTTTTGCTGCTGGTTTCATTTCGGTCCTGGAATTGCCTTCCCTTTTTACACAAACATGCACATTTAACCCCCAGAAAATTAATTGATTTTTATTGCTGCTTCAAACGCTGTTCTCTTGAACATCATTAAATACTGTACTTTTGTGTTTTGCCCTGCTAGGTAACTGTAATACTCTAGTATCCACGAATAGGAGCACCTCCTACGAGAACACCCTTGTGGTGAAACAGATTTTTCACATTGTAAATGCTCCGCCTACAGGAACTTTACTTAACACCTTTTTGGCACCTCTAGCGATTCGTTCGCAACTGATCCAGTACTGTTTTGCAACCTGATACCTCATCATCAAACATAAATTCAAATGGTTTATTCAATCTTTTCAAATGTGACTTGTTATTGCGAGAGTTTCTGGAGACACAGCAATTGGTTTATTCAACTTTCCAGAACCGGTGTCGTATCATTTGTCTTGCTTTTGTGTTCTGATTTCCACGAGTGCACCTGATCGCCACAAAATAGCATGTAAACAAACTCCTGAAAAAAACAGACAAGTCGCTGAGCATTTTGGTGTATTGTGTTCTGGTGAGTTGCTTCACCATTCTGTTAAATAATTTTGTGCATTTCTTGAATATTGCTCCTGTACAGATATTTATAATCAATCTAAAGCTGCTGCTGCTGCTGGATTTAACATGTGTAGGGGTGCTGTGTTAATTTAGTTTGACGATTATATTATTATTATTATTATTATTATTATTATTATTATTATTATTATTATTATTATTATAGTTCATTATCGTACACTTGCCTATTGCTATTCTCCTATTCTGTTAATTTCTTATGTTGATGCACCTGCGTCATGACAAGTAATAAATATGTATTTATTGATTCTGGTGGTCAACTCTGTTTTGAAGAACACTTCGGCTAAGAGAACACTTTGCATGCATCCCACCGGGTGTTCTGTTAGCCAGAGAGTGCTGTATTTAATGTACAGTACTGTGCAAAAGTTTTAGGCAGGTGTGAAAAAATGCTGTAAAGTAAGAATGCTTTCAAAAATAGACATGTTAATAGATTATATTTATCAATTAACTAAATGGAAAGTGAGTGAACAGAAGAAAAATGTAAATCAAATCCATATTTGGTGTGACCACCCTTTGCCTTCAAAACAGCATCAATTCTTCTAGGTACACTTGCACAAAGTCAGGGATTTTGTAGGCATATAGTCAGGTGTATGATTAAACAATTATACCAAACAGGTGCTAATGATCATCAATTCAATATGTAGGTTGAAACAGAATCATTAACTGAAACAGAAACAGCTGTGAAGGAGGAATAAAACTGGGTGAGGAAACAGCCAAACTCAGTTAACAAGGTGAGGTTGCTGAAGACAGTTTACTGTCAAAAGTCATACACCATGGCAAGACTGAGCACAGCAACAAGACACAAGGTAGTTATACTGCATCAGCAAGGTCTCTCCCAGGCAGAAATTTCAAGGCAGACAGGGGTATCCAGATGTGCTGTCCAAGCTCTTTTGAAGAAGCACAAAGAAACGGGCAACGTTGAGGACCGTAGACGCAGTGGTCGGCCATGGAAACTTACTTCAGCAGATGAAAGTCACATCATGCTTACTTCCCTTCACAATCGGAAGATGTCCAGCAGTGCCATCAGCTCAGAACTGGCAGAAAACAGTGGGACCCTGGTACACCCATCTACTGTCCGGATAAGTCTGGTCAGAAGTGGCCTTCATGGAAGACTTGCGGCCAAAAAGCCATACCTCCGACGTGGAAACAAGGCCAAGCGACTCAACTATGCACAAAAACACAGGAACTGTGGTGCAGAAAAATGGCAGCAGGTGCTCTGGACTGATAAGTCAAAATTTGAAATATTTGGCTGTAGCAGAAGGCAGTTTGTTCGCCGAAGGGCTGGAGAGCGTACACGAATGAGTGTCTGCAGGCAACAGTGAAGCATGGTGGAGGTTCCTTGCAAGTTTGGGGCTGCATTTCTGGAAATGGAGTTGGGGATTTGGTCAGAATTAATGGTCTCGTCAATGCTGAGAAGTACAGGCAGATACTTATCCATCATGCAATACCATCTGGGAGGCATCTGATTGGCCCCAAATTTATTCTGCAGCATGACAACGACCCCAAACATACAGTGAAAGTCATTAAGAACTATCTTCAGCGTAAAGGAGTCCTGGAAGTGATGGTATGGTCCCCACAGAGCCCTGATCTCAACATCATCGAGTCTGTCTGGGATTACATGAAGAGAGAGAAGCAACTGAGGCTGCCTAAATCCACAGAAGAACTGTGGTTAGTTCTCCAAGATGTTTGGGCTAACGTACCAGCCGAGTTTCTTCAAAAACTGTGTGCAAGTGTACCTAGAAGAATTGATGCTTGATGTTGTTTTGAAGGCAAAGGGTGGTCACACCAAATATGGATTTGATTTAGATTTTTCTTCTGTTCACTCACTTTGCATTTAGTTAATTGATAAATATAATCTATTAACATGTCTATTTTTGAAAGCATTCTTACTTTACTTTACAGCATTTTTTCACACCTGCCTAAAACTTTTGCACAGTACTGTACGTTTAGTCAATTTAAGTGCATTCTTCCATATTTAGTTGCTGACTTTGTGTCTTGATATATTGCAGCATTCGGTGTAAAGGCAGTTTTATATTGGACCAGGGCACTTTGCTGAGTTCTGGTTCATTTAGATTGCTTGGCTTTAGCAGTCCTGGGTTCCGTGACGCAGTGATGTTGATCTTGGTAGTGGACTGCAGGGTACAGTGTCATGTCACACTATTTGTAGTCTTTTTAGAAGTTAATCTTTACCAAAAGGTAAAGAAGAAAACTAGATGACATGCTTGCTCATATCTTCCAATAAAAGGGTGCTTAGTGGAACCAGCACTGCCCGGCAGATTCTTTACAGTACATTGTAATCTGATACTGAATATAAAGGGGCTGCCCTCTGTCCTATTCTTTCAGAGCTACGTTTAAGTATTCTGAAGGGGTGTGTGTATATATTGGTACTGAATGAACTGATTTATTTTGTGCTTTTAGTTTAGTTGACAGCATTTAGTTACTTTTAGGTTTTTGACAGTAAGACTTGCATATTGCTTTCTAGCCTGCTTAAGTGTACTTTAAGGAACTGACTTTTTGCTGTCTGTTTGGTAGCAAAAGGTATTTACTTCAAGTTACAGGAAGCGGGAGGGGTGTACAATATGACTGAAGTGTCTCATTCACACTTCTGCATATCAGGTTAAAGTATTTGGTTATAGCTGAGGCATGTTGTGGATTGGTGGTAAACGATACTCATTTCTGTATGAAACTAGCCCTATTCCTGTGATGAAACTTACCCAGGTGTAAGTTCCATGTGTATATATAATGTAATGCTTTATGATTGCATCTTGGTTCATCTTTTGATCTGATCCCCCACAACACCACAAAAGCATTCCCACCCAGTACAGAATTCAAATCAAAGTATAACATAATGAAGTGCATTGCCAGGTCGACGCTGGATCGAACCATTAAAACATGTCAAGTCACCTTGGCTGTCGTTATCTGTCAAGTCTGATTACAGAGCGTAAAAGTAAAGGTGTGGCAACATACAGGTGTGTACCTCCTCAGGATCCATTGTTACAGTACACAGCTCAGATAAGGACATGTGTCCCTGGGTTATTGCTTGTGAGCAAACAAAAGGATATACGGTGTGTTACAAAATTATTTAAAAACTGTACGCAAGTATTCCTTGTAATGCAGCTGCTGCTTTGGAAGTAGACCTGTTTTCTCTTGAACTATGTAAAACATGCTTGCTTCTATATCTTGCATGGTGAATTCTGCAGGATTAGGAAGCATTTCATTACAATCCAGGGGGGCAGCAAGGGGGAAATGTTTCCCTTTTTAATAAGACCAAAGGTGCTGTATACTTGTGAAACCTTGTATTCAGCCTTGGTCCTCTTCTAGTAATGCTGACTCAAGCCCATGTTAGTTACACATGCTTGCCCTAAATGTGGGTAGTGAACCTTTTTTAATCCAGTGTACTTGCAGTTGGAAAAGATTACAGGATAAAGGTTTTTTTTTGTTTTTGTTTTTGTTTTACAAAAAATACGTTGTTCATATCTCAAATCATGCTGTGATTTAAATTCTTGGAATTTTCAGTTTTAGCATTTCTGATATTTCACAATCACTGATCTATTTTTGGATTGTATTTTAAGCAAGAACACGTGAGGTGTGGGTTGCATCGATACTGCCCATGCCTCGGGTGTTTTCAGTGCAATGCTGCTTTAAGGTTGTAGGGTCTATTAAATATATATATCCATATCCAAATAAAACTATGCCTTATTAATTGGAAATGGCCATGAACAGCTTTAATGCGCCCAATAGATACCAATTAATCCAACTGTTGAACTATTTAACAATATACAGAGATGCATCATATTACAGTTCACAATATTAAACATTGCATAACATTTTTGGGAAACTCCGGATCAACTATAAAACCATTGCGAATTGGAATAGACTTCGATAAACAATTTATACATATATGTAATTGTTTGTATCATTACACCAAGTCAGTAATATATGAAAATACTTACAAATATATAACAGCAGCAGTGTGGAGTAGTGGTTAGGGCTCTGGACTCTTGACCGGAGGGTCGTGGGTTCAATCCCAGGTGGGGGACACTGCTGCTGTACCCTTGCTGTCACTTATCAACTGTATAAATGGGTAATTGTATGTAAAAATAATGTGATATCTTGTAACAATTGTAAGTTGCCCTGGATAAGGGTGTCTGCTAAGAAATAAATAATATACGGTTACGCATTCATATTACGTTTAATATACAAATGTCAGAACATCTGTAAACACATTTCCACTCTCATTCCACTTAACCAGAAGAAAAGATGAGATTCAAGTTGGCGTGTAATGATTAATCATCTAATCTTTTAAAAAAGATAGACTGAGATCTAGCATTTCATTAAGGCCATATGGTTCTGTAGTCTTTTAAAGCATATATCCAAAATGACTCTCTCCTCATCAGCTGGTTCATTTTATATTGCCACCTACTCTCAGACCAAGACCTTTTCAGAGCCTATCCTACATAAGCCAAGCTGCAAGGGCATTCAAACATATATACCATAAGAGTTGCGTTACACTTGACAAAACCCTGTATTTACAACCAGTGTGGATGATTGAAGTGTGCATATTGGAATAGTGGACGCATTCTCCGCAGCGAAAAATTACCATGTGCTGTTTAGTGGTGATTTTATTCCTGCCATGTCTAAAACAAAATCCAGTTGGAGAGGTGTCAAAAGGCCGAAGGTGAGGATCACGCTCCAATATCTTCCAATGTTTCGTAACAAGTCATTCTTTCTTGTGTAGACGAATAATTCATCTTTTTTTAGTTTCTACAAGCTCGCAACGTTCTATCATTTCAAACCTATTAAAAGCAGTATCAATTGAGTAAGCGAGGATGTGACTTCTTTCGACAGCAGCGTCACTTTTGAGGTGTCTTGATGAGGCTGTAGCAAATGGGATACACACTTGAAATTGAAACAGACTGTTCTGAAGAGAAAACAATCGTAGCATATATGAAAGCAGAGAAAGCCGGTAGAATAGCGTCTATCAGTTGTCATTGATCACTGTGTAGCTCAAAGGTTTGCGCATCTCGATTTTGTAAATGTGCAATCTGACAGCACAGACTGCCCATCTTTCTTCACTGTCTTTCAGACATACTGTGAATTGAATTCCAGCGAGTTTTACACCACTGGATCAAGCGGTGTTCCTTTACCTGAAGCTGCATTTTTTATTTTTATTTATTTATTTATTTTTTCTATCTCCAGTGCTTTAACATCAACATGGCTGTGGTTTAAGTGTGCACCAGTAGACTTGCTGCAGCAATAACACGATCAACACTACTCGCCAAACAGCCATCATTTATGGCTAGCTGTAGTGTATGTAGAAAACAATTAACAGACTCGCATGACACATACCTTGACGTGTTGCCAAGAACAATGTTGCTTGCATGATCATGAACTCATGTTACAACACTGCAAACAAGGCCCTGTTTCTCAACTGCAGTATTTAACCTTTCGGAAAGATTTTCCACTGTATGTTGTTCAGGCATGCTTTCTGTCTGAAGAACAGCAGACTGAAGTTCCTAGTTTTTAATTTTAATGACACGTAATTGTGATTTCAGTGTTTAGTGCTGACCAGCTGTCTGTGCTAAGTGTCACTTATCAGTGTTTTGCTTGTCATCTTTGTTTCCTGTTGAAACACATGGGTGTTCAAGCTTCAAGTGATTTAGCATTGTTCCAGGGCTGTTTGGATAATTTCTGCTTTACATAATTTACATTTAACACACTTTTTAAAAACTTTTTCAAAATGATTCCACACGTAGGCCCTTTTCGAATCATCCATGATGTTAGTAGCTAGATTCTCCCATGCTGATGCAAGCAATCATATATAAATGGTTTTGGACTTTTGTGTTTTAAAATTTAATGTTAATCCTCAACCATTGCTCTCAATACTGCATTAACTAAAGTCCTACATTTTCAAATACAACTGGAAAAAAAAAAGCCTGGTCTGTCTTCACTTTCACTTTATATTCAAATTAATTGCACTGTCTTTATCAAAAGATAAAGGTAAATTTTATCTGAAATGATTTGGGGAAAATACATTAATTAAAAAAAAAAAAAATCTATTTGAATTCTGCATTTTAATTTCCCACACAACAGAAAGGCTCAGCGGAACATTCAAATTCAGTGCTGCTTGTGCTCTGATGTCACAATCAAGAAGGCCCCTCCCTAACATTTGCATTGACCAAATTGTTAGACTGAGTTCTTTCTGGCACTTTAACAGCTCAGTAGAGGTTTGTACAAACATTGTGAAATAGCTTTCACAGTGTTGCAGAGCGGTTACTCCCAGCCAAAGAAAACTTGCAAGGCAAGACTTAATCTTTGGCGTCAAGGAGGAGGGGCATTGAATAAATTTGGCAAAAGATGTAGCCTAACAAGTAAGACTGATTTTGCCACGGTGGTACGGAAATTATGAATTTGAATAAAATGTGGGAAATGGATGTAAAAACACATTTGATTGGATGCTTCCTTTATTTCTGTCAAATGCAGTATGTCATGAAATGAAAATACAAATCTGAGTGTCTGTACATTTGTTTGCTTGGTTGTGTATGCACGCAGTATTTACATGTAGCTATGTAGGTCAGTAAATAGATTTGTAGCTGAGCGAGAAAGCATGTAAATGAGTGAAGTGGAAGTTTTATGGGGCGAGTTGTGCTGGTATGTATCCTATTGTGTTTTCAGTAGCAGTTCTCCGATGAAGACAATTTTAGGATAATTTAATTTTATTTGAAAGGCATTGTGTTTTAAAATGAGAGCTCATTTGTCTTTTAGATGCTCTAAAGCATTGTTTGTGCAGTGTACTTTGTGAAAGGCTTTGAGATTTACCTTTTGCATCAGATCTGTAATGTAACTTGATGAGCTGCACAGAATACTTGATGGAGGATATGCCGTTTTCCCCCTCTGGTTTCAGAATTTGAGGCTTCTATTACAATTTGCATTCATGTTTGTACAGGGCTGTACTGTGGATTGAAAAAATTGATTTACAAATGCAGCTTGGTTCAACTTATGTCCACTCATGAAACAAGATGTGAAAAGCATTTCCCAGTTAAACAGTCCAAATAAACACAAGCAGCCTATTTTACTGTAATCATATTCTACATTATCAAACACTGATGTGGATGTTGATGGCATTTGTTTTTTTGTTCATTAAACAATAATATCTGCTTTATTACCTTACGGTGAAGTCCTGCACTATAAAAGGTTATTTCCTTTTATCTGTAATGCCCAGCTCCAGCTACCACAAATGGTTGGAGAGCGAACTCCATCGGTAGAAGGAATTTTTAAAATGTTGCTTTAAATCCGCAAGCCTTTCTTTCCTAAAGTATAATTGAATTTCTCACCCCCTATATAGTACCCTTTTGAAGAAGCTGAAGTCTAGTCTGTAGTCTGATCTCATCCAGGGATAGTTTTTCTCTGTTTCCATTGAACATTGGTAGCAGGAAATTACAACATTGAGTTTTTTTTATTGTGCTTGCAGATGGAGGAGGGCAGAAGGGAGGTATGCCATGGAGAGAGCTTCTATTGTGAGCCACTGGAACTGGCTGCAGGCTCACATCTCCGACTTGGAGTATCGAATCCGGCAGCAGACGGACATCTACAGACAGATCCGTACAAACAAGGTCAGTGCTGGAGAACCACACTCTGTATTGGTATGGGGTTATCCCTCAAGAAAATGTTCCCTGGGGACCTTGCATTTCAGTATGTCCAGTCTGCTCCAGCATTGCCATAATCACTTTTTTATTTTGGGATGGTGGTGATGGTACTGTTGTTTTTCAACTATAAACTTTTTTTTTTTAATGTTGATAATCCATAAGGATTTCTAGACTGCTTCTTGTTATACAGACAAAATCTTCACTATCATGTTATCTCAAGCCACCCCACAATACCCGTAACTTATGAGCACGATTTTCACCCTTTCCAGTACCCAACAATGTCCCATCTTCTCTGTAATAAGGAGGGACACACTATTTATTTAAATAATTTGTAAAAGATACAGTGTACTGATTTGTAATGGGCATACCATGCCTCACTAGTAAATCTCATGTTGGTGAGCAACCTTACTTTCAAATTCAGAAAGATGCAAACAGTGTTCTGCAATCCCCTTGATTCCCCCCCCCCCCCCAGATTTAAACCTTTTATTGTAGAAAAACAAATGAATGTGTGCGAGGTACCTTCAAATTATTATCTTGTAAATGGGAAACATGCCATATTAATAAACCACACCTTTTGGTTTCAATCTACTTCTGGTGTTCTCTCTCGGTCTCTCTCTCTCTTGGTCTCTCTCTCTCTCGGTCTCTCTGTCTCTGTGTGTGTGTTGACTATTCAGTTTGTTGCATTAACTCTATTTTCGGAGCATAGCGATCAGACGAGATAAAGCTGTATTGCTGTCGAAATTAAAATACACATTTCTAAAAAAACAAGTATTTTGGTCATTCCATCCCAAGGGAACCAAGAAGGGTTGCTCGACCCCCTCCTTGATGACGTGAGGGAAGCTCTTAAACTTTAACAAATCGAAAATCAAGCAAAAGTGGAATTTTGTCCTTTTTTGAGCTGTAATGAACATTATTTATTTTATTTATTTATTTATTTATTTATTTATTTATTTATTTGCTTGCTGCCTCTGTTTTTGCGGTTCCTGTTCCTAACACTGCTATATTGTCTGTCTGTAGGGTTTGATAGTCCTGGGAGAAGCTCCCCTTGCTGTGGAAGATGGTCTGGTGCTGAAGTCAGAGTCCGCAGGCTGCAGCCAGATTGCACAGGTAGGTGGTGAACAGCAGCTTTTTTTTATTGCCTGTTTAACTTATTACCCTCAATGTGCTAGAGTCTGAGCTGGTCTGGGTGGAGGTACAGTCCGAGATTAATCAGTTACACAATTTCTTAATCAACTTGCATACAGATTTATCAACAATAGTCGATGGAGCTACTTTTTTTTTTTTTTTAATTCAAGAACAAACATTCAGATTTTTATCTGAAGATCTAGATTTGATTAATTTGAGTGTAGGATTTGAGTTAAATTAACAACTGAAAAGAAAATGCGTGCATCCACACCATATGCCCCTTTAAGACTTTAATAATAAGAATAATTATAAAAATCAATTTTTTTTAATTTTTTTTTTTAAACCAGAAGTAATTGTGATCTGAGATATACTTGATAATTAACAGGAGGCAGTGTGGTCCAGTGGTTAAAGTCCAGGGCTTGTAACCAGAAGGTCACCAGTTGAAATGCCACATCTGCCACTGATTGACTCACTGTCTGACCCTGTGCAAGTCACTTAACCTCCTTGGGCTCCATCCTGCGGATGAGATGTTAATTGTGTCCTATTGTGTTTACTCTGCATATAATGCACAGTTCACAACCTGCCTCTGTAAAGCGCTTTGTGATGGTGGTCCACTATGAAAGGTGCTATATAAAAAAAAAAAAAATATATATATATATATATATATACAGTACTGTGCAAAAGTTTTAGGCAGGTGTGAAAAAATGCTGTAAAGTAAGAATGCTTTCAAAAATAGACATGTTAATAGATTATATTTATCAATTAACTAAATGCAAAGTGAGTGAACAGAAGAAAAATCTAATTCAAATCCATAATTGGTGTGACCACCCTTTGCCTTCAAAACAGCATCAATTCTTCTAGGTACACTTGCACAAAGTCAGGGATTTTGTAGGCATATAGTCAGGTGTATGATTAAACAATTATACCAAACAGGTGCTAATGATCATCAATTCAATATGTAGGTTGAAACACAATCATTAACTGAAACAGAAACAGCTGTGTAGGAGGAATAAAACTGGGTGAGGAACAGCCAAACTCAGCTAACAAGGTGAGGTTGCTGAAGACAGTTTACTGTCAAAAGGCATACACCGTGGCAAGACTGAGCACAGCAACAAGACACAAGGTAGTTATACTGCATCAGCAAGGTCTCTCCCAGGCAGAAATTTCAAGGCAGACAGGGGTTTCCAGATGTGCTGTCCAAGCTCTTTTGAAGAAGCACAAAGAAACGGGCAACGTTGAGGACCGTGAGACGACGGTCGGCCAAGGAAACTTACTGCAGCAGATGAAAGACACATCATGCTTACTTCCCTTCGCAATCGGAAGATGTCCAGCAGTGCCATCAGCTCAGAATTGGCAGAAAACAGTGGGACCCTGGTACACCCATCTACTGTCCGGAGAAGTCTGTTCAGAAGTGGCCTTCATGGAAGACTTGCGGCCAAAAAGCCATACCTCCGACGTGGAAACAAGGCTAAGCGACTCAACTATGCACGAAAACACAGGAACTGGGGTGCAGAAAAATGGCAGCAGGTGCTCTGAAATTTGAAATATTTGGCTGTAGCAGAAGGCAGTTTGTTCGCCGAAGGGCTGGAGAGCGGTACACGAATGAGTGTCTGCAGGCAACAGTGAAGCATGGTGGAGGTTCCTTGCAAGTTTGGGGCTGCATTTCTGCAAATGGAGTTGGGGATTTGGTCAGAATTAATGGTCTCCTCAATGCTGAGAAGTACAGGCAGATACTTCTCCATCATGCAATACCATCTGGGAGGCATCTGATTGGCCCCAAATTTATTCTGCAGCATGACAACGACCCCAAACATACAGCAAAAGTCATTAAGAACTATCTTCAGCGTAAAGAAGAACAAGGAGTCCTGGAAGTGATGGTATGGCCCCCACAGAGCCCTGATCTCAACATCGAGTCTGTCTGGGATTACATGAAGAGAGAGAAGCAACTGAGGCTGCCTAAATCCACAGAAGAACTGTGGTTAATTCTCCAAGATGTTTGGGCCAACCTACCTGCCGAGTTCCTTCAAAAACTATGTGCAAGTGTACCTAGAAGAATTGATGCTGTTTTGAAGGCAAAGGGTGGTCACACCAAATATTGATTTGATGTAGATTTTTCTTTTTTTCACTCACTTTGCATTTTGTTAATTGATAAATATAAACTATTAACATGTCTATTTTTGAAAGCATTCTTACTTTACAGCATTTTTTCACACCTGCCTAAAACGTTTGCACAGTACTGTGTGTGTATATATATATATAATATATATATATATATATATATGTATATATGTATATATATGTGTGTGTGTATGTATGTGTGTATATATATATATATATATATTGTGTATATGTGTGTGTATATATATGTATATATATATATATATATATATATATATATATATATATATATATATATATATATATATATATATATATATATATATATATATATATATATATATATATATATATATATATATATATATATATATATATATATATATGTGTATACTTTTAGTTCATACTCCAATCTTAAGGTAATTTCTGATTTATTTTAAATAAATTTGTAGCTTTAACCCCAAGAACAGGTGTTTTTTGGCTGTATTTGACATTCTTCCTATAAAGTCACTAAAAATCCATTTTTTACAGTAGCATCTTGGAAATGGTGTCCTTTTTTCAGAACACTCTGGGGAACATTATAAAGTACTTAAGAAACCGTACAAACTTTTCGCTTTTTTTTCAACACAATGTTATGTGTGTGGTCTCCCCCACCCCAGTGTTTTTTATTATGTATTCTGCTTAGAGATGCATGTATAAAAACGTGTTATTCTGTGACCCGAGGGACCTTGCAATACTTCATGAAAGTTGTTTTGAAAAACATTATTGTTTGAGCAAATTACAAGACATTGTTTCACCAGAGTGATTGCAATGACATAATACAGGTTTATTCTCAGGGTCTTTATAACCAATAATGGACACTACTGGCAATTTTATTTTCTCACAATATTTATAAATAAAATAAGTTATTCATTCCATTATTATCAGTAATAAGGAAAAAAACTAGTAACTAGTAGTTCATGAAATAGAATCTGCTTATATCCACTCGTTTCTTGATATTTATAAATGTTGCAAAAACATATGAGACAAAATAAATGTTCTAATATATTTGACTTTATAATTATATCAGATTTACAGTGTTTCCCTTTTTTTTTAAAGTTCCGGTGATCTTTTGTTTTGTTTCTGCTTTTGTCTCTGCCGGGCTGCTGTAAACTGTGTCTGCCCTTTTAGACACTAAAGCCCTTCTCAGTGACGTCATGCAAAAAAAATCTATCAGGAAGTGAACGTCAGTCCCTCCCCTATGCATTGGTATGTGTTTCAAGCCTGTACTGCAAAGTATGGTGGCCCTGTAACTCATCAAAACAAAGGGTTTACATGATCGACGTCCCAGAAGCCCACTACAGTGTCATCGTGTTAACACAGTACCAGTCCTTTTTAAAGGGTTCACTTTTAAGTAATGTAAAAAATATTTTGTCTTGTCCAGTGCAAATCCACGGGGTAAAGGTTTGTGTCCTAGCAACGGTCTGACATTGGCTGTGTATCGTACTAGCACTAATAGAAGCACGTAACAGCAGAGTCAGTGGGAGACTTCAAACTGGGCTGTTTTAATATGATACATCGATTCACCAATTTATAATATAAGCTCAGGGAAATTAAGGACGGATGATCAATAATCTGTGAATAGATTAATTGCATCTTTAATTAAAATTGCTGTGGATTGATCCGGAATCATTAAAACTAAAAACTAAGTGAATTTATTAAGTGCCATGTAAGTATGGTTCAGATTTATGTTGAAATTCTGCTGGTCTTAATTTTTTTTTAATATATATATATATACACACACACAGAGCAACCTTTAAACTGAAATTGAGATTCGTAGATTCCTTGGTGTGTTGTGTTGTAAGGTTTGAAGGAGGGAGGGAGGGGGGGGGTGACCTCTCCAGAATTGTCCAGATGTGCTGAGATTCAAGGGCAAGTTAATGCAGTAGACCTAGGATTCCAAATGGTTAGGGTTTATGGTTGGTTTCTCAGGGCTTTTAATATATTTTGACACATTTTTCAGTGCAGAGTAAGAACCCACGGCTGTAGCCTGGCTTTTTCATTACTGTGGGATGTGCACTACATACCAACAGAGGCAGCTGTTTTTGTACATGTAGCTTTGAATTGCTTATTTAATTATGAATGTAGTTTGGCAGTATTTAGCATATTGCTTAGTAGTACTGTTGTCAGAATCATAGGTTAACCACTGCTATACTTGTGATTTGAATAATATAGCATCACTCTCCTTAATAGTCTCCAAGAGCAGTCAAGATTAGAAATAGGGGATTTCACAGCCATGTTAACTCTGCAGAATGTGAATTGATTTTATGCTCCATTGTCTTCATGTAAAGAACCCAGACAACATTGCAGTAGTGCCAAGACTGTGTCATGCTTTCAAAGGGGTTTTTATCATTAAGAGACTATAAATTGCTACAATTGAACCTTACTGTGGTCAATACAAGTGTGCTGTAGCCTTGACAATGGCTTATACATTGCAGGCTACTGAGATAGGTATCCTTTGTTTCTCTGGTCTTAACTACTTTGAAGGTTGGATTTCACATTAATAATGGAGCATAAGGGTGACCCAGAATTTATTAATCCAGAGGATAGAGGGTTTTTTCTTTTTCTTTTTTATATAAGTTGTATGAACGCGTGAGACAAAGATGCTTAAAATTGATCTTCTAATACAATACAATGTGTTTAATGCAATGTAAGCACTTTGTCATGCTTTATGGCAGTCTTAAATGAAAGTCTTAACTGAGTCAAAAAAACATCTGATGGCTGATTTTTATTGTTTTGGTTTTAAAGTTGTTCTCAGAACTGTACAGTGTTCTTGCTGTCTGCCAGTGAGATGAAATCATGGTGTTCTGCATCATTACCCCACTGTTAATAATGCATTTTTCAGTGTTTTATTGCCCAGAGCAAAGTTTGTTTTGAATCCCGGTTGTTAGTATTCTAATGGATAACTTGTTAGCATGATTTGATATTAAATGTTGTCTGCCTAGCATATGTGATTTTGAAGGAATACCTTCAGCAAACATTTTATTTCAAATTTCCATCACAGTGAGCTATTAACATTGTGCTTGGCATCTAAAGTAAATCATGTTAGCTTGCAAATGAGGTGAAATGCATCACCAGTGGCTAGAATAGCACAGTGGTAGCAATTCTAACTAGAATGATTCAAGATCATGGAGTTGCCTTTGAAGCCAACATTGAGCAAACCCCTTTTTATCAATAATGCACTTTTAAAGTTGACAAAAAGCAAAGCATAATAAATGATGTAACTCTTGCCTTGGATGCTGTGGTATTGGGTATGGTTATCTTATATGATTAAATGAAAGAACCATTTGCAAAATAATTAATAGACGATTAAGAATTTGTGTGCAGTACAAGGAAAGGTTCAGCATTTCAGTCTGCCCCAGGCTTTGTCTGCATAATGTGCATGTTGATAAGTTATAAAACTGATCACCTGTCAAGTTGTTCACAAGGGATTAAGAGAAAAAGATCTGATTCATTAAACCCCAAGAAATTGATGTTAAGACGTCCGGAAACATGCAAGGTCTATAATGTGACTATCTGAGAGTCCTTTATTTAGAAAATGTGCACTTACACTCTGTGTTGTGTTTTTCTTCTCCGTTTTCATCTCAAAAAAGCTAAGTTACTGAGGAGCCAGGCAATCATAGCTTAAATGCTTAACATTACTTGCCAATAAATTAAACAACTAGCGCTGAATTTACTTGGCAGTTTTCTATTGTTTATTGCTTGTGTTCTCTGTATTTTTAGCGCATACAGGAAACAGTAATGTAAAACCACTTTCATTAATTAGTCAAGACGGGCTGGTCAGGTCAAACGTCACAGGTGCTACATCCACTCACATCACACAGTCCATGTGTGGTAGCTTCCAAAGTGTTCCCCTCAGGTCTGACTCACTGAATCTGCATGCGACTGAGCTCACCTTCTCCTCCTGCCCCAGCCCCTGGGAGTGTTTAGTAATGGGATTGCATCTGTGCAGGAGTCTTTAAAGTAACAGAGCAGGTTAAGATCGTTGTGTTAGAATTAAAGGGGAACACAAACGCATTTTTTTGTTCTATAAAAAAAAAACACTAAAATGTTTGTTCTTCTTTGACAAAAATATAAATATTGGATTTTGTATGACTCCTTTCTGGGTTACAAATAGCATTATAGAAGGTTTCTTTCCAACAAGGAAATAGATGGTGAAGTCTGACTTGTGACGCCACAGAATGAACTCGGTGGCGGAAAAGGTGGCGAATATTATTGAAAACATGTGGACGAGAAGCTGCGATTTCACTGACTCTACTTCTGCAGAGAAAATAATGAGTGTAATGGGGAGGGCAGTGTTCTTGATGATAGTGGGCTCGTTGTTGGTGTGTGTGTGTGGCAAACAGCCATATCAATTTGAGCTGTATGAAACCAAAAGCAATGCATCTGACAAAAGCGAGTCGGACATCGATGAAGGCGATCGCCTACATAACGCAGATTGGTAAGTTTTTTTTGGTTTTTTTTACAATTTTTTTTATTTGTATTAATACTACAACGTGTATAAACTAACTGCATACCAATTGATCTGAAGTAATCGGTTGTTGCACACTTGAGCAAGGTAGCCTACATCACCGAGTTAGTTTGCTCAGTATGTAAAAAAAAAAGTCCAGCTGGATAAATTGGTAAAAATCTAAGTCGCTTTGGATAAAACCCTTCCTATTACGATTTATTATTATTATTATTATTATTATTATTATTATTATTATTATTTAGTTTCATTGTTATTTATGTTTGTTTAAATGTTTTTCTTTTAAATACTCTTGTTATAGGCTTGGTACTTTTCAACATTTAATTCTGTTCCCTCTCCCTCCCTCCCTTTGAAACTAACTAGCATTGTTAATCCATGTCCGTTTCTTAAATTAAATCAAGGTTATTTGGTGATGTCGAAACAATTTCCGTGTTTTTTTTTTTCTAGCTATATAAAGATAATTGATCGTTTTACTCATGGTGAAACGGACGCAGTCACTGCACTGCACTCTGCACTGAATAATGACATATTTTGAGAGAAACAAACACTTATTTCGTAAAACACGTTCTGTCTAGAGACAAACCTCTTTTTAAACTTAGCAAATAACAGAAATGCATAAATAGAAGAAAGTGGTGGTAATAAATGATGCGTTTCCATTAAAATGGTATATTTTACATTGCAAGCAGGTGATACAGTGCTCTGTAACCTGTTACTTTAGAGAGATTAGCCGTGCCACTTTGTTTCTGTGCGTAATTCTTGGAGTGAAAATACCTTCTCACTCAATGCAATCCGTTGAGGTTAAAAAGTAAGCCTAAAATCTGATTGCAAGTTGCAGGAGGCAACCTTGAAAAACGAAAATGCTTCCGTTTACTTTAAAAAGTAGTATACTAAAAGTTCAATTGTAATTGGAGTAGCTGTGGCATCATATTTCCTGTAACACCTGTAAGATATAGCTATATTTATAGTTTGTAATGTGGCATACCAGTATCATAAATTAATCTCATGTGCTGACTGTAGCACAAGCAGTTTGAAGTATTTTAATGGCTTACGTAATTATTATTATTAACAATGGTAGATCTATTTCAGTTTTAAATACAAATTCGTACTTCTACTTGTTTGTTTTATAACGTTTTGCATACCATATCCTTATCTAATAATATTAATATACACGCCGGGTCTGCTGACAAGTATTGTAAATAAACACATATTCAAAAAAATTAACAAAATAAAAATGAATATAGGCTACAATAATTGATATATAATATTTAAAGTACAGATTACATAAATATACATAAAGCAAGGTGCAACATGACACTGTTGCTCACCCTTTTATTCTCTCTTTCAAAATGCTGATCTTCCATCTGTTAACTGTTTCTTTAATTTGAGGGTCGAAGTGAATACTGTGGAAAAACTGGGGTCCAGGTTCTTACTGTCTTCCTCTTCGTGGGTCAAAGAAACGGCAGCTGAGGCCAGAAATCTAACGGTGACATATAAGCAGGCATACCTGCAGACAAGCCCTCCCTGGTATCGAAACCAGACCCGCTCAGCCCGTCGTTTTACGGGTATCGTTTTGCGAGATGGTCTTGATTTCACTACCATTGATGCCTTCTTTGGTCTAACTGTGGGATACGCATCGACTCTCAGTCGAGGCTGGATGCCACAGGACCTAGCAATCGCTGTTTTGTAGCACTGCTCCTCAAAATGGACTGAACTCAAGTGCGACCATTTTGTCGGCATCCTCCAGAAGGCTCTGGTATTCTGGACAAATGCTGTCCAAACCCTGGCAACCTTTGGGTCCTTTGGCCACTTGTGCAGTTTAAATCTGCCTTCGTTTGTGTTGCTACAACCACCTGCGACACATCGACGGGGCACAATAATAAATTTTAATTAGTTGTCTCTCACACCCTGTACACCGTGAAAACCAATGGTAACAGTCAGAAGTACGAAAATCCATTCAATCTATGACGTCATCAAGCCGATTTAGTCACGGAAATATCCGAGTGTGAAATGTATTTTTATTTATTTTTTTTACCTCAAAATGAACCATTTCTTAATCCTAAATTTGAAAACTACTTATCAAGTTTTTTATCAAGTCTGTTTGTTTGGCAATTATTTTCTGAAGATGGCAAGAAAGTAAAGTTTGGGATACTCCAGTAACACAACTAATCTGCGTGACCATTTAATGAGATGACACCCTACAAAACTTCAAACAAAGTCTGCATTTATTCAGCTAAACTACCCTGGAGTAAAAATGAAGAAACAGCCAAGATCGTACCCTAGTCCGCGGGCAGCTGTTCATAAACACCTTGATGTCGTTTTGTTAAGATGGTTTTGTGCATGCCTGGTTGAATAACGTACCGGTCAACAGCCCCTTGTTAATGTCTAAAACGGAGGACGTGGCCAAAGGACTTGGCCTTCAGTAATGGGTTTGTAGCATTGGCTGGCTGGACAGGTTTAAAAAGCGCCACAGTATTGTTTTCAAAAAGGTTTGTGGTGGTAAGTGCAGCTGTGAGCACTGCAGAAACAGACAACTGGATCGAGGAAGTCCAGCCAAGGATTCTGGAAGGCTACTGCCCGCAGGATGTTTTTAATGCAGATGAGACTGGAATGTTTTGGAGATTGCTCCCAGACAAAACTATGGCTTTCAAAGGAGAGGCCTGTCATGGGGGCAAGAAACTGAAAGAGCGCTTAACAGGGAGGATGTGTGCAAACATGGACGGTAATTGGAATATTTCAGAAACCCTGGTGTTTCTACGGGTATCAAGTACCAGTGGAGTGTTGATTTAATCAGGGAACTCTTCACTTTGTGGCTCTGGGAGTTCGACAGGAACATGCACAGAGAGAACAGGGAAGTTCTTTTGTGTGTGTGGACAATTGCCCTGCTCACGCTGAGGTCACTAACCTGAAGGCAACCAAACTCGTTTTTCTGCGACCCAGCACAACATCAAAGCTGCAACCCTGTGACCAGGGCATCATGTGTAATTTGAAATGCCACTACAGAAGAATGATTATGAAGCAGCTTGTGAGATTTATAGATGCTGGCAGAAAGGCATCAGAGTTTACAATTTCATTGTTGGAGGCTATGACAACACTCAGAGATGCCTGGTGCTGTGTTACCCAGCAGACAATAGCCAATAGACTTTTTTTTGGCGATGCCAGGGAACTTGAAACAGAGATCACTGACGATGAGTTGTGCAAGCTTACAGCACTGAAAGACAGAAATGTTATTGTTAGTGTGGATACCGATGTAGTGGTGGCAGAAGAGGAAATCCTCTCTACCGTACAGCATCAGGAAACTTGAGATGACAGCATTGATGGCTGCGGTGAGCCTCCAGAAACTGCAAGTTTCAGTGCTGCTCATTCCACACTGACATCTTTAAAAACATTGTTTATGCAACATGAATGTTATTCAGAGAACACTTAGTGTCACTTTGATGGGAAGACTTGAAAAACGTGTTAAACTGTTTCACAGAGTCAAGTGCAAACATCTATCCTGGACTTCTACACTAAAATATAGGGTCATTGGCGAAATATGAGAGCGCCCTTACCGTACTGTGTTGTTTATTTATTTGGCAGACACCTTTTATCCAAGGCGACTCTTGTGTTACAGAGCAATACAAGGTTACAATGCAAGGACAATATTTAAATACAATAAGTTTCTACAGTAAGTGCAAGTTTCTATTACTAAACACAGTACAAGATGTAACAAGTTAGGGTGTAAAACAATGTTGCTAGAAAAATGTAGAAAGGGATACTTTCTTTGTAGTAAGTGATGTGCAAGCTAAAAGTTTTAGGCAAATTTGTTGCAAACAATTGTATCAAAGGACTGTTGATTTTGTAGAAGCAACATTGTCATAGAATAAATCAGCCAATGAAAGTGATGTAGAAAGTCATGTGACTAGCTGCTTCGCTGGCGAAAAAAAAATTAGAAAATAGCGGAGAAAATGAATGCGGAGCCAGTGGGATATTGAGACAAGTAAATAAGTGTTAATCTTCCATTCCTGGTAGTTAATGAACAATTTGTCAGTTAATGCCACGAGATGTAGTTTTAAACATAATGTGTTTGACATAGTCAACCTCACGTAAATGAGAGCGCATACTGTTCTGCACACTGTTCTGACAGCTAAACCCCCAGTCTGCTGATCCAGGTCAATCAGTTTATTTTATATAGCGCCTTTCACAGTGGACCACCATCACAAAGCGCTTTACAAGATAGTGAGGAACAATGCATAATACATTACATACAGGGCATAGTACATTAAATACAGCAGTAAAAAATGCAAGTACATTAAATATAGACACAATGCATTAAATAAAAGGCTAGGATGTGAATTCTAAACATCGTGGATGCGTGTGTCAAGCAGAATTAAATGAATAAGATGGAGTGAAAAACCTGAAATTTAGCATTTTAGACAACAGCTAATAACAGATATCCGGCTGAGAGAGCATTAAAAGCAAGAGAGAGCAAGTGGGTCTTGAGAGTTGATTTTGAAGCGAGCGATTGTGGGAGCTGCACGCACTAAATCTGGGAGAGAGCTGCATAGAGTTGGGGCCATGAAGCTAAAAGAGCGCTCTCCGAGTGTGGCAGGTCTGGTATTATAATTGCAATTGCTGCAAGTTTTGCTAAAGCAGGAAAGATGTCAGAATAGTTCTCAGTAAAAACCCTGCAGGCCTCATCCATGGTCTTAACCATGAATTTTGAGAACAGGTAAGATGCTCAGATACAGATTACTGAGTCACTCTAATACCAGGGGCGTGCGCAGTGCTACATGGGATACTGAGACCTCCGCTGCTTTTTTTTATGTAAAAGAGGATGCAGGGAGCAGTGGAACAATTTTTACATGTTTCATTGCATAAAATCACTTAATAATATAAACAAAATTGTTGGATAGGGATGAAAAGGGGATCTTTTGTCTTTTACGTCTGTGTTTTAGAAATGCAATGCTATTATTTTTTTGTGTTTTTATTAATGTCCTGAGTATATAACACAGAATTTTGCATTAACCCGACCTCTGAAATGCGGTGTCCACTATGTACAATCTCGGGAATCAACAAAACAACCTTTAACTTGGACTGCTATTTGACATCCGTTGTTTTGTAGTTAATTCATTGAGGTAAAGTAAGGCCTACTCAACATATTCTTTACTCCTGGGATATGTTTTTACTTTGTTACTGTAATATCTTGCTGTAAAACACAGGCACACACAGGGGCCACGCCCCTCTGCTCATGCTGCTATACTGTCTCTGCCTGTGTTCTGAGCAATATAATGGCTTTTATTACTTTTTGAAAATGAACGAATAAGTTCTGAGCGAATATCTGAACATGAAAATCCTGTGTTTGTCCCAGCACTAATTTAATATTGGACAGCACTTTAAGGTCAGCAATGGAAAAATGCTATATAAAACTGAGCAGCATTAATATTATTTATTATTATTAAATTACTGTAGGAATATGCTATTTTGGTAACCGCTGTTAGAAATGAAAGCTCCGGGTGAGTTGTACTTCTGATAAGTAACTTTTTTAGGTCCCTGTGAAATTCGACGTAAACAGTCTCCTCTGTATCTTTATTAAAATGAACTAGATTTAGTTACCCATTCTTGGGAGATATTTATTCTTTATAGAAATGCGTACTGTATTGTACGCATAGCTGCTAACCAGTTTGTCTGTTCCTAAAGTTGGTGGTACAGTAAACTATAGCAACACATTTAACTTTTTGCGGTCCATTTATTCAGCGCCTGTCTGACGCGTCAGGTCCAATTTATTTTCAGACGCGCTGTTTGTTTTACATGCAATGTTTTAAAAGTAATTTTATTCAAAGTCTATTTATCACATACCTCTTCATAGTTGTGCATACCGATAAATCCTCTCCTGATCACTCGTTTTATCCTCTCCTCAATAATGCGATCCAAGTCATTATTTTATTACTATAACATCTCAAAAAGCTTGGCAAATGTCTGATATTCTTTGAGCGCTGGATGCGGGAGCAGCTATCTTGTTTGTTTATGTCCGTGTTATGTCTGTGGTGCCGGGGCTATGTGTATTGCTCAAACCTGCCCCTTTTTTTTTTCTTTTTCCTTCGGCTCCTATCGGTCTCACTCGGCCGTTGAAAGGTTTTCTCGGCTTTCACCAGATATAAAAAGACTAGAGACCTGTGCTTGACGTCTTTTTTGATGATGTTGGACCGGAAAGGGAAAATTGTAGTGTTGGACCTGGTAAGACATAGGACCGCAAAGGGTTAACAGTATCTTACTGATTTGAAGAGTGCACACGGCCTTGACAAAAAGCAAAAAAAAAACATAGGCGCTATCGCAAAAAAAAAAAAAAGGGGAAGTCCTGATTTGAGATTGGGGATACAATCTTGAATTGTAAAAACTCATTTCCAAGAGTTGCTTTTCTTTTCATTTTGTTGCAGTTTTACATAATTGTTTCTTTTTTAGGTTCACAATTACTTTTTTTTTACAACATCTTTTAGGAGAAGGGATTTCACCACCACATCTTCAAATTTGTCTCTTGAAAAGAAGTTACACAACCCTGGGATTACCACACCCTAAAAGCTCATATGAAAAGTTCTAGATGACACTGCAGCCAAACACTGGCCCTCTTCCCAGCCCATAGAAACTGAGAAATTGTCTTATTCACAGAATCTCCCCATTTACTGTGGGGAGATTCATAACGCTTTGGTATCATGTTAACCTTTGTCATCTAGTATACCCTGGGAGTTTACATTTCTTGTTTTGAACACCATAGCCATGTTTTTGACATTTGACAGAAGTGACCTTCTTTTCTCTCCTCTTTCCCTTCTAGGACTACCAGTGCTCAGAAACCATAGAACACACACCCTCCCCTCTGAGCCCTGCAGACGTGGTCCCCTTGAAAGCGTGCGTCGCAGGCAGGCCAGTCAATGGAGTTGTCAATAGGTACTTTCATTTGTTCTACTGTACTGTTGTGTGTAAAGGCTACTGTATACGTATAATTTCCAAAGCTACCATAAACTGTCAATCACAATTTATTGTGTATTTTGAGCTTATCCAAGACTTTAATCTTCTCCCTATCTGGACTGTGTTCACCTGTCTTTTACAATGACAACACATGGGAGGGGAGCTGGTCTAGATTAACTACTGCCACCCCTAACAGGGATAACTAACACCTAAACTGCGAACCATCAAATTAGTGAGATGGTTTGATGTCATCCCCCTCACTCCTGCTGAGTATCTAACACCAAGTAAGGGGCAACTCTCGCTTTTCAGTGACACCGATGGGAAGACCACGGCCAAACCATTGGTCATCAAACAAGGCCGAACAACAAGAGTGTTAAGAATAAATACCAACAATAAGGTCATTCAAAGAGCAGTGCTTGATGATGCCGTGAAACCAATGTGGCAAAAATAAAAATTCATTGCAATAGCTTTTAATAATGTTCACATTTTTCCAGCTGTCTTCTAGTAAGCATACATTCATTGTGTGGAAAGAGAAACCATTACCATCTTTTAAAAACTTGCTCTGGTCAAATTCATTCATATTATGCTGTACACTTTGGTAAAATGACTTTAGTTATTTATTTTTATTTGTAAATCCATTTTAAATGTCTCTCTTCAGTCTCCACCCTGGCCTGTCTGATCCTGGTTCTCCGGACAGCTCCGACACGGAGGAGTTGCTGAACAAGAAGCAGCGCTTAAACCTGCCCCCCATGCCTCCAGACAGCACTGGTGCTGCAGCCCGCACACGCCCCATACTGAGCTGCAGGAAGCGAAGACTGGTCCGCCCCATCAGCGTCATGTCTCTCAACAGAAAGGTGAGTGAGAAGGGATTACTGCTGAGAGTGCTTGCTTTTATTCCGGAACACTTCGACTAATTTTACTCCGTTTTCATATCTTCAGCTTCTTTTAATACCCATTTACCTTCTTGTTTTTGCTTTTGTAGGTTCATAAAAGCTCAGTGAGTCGAGGCAGCTGCGACATCAACCCTTCGTGTGTCATGTGTGGTAACCGGGCGCCCCCCTCCACAGAGTTTCAGTACGAAGCCCCACTTCTAGAAAGGCTCTCCCTGTTTGACCCCTGCATTCACCCCATTCTCTCGTTTCCCGATGGTAAGGATCCTTCCAGATTCGGTAATGTTGCGGAGGAGTTTAGGCGTGCTCTACTGTTTTCTCAGTAATGGTACCGAGTTGCCTTCCTTAGCTTAAACACACCAGTGATAATCATGCATGTACCTTAACCACCCATTTTAAAATTATGAAGGAATGCACTGTTTATGTTACTGAGGGAATGTATGGTATAGGCCAACTGCCTAACAATTTGACATACATGAACTGTTTTTGTGTTTTTTATATGTTACTACATTTTGAATGCAATGTGATACAGGGCTTAATTGTCTCTAATGTATGGATTATGTAAGCTTACATATTTGTCATTTTCATTAAAATGAAAATGTCAAAAGGATGCTGAAATGTTGCTTTCTTCTCAGATCAGTTTGTTACAAGACAGACTTGTAGTCTGTCTTGTAACTTGTCTGTCTTGTAACTTGTAACTTGTAACTAGGAGGTCCCCGGTTCAAATCCCACCTCAGCCACTGACTCACTGTGTGACCCTGAGCAAGTCACTTAACCTCCTTGTGCTCCGTCTTTCGGGTGAGATGTAGTTGTAAGTGACTCTGCAGCTGATGCATAGTTCACACACCCTAGCCTCTGTAAGTCGCCTTGGATAAAGGCGTCTGCTAAATAAACAAACAAATAAACAAATAAATAGTTGTATTCTGTGCCTTAAACTGCATATCTGGTCAAAGGGCTCCATCTAGTGGTTGACCAGAAGAATTAAAATAATTCAAGAATTCAGTGATTTATCCAGGAAGTATTTTTACATTCACACTACAGAACATGACTAATGTGCAATGTCTCGCTTGTTTTGACATGCTTTAGATGTTTCCATGAACCTGCACTTCCAGAGGACTTTGAAATCACACTGGCAAAATAAACCGCTGGAGAAAATCAAACCCCCGAAAAAGCTCTCCCTCAAACACAAAATATCCATGACCAGCAGACTGCCAGACCCCCCTTCCAAAGACAAACACAAACTTTCAAACTCTCTTCTTGCAGCAGTCCGTAAGTTCATTTGTTTTTCTGTGAGAAATTTGTTAGATTTAAGGAAAACCTTTAGAAAAACTTAGACAATAACTTAAAACAATCTCTCATTGTTTGAACTTCAAGATCAAGGTGAATACATTTATTTTTTTTAGGCCCATATGTATATCGCACTTAAGTATTCAATCATGATGAAACTTGCTTTGGACATTGTCTGGGAAATCAAGTGACCTGGCTGTTTTGTCTTTATGTACATATGTATGTCCCACCTCCAATTTTACATATATCTTGTTAATTTATTTTAATCAGTAACCTGTATCTTTGAAAAGGTAAAAATAATGTGCCTGCTTTTTGGACCAGAATACATCACAAGTGTACCTTGTTTGTTTCTCTGCTATAGGACTCTCACACCACAAAATACGTCCTGAAAAGATCCACAGACAGCACCTTGACAATGTACTGACTGTTTCACAACTGGAGAGGACACCAGTGTGCAAACCAGAGCGAACACAGACACTGACTCCGACCTCCTACGATAAAAGCCACAGCAAGAAAAGGCAAAGGGAACACTCCATCGAGAGGACAGAAGGTGAGGACCTAGCCCTATTACAATGCAAATCCCCAATCACTAGGGCTGTAGCTTCCTTGGGGCTAGTTGCATTGCTTCTTTTGTTTCACAAATCTATTTATAGAAGCCCATGCTACTACCTGCTTCTGTCCACAGCTGCTACAGTTGTTCCACATCTCTTGCTTTTAGTGTCAAGTGACAAATATAACTAGGCTGGTGATTCAGGCCAGCCACCTCATGGGTTAGAAATAGTCACTGTTGAACAGTGCCAGGACACAACCATGGTATCTTGTTGCTGTTGTAATTGGTCCTTGGTGACAGTGAAGTCCATCTCTTGTGCTTTTTAAGACTTTGTTTTATTTCTCTACCTCATCTGATTGCATTATCTCTTTAGATATAGACGGAGATGCAAGCATTATTAAACTGTACGTACATTTCCCCAAAATAATTCTAATTTAATTTTCCATTTGTTTGGGGGCATAAAATGTACAGTAAATATACTCTCTAGGAAGAATTTTCTTTAAATAGTATCTCCACAAATCTAAGAAGACTGATTGATTTTTAGCTTAGGCTCAAGCACTGTTATTTCATTTTGAATTTTTTACTTTGTTGCAGTTAATACTATGCTTGTCATGTTAATGTGTGAACTGGCAAACATGCCAATGCTTGTCCACAAGTTATTGGAGTGGTACTCTGGAGTGGTGTATTTTTTTTAAGGGCAATGGGAATGACTAATATAGATCAAGAAGAAAATGGCACTCCCTAACTTTTTTTTTTTTTTTCCCCAAGTAAGTGGGGTAGTTTATCCTTGAGTCCTTTGTACAAGGTGTTTATGAACAACAGACTTCATGTTTCTTGCAGAAGTTTACTATGTTAATTTTTTTTTGTGTCTTCTTTTTCCACCCAGCAGCCCCAAGTTACTTCATGGACACAGGAAGTCCATGGTCTTCACTGGTGGGTCTGCACACGCCCACCCACAGTCCTCTGATGAGACAGCTCTCCACATCCTCCGAGAGCTCCACACCGATCGCTACCAACAGCACACCGGTGAGAGCATTTACCTCCCTTCTGACATTGTGTAACACAAAGCCACATTTTTTTTTTCAAAGCCACATTGTTTGTACAGGTTATACAGTTACAGCAGTTAGCAAACTACAGTTGCGCAGACACTGCAGACCGAACAACTCATTTGACCACTATAGTTATTACACAGCCATGGGTAAATCTTCAGCCAGTTTACTTGCAAATCTATCTTTTTTTTTTTTTTTTAAATTTATTTATATATATATTTATATATTTCCCTTCACTGACATTGCTTATTTGTGCTGTTGTATCACTAAGGCTGTAATTTTTCATGGTAAGCATAGATTTCACGATTTCTATGAATTGGAACCAGTGTCGTGTAATAATGATATCCAATTCTCCGTGAAAATCTCAA
The DNA here is from genome assembly GCA_030684275.1 of Acipenser oxyrinchus oxyrinchus. Classification (NCBI taxonomy): domain Eukaryota; kingdom Metazoa; phylum Chordata; class Actinopteri; order Acipenseriformes; family Acipenseridae; genus Acipenser; species Acipenser oxyrinchus. Next base: position 21,939,253 of record CM060269.1, on the reverse strand, counting down.
TTTCTGAAAGAACACTATTTTTAGCATTTAAAAATGCATTGATTTAAACATTTGCTTCACCTGCGGACATGTTATATGAAATCCAGTTGAACTTGTTAACCCTAAGTTTATGAAACGCATAGAGGGTTTTAAAAAAAGCTTTAATTAGAGGACACTATTTAGTTCTTAACTGGCTGACCAAGTTTAGTAAAAAATACCCTGCATATTTCTTTTTTGCCAAATTACCCTTTGTGTGTTTTTTCAATATGGAAGTTTGTTTTTAAATTGGATATTTTTATACTATTTTATTTTTACAACAGAAAAGTGACCAATACTTTATTTTTAGTATGTGAATCACTCAGAAAACATTGATTTGTATTTGTTTGAATTAACATTATCAACATAATAGGCTCTCTGTATTTCTTTTTTGTTGTTTTATGAATAAGTATGAAATCGCCTTGGTGCCCTTGGGTTGGATTTATGTTTTGCCTTTTTGCCCCTGAATTTAACGAAGGCAACCTTGCCTTCCCCTTCACTACATTAACTTCATGCCCTGAAACAGAATGGGTTTGTTTTTACACTTGAAGCAGCAATTTGAATTTAAAATTCTGAAGTTGTAAAATCTTGTTATGCTTTCCTGTACCCTGATATACTGACTCTAGATTTTATTTGAAAAATTAAAAAAATATATATGGGGATCCAGCCAGATCGTTCTGTATCCCATGCACACAAAACGGTTTGGTTTGTTTGAAGTCCGTGACCCTGTGCAGCATCCCCAGACTTAGGACAAGACTTAAAAAGCAGAAAGCAGTTGCTGTATAAATATTGCATTTATTCTTTTACAGCATGTTCCAATTTTCCGATAAACCTAATATTTTATTAAATGAATACTCAACCTCAAATACCAAGTGAAATATCTGAAATTTACCATTTAACCAGTAGCCTTTGTCGTTATCTGTTTCAACATCTTGATTTCCATCAATGTTTTCTTGACTAGCTTTTCTGTTTTGATTTCACAGCAGCCAGTGCGGAGGCGAAGAGGAGAAAGTTCATTTGATATTAACAATATTGTTATTCCAATGTCTGTTGCTGCCACAACTCGAGTTGAGAAACTCCAGTACAAGGAAATCCTCACACCAAGGTAAAAAAAAAAAAAAAAGATTTATTTATTGCGAGACAGAGAGAGGCGGGCAGGCAGGCACGGGTAGAAAATCCGGAACTGGGTACCCACTGTGAAAAATACCCGGGTAATGATTAAAAAAAATACTATACAGTACACATACATTTAGTCCCTTTGGATGTGTAGACTTGTGGATCCTTTTTAACTATTGAAAACATTGAAATATAATAATAATAATAATAATAATAATAATAATAACGTCTCTGTATGAATACAGTTATTAACGTTAAATGATTTTCATGCTGTGTGATTCTTTGCAACATCTATTGCCATATTCCACTACTGTTGTTTTAAAACATGGCAACCAGCAAGGGAGCCTTGTGTGGAATTTCTTCTCTAGAGCAGGAGAAAACCAATTTTGTTTTGCCAAGGAAATGTTTCATTCAAAGGAGGAAGCACAAATATTTATTTAACCCAAAACCAAAATAGGCAAACGTTTCGTAAGTTTGAGTAATTTTTCTCATACTGATTTTAATTTTGTACCTACGCATTTTGGAGTGCATGCTTTCCCTTTTCAAGTTTGAGATGTATTGCATTACACCTATTACACCCGATTCAACTGAACTCTCTACCAAAGCAGCGTCTTACACCCGCGACGTCAGCAGCCTGTCTCTGCCCCCACAGGAGACAAAACTGTGTGCAGGACGGCGATCTGCGCCATTTTCTATTTGAGACTTTCAGCTATACACACAGAGTGACTCGGCATTTGAGAGAATGAAAATTCGCTATCTTCGACCAGAAGCAGTCAAATAAGCCTGTCTTATTTTATTTCTGCTTGTTTTTCCCCTTGGGTAAACCGTTGAAGCAAAAAATTGTTTAAATTTGTGTTTTTTACTGCGAGTGTTTTCATGGCCTTCTGGCCAGAGACAGCGACGGGCTTGCCTGCTCCTGCACCCTGCAGATCGGTGACACAGTATTAATATTATTTATTCTCTCTCTTCGACCTTAACTCCCCGCTGACTCGGGAGTGGCAAAGCCGAACACATGCTGTCCTCCGAAACGTGTCGGCCAAGCACTTTTTTTCACACTGCAGACTCGCCGTGCAGCCACCTCAGAGCTACAGCATCGGAGGACAGCACAGCTCTGGGCAGCTTACAGGCAAGCCTGCAGGCTCCCGGCCAGACTACAAGGGGTCGCTGGTTGCGCGGTGTGCCGAGGACACCCTGGCTGACCTGGAGGAGGACGAGCCACTAGCGCCGCTCCCCTTCTCCGCAGAGCTCCCGGTTTTATTGAAAAGAGGCACCACAGCACTGGAAGTCCATAACACTGAGGAGTTGGGCTTTGGCCACTTTCCTCCTGTCACAGCATCTACTGCCTAACAAACAGTGCAAAGTCACGGAGGCGATGTTAAAAGGCCTATGCAGCAGAAGCTTTTCGGGAGTGGTTACGTCTTCTGTCTCCAACCCTCAAGATGCCCTGGTGGTGCTCCAAGAGGTGAAGACCCTGTTACAAAGAAGGGCTATTCAGGTAACAGACCCCTCCGACATGGAGTCGGGGTTTTATTCCAGGTACTTCCTGGTGCTGAAAAGGGACGGCAGCCTACACCCCATTCTCGACCTCAGACAGCTCAATCTGTTCTTGAGGCGCAGGAAGTTCAAGATACTGACAATGAAACAGCTCCTGCGGTCTGTCAGACCGGGCAACTGGTTCACTACAGTGGACCTGGAAGACGCCTACTTCCATGTCCAGATAAGACCCGGCCACAGGAAATATCTGCGGTTCTCCTTTCAAGGGACTGCTTAAGAGTTCCATGTTGTGTTGTGCTGTTCTGCTTTTCTCTAGCCCCTCGCACCTTTTCGAAGTGCATGACGGCTATCCTGGCCCCTCCTGAGGCTACGAGGCATCAGAGTGCTCAACTACTTGGACGACTGACTCATATGTGCCGAGTCTCCATCGCAGACAGTAGCACACGGGAGGTGGTCACCTTCCAGAGGCTTCTGGGCCTGATGGCAGCAGTATCCCAGACCCTTCCATTGGGTCTTCTCTGCATGCGCCCTCTCCAAGCGTGGTTCAATCGCAGGGTGAATCATCCCCTTTTGCAACCACATCTTCGGCTGCCGGTGTCCACTGTATGGAGGCCCTCGTGGTGGAAACAGCCAGCTCATCTGTATCTGTAGTATGATTTTATCCGAGGCCCGTGCCTTATAGCTGACTACATGCTTGGTATTGAAGCCACACGGTTATGGGTTTGTGTTCTCACTGACATAAACCAACAGGATGGTCTGTTTTCTTTACGATTTAGTTCCTGAGAAGAATAGGTGCCGTTGTTGTTGTTGATGATGATTATTATTATTATTATTATTATTATTATTATTATTATTTTTATTATTATTGAGGTGTGTTTGCCGCTCACTGTGTGTTACTGTTTTCTGTAAAACATTAATATCCTGTCAGTTAAGAAAAGGCTTCATGCAAAAGCTTGTTCTAACAGTCTTTTTTACGCCGGCCAGAGACACGCGCTTACAACTGTATTGTCGTATTTTCTACATTCTTTAAATTCTCAGATTAATAAGTGGAAACCCGAGTAGTAAAAAGAGACCCGGGTAGCGTCGGGTAATTTTAAAACCCAACGGGTACCCGGGTTTTCAGGTACCCGTGCCAACCTCTAATGTGAGCAAAAATGTGAACATTGACCATGATGGTGGAAAGTGTTTTAGAATCCCAAATCAAATGTGTGCTGTCTTCCCTATTTGCTATGACTATCGCTATGAATAGAAGTTGCATTTTTAGTTTCTATTTTAGTGCTAGACATTTCAGAAATTGCATTCAATTAAGGACATACTGTACAAATGCACGTGTTTCCAATAACTTGCTTTCTGATTTGTAGTTTACTATACTTGACAAATTTAATCTGTAAGTAAACAGATACACCCTTTAAATTATCATTTTATTTATTGCTTAATAGTTTGAGATTGTTTCATCTACATGTTATATTTGTGATTTTATTTTTTTTGTAGTTGGCGGGAAGTGGATATTTGTGCACAACCAATAGCAGAAGAGGATGACAATGTGGAGGTAAATGTGGTGTGTGTGTATCTGTATGTGTGTGTGTGTGTATATGTATATATATATATATATATATATATATATATATATATATATATATATATATATATATATATATATATATATATATAATCTTTAAATATATTTTATAAATCCACTCATTAAAATCTGTGCATGCATATCAGAGTTAAGAACCATTCAGTGGATGCATTTTGTGCTGTTGTGTGTTTGCTTCAGAACAAACTTTTATACTAATGGGTCTGGCTTTTATAACTTTCTCCTTTTCAGATTGAAGACCTGTCGGATGCTGAATTTGCTGTCCAGCATTTAAAATGCGAAGACCTGGAGCGCTCCCGGTGGACGTGGACTGCGACTGCTGCAGCACAGCGACGGGGGAGCAGGTACATTCATCCGCAGGGCCTTCGAAACTTCCTGTAGTCAGACCCTGGGCTCTGGGGAGCTTCAAGTAACAAGCATCATATCTCGAGAGATCTCTTGCTGTTACTCATTGCATTTAAGTGTTCATGTACTACCCAAGGCCTATTAATTATTTAAAAAAGATTGTTAGCAGCATTGGTGAGGTATGACTGTTCATGCAAGGATCTTTTCATACCTCTGGGGGGAAAAACACTGGGACAGCATGTGGAGGGCCTGGCAACAGCAGATTTAAATGAGTACAATAATTCAGAGCATACATTGCCAAGAGGAGCCTGTGGGGAGTGTTCATCAAGTATTGGATGTTGAATCTCTTCCAATTGAATTGCAGGAGGCGATACCTATCCACCAGATTATTTACATATTTATTTAAATGAACAAAACACATTTTGACATTGTAAACATACTTTACATTTGTTCATTTCTAGGTCTTACAAATCATCAGACGGAAGGACGACTCCACTGCTGGGTGGTACAAACCCATCCACACCACAACCTGCCTCGCCCGACACCGCGCATTTCTACTCCCTTCAAGACTTTGGCCCCATGCCCTCCCCGCACAGTCCTGCCAGCCCAGACGTGATCTCAAACCCATATACTCCTGGTTCTCGGGACTCTCATCGCCTGCAGTCCAGCGAAGACACACGCTGCTCCACGCCCGACTTAAGCTTTGAAGAAGTGGTAAGGACAATTCCAAGCAAACTATTCTGAACGGAAAGGTTTCCCGAGTCAGATTTAAAGCAATGGGTCAGCTTTCTTAGACATCTGCATATGAAAGTCTTTTGAAATGTCATTCTGCCTGTCTTGGCAGGCAGGTAAATCTGTTACACAATTTGGGTATTGTTTTTACAGGTGGGGGAGGGATATAGTGAATCTGGCATGTAAAGTATCTTGCATTGAACTGAAGTATTGGAGTCTGTGTTTTTGCACTGCAGTGTTGATGGTTTGTCCACTTGTCAGAACTCATTCCTTGATCCTGCTTTTTCCTTTCGCCAGACTGTCCAACCCTGGGAGAGGCGCACTTTTCCACTGTCGTCCGACCCAGTGAATGAACCTGAGGACCATTGTGAGCTACAGGACTGGCCCATGCGAGGCATTCGCCGGATCTCTGGCAGCAGATCCTTCAGCAAGGATTCTGAGAACGAGCCGGCATCGCCCGTATCGGAGGAGAGCAAGCAGAGGCATCAAACCGCACTGAAACCGTCTCACAGATGAATAAACAGAAGGACTCTTTTGGCATTAAAGATTCTGTTGTTTGATATTCAAACATCAGTCAAATTTCACAGTTTTTAGTGAACATACAGAATTTAGAAACTGTTTTTAAACTTGTTTTCGTCACAAAAAAAACAAAAAACATTGCAAACTAGGTCGCAGATTTAGGATGAACACATGGGATGGGACGTCTGGCATCCTTTTCTATTATATATTAGGTGTACACGTATAGGGCACTGTATCAGACTTGAAGGGGTTTGGACAATGTTCAGGAAAAGGGTGTTTTGTATCAATAGTTGATGTCTGTGTCCCCATGTAAGTTTAAAGTGGAGTGACATAAAACAACTTTCTTTTTTCCCCTGAAAGTGCATTTTTGCTATGTTTCCTTTTAAGAGAGCTTCAACAAATAATGGACATTCTTCTCTGCTCTGTGTAGAACCGATGTAAGATTACTGAGCACTTCTTAGATTAGGGACCGCAGTCTTTATGACTAGTTGTGAACCTCACTGAATCGAAAATTTAAGTTGAGTGTAAAATAGGTATGTCTGGTGTACCTTCGCTCTGTTTTGGATGTTAAAGCATCAGCTGTATCTTACTGCTCAATATTATGCAATGTTTACTTAAGTATAGCTGTTTGTACTTCAGCAGTTTGTTTCTCAATAAACAAAATACATATTTCTGTTGACCCAGGGTGTGTCTTGCAAAGGTATTTTATAGATTTTGATGTTTTCAGTTTCTCTTTACAGTATGTTTGGAGAGTATTGAGCATTTGCCAACAAAAAAAAATATATATATTGTTTGTCTGCTGGTCTTGAAATTGACAGAATTGTAACTCCTAGTGGTGTGGTAGCTTTCGTATGTGGTTTTCACTTGAACCATTAAAGAGGCTGGTTCTGCAAAACAGGTTTCGTGATTTTAGGTTTGTAGGTGTGTTGAATCATTTACAACATCAAAAAATACTTTTTACTTTTTTTTTTTTTTTTTCATTTCTTAAACATCCAGCCACCATTGTTCATACGGATACAAATCATTTAAATAATTTAGTAGCACCACTGTGTTGCAGTGCTAAGTTAATTAGCTTATTGATGTAGACTGGAATGAACAAAAGTTGTTCTCTTTAAAAGGAAGCACACACGTTAATGGTCCTTTTAATAAATTAAATAAATAAATAAACACCCAGAGCTCAGGCAACAATTCTAAGATAAAATTATTTCTTTGTTTTGTTGTTTTTTTTCACATTTTCAAAATCAGATATGTATTACATTTAGTACTATTTATTGTGATTTCTCTATCGTAACTATTTTGCTTAAACATAGCCGTTCTGTAGTGTTACAAACAAACCTTTCAGATTTTCAACTGATTTATCAAATCATTTAAAAGTAAATGGCACTATTCCACATTTGAATTGCACTTTCTTATGCAATCAAGTTTGCCGTATTTCGTTATTTTTTTATAGCATCTCTGTGTGTTTATGTATGTCTAATATATATATATATATATATATATATATATATATATATATATATATATATATATATATATATATGTGTATATATGTATATATATGTGTATATATGTATATATGTGTGTGTGTGTGTGTGAATAAATGTGTAATTCGCATCCAATCTTATCACATATTTTGTTTTTGTAGTTTTAATAACACAGGTTTCAATGTAACAATAAGATTGCAAATTTGTTTTGTAAATAAAACAATTCCTTGTTAACACTGCCTGAGTTCTGGGGGAAGGGGGGTTTGTTTCATTTTCATCTTGGGTTAAAGAAATCACTCCACTGTAAACTGAGAAAACAAATCTGAAAATAATAATAAAAAAAAAAAAAAAATGTTGGATTGTACTTTGGCTTTTGAGATGTTTCCATTTTATTTAACAAAATGCCAGAAGTTGTGACTGCTCTGTCTACAGAATCAACATTGTCACATCTTTACCTGAATTTCCACACCGTTTCAGGTTGAAAAACGTGTTGCTCCCGATGGTGGTTCATTGTGCAGAGACAGCAACGTGACCTTTTGTGTGTATAACCGGCTCTCATGCTAATGGATCATTTAAACATGTATTTTAAAAAAATAAATAAATAAATAATTGTAGCTTAACTAAAGAAGGGTTATTGAAAACTTTACCCATTCGTTATCTAAAACTTGCCAATTGTTTTCTAATACAGATGTTTCATAGATTGTTTTTTAGTAGTGGGGGCCCTAGAGTAGACCGCCACTTTGTTGGTCTTTTCATTGTGTTTCATTAACAAGCTTGTACTTTAAACATAAAACAATCATGTTACCTGTTCTGGGCAGACAGGGTTTTTGGTTAACAATTCATTCAATGATGGCTGATAAACTGAGCGGTTTTTACAGTGCAACCTGCTTGTTTTTTTTTGTTTCTTGTTTTTGTTTAAGTTATTTTAAAATGTTTTATTCTGCACCATGAACAGCAGGTGTATTGTTTTGGGGTTGCATGTTAAATCAATCTTTTAAAAAAAACAAAACAAAAAAAAAAAGCTCTGTTGAAATAGATGGTGGAACCTGGTATTTGACAGCCCACAATTCAAAATCATCTCTATTCAATTTTCAAATTGGTTTGAAATTTATCATCCGTACAAACGGGAAAAGTTACAGATCACATTGAAATCCGTCTAGGTGGCAAATGGAAACGTGGCATTAGAGAGCTGTTCTCACTTTGAAAATGGTGTATTTGGAATAGCCTGAGTTGGGGGCCATCCACATTCTTATTAATATTTTTGTTGTGCTATAGTTGTATCTGCTTTTATTATACAGATTGTATAAAGAAGATGGTTTCTTATAAAGGGCGTTTGTAAAGGAGGTTTGCTATATTGTGATGACACTTTCTGTGGAATATCTGCCTACTTTAATTACTTACAGCTTAGGTGTTGACTGAAAGTTGTAAAAAAGTTTGAAGTTTTGAATAACCCCATTGTGCTTTCTATAAATAGGGTTATATTTTGTAAATATTTCATTTGTTTCTTAACTGTGTACTTGAAGCGCAGGCTTTAGCCGTCCTGGTTGTATAGAAGAAAAGAAAGTTTTCTTTACGCAGAGAAGCAACTATTTGTTAAATTTATCAACAATTTTAATGGGAAGCGCAGTTTGTGCTCAACACAACAACAAAAAATTAAACAAAAGTTTAAGGTATTGTATTTGTCTTCTGTTTATTATTCCCCTGTAATCTTTTTGAACAAATAACCTTTTTCATTATTCCCATTGCTTTTTAAAATCTGTTTTCATGTCCTGGTGTTTCCAGTATACTACTGTTTTATAGTGAGTGTAGGAAAACATCAAATCGGCAACACAATCTGATGAAGCTGGTTGTGCCGTCAGACCCTTTACAAAATATTCTTCACAATATCTGGCACAATCACCGTCTAATGAATAATAATGTGACCATTGCAGCATGTGCACCCATATAACTGTCGTTGTAACCATTACCTAATGGGAGTGTATCTCCTGAAGACCTTGAAACATGACTATTCTATACCAGAGCTGGTCAGCCGATCCTGTGCCGCGGCCATGCCCGCCCCTGAGGGTATAAAGGACTGTGCACAGATCTCGGTGCCATTTTTCCTTTCGAGAACTGACCTGACAGGAGAGATGTGGAAGGCTGGCTTGGGTGATGTCTGACCAGAAAGAAGCACACAAACAAAAAGGTACTGCGCTCATATTTTTTCAAAAAAGTAACAAAAGAACAAATAAACTTCTCAAACACAAAATAAAAAGCACAAGGGCCAAAGTAAAGGTGTCCACAAAATACAAATAAAAAAGTAAACACAACCAGTACCTTTGTGGACAAATTGGTAGCATTTCTCTCTCTCTCTCATTCTCATTATATATATACAGTACTGGGCAAAAGTTTTAGGCAGGTGTGAAAAAATGCTGTAAAGTAAGAATGCTTTCAAAAATAGACATGTTAATATTTTATATTTATCAATTAACAAAATGCAAAGTGAGTGAACAGAAGAAAAATCTACATCAAATCAATATTTGGTGTGACCACCCTTTGCCTTCAAAACAGCATCAATTCTTCTAGGTACACTTGCACACAGTTTTTGAAGGAACTCGGTAGATAGGTTGGCCCAAACATCTTGGAGAACTAACCACAGTTCTGTGGATTTAGGCAGCTTCAGTTGCTTCTCTCTCTTCATGTAATCCCAGACAGACTCGATGATGTTGAGATCAGGGCTCTGTGGGGGCCATACCATCACTTCCAGGACTCCTTGTTCTTTATGCTGAAGATAGTTCTTAATGACTTTCGATGTATGTTTGGGGTCGTTGTCATGCTGCAGAATAAATTTGGGGCCAATCAGATGCCTCCCTGATGGTATTGCATGATGGATAAGTATCTGCCTGTACTTCTCAGCATTGAGGAGACCATTAATTCTGACCAAATCCCCAACTCCATTTGCAGAAATGCAGCCCCAAACTTGCAAGGAACCTCCACCATGCTTCACTGTTGCCTGCAGACACTCATTCGTGTCGCGCTCCAGCCCTTCGCGAACAAACTGCCTTCTGCTACAGCCAAATATTTCAAATTTCAGAGCACCTGCTGCCATTTTTCTGCACCCCAGTTCCTGTGTTTTCGTGCATAGTTGAGTCGCTTGGCCTTGTTTCCACGCCGGAGGTATGGCTTTTTGGCATAAGTCTTCCATGAAGGCCACTTCTGACCAGATTTCTCCGGACAGTAGATGGGTGTACCAGGGTCCCACTGTTTTCTGCCAGTTCTGAGCTGATGGCACTGCTGGACATCTTCCGATTGCGAAGGGAAGTAAGCATGATGTGTCTTTCATCTGCTGCAGTAAGTTTCCTTGGCCGACCGCTGCGTCTACGGTCCTCAACGTTGCCCGTTTCTTTGTGCTTCTTCAAAAGAGCTTGGACAGCACATCTGGAAACCCCTGTCTGCCTTGAAATTTCTGTCTGGGAGAGACCTTGCTAATGCAGTATAACTACCTTGTGTCTTGTTGCTGTGCTCAGTCTTGCCATGGTGTATGACTTTTGACAGTAAGCTGTCTTTAGCAACCTCACCTTGTTAGCTGAGTTTGGCTGTTCCTCACCCAGTTTTATTCCTCCTACACAGCTTTTTCTGTTTCAGTTAATGATTGTGTTTCAACCTTTATATTGAATTGATGATCATTAGCACCTGTTTGGTATAATTGCTTAATCATACACCTGACTATATGCCTACAACATCCCTGACTTTGTGCAAGTGTACCTAGAAGAATTGATGCTGTTTTGAAGGCAAAGGGTGGTCACACCAAATATGGATTTGATTTAGATTTTTCTTCTGTTCACTCACTTTGCATTTAGTTAATTGATAAATATAATCTATTAACATGTCTATTTTTGAAAGCATTCTTACTTTACAGCATTTTTTCACACCTGCCTAAAACTTTTGCACAGTACTGTATATAAACATTTATTTCAGGCAGGAAGGAATTTAACCCCCTCCCTGCTGATCCAAAACAATAGCAAAATCATAATAACAAATACAGATATATAAATACATAACATGCAATATTAGTTTTACCAATTAAATCATAATATTAACAAATACAGATATATAAATACATAACATGCAATATTAGTTTTACTAATTAAATCATAATAATATTAACAAATACAGATATATAAATACATAACAACATGCTATATTAGTTTTACTAATTGCGCGTATTTGGGCATTACAGCCTGTTTATGTCCCGCCATGCCTTGTGCCTCGTGTGAAGCCAGCGACTTGAGTCGCTCCTTCCCAGTGCTAAAGCAATGTAAGTCGGCTGACTTTGTGCTCTTCCCCCTAGGCTGCAATACCTCCGGCTGGAGTTCTTTTATTCTCGTTTTGGTTTTGGCCAGAATTACACAGGTGGGCATCCCTGTTCAGTGTTAACTGCAAACCGGTGGACCTGTACCATACTGGTACAGAGGTCACTGACCTGCGCCGTTCCCATCTCGGTACTGAACCGGGACCGAGGTTATCGCATCGGTACCGCACTGACCCGGTGCTACAGTCACCTAACTGGTACCGAACAGACCCGGTACTACCCTCTGCCTGTTGAGGACAAGCACGGCAGATGCTTTTCCTGCCTGGGGCCTGGGGCCAGAGCACGCAAAGGAGATTTTGGTTTCTATGGATTTTCTGTGCATTTCTCCAAGCGCACGCTGGAGAAACATCTCTACTGCATCTCTATAGAGTGCTTTGCGGCCTTTACTCCTGCCCCTCCCCATCACCCTCTGGTAGAGAGGTGGTTATGTCCTCACCCCATGGCTCTGCCAAGAGAGAGCGGACAACGCACCTGGGAAAGCAGATTGGCAGCAGGGTGATGTGCTCTCCCTCGCTGCATCCTGAGCAGATGGGCGAACAGGAGCTGGCATTCCCGTCTGAGGAGTCGGACAGCACGTCCGCTGCGGTTCAGTTCTCCCTGTCACCGGAGCTTCTGCTGATCAAGAGGGCCACTGCAATCTTGCAAGCGCCCTGGCCTACACAAAGTGAGACCAGACTGTCCAATTTCGATGACGAGCCTACCACCTCTGCCATGTGCAACCCCCCTCCCCCCCCAGTGCACCCAGATTTTCTTTGAGATCCAGTCATCCTGGGGTCACCCGGCTACAGCTCCTGCTGTTTCCCGGTGTATAGACACCCTATATTGTGTGCACGATGTGGAGAAGCTGGGCCTGGCCCAATTTCTGCCGGTGGAGGCTTCAATTGCTGCGTTGGTACAGACGCTATCTGCCCCGGTCTGTCAAAACTGAACGGGCAGGCTGTAGGTAGAAACCTAGCTGCGCTGGTAGCCACACGCAGGCAGCTTTGGCTTTCCTGTACGAGTTCTTGCTGTTTGGCATTTCTCTAGCTCCCTGTGCCTTTTCGAAGTGCATGGAAGCTATACTGGCCCCATTGAGACTCAAAGGTATCAGTGTACAATTTGACTGGCTCATTTGTACTCAGTCTCCAGCTCAGGCAGACGCTCACACAGAATTGGTCACCGGCCACCGTCAACAGTTGAGTCTTAAAGTGAATCATGCAAAGAGGCAGCTCACGCCTTCTCAGATAGCCTCCTACCTAGGAGTGTGCTTGGATTCCGGGTCCATGCTGTCCACGCTGTCGGATGAGTGCAGAGTATAGCCGCTTGTTTAGCGCTATTTCAGCTCACCAGAGTACTCATGGTATGACGTTCCAGAAGCCTCTGGGCTTGATGGCAGCAGCTTCTCAGACCCTACCTTTGGGTCTCCTGCGCATGCGCCTCTGCAAGCCTGGTTCAACAACAGGGTTTTTCAGCCTGCAATGAACCACGACCGCCTATTGACAGTGTCTCGTCACTGTCTAAAGACACTCTCTTGCAAGTCGACCCTTACAACACAGATATAGAAGTGAGTTTCTCCCTCAATATTTTTAGCCCTAGCTACTTGTTACTGGGGTTCCTAATGGTAACGCACAAGGCAGCCACTCAGTAGCATTCCATTTGTTCTGCAGTCTTTCCCTTGTGACGACTTGGGTATACTTGCACATTAGGCAATGGTTACATTTCGTACTTGAAAGGGAACGTTAGGTTATTATCATAACCCTGGTTCCCTGAAATAGAAATGTAACCATTAACCTTCAAGGTCACTCCATGATTGGAGCAGGCTTGAAGGAAAAATGACGCAGAGATCTGTGAGTGCAGTCCTTTATACCCTCTGGGGCGGGCATGACTGCGTCACACGCTCGGCCGAGCAGCTTTGGTATATAATAATCAGGTTTCGGGTCTTTAGGAGGTAAACACCCATTAGGTCATGGTTACATTTCTATTTCAGGAAACCAGGATTATGATAATAACCTAACGGAATGTTTAGTTTCAACAATAATACAAAACAATAGGATGTTAAACCAGTTGTAACTATGAGTTTCCAAATTGACGTGTGCTACAGTTTAGTAAACATTTTGCCATTCACTAAATGTTTAATGTAAACTTGAATATATTGGCCACTAAAGTTTTTTAGCAATACTTTTGACAGACTGCCGCTGAGACAAAACATTTCCTGCTCCACAGTTTGGGTAAACCAGCGTTGCACAACATGTGTGGGGAGTAAGACTAAAGAAACGTGTTTGTCAAGTCGACAAACATTGTGCCAAAAGTGTCAACCTGCTGTGCCTTAAGCTGATAAAATCTACTGCAGTAGATCATAAAGGCACAAACATCCCATTTGGAGGAGAATGTGATCAACTGATAAACTTCAGTCTGACTAATGTTCTCAGACATCTTAAACCACAAGGGAAATAAAACAGAACTGCTGGGGTAATGTAATTTAATTATGACCAAAACAAGTTGTACCTGTATATTTTTAATTGATTTGTAACATTGGGGGATTAATAAACAGAAGGCTTTATATAAAGTAATTATTCCTTTCATCTTAATGTTATTTGAATATCGGTTAACAACACCAGTGTTTTCTAAATAATCAACATTAAGGATACATATGTAAATATTTTATACTGAAATTAACTCTTTAATTGTTAATAAAGCAGCAATAAATTACAAGCATGTTGTCTATGCCAGGGCTTCTCAAACCCAGTCCTGGGGACCTGAACTATACCCTTAATTGAACTGATAATTTGCTTAATTAGATATTTTTACTTGTTTTCAGCTCTTAAATAGGGACTAGGAGCTTTCATTATTTGTACACTCCACACATACTTAATGTGGACAATAAGATGTATTTGCATAGCAGCGCTGCATGGTGGTCAGATTGTGTAATGTTGGTTGGTTTAAATAGAATCCTAATTTGACTCAATACCACCTAGTGGTCAAATGTAAGTAAATATGAATTTTCTTCACATCCCTAGATCTAAGGGAAATGCTTTAGTATTCAGAGCCAGCCCTGGTTTGTAAATGTCAACATGAAAGTTTGTGTCTGTATTTGAAGATGTAAGATGTCAAGGGGTGTGGACTGGTAACCCAAGAAGAAATGCACCAGCTTGTCGCAGACTTGCAGAATAAAGGGAAGCGCTACGCAACTAATCCATTTTAAAAGAGGTGCTGGAGACAATGCAGTAAGCATCTTTTTGAGGTAGGGCAGTTTCAGTTTGGAGACATGGTTGCTAATTTAAATGAAGGATACATTTATATTCCCCCCCCCACCCCCCCCTTCTGTTTGCATAAATCCTGCTCATCATCACCCAAATGTAAACTTCACTGTGTTTTCAAACAGATGTCAATGAAGTTTAATTGCAGTGATTAATTATTAAGTCATTTAGCTGCATTATTATTATTAAGTCATTGGTGACTGCATCACAACTGCTGCTGCAGAGTCATTTACAAAAGGACCTTGTGTTTTTTTTTAACGTCTCATCCAAAGGACGGAGCACAAGGAGGAAGTGACTTCCTCAGGGTCATACACAGTGAGTCCGTAGCTGGGATTGAACAAGCAACCTCCTGGTATCAAAGGCCCTTTCTTTAACCATTGGACTACCAAGCCTGCTGATGAAGGTCTGGCCTATCAAGGTTTTTTTTTTTTAATTTCTTTATTTTCAAACTAAAACCTCCAAGTGTGTCTGATAGTGTTATTAGAAAGTGGTCAATATTGGAATGTTCTTTTTTCTTCAGAATTTAATTTCACTAAAGCCACATAAACTGTATTTTATTTACTGGTCCATTGATTGATTGAGCCAGGATTCATTTAGTAGGATGGACATCAAACGCAATAGTCATAAAGCAGGTTGTCAGTTGATGAAATGCACAATGAAGAATAAAAGACATTAAAAGACAGTTTTGTTTAATACTGACTTTATTTCCAAATTCACGTTTACAACAACGGTTATCAGTGTAACCAAGTTATTATTATTATTAAACCACACAATAACGATATGGACACTCACAATTGCCAAGCTAGAACTGCAATAAAACTCAGCAAAAACAAACAAACAAGCGTTGATGAGGTTGAAACTGCCTGCCTCACACTCCCACACAGGTCAAACTGAAAATAATTTACAATCCAGAAAAGCCTCATGAAATTAACTCTTTCCACACCAATTGTATCAAAAATGTTTTTTTAGA
The DNA here is from genome assembly GCA_030684275.1 of Acipenser oxyrinchus oxyrinchus. Taxonomy (NCBI): domain Eukaryota; kingdom Metazoa; phylum Chordata; class Actinopteri; order Acipenseriformes; family Acipenseridae; genus Acipenser; species Acipenser oxyrinchus. Next base: position 21,923,394 of record CM060269.1, on the reverse strand, counting down.
TTCAGTAAACATTGAAAAGCTAAGATGTAGGCAAACACAATATTGAATCAAGATTTATGAGAATCAGACAGAAATCTAGGTCTACTGATACTTTCATATATTAAAATACAAATAATTAAGATGCATGATCACTTTAAATGTGGCATTATATTGTAAAAACAACTTCTTTGATATGATATTGTCCAAAATATGCTGAGCAAAACCTGATGGGTGTGTGGCGGGGGCCGGTCAAAATAGGGATATGTTTGGCATGGATGGGGTTAAATCTGTCCCTGCCAACAATGACAGGTGTGGCCATTCCCCAATTAGGTAATTTAGGGCGAATTGGGGAATGGCAACCTTTACAAAAGGGGCTAAATCATTTGTTTGTGGAGAAGGGCTTGGGTGAAACTGACCTGACCTGAACTCACCTGCCACGTGTAAAGCATTTTAATAGATCATTTTAAAGTTCATAGGTTTCTGAACATTTTAATTGTTGGTACATAGCTGGGTATCAATACTTGTAAGTATAACTGTTTGGAAAGGTACTACATGAAAAAAACTAGAGGGGCCAGTACTGCTTGTGTGCAGACAACTTCTAAACATACAAAACCGTGGTGCAGCAGGCTGATCGTGCATGCAAAACTGTTTCACGTGTGAGCATACTTTTTTTTATCGAAATGACACAGGTAGTGTTTTAGGTATGGAAAGAGTTAAAGAAATCCCCAAGCTATTTTTTTTTCTCAATGTGTCAGTATGATTAATGAATATGGGTCTGACTGGTTTAATTTACATGCAGTGCCCATTATATACCATCGTAGCCGGAAGCCACTGTGCTTTGTTGATAAAACATAGCAGCTGATCCAAACTGTCCAGGTAAAACGTGGGCTCAGATCTGTGATTTGAAGTAACCACTTATTTCAGTCTTTCAAAGACAGACTTTCAGAGATACAATTCATCTATTTAACAATCACGGCTGGCAATAACCCCAGCCCAAGATCGCAAAGAACTTTTACTGACTGACACCTGACTATCTTTCATACACAATTTTATAAATGGCTGTTAATCAATTTGAGTGTTTCACTCTTGGTTTATAGTATTAAAGGAAGAATACAAAGCGACTGTGTTTCTTCCAAGCTGTTCAGTCAAATAAAGGCTCCCTGCTTAGAACATTGTTATCATAGAAAAGCATTTACAGACCGTAGCAAAATGAACTGCCAGCATGACAATAAAAGCAAGGGTTTTTTTTTTTATTTTGATCACTTACATCCACATCCACTGAATACTATTAGAAAAATGAGCGCAACACAAGCTTTTTATCCAGCTTAGCTTTTTTTTTCTTTTTTATAAATATGTACTTCTTTGATATGCAGTGCTTCAAAGAACTCTTACAATTCATGAAAGCAGTTTCAATGGGTAGTGCGAAATGCATTAGCGCTATTCTCCTTTATTGATTTCATTGCTCATTTGCAGCTTACATGCAAGAAGAGTAATGGTGTGGCATTTAATACAGCTAATACAAGATTATGTTTTATGAACGACTGATGGAATACACCATGGTATTCATGAGCATATTTTTTAAATCTCACTAAGTATTCACAAAAAAAAAAAAAAAAAAATCCATTAAACCTTTTTCTGTTTTAAGTCAGAGCTGCTACAATCCCCCTTAGTTCTTTACAAATACCCTGTACCACTGAACAGGTTTTAAACTTCAAACCAATCGAATTACAGTCCAGCAAATGTACAATCATAATAAAAAAATCACTTCTGCCTAATGCAAATAAATACAACGTTTGCTCCCTGGTGTCTTACACAGAATTTCCCCCTACAGATGACTGTCAAGGATAGAAGATTTGTGTACAATTAATCAAGCTATCTAAAACTATGTTAGCCCTTGACTGGATCAAAATGGGCTCCAACGAACATTAAGTTTACGGACATTAATAGAGAAGCCCTCGAATGAAATTACAACGTGTGATTCGATTAACACATGACCTAGTCTCCCTATCGTTTCCTGTGGTGAAAGAGCATCCTATAATCATTTAGTTTACTTGTCTTTCCCTAATACACTTTGGGAATATTTTTTAAACCGAAATGGCATGGATTTTTTTCAGTTACTAAAAAGTTCCATCCACTCTCAATTATTTCATATTTTAAAAAAAAACAGTGTTACATGCCATAACACAGCAGGGCATCGGGAACAACATTTCCACACTAAATCCAGACAGAGTTTTACTTCCCAAATGCAAAGCAGAAGCAACTCTGGTTATTTCAGGGCAATGAAACTATTACACTTAAATGATGAAATCACTATATTTGTCACTCCTTACCTATATTGGTATTCATGTTGTATTAGTAGTTTAGCTTGAACAAGAAAAGTAAAGTGGTTTTACCAGTACAGTGTACAGATCAGTTAAGAACAAAGGCGTGGGTGGGGTTGGAGTGTATTGTTTCTACAATAGCACTGGTCTTTACAACACCCTGGAATAAACCGATCATATACAAACTAATTCAATGATACAAATGTATGTTGAAATAATATATTTTAAATAACAATGAATATACACATCCTATTTTGTACGTATTATAAAAGCAACGCTTAACATGTATTTGACCAGCTCTGATGCTATACATTAGAAATACACATTTCAAACCCTTGAGGGGTTGCATTAAGAATGCCACCTAAGCATGTCTAAAATGTTCCCTAAAACGTCTACTGGGTGATACCTCTGTACACCACACACTGCAAGTGCTGCAAAATTGTTATTAGCTGCACTCTGAACTTCCTTTTAAATGCAACTGTAAAAAATGGACTATGCCTTTGCTTTGTGTTTGCATGTATTGTATTGCAGGAGTCTGTATTTCTAAAGCACTGCCTGCTATATTATATCAACGGGTGCAGTCCCCATTTGACAGCCTAAAATAGGTTTCTATGGAAGCATGACAGCTGGCTTTTATCGTACAGTTTCTAAAAATATTAACACCCGAATTTTAATATTTACATGTAAAATGCTCTTAAATAGTGTGAATGAGTTCTGATATTCATGTTGGGATGTTTCGTTTATTTTTATTTTTTTGAGCTATGAGAGCACTTATGATCCAGAGTAAGACACTTTAATAGGGAATTATTTAAAAGCCAACTGTGATCTTAACACCAGAAATGAACTCACTCCAAAGTTCTCATTGTCCTGTATTTAAGTAGCGGTGCTTTCTGTACCACCAAAGTTAGGATTAGTTAAGTTTTCTTTTGTATACGTTTGAATATGAGATCTCTTTCTTAAGTGGCAAAACAGTAAACGACCAGAGAAGCTGCAGCAGTTTATGTATTTGGCACTTCATCTCCACTGGAATAAATGACTGAACTGTGAAGTTAGTGCATCCCCAAAAAGCCCTTCATGTTGGTCCAACTGCAGTTGTGTCATCCTCAAAGCTGAATAATGACAAGTTTATTGTCGTTCAGGGATTGAATTGAGTACAATCTTAACTTAAAGTGACATCATATGAACAATGGATTTGGTGTTACTAATATTATACTGTATACTGTACATGGGGGTCTTAAGAGAATATTCATGAGCTCCCAACAGTCTCTGGTCTAAAAACAATGAAAACAGTTTCATAGCAAACCCTTTGGAATAAAACAGCCCCTAATAATTAATAGTTTACACTTTTTATTTCTAAATTTGGGGGTAAACTCTGTCCTAATGGGAATTATAGTTTACGAAATAGCAACATTTTGTTTTTAAACTTGCTTGTACCACTAAAGAGATACGTGGGCTGTTTTCCTTGACGTAAAAGATTTTTTTGAAATGCATGTGTCAAATGACCTTTTTTATAATGCTGAGACACTTTATGACATACATTAGTGTTGAAAGATACCACATGCAGGAAGCCATTTCCTCTGGTGTTTTTGGCATTTACTGTGTAAAGGAGCACTTGTACGGTGAAACGAGTTTTACTGAGTGTTTATGCAAACTGTAAGAACGCTGTAATCTAACTTTTCCATATAAGGGTGTGGCACTCGATAAATCGAAGGGTTTTAAATTACTGTACTGTACTTTTAATCCTGTCTAAATTTTATGCCCCAAACTGAACTGCAAAAGTATGGTAAAAGGCGACTGGTAAAAGGAAAAGAGGATGGAAAGAAGGAAGGAAGGAGAGGTTACATTTCTCCCAGAAGAAGCAGAGAGGGATGGGGGATCACAAGCCCTGCTTAGCCAGGGATGCTGAGACCTCGTCAGCGAGCGTGGCGAGCTGCGGAGAATCTATCATGTTGATGCTGCCAGTGGAGGAAACGTTGCTAAGGCGACGGGAGGAGCCGTCTGGAGAGGCAGTGGGGGATTTGTAGACGATCTCAGCTCCGTGGTCAGTGCGGGCTTTGGCTGTTTCGCGGAAGGACAGCTTGTGAGTTTCAATCTGTCAGGAGAGAGGCATTTTATATAAATGTAAATGAGGTGCGCATTACTTGACACAGACAGACGTACATGGTTTTGCAGGTTCCTTATAAAACTTTGGCTGCTACTTTTCTAGATTCCTACAAACATCTTCAATGGAAAGCATTTCAATTATGAAAACAGTAGGCTGGCTTTAAATGACGGGGTTTGCATTATTCTGCGACACATACTAAGCTACCATTTAAACGTAACAGAAAATAGAGATGTAAAATATCCCCAATGTTTTGAAAGTCACTGTGGCTTATAAACAATCAAACATTTTATAAGCTGTTCATTTCTACCAATCATTCAAATTATTCATACAATGGTAGGTCTCTGTGATCCACTGTCTGATGCCTACAAGAACTTGGGATGCCCAAACCAAGCTCCCTGCTCCAGTAGCAGTGTGACCTCATTGTAAGTATTCATCACAATATCTCATTGTACATTTCAATAAAAGTTTTGCAGTGAGATTTAAGAGGAAAATGCAAGCTCTTTAGTAGTATGCCCTCTGTTGGTAAATATGCTGCCAAGTAATTCATAACCTTGCAGTGCCCACATGCCCATCCGCTACTGAGAAACTGTTTCTGTTTTAGTGTCATTGCAGTGATAGGAATGAATTTAACCTTATATCTTATCTTTCTCATTAGTTGTCTCTGGGGAGGGTGACACTGCAGGCTTGGCAGGTGTGAATTGTAGGACATTTGTTCCCAGGTTGCTTTCACTAGGTTAGGCTAGTCTGGGTATGACTTGAAGATATCAAAAGGGACTATATTGTACCTGTATGTCAAACATCACTTTCAATAAAGAAACATGAAAAAATAGATTTTATACAAAATTTAAATTAGGTTACGTGATTAAGACTTTCGTCTGATCTCTGAAAATATATCTTGGAATCTGACTTGGTCAAGTTAGTGTGGCCAGGAGACCACAATGTAGCGCAACTGGCACTTAGCATCAGGCAGTTTCAAAAGAGGCCAAGAAACTGGGTGTGCATGGAGACGGTGGCTCCAGGACTTGCTGAGGAAACGTAGGGAAGCTCACTTCAACTTAAGTTTGTGCTAGCCCTCCAAAACTAGACAGCATTTCATTTGATATGTGTATATAGGCCAGTCTCTGATTACTGGGGCTGATTTGTGACACAATGTTGTTCATGCTACATCCGACATTCCATTTACTTAAATACGATATCAGTTGTATTGTGAACATCATTATGTCGCACACTGGTCCCAGTAATCAGATGCAGACTCATATTCCACTTCCAATCATAGGGCTACTGATTTTCCAATCTGGAGAATAGCGAATTCCGTTTTTCCCACTTTTTTTTTTACTCAAGTTCTTGATAATTAAACATGGCATTTGAACATAAATATAATGTTGATAGTTAAAATATATATTAACCACAATTTTCTTTCTTTTTTTTTTATTAAAGGCAAGATTTCCAATCAGACTCTTGTTGCTGTAATAGTAAGTAAAGTACCAGAAGACTCTTACATGTCAGAATGTTTATAAACATCACTTGGCTCAATGCTGGCATTAAAATAAGCAGGAAAACTTAATTCTATTAAAACAGTTCAGAAACCAAATGTCCTGCACTGTTGTGAGAATCATATCTACAGTCTTCCACTAACACTTCAGTCGACAAATAAAGGTGTTTTGAAAAGATCTGTTTGGCTTATTGCTGGCATTACAATAACAATAAAAAATATGAAACAGTTTAGTAACATGTCCAGCAATGTCATGTGAGAGTAATCACAGCTGCGTGTCACCCGAATGTAATTTAAATAGCGCCTCTTTCAATGTAAATGCATAATTAATCCTCCCAATTGTGTCTTTGCTAATTCTGCCTTGTTGCCTGCAAAATTTAACAAGAGGTGCGTCTCCGGACAGAATGTCTTTTATGGAACAAACGGTGTGCAGTGTAGTGACTGCATCCTTACACAGTAAAGCCATCCATTTCCTTTAAGGAATGTAAAGCTAGAAAAATAGCTTTGAGCTCGTTTCTTCATCATCAGATAATATAATTGAATTCATTAACGGTCATGGTTTAACATTGCAAATTTATAGCTTTATTAAATGCAGCTAGAGTGGAAAGAGATTAACTAAACAATAATGAAATACGCAGTTAATTTAGCTTGCTTACTTCAGGAAAGCCTCTTCCTTGAGCACAGTACTTTGGGTCTAAGTGTTTCAGCATAGACGAATGCAGTGCTTTGCCATTTTTTGTTGCCGTCCTTTTTACTTTTTTGTTCTCTAGATGTTTATGACTGGCAATATGATCTTTAATGGTACTGATCAATCGAATGACAGCAAAACTTCAAGAGTAGTATCCCACCATCCTTCTATAGATAACCAGAAAATGTTTTTAGCTCTACTGTCCTTTGCTGAAACGCTGCATTTTTTTTCCTTCGTTGGTGCAGCCCCCGTGTTGAGTTTCAGCAGAGACACGTGTGAAGTCACATGATGAATTAACTCAACTTGGCTAGGTGCAAAAAAAAAAAAAAAAAAAAAAAAAATCGCAGAAAACTGGAGTTGCGAGGAGAAAACGACAACTGCAAAATTCCATTCCCAAAATGCCTAATTGCGCGTTTCCGTCCACGATTCCCGCGATTGTGGAAAATCAGTAGCCCTACCATCATAAGTCTGTCCTTTTCATTTGTGGGCACAACCACAAAAACTTCATTTTTGCCCTATTAGTAAACAGTTGAGTAATAATCGAGGTTCGTTTAGTAATGAGTTATACAAAATCACCTCCTTGACTGATAATCATTACTAAACCCTTGAGTCTGTGGAGAGATGATAGGAATTGAAGGGAAAATGAGGTAACACAGCTTCAACGAGTGACAAATGCATAAATACAAATAAGATACAGTAGAAATATTACTAAGCTTCTGCACATGTCCACAAAAATATTACAGAATACTTGAACTAATTTATTTGATGTAACAATATGCTTTTGCTATTAAAGTTAAATCAAATACTGCTTTTGTGTGATCACTTAAGCAAAGTGTTCACTAGATGTTCCTCCAATGAGAGCCTATCATACTGTGCACTGGAGGTGCGCATACTTACTGGAGTCCTCCGCTTGTAACACAGGAGATTCCTCAGGAATGACCGGCTCACTAACTGGGGACTGACACCCTGTACTGGGGCTGGGACTCTGACAGTCCCCGTTTTGTGAAGAGCCTTTCAAGCTCCTTGATGCTTCTTTCCCCTTCTCATTCTATGGATGAAAACCAGCGAGTTGCAAAAAAAACATGCATCGCCATTGAAGAAACCAAATGAAACAGGTAACAAAAATAATATAGATGAAAACTCCCATATGGAAATAAAACATATTATTATCGTTGCATATGAAACAACGTATATTTAAATATGTTAAATACGTATTTTTTTTCCATTTGGGCAATTTGAACAAAAACAAAACAAACAAACAAACAAAAAAATAAAACTCACTTATGCCACAGGTAGGGTTTTTTTTTTTTTAATGCAAATTTGTCCTCCCATCAAGCAGTCAGTTAGCAAAGCTACTGCTATCAGTTTGTATGGTCCAATAAATGTTTTCTTTCTCCTTCTCTGCGACACAGTGAGTTTCAAATGAAAACCTGAAAGTAATGGGCAGTGAAAGTGGAGAATGGAGCAGGTGCAGGTGACCCCATGAGAGACAGCAGCACAGAAGAGAAGGGAAAGGAGGGCAGGGAGCGAGGCAGCGACAGCTACAATCGTTCAGGAAGTGGATGCTGTCCGGCACAATCAGATTTGCCCTTGAAGCTAGCTATCTTTTCCAAGACCTGTTCTAAACTCAATATTAAATGTACTAAGACCAAAAACCATCAAGATGTGGACAGAGCACACAGCAAATAAAAATGGATTTTAAATGTTAATTAAAAACTAACGATACAATCACTAAATTGGAGACGACAACAACAACAAAAAAAAACAGTTTGAGGCATTTCAGGGTTTGCTATGAGCTTACTTTTGCTCATTTTTTTCTCTCAATGCCCTAATGTTATTAGAATGACTCAAAGCTGTTATGCAATGTGAGGCTTATCCCCAATATCCTACTGTACAAACAATCAATATATGTCTCTTAGTAATAACACATCAAAGAACAGAAACACATGTAAATATGTAGCCTACAAAAACAATGTCCAAAAACTGTTAAACAGACAAATCTAATATGAACTTGAATATCGAAATACTCCCTTTATATGAATACCTTAACTATTCGTCAGTCTGGCAAGACGAGTCATTTCGTATGCCTGCAGTTTTCAGAGTTCATTCAGTCTGTTGGATAGCCATACATTGATGTGTACTGTACACCTCTTTTTTTTCTTTTTTTTATCCTTATTAAAACCCTCTTCAGAAGCTTTTAAAGCAAATTGAAACCAACAGGACTGCAGTAAAGAATGAAAGAGTTAGCAAGCCAAGATACTGAAGTGGCATCATAGAAACTGATAGGACAGACTTAACAGAATCAGAGAGGTCTTTCAGCCATCATTAATATCATAATACATCAATTTAACATAAGATGACATCTGTAAATTGTATCATGACAACTAACCTAGAAATATATTAAATATTACATGTAGGTGCATGAAGCCATGAATGAATGAATTATTTTAATCAAGTTTTCTTTAATAATTACCAATTTGGAAATAAAGCTTTTTTAGTCTCACTAAAACGTTAAATAGTTAAAATGCTTTTTTTTTTTTTTCTAATGTAGTATAATATTACAGACTTAGTGTAATGACATTTTCAAAGCATTTTACACCATTTTCTTATTTTGAAGCTGTTTAATTTCTGTTATTTTAATTTAATTGAAGTTTTATATATATATATTGAAGGAAAGTGAAAAACAATCTTTTAGCTCTGGTATATATATCTATCTCTAAACTCCTTTATTGCTGATGGAAAACACTTTGGAAATAGACCCTACTGCCTGCTGATCCACATTCCAAACGAAGAATGCATCTGAGAATCTTTTTCTTAAACTAGTCATTTGATTGCCAACCGAAAATCTCTTTTACCCTTTTCTGTCCTCCTCCCGGAACATGCCCGATGTTATCGAGAGATCCGATCTTTGATTGGACCTTGAAATCCAGCTTCTCTTTTTTGATCTCCACATTGCCACCCCCTGGTTAAAAAAGGGAACACACCACATGTTAACCACCATACCCTTGAAAGACTTTTCTAGTCTTTTGTCAGAATTGTGGCAATGAAATGATTTATGTAGAATAGATAGATCAGGTTAGGCCATTACCAAGGCCAGGTGATGGGACCCACACCAAACTAGAGTGTCAGAGGCAGGCCCTAGTCCAAGGACGCAGGGTCTATTACCTCTCTGCTAGAATTGCATCAATCCATCTTTCATGGTGGACTGGTTCCACCCCAAACAAAGTTTCCATTTAAAAACGTTTGCATCTTAGAGATAAGTATGATTTCCCCTTGTACTCCATAGGCCTCCTGACCACTTCAAACTAGGATAGGAATATTTCCTGGCATATTTCAGTGATCTTCAACTTTGAGGACCCTGCTCAAAGTACAGGAATACGATTTGGACATTGTATAGCACAGGCCATATATAGTCCACAGCTAGTTTACATTTCAATGGAAAGCTGGAGGTTGGGCAGGTCTGCCTGTCACTCAGAACAGGAATGGAAGAACAGAGGGAGAGATTCGGACTCTGCCCAAGAAGCAGTGGGCACACCGCGGTTTGCCCGGGCAAAGCCTGAAATTTTAATTTTCATTTCAAGCTTTGCCCAAAGTCAGCGGGCAATGCAGAATCGCCGGGCATTGCCCGTGATTTCGGGTTTGCCCGTAACACACCACACCAGTGGAAGCTACTTTGGGAAAAAGGGAGATCATATATTGTATTTAGACTGAGAAATAGTAATGAAGAATAGGGTGGCTTTTGGTATTGATTTTTGAATTCCTCTGAATAATTTAAGCAGTGTCTTTTCAAGGTCAGTAGTTTTATTGTGGTGGGGGATTTGATGCAAAAAATAGGAATTAATTCTATTCACCCCTGTTTTTTGGAAACGACTAATCTAGAAAGAGCACTGAAATACGAAGACAAAAAGGGATTTATCGTTCCCTTTGATCTAAATGCTACAGTTTGAATACACATGCTGTCATATTTCCACCTTACAGCCTTTTAGTTTAATGTTTATTACATTTCTGTCACATTTTATACCGATGTACATTTTGGTGACCAAGGATGAGTTATAATTATTAAAAATAGTATTAAAAGAATATCCACTGTTTCCAAGGGTGTGTTCCCCACTATCATGAGGGATTTTAAAATAAATCAGGAGAAAGATATTGGTCTTTGCATTCATTTTAATTACAACAGAAGCTGTTTCAATACCTGGCTTGTGACGGATGTTGTCCTTGGAGCCACATTTGGATGACACATTAGACACATCAACCTTTTTGTGGACTATTTGAACCTGAAAAAAAAAAAAAGTGTAGTTATAAAAATGACCTCCAAGTCGTCCATGATACACACCCAGGCACCCGGCTACTGCAGTCAAATGAACATGCGTTGATACCATGACTGTTTCCAAAGCTCCAGATTAGTTTGTGGTAAAAAGGTATGCTTCAGTTTACTCTTACAGTAACACATTCTTAAAAACAAAAGCGAAGAGAGCTTGATAAGGCTTATAGGCGTATTGAATCGTGTAAATTATTGTTTGTGGGCCATAATAAGTGGTACACACGATTTTTTTGAAGGGTTTGGTGACTTTTACATGTTCAATACTAAATGGTATGCCATTTACAAGGATTTGCATATCCACTTTATGGTGATTTAATAATTTCACTCAGTGTCACACTATCAGAAAATTACTAAATATTCCCCCTTTTTTATGGTGGATCTTGTTTCGCAACTGAAGTATCAATTCAGAAACTGTTAATTTCATAAGTGCCCCTTTCCTTTTTATTCCTTATTTATTTTTTATTTTTAAGAAATGTTATTGGAAGAAGAAACTTCTCCCAGGGATCGCAGTGAGAAGAAAAAATAAGATATTGGATGATCAGTGAGTTTTAATGAATTTTTTTTTTAGTAAAATAAAAATGAAATACCTTTTTGCAGTAAAACTTAAAGATAATGTCGACAAGTACTGAAACAACAAAAATAATAGTTTGTATAATGAAATGTAAAATGTAAAACCAAAGCAACAAATATAAAATAAAGATGCGTGGTGACTGCAGGTAATCTTTACAGATCATATGGGGCTACTTAGCTATTTTAAAACTTTCTACATGCCAGCAGAATAAAACAAATTAATAACAAAACAAAATTGTACAATAAAAAATAAATAACTCAGATATTTTACTTGGGGGTGGGCAAGTTAAATTAAGTGTGGTTACGTGGAAAACTTTGAAGATAGCCCACATACTATGCCTCAAAACGTACAGGTGTAAATGACATTCTACACCAATGTAAAGTATATTTCCCACTGTTCTTAGAAACATGTTTATATAAAGATCTGTTCTTGAACAAATCGGCAATGTAGATCTGTTCTTTAAGGAAAACATGATTGTATTTATAAACACAACAAATTGACACACGTTTGATTCTTCACCCTTGGCAAGATCCCCTAAAATGTCTTTACAACAAACATGGTATAATCTGAACTGTTATACTTACATGCCAATTTTTAAAGCTGTCGTGCCCAACACACATGTTTGATTTAACCCCGGATTATATTTGTTTAACATCGTTCCATCCCGTTGATTAGCAATGTGCAGGTGCACTGCTCTGTTACAAAGCAGACCTTAGACTGTAAAAACTCAAGCTTCCTCTACAAAAACAAAACCTGCTTACAACCTTCCACAGTAAGTCAAAAGCATTTTACAAACCTGATGGGACACGACACTTTTACAATCGTGAAGTAGTCACTCTCCATCACCCTATATTTCATTTAGCACTGCAATGGTCTTTAGCCGGCTGTCAGTCAGGCTGGAATGCACTACAAACCCATGATGCTTTCCATCTCAAGGCAAATCTACTCATGCAATGAAGTCCAAAGATGCAGCTACTCTGGGGAAAAAAAGTCAATGGGCCAAAAATCTTTTCAATACTGTCCCCTGTCCTTTAGGACTTGCATCCAGAGGATTCCACACTCTGGCTCAGCTGCGTCAAGGATAACCTTGAAAACATTTCTGTATCAACATTTAAACTCAGACAGGTTTTAAAGATTCGCCTGCAATTCTTGTTACAGTACTTAGATCAGTAAGTACTGTTTAGCAAGGTTTGGGTGCTTAAATCTGTATTTGGTGTGAATGCTGTTGCTGTCTCACCAGGACAGCTGACACCTGATCATGAGATATCTCAATGGTTACATCTGTATCCAAGTGGTATATTATTGCTTATACTATTAAAGTGGCAATTTCCGTGGATGCTGATTTATCTTGTCTTAATTTTGCCTCTTTGAAAACAGAACTTCAGTAAGAGATATCATTGCATTTTGGTAGAAATTACGTCAAGCAGACACACGTTTCAGCCAATGCCTTCATCAGCCTGTGTTTTTTTTTTTTTTTTTTTACTGTGGGACATGTGATCCTTGGAACATGATATTATGCATTATCGAACGATTTGACACTGCTGGTTTAATATTTTATTATTATTATTTTAAAGTTCTTCTTATTATTTCTAAGGCCTTACATGGTCTTGGACCTTCTTATCGTCCAGATCTGCTGATCCCGCATGTCCCGGGTCGTTCCCTGAGATCAGAAAATGCTAATCTTCTGACAGTCAATAAAAATTGGTTTGTACTCTGCTGGAGCCAGGGTGTTTAATTATAATGCCCCTCGTCTTTGGAACTTGATCCCAATTCATATCAGGAATGCGAGCACAACTGAATCTTTTAAATCCTGTTTGAAAAACTCATTTTTGTTTGGGATTCTTTATTTGTAGTTGGATTATATATTAGACACAGGCTTTTTTTTAAAAATCTTTTGTAGTATGCCCTTGAATGCCAAAGAGTGCATGAAGTGCTATATAAAAGTGAAATTTGTATTGTATTATTATTATTATTATTATTATTATTATTATTATTATTATTATTATTATTATTATTATTATTATTATTATATCATCCAAAAAACAACCCAGCATCAAAAACCTGCTGTCCTATTTCTGGATTCATATTTTTGTCCCTTCTTGACACATATTTATTTACACAGAATTATACAGAAAGCTCCAGCATTTGCTGTATTAACAGCTGCAAAATCACAATGGAGTCAGTTTATTACTCACCTTAATGCATTTCAAATTATACTGTATATTTCCTTATCAGTTTCCTTTACTGATGTTTTTCATTGTCGTTTAATAAAAAAGTATTCTCTTTTATTAACTTAAAATTGTCTAAATAAAACAAAGCATTCCTTAAGTAACGGTTATATTCTCTTTAATTGTAAATACTGTTATAGTATTATACTTTTAGTACTTTGCCCTATAATGCAGTTACACGACTAACAATGCAAACGCAGACTGCACTCATTGTGTTGCATGCGCTCGAGTATATAATTAAAATGGTGCCGCAGGGAATGAATTACGGTATGCTAAGAGGGTCAAAACAGAGGAGTGTGATTGACATGCGTTAAAAAAATCAGCTTCCAAAAAATGTAATCGCAGAAGTTAACTGCGAAAAATTGACAGCCCTAGTTATTATACATCGTATTATTACTGTACTGTACATATTGATAAGATCTATTGGTCTATTGACACATGTAAAGGAAGACGTCAGTTATAAACATGACAGCCTGGTGCTGAAGAAGTTTTAGTACTGTAGTAAAGATAACATTAGGACAACAGTTAGATACTGCTTTCTGTTAGAAGTGTTTACATGCAACTGGTCAATGGTTCAAATAAGTTTGACAACTACACCTTATTCTGAAACCTCCGTCCTGTTGTTGGTTCAGAATGTAGTTATCAAATAAGCGGATTCAAATCTGTGGATGGGACTTTACAGCGGTGGCTGAAAAATTTAAGGGCAGAAACACAATGATACAAAGTTTATTATTTATAGGGGATGCCAGCCTTATTTTATTCCCACCATCCATTAGCACTGTCAAAAGCATTAGGTGCCCATTCTTCATCTAGGACTTGTGTTTTGTATCTTGCTCTTAATTGTACTGTAATTCTTGATATGTATTTTTTTGTATACAACTGTAAGTCGCCCTGGGTAAGGGTGTCTGCTAAGTAATAAATAATAATAATAATAATAATAATAATAATAATAATAATAATAATAATAATAATAATAATAATAATAATAAAATGAGAATCTGGGCAGAAGTCAATTGCTAATATACCGTCAAAACTAAAAGCACCATTTCGTTCCTTTTGCCAGAATTTCAACAGCTGACACACTGACTGCCATTCTGTCCTTGAACCTTTGGCCAGCACTCTAAAATGGTGATAACTGCAGGAAGACTCAAGCATAGCACTGAGCTCATCCCCAAGTCACTCACGTTGCCACCTGCAGGAAGATGCTTGATATTGTCTTTGGAGCCACACTTAGACTGAACATTACTTAAGTCCATCTTCTTATTTAACATTTGCACCTGCAACAGGCAGGAAAGATAATTATGCTTTAACTGGCCGGTTCTTTTTATTACTGCATTTGCTGACTGACTATATTTAAGAGATAACTATAGTGATAGCCTGGCGAGTGTTCAAGGCTATACCATATTTCCTGAATTTCCTTCAACCGCCTCTTATACAATGCATCGCTTCTAATCTAATTTGTGTATAGCACACAGAGCCACTGGTGGCCACTGCAGCACAGATCTTGAAATAAGTGAAATCTGTATTTTCTTCAACCTTAGTTGTCAGAAAAACTAGCAACTGGAGTTGGATATTGTATTTATTGGTTCCTAGCTGATAAGAAGAATCCTGCACTGATTGATTGAAGAGGATATCCTAACTCAACTGATGTACCCTCACCAGATAAGCCATACTACACCAATGGAAGCAGATGAAAGCAAGGGCCAGGGAAAAAAAAACCTTATGATAGATTCTCACTTTATCTAGTGAATCCTAGTTCAGCAAGGCTCTGATAACGCTGAGTTTTACTGAAATGAATATTTCATGAATTGTGTTGTCTATTGGTTGTTATAGTTAAAAGTTTATATATATTTTTTTAATTTAGTAGCCAATTTTTTTTTATTATTTTCTATTTTTATATTATTATTATTATTTAGGCTCAGCTCACCGCTACCACCCCCGCGCTGACTCGGGAGTGGCGAAGACGAATGCTTCTTTTCACACTGCAGACTCACCATGCAGCTACCTCAGAGCTACAGCGTCAGAGGACAACGCAGCTCTGGGCAGCTTACAGGCAAGCCCTGGACGACCTAAACACCCCCGCGGCACTCGCCCAATTGTGCACCGCCCCCTGGGAGCACCTGTCCACGGTCGGCTGTGGAATAGCCTGGACTCGAACCAGCGATGTCCAGGCTATAGGGGGCATCCTGCACTCCACGCGGAGCGCCTTTACCAGATGAGAAAAAAGAACTGTATTCTATGAACAGCAGAGACTTCACTTCCCCTCTGTTCATGGTGGAGTTTATTGTATTTTGCAATAGAGGTACAGCACACACTGTGAATCCCATCTGCGCTGTTATTGGAATTGACCAGTTCTCAGGAAGCCTAAACACATCAAAACTTCTGAATAGTTACTTTTGGACAATACTAGAAAAAACTCCCAAACGATAACTATGCATTCATTATACAAAAAAAAAACTTACTAACTTTGGAACTTTACTTAACTCAGCTCCCACTCTAGTACAAATGAACATAAATGAAATCCTACTTTAACCTTACACACATTGCATCTCCTCTTAGACTGCTGGAGGTCATCCAGACACCTATGGTTAAAAAAAAAAACTGTTCACCAGTTCAGAGCAGATTTAGCATTGTCCTGTTGCTCAGATCGCTGGTGCTGGTCACAACAAATCTCAACCTCGTCAAGACAGTAATGTGCGCAAGGAAAATGGATATGCCCCAGCCTTGAATATAGAATTCATTACCATTCTGAACAGCTTCAATCAACCACAGGAATTTGGTGCTTGAGAAAGCGGAAAACTCCACTATTGTTGTTGATCTTACCTTCCCACCTCCCGGCTGGTGTTTAATGTTATCAATAGATCCGATTTTGGATTTCACATTTTTCAGATCTGGCATCGGGGCCAGGGGCACGGGGGTCCTGTTTTTGATGGAGGCCGGGGATTTAGGCGGAGTGCGCACCACGGCTACCTTCTTCACCTCCTTGGTGGCCCCTCCTGGTGGCAGGTGGGAGCGGCTGGAAGGAGACTTGGGCATGCTTGGGCTGCTGTAGCCACTGCGCTCAGGCGTCCTTGGGGAATCTGTTTGGCAAGAGAGCACGTAAATACAAACAACACACCTTCACCAAGGATCAACTTTACCGACACGTGTGTAAACCAGCACCTCATAAGAAATACCCACGCGTTGTTTCATCAAAATCACTTCCCAAGACAGAGCCGCCTTCAATCTATCCAATCAGTGTCTGTCGTTAAAGGGTAAGCCGCTATGACAAACATTTACACTCTGTGAACTTCTTGTAGTAAGTGTGCATGGCATTATACGCCCTGCTCTTTTAAAAAACATAACCACGGCATAAGTAAGATCGCCAAGAAATGCCCATACCAAGTGGAGGAGCAGTTTTTATGTTATAACTACAAAATGTACTGGTGAGTTTTTGTTGTGTTTGTTAACAAGAATTTTGCAGAACAACAAAACACTGTCAACCACATACTCATTTGTTTATACTGTGTGCTTCCTAACAAAAAGGCAGTGGAGTTTTCTTTACCTCTGTCAGGTTTTCCAGTCCCCGGTTTTCTGTCATCTGCCTTAGAAGCTAAAATATAATATTACATAAATGAAATAAAAAATAATATTACATAAAGGAACTGAAAAATATTAAACGTATTGTAACACAGCAGGGACGGGGTTAAAATCCTCCTAGGTGTTTGTTCTGTTTATTTTGTTTTTGTTCATTAGGTTTATTAAAAATAGCGCGGAAGCACTGAAAACCTCAATTTCTTGTGTCCTGGGTCTGTTTTTAAAGGGGCAACGAACCGCGGAGAGGTGCAATTTTGTTACAGTATACAAAAGCTTTTTTCCACACAATGACTTGATACTTGATCTTACCAGGAGAAGCAGCAGAGGGTCCTCTTGGAGCTACAGCAGTGGGTGTTTTGGCAGGGATTCTGCTTCCACTCGCCGGTGCTCTAGCACCACCTGGTGGCCTGGAGGCTGGACTCTTCAGACCGCTCCTCGCCTCCGCCCCCTGCAGTCAACACAAACACCGCTGTCACAGTCTGAGAAAAACGCAATCATCTGCAGTTGTACTATCCCCCATGCCACGGCAAGCACATTCAAAATCAAGCAATTCTGTGACCCAATTCTGGTGATCATGAAAAGTGCAAGATTGTATCAATGGAGACTGTTCTCCATTTAATCCACTAACATGTGAGCTTTGTTACGGAAGTTGAGACCATCAAACCGAAATGCTTGTTTATTATTCGATCAATGCCACCTGCACACCGCCTCAACTTAAAGACTATAGTTATTCTATATCTGACTGTGACAATATAAAAGACAAGGGGATAATACTGTGTAAATAATGGGTTATCACTCCTAAAGGTGGGGAGAAACAAGCAGAAGCCATCTAGTGGCAACTAACGGAACAGAGGACTTGTTTTCATAAAGCATTAGCGTGTCAATAAATGTATTGGACTGCAACGCATTGACCGGCAGGCTAATGCTGTATGCCAGCACTACTTACCCTTACCTTCACCTCTTTGGATCCTGCACTGGTGGCTTTGGCAGTGACTGAGGAGGAAGCAGGTGTGGACAAAGCCGGGCTGGAGGTTTTTGTGATTGAGGAGGGTCGTTTTGGGGTGAAGGTGGCTCTAGCTTTAGCAGAAGATGGTGTGGGCGTCTTTGTGTTTTAAAAAAAAACAAAACAAAAATAAAAACAAATAAAAAAAGGCCAAAAACATAAAGCAAACAATTTACTGAACAAAATTAAAATAAATTAAATCAAACAAATGATATGCTGATAAAATAAACGCAGGGAAACCCGGATGGGTTTTTGCTAGGTTGGTAAGAGAAGTTGCCAAAATAAAAATGAGAAAATTCATTTTTTTTTAAATTTAGAGTAACCAATTATTATTTTTATTTATTTTCCCTATTTATTTTAAGTTTTTTCCCTCACCGCAGCGAGTTCCCACACAGCAAAGACTAAAGACAGAATTGCTTTTACGTTGATCAGTCCAGAGCAGAGGTGGGCAGTCCCGGAGAACAGAGATCAGATTTTATTCGCTCTGAATGTGCTCTGTGTCTGGCCAGTAGGGTTCGCTGTTGAGGAATAAGGAGAAGCAATCCCTGCCGGTTTCCCATCCCCCACCCCGGGATCGTCTGAGCCAATGTGACGCCCCCTCGGGGATCCCAGCAAAGCTCAGCCTCTTTGCACAGCCCGGATGTGAACTGGCACCGTCCAAGCTGTGCGACTCATCCTGCGCTCCCAGCGGCAGCGCTGTAACTGGATTAGGGTACCCCCATTTACGTTATTCTAAAATAATTATATACTTTTATTTTTTGCTTTAGTGGGCAGTTGCTAACAATTTCAAATACCAATCTTCCAAAGAAAATGCTCTAAAAAATGTAAATTGAAGAAAGCAGATGTTTTCCAAGCAAAATGACTCAAAATGAATGTCAGCAGTAAAGCAAGCTCTGTATAATTACAGTGTAAGACCTCTCTTTTACCAATTGTGGTTCTTGAAGTAAAGATGTATAATAAATGCAATTCCAAAGCTGACTAAACAGAAAGCATTAATACCGCAAATGTCCTTTATATATATATATATATATATATATATATATACAGTACTGTGCAAAAGTATTAGGCAGGTGTGAAAAAATGCTGTAAAGTAAGAATGCTTTCAAAAATAGACATGTTAATAGATTATATTTATCAATTAACTAAATGCAAAGTGAGTGAACAGAAGAAAAATCTAAATCAAATCCATATTTGGTGTGACAACCCTTTGCCTTCAAAGCAGCATCAATTCTTCTAGGTACACTTGCACAAAGTCAGGGATTTTGTAGGCATATAGTCAGGTGTATGATTAAACAATTATACCAAACAGGTGCTAATGATCATCAATTCAATATGTAGGTTGAAACACAATCATTAACTGAAACAGAAACAGCTGTGTAGGAGGAATAAAACTGGGTGAGGAACAGCCAAACTCAGCTAACAAGGTGAGGTTGCTGAAGACAGTTTACTGTCAAAAGTCATACACCATGGCAAGACTGAGCACAGCAACAAGACACAAGGTAGTTATACTGCATCAGCAAGGTCTCTCCCAGGCAGAAACTTCAAGGCAGACAGGGGTTTCCAGATGTGCTGTCCAAGCTCTTTGAAGAAGCACAAAGAAACGGGCAACGTTGAGGACCGTAGACGCAGTGGTCGGCCAAGGAAACTTACTGCAGCAGATGAAAGACACATCATGCTTACTTCCCGCAATCGGAAGATGTCCAGCAGTGCCATCAGCTCAGAACTGGCAGAAAACAGTGGGACCCTGGTACACCCATCTACTGTCCGAGAAGTCTGGTCAGAAGTGGCCTTCATGGAAGACTTGCGGCCAAAAGCCATACCTCCGGCGTGGAAACAAGGCCAAGCGACTCAACTATGCACGAAAACACAGGAACTGGGGTGCAGAAAAATGGCAGCAGGTGCTCTGGACTGATGAGTCAAAATTTGAAATATTTGGCTGTAGCAGAAGGCAGTTTGTTCGCCGAAGGGCTGGACAGCGCATTACCGAATGAGTGTCTGCAGGCAACAGTGAAGCATGGTGGAGGTTCCTTGCAAGTTTGGGGCTGCATTTCTGCAAATGGAGTTGGGGATTTGGTCAGAATTAATGGTCTCCTCAATGCTGAGAAGTACAGGCAGATACTTATCCATCATGCAATACCACCAGGGAGGCATCTGATTGGCCCCAAATTTATTCTGCAGCATGACAACGACCCCAAACATACAGCGAAAGTCATTAAGAACTATCTTCAGCGTAAAGAAGAACAAGGAGTCCTGGAAGTGATGGTATGGCCCCCACAGAGCCCTGATCTCAACATCATCGAGTCTGTCTGGGATTACATGAAGAGAGAGAAGCAACTGAGGCTGCCTAAATCCACAGAAGAACTGTGGTTAGTTCTCCAAGATGTTTGGGCCAACCTACCTGCCGAAGTTCCTTCAAAAACTGTGTGCAAGTGTACCTAGAAGAATTGATGCTGTTTTGAAGGCAAGGGTGGTCACACCAAATATTGATTTGATTTAGATTTTTCTTCTGTTCACTCACTTTGCATTTAGTTAATTGATAAATATAATCTATTAACATGTCTATTTTTGAAAGCATTCTAACTTTACAGCATTTTTTCACACCTGCCTAAAACTTAGGTGTGAAAAAATGCTGTAAAGTAAGAATGCTTTCAAAAATAGACATGTTAATAGATTATATTTATCAATTAACTAAATGCAAAGTGAGTGAACAGAAGAAAAATCTACATCAAATCCATATTTGGTGTGACCACCCTTTGCCTTCAAAACAGCATCAATTCTTCTAGGTACACTTGCACAAAGTCAGGGATTTTGTAGGCATATAGTCAGGTGTATGATTAAACAACTATACCAAACAGGTGCTAATGATCATCAATTCAATATGTAGGTTGAAACACAATCATTAACTGAAACAGAAACAGCTGTGTAGGAGGAATAAAACTGGGTGAGGAACAGCCAAACTCAGCTAACAAGGTGAGGTTGCTGAAGACAGTTTATTGTCAAAAGTCATACACCATGTCAAGACTGAGCACAGCAACAAGACACAAGGTAGTTATACTGCATCAGCAAGGTCTCTCCCAGGCAGAAACTTCAAGGCAGACAGGGGTTTCCAGATGTGCTGTCCAAGCTCTTTTGAAGAAGCACAAAGAAACGGGCAACGTTGAGGACCGTGACGCAGTGGTCGGCCAAGGAAACTTACTGCAGCAGATGAAAGACACATCATGCTTACTTCCCTTCGCAATCGGAAGATGTCCAGCAGTGCCATCAGCTCAGAACTGGCAGAAAACAGTGGGACCCTGGTACACCCATCTACTGTCCGGAGAAGTCTGGTCAGAAGTGGCCTACATGGAAGACTTGTGGCCAAAAGCCATACCTCCGACGTGGAAACAAGGCCAAGCGACTCAACTATGCACGAAAACACAGGAACTGGGGTGCAGAAAAATGGCATCAGGTGCTCTGGACTGATGAGTCAAAATTTGAAATATTTGGCTGTAGCAGAAGGCAGTTTGTTCGCGAAGGGCTGGAGAGCGCATACGAATGAGTGTCTGCAGGCAACAGTGAAGCATGGTGGAGGTTCCTTGCAAGTTTGGAGCTGCATTTCTGCAAATGGAGTTGGGGATTTGGTCAGAATTAATGGTCTCCTCAATGCTGAGAAGTACAGGCAGATACTTATCCATCATGCAATACCATCAGGGAGGCATCTGATTGGCCCCAAATTTATTCTGCAGTATGACAACGACCCCAAACATACAGCGAAAGTCATTAAGAACTTTCTTCAGCGTAAAGAAGAACAAGGAGTCCTGGAAGTGATGGTTTGGCCCCCACAGAGCCCTGATCTCAACATCATCGAGTCTGTCTGGGATTACATGAAGAGAGAGAAGCAACTGAGGCTGCCTAAATCCACAGAAGAACTGTGGTTAGTTCTCCAAGATGTTTGGGCCAACCTACCTGCCGAGTTCCTTCAAAAACTGTGTGCAAGTGTACCTAGAAGAATTGATGCTGTTTTGAAGGCAAAGGGTGGTCACACCAAATATTGATTTGATTTAGATTTTTCTTCTGTTCACTCACTTTGCATTTTGTTAATTGATAAATATAAACTATTAACATGTCTATTTTTGAAAGCATTCTTACTTTACAGCATTTTTTCACACCTGCCTAAAACTTTTGCACAGTACTGTATATATATATATATACTGTATATTGTTGTTAAACTGGGTTCATCTCACTAGTATTTACGTAGTGCAAAGCTAGGAACCAAAATATTTAAGAGTGAATTCTTTTCACATACCTTTCCCTTTTTATCAGCAGCCACAGCTTGTTCTTTGTCAGCTTCCACCTTAGCACTAGCTACGAAGGAGGGAAGCAAAAATGAAATGCATTACTTTTTTTTTCATTTTATTAAAAACATCTCAGAATAGCAATAAATAAAATAAAGCACAACTAAGACACAGTGTATGTGGTGTACCCATGCCCCAGCTATCCGAAGTAAAGTACTTAAGATCTAAATATAGCTGCCCTGAACCTCGGAAACTGTCTGCTGCTGCCTTCCCTCACAGTACGAAGCCTTGGTGTACTTCTTGCAGCAACCTCTCCTTTGATCACCTCCGTATTCAAATCTTCCTTCTACCATCTTCGAAACATCTCCAAAGTCCGTCCCTACCTTTCCCTCCCGGATGCAGAGATGCTTTGTCATGCATTTGTCTCCTCTCGACTCGACTACTGCAACTCTCTATATGGTGGTCTCCTGGCATGCACCATAAACCGACTGCAGCTGGTTCAGAATGCCCTGCCAGGATCCTTACCAGATGTAAAAAACGTTATCACATCACCCCCCGTCTTGCCCAGCTGCACTGGCTACCTGTAAAGTTCAGGATTATTTTCAAAACTCTCCTGCTCACCTACAATGCCCTTCATCACACAGGTCCCGAGTACCTCCTCAACCTGCTGACCCGCTATGTCCCTGCCCGCAAGCTGAGGTCCTCCGACTCTGGCCTGCTTGTTACCCCCAAGCATAAGTGCACCACACATGGAGAAAGCTTGTTTAGCTTCATGGCTCCGACTCTTTGGAACTCTCTCCCAGCTTTGGTGCGTGATGCTCCCACCGTCGCTCGCTTTAAATCAACTCTCAAGACCCACCTGTTCTCTCTTGCTTTCCATGCTCTTTAAGCCTGATATCTGCTATTAGCTGCTGTGTTGCTGCTACTATTTCATGTATTATGCTACTATCATGTATTATGCACTTTCCACTGTATTTAATGTATTGTGTTTTTTTTTTTTTTTTTACTGTATATCATGTATTATGCATTTCTCTGTATTTAAAGTATTATTGATTTTCTTGCTGTTACTGCATCTTGTAAAGCGCTTTGTGATGGTGGTCCACAATGTAAGGTGCGATATAAAATAAAGATTGATTGATTGACTGATAAAGTAGGTTCATAAATAGTTTTAAGCCATCATGGAGTTACACCTCACAAGCAAGTGGCTGAAATAGAATGAAGTGTCTTATATCATGTATTTTGGTACCTAGGGTTTTAGTGAGTAAAATATTTTCCTCTAATGCATCATTCAATATACAAACCTAGAAACACACGAGGGCAAAAGTGTCAAAACATTCTAAAACCCTTTCATTTAGGGACACATGCAGGACATACCGCAACTCTGGAAAACATTGCAAAGGAATAGGGAAAAATGCTAGTGCTGTATTTTTAAATTTTTTTTTTTAATTCCTTCGAGTCCTTTTTTTTTTTTTTTTTTGGCTGAACATGAAATCATGAACGTTGGATTATGTGGTGTAGTCATTACAGCATATTAGAATATATCAGGTATTCTACTGTATCAGTCATAAAAGGAGATTACATCATATCTGTCTGGCACTTGCCAACTGAAGATGATATTTGGTTGTACTGTATAACCAAATATCAAGCAAGGTGGATCGCAGTATATGAATTCACTGGAAATGATAATGCTTTGTGAATAAGCCTATTATCAGTAGTTTAGGAGTTGTCACAGATGAAGTGGATTAAACTGGCTACAGTATCAATGTTTTTTTTTGTTGTTTTTTTTAAAACTGTGTATCTGTTGTTTGTCCTTCAAAGCCAGTCTCTAAGGGACTGAACTTTTACTTTAGTGTTATTGTAGTTCATGCATTTTTGTCCAAGTCTAACTGTACTCACACATAGTTGTTCTAGTTAAAAACAATTTTGTTCCGAATCCAAATAAATACCGTCCCCAAAACAAAATACACTGTCACTATAGTATCCTGGCTGGTTATGGAATAACCCTGCCTTGCAAAATCATGTGTAGCGTTACCAGGTTCACAACCTTTCCAGCTGAATCAGCTGTGCATGAACGCTGGAGCGATCAGATTCATCTGTCTGTATTTACAATAACAGAATAAGTCTCTATAGAGCATTGCTGAATTATACAAAGATTCAGAACTGAATTGTAGTTTTAAAAATGAAGCCGTGCAGTGGGTTAGGATTCCTATGTTACACATCAGAAATGACATCTAACACAGACTGGAGTGATTGATGTATGTAGTGGTTTTGCTGACAGGTCAATCTCTTTCTGTATTACACTTTAAACAGAGCCTGTGCTGCACTGAATATGATAAAGAGGAACAGCAGCATATTGGGTATGATAAGGGTTATAATTAATAATGTTGATATTTAGCACGATGTAATAAAAAGTATAATTTAAACCCCTTTTTAAATGTTAATAATCAATATTTATAAATAGCATGCATTTGGCGGTTTACAAAAACATTATTTATTATTATTAAAAAGTATTATTTTACAGGAAAATGTTCAACAATTCGGTTTATATTCAAATCAATGGTAAACTTCAGTAATTCAAATGGTTAAGCTAGAATTAGTTTAACAGATGTGATACAGCTGCTTTTCCTAACAAGCACTAAAGCTTTCTTTGGATAGATACGTAGTTTTGCTGTTCTTTTTTATATTTCCTGTTTTCATTCTTTTTCCAAAATGAAGAATATAAAAAACAAAGGGAACCAAACCGTTCTTCATTCAGCAGCCAAAAGATGGCATGAAGAGATTCACTAGTCCCAGCCAGGGGGAACAAAGTAGGTATTTTGAAGCATTTTTTCCTATAGTTTCAGTAGCCAAAATGACAACATAACAACACTTAAATTATACATTGGGGGTCTATTTTAATGATCTTAACAGCTGCAGACCAAATACTGCCAACTTTAAATCTATGAGAACTGCAGTTACAAATGAGGCTATTTGTCATTGGTGCTCGTTCTGTTCCTAATAGCTAATAGTTTCCAGAAGCGCATCCAGGCAGCTCTTGAATGATCCTATGAGAGCACATGAATCTTGTTGGCCTCCAGGGTGATTCATTGACCCCTCATTAAAATCACTAAATACAACATACTGTACATGGGACAAAAAGCTTCTGAGAGTTAAGACAACAGTTTAAAGATCCTCTGCTATTTAGATAATTTAAAAAGGTGCCATACAGTAATGCAATTACACTGTCATTTGTGTTTACTGTTAACTGCATATATAGGAAAAGAAATGACGCTATAATTCCATATACGGTAATGTATGAGTTTCAGTGTAAAAATGCTACTGAAAAGGGGTCTTTATTTGTAAAAACAAAAAAAGCAAGTGTGTATTACAAATCCATTTAGATTTCCACCCCTTCACCCCCAAAAAAAACAAAAAACATAGAGAGCATTTCTAAATGAATATTCTAGAAGCAAGGGATTCAACCCCTGGCAGTGGCTGTTCCTGCAGTGCCTGGCAATTTTTAATTGGTCATTTTTACTCAGTCCAGCTGAAACCAAGTTTACAACAACTTTAATTAGCTGACTTCTATTGTGGTAGCCATGGAAACCCTATAAATACACCAGGTATTTGCCGGTTTCCAGCTAGAAAGAGACACAACGATTCAAAACCTATTTACATGAGATTACACCACATTGGTAGATAATGGGAGGCCCTACTCGACTCACCAGTTGCAGAGTCCATGCATTTAAACACTTCTAGACTAGGCACTGCCAGGGTTATATTTGACACCTATAGCGTAGAAACCTACATGAGAACTGTCAGGTCTTACTAAGGATTTCACAGCCTGACAGTTCCTGCATTAGGAAAAGGGGGATTTTAAGAAAAGAAGGCCAAGGCCAAGAGAATGGTGGTGACGTGGAATGCTCACAAACATGCAACGTGACATGCAAAAAGTGTTCAAGTGCACAAACAGCCAACAAAGTTTCAGATGCGAAAGACTAAATAAAAAAAATAAATAAATGTAATTAAAAGTTAGCCACTACAAGCAGAAGGTTCATCCTTATAAATCATAATTAAGTATTTGCAGATGCTGTGGGTCGGTTCAGGGGTGCTGGTTGGCTTACTCAAAAGCTCAGTTGCTGTCGAAAAGAATTTGTGTAATAAAGTGGGTTTTAAACAGAATTAAAACAGACCTTTTCTCTGTAAGACTGGAACGCCTGTTTTTCTTGCTGGAGAAGCCTCTCTCTTCTGTATTTTCTGAAATTTGGCACTAGCCTTGGGTGATGCGGATGCGTCTTGTTGGATATCTTCTCCTGCATGTTGATCTAAGCTCTCTTTAGCTACCGTTACTTGATGGGATTCCTTATTTTCATCCTGTTCTAAAGCCTCTATGCTTTTTTCTTCAACAGATGCATCTAAAGTTAGATCAGATTTTGCTTCACTGTCTGTTTTTTGAGCTGCTTTGACAGCAGCAATAAGGGCTTCATCTGTGCTCTCCATATACCCTGTTTCTAAGGCACACAAGTCCTTTTCTTGTTGTCTTTCCTCATCTTTTTCTGACTTGGGTTCAGTTTCCTCATTGGTGGTTGTAAAAGTGCAGGGCTCGACATTCTTAACTTCTTCAAAGTTTGACGCTGCGACCAGACAAGAAAGTTCCTTCTTGGCATCCAGTTCTGCATTTGGAGATGCCTCTGATTCTATCGAATCTTCATGGCAAGAGTCAGCACTTTCGTGCTCCGACGGCATCTTTGTAGGCCCATCTTCTCGTGCACTTGCTTCAGCTGCTGAATCTTTATGGGCATCTTCAACCTGATGGGAGGATTCTGTGTAATCAAAAGAAAGCCCTTTGTTTTTGATTAAATCGGAATGGTCAGGAATATTCGTTAAGATTTCGGGCGATTTCTGATCTGAGAAGTGTGAACCAGCTTCGTTTTTGTACTCAGTTGGGGTCAACTTAAGGGACAACCCGTTATCATCTTCTCCAGTTGGTGACAGTGACTGATCATTACTATCAGGCACACTAGGCTTCTGAACTGCATGGTGGGCTTCCTCCACGGCGAGGTTGTCACTGCTGACATCCGCTGGTAACTGATCACGTTTCACAGATTTCAGAGTTCCATTCAGAGTTTCTTTCAACTTGGTCTCATACTTTTCATGGCCTATAGCTGCAGAACCTGTCAGCAACTGCTCCTCGTTCCCAAATGAAGATACTGGAGCCTCAGTCTTTACGAACTGCTCCGGAACAGCTTGGTCAGCAGACTGAATCCCAACCTCAATCTTGTCCTCAACATAATCCTGACCTTTAATCTTCCCGCTCTCCGTTAGACTTTGGGTTCCTGCTGGAAGTTCCTCTAGTTTTTGAAAAGCAGAATAATAACCACATTGTGGCTGAGGGTTAATACCAATCATGTTTTTAAATCGACATCAAAAGAAAGAAATTACCTACATGTACAAAACAACTATAGGAAGGAGACAACAAGAAAAACAACACAAATACAGAGACAGATAAAACAGAATGTTCTGGCCTTTTAGAAAACAGATTGGAAATAACTACCGTACTACAGTAAATACATAAAACGTAGTATAAAAGCGACGAAGGCACATTTATGAGAAGAGTGTAACGGGTGTTAATGAAAAGATTTTTAAAGCCGGTCCTTCACTGGCAGCTACATCTAAATCTTCAAGCAAAGTATGGGGAAGCTTAACTCAGATTAACATTGCTTGACATTTGCTTCACTAAATGCACACATTTATACTTTTACTAAATGTAATCCCTCAAGCATACAATGTTTCCGTAATTAGGGACTGCACAATGTGCAATAGTCATAGCCATTGGAAGAAATGTACTTCAGTGGGACAGTACAGTATTTATATTTTGACATACAAATCAAAGCACAAACTGGAAAGGCTTTGCAGAATCAAGGTACCATATCAGGACCACTGTGGAATAATTTTTCTTGATTGATTGTGCAGGTATTGCTGGTAATGCTGTAGTATGCTAATGGTTATGATAAGCTTTCTAATTGTAATCCATTGCTATTACAATGTTATCTCAAATGGTATTTTTGTAAATGTCATACAAATACTGAGGTCTGCTAAGTGTGAAAGAGTGACCTCAAAGGAAATACATGGTATTTATTACACTGATATTGAGTATTTTTCTATTTTTTTTATAAGGGTTTTGAAAAAAAGATTGCATATTTTACTGTACCTGTTCTTTCATTTATAAATGTGCCTTAAAGTCAACAAAAATAAGAAAAAAAAGAATAATTAAATAAAATGAAAATAGAAAACACTGTCTATGTAATTGCACACACTATTACAAGTAATGGTCATATCTCACCTTGGATTAGAAGCCATGTAAAAATGGATTGTAATGACAATGAATCAATGCAACCCTAAGCGCATCACTGTCTGTTATGAACAAGCATTTCATCAGAAAATCAACAGTTCGCTGACTGTTAAAAGCTTAAATGTTTTTGTTTTTTTTAAATTATATTTTTAGTTAAAAAAAATAAAATAAAAACTTCACACGGGTGTCATATTAGGGTTGAGCAGCTTTTAAAAAATGATGTGACTGACCATCTCTCCTGTTGATTCAATTCAGTGCCATTCAGTCCTGAGCTTCTCTCAAACTAAGTCTGCTGAATTGTGTGGGTGTTTTGTGACTACTGTAATGTCCAATGGTGTAAGCTGAGCCCACCACACTCCCTTTGCTTGTGACCTGCGCCCTATTCGAAAGCAGGCGTCCACAAGTGAAAGGCATGAGAGACTACTGAACTAGTCTGCTATCTTACAGAACATACCTCACAAGTTCCCTATTACATTGATCGGATAGCCCACTTCAGGCCCATTACTGGGTGAACGTGAACCTTTACATTACTGAAGCATAATAATTCAAGATCCGTTATCACAGACAGGCACAATGTTCTGCATAAGGTCTGTTTAGAACCATCAGCATTCAGAGCAGCTGCCACCTCACTTGAAGAGTCACCTTCAAAGTTTATAGGTACATAATAACGGTACATAGCCGTTCTTAATTCATATGGACAGATAACTGCTGATTATTTCTGGTCCATTATGTGACAATACAGGCACTGGTACTTATTGTTATCATATGCTCTGGTAGGAATTCAGCAGTGCAACACAATTTCATGCCATGTGATCCAGTAGCTGGGATGTAGTTTCTGTATAGCTAGTTGTTGTCTTACAGTATAATGCAATACAATAAAAAGCAACAGGAAATATAATCATACCTTGATCTGCCACAGGGGTTGCCTTAGGAGCCGCCATCCCTGCTTCAGGAACTGCTTGTGCCAATACGTTTTTAACAAGGAGTCAGACAACATGGGACACAGAGAAAAGGAGAGAAATAATCATAGTTAAATATCTGGCAAAGAGTGAGTGGGAAAAAGAAATCATTTCTGATCACTGTAAGCACTAGCCTGCCACACTGTAAACTTGGAAAACTTTCACAGGTTAGTGGGAGTTTCATAGGACGGATTAAACACTCGACAAGGTTAGTACATAGTAACGTTTCATACAACATAAATGGTTTTGAGCATTGAGCATTGATGAATCAGAACTATTTGTGTATTATTAAATGCTATTGTAATAAACATGTGCATCACGAAACCTGACCAGCACTACAAAGCTTCATGAACTCCACCAAATGTAATAGTTGGTATGAATACATGCACCACCGATCTAATTTAAGTTTTGCTTTTGAACAAAATAGTCCATCGTTATCATTTTATCTTTTTACACATCATACAAAGTTTTGTATTGCAATCTTATTCTATCGTTACACCCCAATCAAAATGGGCATTTTAATATAACACAACAAAAATGAAATGTGCATGGAAGAGCTCACAGCACTATTAGTATTTATCAATGCAGCTGCAGACTCCTGTTCCACACATTATATAAGATCGATGCCCTTACTGGACTGTTACAAAATGTGATTTAGACGCAGGGGAACTCTCCAGAGGCCAGTTCTCTTAGAGAAGGAATACTCATTTAAAAATCTTATCTAATGTTACATTTGAATGGGTCATAAATAATATAACACAGGGTTGTCCAAAGGATGGCTTAGAAAAGCAGCAAAACTGTTGTTTAAAAACATGACACATAATGGAAATCTAATTATTTGTTGTTTCCTTTAAAACGTACCGAATCCATTTATTTGTACATAGGTATTTAATTCTATCCTTTTTTGTACTGCTGAAAAATAAAGAGTTAGGCAATAAAAAAAAAAAAATAATAAAAAAAAAAAATTACTTTGAAAACATTTTTTTCTAGAATGTCAAGGTAAAAAAAAGAAAGGGGAATATATCATTAATTTACAAACAGTGTACTTTTTAACATGCCCAGTCCTGGCTTCACAAGTCTTGGTCAAAAAATCTGAAGGTAGATCTAAAATCCAGGACTGGGTACAGGGCTGGAGCAAGTTCCAAGCCCTGGGACATTAAAACGTTGTGCGAGAGAGCTGGCTTGTGTTCAGTACTGTGGCTGTGATTGCGGTCCTGACCTGTAGTTCCTTCTGGCGACTCTGCAGGATTCTCTTCCACAGTTACACCTTCCTCCATTAATGGAGTCGTAGCATCTGTTAAACCAACAACATTAACCTTTAACCACAGTTTCCACAACTGAAAGCAAATCGATAGCTGCAAAACACTACTGACTAGGGGTGTTCAGGGTTTAAACCAAAAGCATGAAATAATACTACAGGGAGAAAGTCAGCGAAAACAAAGCAAAAAAGCAGACTTCTTGTACTTTATTAGCCATTTAAAGGCGTCGGCTGGACTTAAAAAAATATATATATATTTGCCTGGATTTATTTATTTCGTTTAATGCTTTTATCGCGTCCCAAAATTGTGTAGTACAATCATTTTGTGTGTGTATTTTACAGATTATCTTCTGTATTTATTATGTTTTATTTGCAACAGCAGGAGGTAGAAACCGTTTTGAATATGTGTTAAAAATGTTGTGCCAGTTTGCTTATTCTTTAATGAAAACTTCAACTACACAATGATCAACCTAAAAGAGAAAACGACTTGGAAAATAGAGCAATCGCCGAAAGGAGCACAATAGAAGAGATGAAAAGAGAACTTTTCTTCAAAGCAGTAGAGGAAGAAATGTGCAGTAGACTGCATGGCAACTTGCCAAATATGCTATAAAAGAAGAGCTGCCTGTACAATTACATCACCAACTGGATTTTAAAAGCAGAACAGTGAAAGAAACAACAGCTGAATGCAGCACAACTTATTTTTTTTTTTATTGAAAAGGCATTGAAGAAACAAAAGCAGTGGATAAGAGAGAAAAGATGGTTATTTTTTGCCAAAGGAAAAAGTATTTGGGAATAAAGAAGTGTTAGTGTTTTAAGGTACACAGCTTTCAATACCATTTTAATGTAATTTATTTTTTATCTTTTAATTTAGCTTTTCATGTTGTGTGCCATAATTTAGTGTTACTAGCTTGCTGAGAGAATACATATTTTTAGGTCACTGACTAAATTGTAATTCTAGAAATAATCATGCAACACCTTCATTATGTAAAGTACAGTGTATTATATTAAGCCGACCACTCAGATCGATTGCCTAGATCATCAGAAAGTAAGGAAAAAGATACAAACACCGTACTCCCTCTCTATAAGGCAGCCCTTCATATTGTGAAAGAAGTATGGCTCTGTTACCTATGCCTCTTGATAACAGCTTTATGAAAGGGAGCACTGCAACAAATGGCATCTCAAGCATACACTATTAAGGTAAGAACCAGGAAAGAGAGAAACACGCTTACAAAGGCACACTGATATATATATAAATATATGATACCAATTAAAGCAGAAGAAAAAGGAATCAGAGATAGAGTTGAAAATGAGTAGGTGTGAAATGTATTCTAAAAAGCTATAAAGTGCAAAGGAAGAAAAGGCGAGCTTCAGTCTGCACTGGCATTCACAAATCAGAACTTCTTTAAGGCACAGCAGGTTTGGAAAGGCAGCAGCACCAATTAGCAAAAGTTCATTTTAATGGTACTTAAGGTGTTTAGAGATGTGAGGCGTGTAAAATACCCTGCTAAATTAACTACCAGCAGGAGAAAACTAAACTGACCTGACTTTTTTTGGTTATTATTATGGTCATCTATGTCCTATTCATTTGGAAGACTTACTGTATGGAGTTAGATACAACACAGCGCCCTGCATGAATCTGGGTGGTAATCCCAAAATCCACTTAAGTGAGAAAGTTGCTTACAACTTGGCACATTATTATTATTATTATTATTATTATTATTATTATTATTATTATTATTATTTATTTCTTAGCAGACGCCCTTATCCAGGGCGTCTTACAATTGTTACAAGATATCATATTATACATTATTTCACATTATACAGGTATCACTTTGTATTTATTTTTTTTACATACAATTACCTATTTATTCAGTTGGGTTTTTACTGGAGCAATCTAGGTAAAGTACCTTGCTCAAGGGTACAGCAGCAGTGTCCCTCACCTGGGACCGAACAAGCGACCCTCCGGTCAACAGTCCAGAGCCCTAACCACTATTCCACACTGCTGCCAAGGCTAACTTAATAAAAGCCCAGGCTAACTTTTATGATTTGTCAATGACTGAAAATGTAGAAAGCAGAGTAAATAAACTAGGATTGCTGAACAGATGCTGCTCGCTCTTAAGGCAGAAGAGTATATACTGTAAGGGCGTACCCTGGAAGCCTCCCTCACTACAGGGGGCGCTCTTAGCTTCGCAGACCTCAGGCCCTGACTCTTCAGATCCTTCCTCAGTGCCTGGCTCCTGGGACTCAACTGAAAGGCAAACATTTATTATATTTGGCAAGCACCCCAAACAACTATAGACATTCTGTTAACCCCCTTTACATCTGAAGCATTCTTTTATAAAATGTAAATGCAATACATTTTAATGAGGGTCACACAGTACGAGCCATTCTCTGCTACAGGGTTAATAAAAGTGGCCAAATGTCGGTCTAAATATCCCATGCATAAGGGGGCAGCTCCAAGAAATGTTCAGAATTATTTCACTTTTAAACATTTGTGCTAGTTACAGAATTGTCACACTATAAACATACAATTGGCAAAACGCAGGCGTTTCATAATATAAAGGACAGCAGTTTAAACATACACAGAGTGACCCACAACAGTTGTATTGGCTAGCACAGGGGTTCCCTAAATTTCTTGGCTAGTGTCCCCCAATGAGATAACACATCATAACTGAAGAATCTGAGCCAATGAATCTGTAGACATGTCAAATGTTGTTCTCCTTACAACCATCCCCTTCAGCTGTATAATTCAGTAGGGTTGGGACAATATTGAAAATCCTTGAAATGATAATTGCGGGATAAAAAATCGTGATAACTGCAATTATCGTGGTGTTCGCTCATTTAGATTTCGCTGGTTATGCAAATAAAAACTACAGTAGTCCCTCGCTAAACAGAGGACAGGTTACCTGGGATAATTAAGTGTTCAGTTTAAAAAATTAAAACAAACAAAAAAAGCACATTTTTACTGCTCAATTTATTTTTCTCTTTTCACTAAAATACCATTCCTGTGTTGTGTTCTTTGTACACATGACATTAAGCACACAGTATACAGACAGTAAAATCAAATGAATACCCAGTGCATTGCTTTACTTTAGCCTATAAGCTACGGTAAATAATAATGGTAACACACAAAATAAATCATGCCTTCCCTGTACACATTACTGGAGAATTTGGAAATAATAAAAGATTATTTGAAACTAAAGGAATTTAGCGTACTTTCTTTTTACCCAACTACTACACAAAACAAAACAGTTCACGTTGCCGCATTTGCAAGCTATGATACCATACAGTACCTTACATATACTGCACGCAATAAAGAAATAAGAAGTCCATTTTAAATTTACATAGACTAGTTTACAGTGTACGTGTGGCTGCAAGAAAAACACATAGCCTACCTGCTATTTTCTAAAACAGTCCACAATTGTTTTCTGTTGGTATGATAGCCTTAGTGTAGCATATTTTGCACACAGGGCACCTCCATTTTGTCCAAGAATACCAAAACAGATACTGAACTTATAGCATTTTTCTTTTTTGTTAAGCTGTTTCACTCGCACAAGCCTCACAACCACTGCCATGCCGGTAGGGCGGAAGCGGCGGCCGCACCCATGCAGTGCAAGACGTACTAATGCAATATTACTGAACAGATGGAATGCTTGGAATTACATTGAAAATAAAGTTTGTGTTACATTCTAAATAACCCCAAAGAACCGAACAGCAGATCTCCCAGCCTGGGGAACGTTGTATTTTCAGGTGTGTCATCACTTTGGGCAGTGCGCCCTCCTGAAACCATCCTGCAGCTCCTAGTTTGGAACCACTGGCCTAGCACACAGTAACTCTTCAAAGCGATTAAATGGACAACATAAAATGTAATATCCAAAATCTATGTCACCCCAATAAAACGGGGGATTACAGTATTTGAAACATTAATATTTTTAAAATGAAATTACCTGGTTATTTTATCACATCTTTCAATCCATAATACAAATACTAACCACGGTGTTTGCAAATTCTTGTAAACTTACAAAACAATGACAGAGACGTTCTAGTGATTCACAGTGCAAACACTTCCACACTGCTGTAGCAATGAACACTGTATGAATCCGATTCTCATCTGCACATCAGTAAACATTCATTTCTGAATGCCATTTGAAACAGCGCTTTTACGGTCCAAACCTCAGTGTTATTAAACCACAGAATATTCCACAGAAACAGGATATGTCACCACTGAGGTTGCCTTATACAGCAAGATACTTTTACTGTTTTCAAAGAATCTAACACCAGTTTTGGAAAAAAAATATATGAAGAAATGATATTATAGTTTTAGGCCAAATAACTTTTGCAAAGGTGGTAAACATCCCCTTATGATGACCTTTGACATTTATTCCCCCATGTGGGAGATGACCTGGACAAATAACATTATCATTTGACAGCACGTTTTTCAACAACTTGTTAGTATGAAGTCCAGTTAACTCTGTTGGTCCCTTTGTCAGTGTGCATGTTATGTTAATATTTAAATACAGTAGATGTGGAAATCATTAACAAGTATACATCGTTCAATGTTGGTATGTAATAAAAAGAAAAATTAAATGACAAATGACAAGAAGTCAGTTAAGCTGAATTGACCCATACAGTATGTCCATTTTTTCTGTGTGTGTGTGCTATGTTGATAATTATTGTAGTTGGGGAGTGGGCTAAGTTATAGATGCGCTTCTAAGTAGCTGTAAACATTTCTATTGTTTTTTTCCAATACTTACAGTCTCCCTCCCAGTCCGTTTCTTCCCAATGGAGCTCCTCAGCTGGGTCACCCAGCCCTCCGCCTGCATGTGGAGCCACGGGAATCGGAATGGGGAGATGGATCGACTAGCGAAGCCTGCAAGCCTGGGAACGCTTGGCTACGCACTACGCACACCATAGCAATATTATCATAGCGCCAATACAAAGAAGGTGGGTCACAAGGGTGAGAAGAAGTGATGTTTTAATACACCAGGATTAAGGATTCGGAAACCTGACCTTGCAGTCAGCTGCGGGCGGTGGGTTTAAAGCGCCTGGTTCTCCACTGTTAAAGACTAAATGCAAATATGAAGAATTGTCCTGCTTGTGCTGCGTGCTGTATGATCCAAATGGGACACACTGATCAGTCTATTTACGAGCCCCAATTGATACTGCTAGCCTTTTAATCAGAAATCCACATTGATTGAGGGAGGTCTATTTATTTATTTATTTTTTAAACACATGCTGTCACAAAGTGTTCCAACGACACAACAATGGACTGCATTCATAAAGTATTAGCATGGTAAAAAAAAAAAAATTCCTTAGCACTTACTGGCAAGCACCAGTAATGTTTAAATATTACGGTTCAAAGTGCAGTATATAGCATGCTGGTGAAACTGCTGACACTGACAAAGAAAGGCTAATGATTTGAAATGGTAGACCTCTAAGTTGACATTTTCATTTCAAAATGGAGCAGTTTCATAATGGCCGCTTGTGTTCAGCTGATGAGTTTTAAAGAACTGACCCAGATCCTGGGATTACGACTGTGCCACTGCAATCAGATACTGAAGATCAGTGACGCGTGTTGTTACAGACAGATTAAAACGCAGCTCACCAGAGGCCGATTCAGCTTTCATTTGTTGGTTCAACATGACCAACGGCCTTTACAGAAGTAAAAGAAAAGCAGAATGCAGACCTCACTTTGACTTACTGGGCCGACCACCAGTACTATACATCCTGTGCATCTGCACGTCCACAATGGACCACACCTTTCACATTCAGCATTCAAGAATTTCCTGTGGTTTGATAAAAGCATCAAATTGAATCCCCCCTAATGACTACATTAATAATTGCTACAGTCACTATAATGATAACGGATTTGGTGCCAAGTCATTTTCTTACACCTAATCCCGTTCTGTGAACAATGTTTGTTTCCTGGTCACTCATGGTCTTACAACGAACAGGTGTGCTTTGTTAACATGCAGTACTGTACATAGCATTTCGGATCTCACTTACCTTTCATTTGACCTTCCCCTGATCCCAGGTGTGTTGCGACGGGTACCCCATTCTCCTTGACCTCCACCCTGGGGGGAACAGCATTCTGGAGGGGAGCTGTACCCCCCCTGTCCCGGGACCTCCTCTGGGACTGTTTCGGCTGGGGCTGCTGCCATGGGTTCTCCTGAGTTGAACTGTAGAGACTGGCTCTCAGGGGCAGCTGCATTCATTGTGAAGTCCTGGTGTTGCTGAGCCATGCTGACACGATGTTAGCCTGGTAATAAACAAACACACAAGAACAACCTTTAAAGTAAAGTACCTGTAGGCAGTGGGGTTCCCAACCTTTTCCAAAGTGGGGATCGATCTCGGTTTACTGGGTGGTAAGATCAGCGCACACGCTTCCATGGCCTGACTTTACAAAGCATACAAACTTCAGTACAATTTACAGCAGTTTCCTAATATTTTATTTCTTCCTTGTTTCATTTCCTACTATGTGTGATCTGTATGATTCCCTATGGCTTCTGAAATGACAAGTCTGATTGTGGGGAAATAAGGTGAGGAGTGTTTTTAGAAAACCGTTGTTTTGCAGGAATAGCTACTGTAGTAAGCATGGTGCAAAGGCTCTTAGCAAAAAATCCACTTGAAAATCCTCCAATTGAAAACCTTCTGTCAAAAATATGTACAATTGTGGCTAAATCACTTCCCCTTTATCTGCCTTTTTAGTCAGTTATTAGCATTCAGTCTAAAAAATGAATCATTAAAAAACTATGTTTAAAACAGACAAATGAACACTAGATATCAGCCATATAACAATAAAGGGGCTAGAATTTGTTAATTGCTGCCCCAATAATGGAGTATTTGTGCAGGATAAGTGCACAGACAACACATGAAACAACAGCACAAGGCTACTGCAGGATCTGTCACCCAGGAGCTGTGCTCCCCACCAATGTATTTCTTTTATGAGGAAGTTCTGTCCTCTTTAAAACAAATCTAGAATCCTGACCAACACGCTACGTATGTTGTTCCTCTAACAATATGAATAAATGTAGGCCTTTACTACAGTACCTGCAATACTTCTCCAAAAGAGTGCCCAACTAAAAACAGCTATTTACACATTTTAACACACAGTACACTGTCACTTTAAAATGACCAAGCAGATTAAAAATAACCTTGTTTATCAGCATGCCTGAGCGCTGGTGTAGACTTTCATTACTGTGCTTCATTGTAACTCCCTCCTTGTTTTTCGCACTTAAACTGAAGGTAGGATCGACGCAATCACAGTAAAACGCAGTATACTGAAGGCTAATTAAAAACAGAGAATGTAAGTGGCACAGTGGATTAGTTCCCCAGCTTTACACCTCTAGAGGCCCAAGCATAGGCGCTGGAGATGGGTGGGCCAACGGGCCACTGCCCACTCACTTTTAACAGCAAGGGTGAGAAAAAATAAATAAATAAATAAATTAAAATATATATATATATATTTCAATACCTTGAATGTCATCGTTCTTCCAAAGCACAGTGACACAGATAAGTCAAATAAATCCACAAATTAAGACGACACCGGAACTGTGTTGATAGACAATAATCCTAACGTTTCGCTAGCTGTGCCTTCAGCTTCTACAGAGGAACATGGAAGCTTTTAACAAAGAAGAGCGTAGAGAAGCTGAGTTTATGTGTGGTAGTGAATGTTGCTACAATCATCTTGTAACACTATAGAACTGTTGAAACATGTTGAAACATTTCTTACCATTTCATGTAATTTGTGTCCGAACCAGTAAATAACTGTAGAGCTTAAAAAAAAAACAAAAAAACAACTAGCTCCATAGACTATAAAACTAAACAAATACTTTGCTGACAGCTGTTTAATATTCTTCATCAATATATTTAATTTATTTTGCAGTAAATTAAACAATGTTTGTGGGATACCACTCAAGTTGTTAAATTGGATTCATTTATCCGTAGAAATACTTCATACCAACCCCCCCACCCCCCACGCCCCCCCGATCTTGGCCCACCCCAGAAAGGCTCTGGCACCGCTGGGCCCAAGTTTGAAACACGTGTGGTGGTGTCACAGATAGGATCTATTTCATTAAAGCTACGTCAACTACAGCATATTTTCAAATCTATAAAACACAGCAATATGTATCCCTGAAATTGATAAGAGGAATGCCCTCCCTTATTAAAGTTTATCACGGTAAATTTTCACATTCATTTTGCAGTTTTACCATGCGTTTCCTATGGTTATTATACTATGCTTTTTAATATGCCTCCCTGGGTTTAAGAACTACCATGCTTTCTCTATGCTTTATTACACATTCTTATACTTTTACTATGAAACACATTTATAAGACATCAGTATGCATGAAAGTTTGATAAAATAGCACCCAAGAACAGAGAAGTAATGCAGGACATAATGAGCTGTATTTTTTAATTGAATTATCCACTCCTGAATTGCAGGCTATTCTGCAAATGCATGATCATAGTAGTAGCCTCACTTACTGCAGCTACAGCAGTCTGCTGACTGCACACAGGGGGATTCTAAAGTGTGACAGTATATATCTGCTAACGGTACTGCTAGTTTGTATTGTA
The DNA here is from genome assembly GCA_030684275.1 of Acipenser oxyrinchus oxyrinchus. Taxonomy (NCBI): domain Eukaryota; kingdom Metazoa; phylum Chordata; class Actinopteri; order Acipenseriformes; family Acipenseridae; genus Acipenser; species Acipenser oxyrinchus. The sequence continues at coordinate 21,883,712 of CM060269.1, read as the reverse complement.
GCTCCGTGTTTGGATTTCATGACATGTGCATCCTGTCATTTCTTTAACATGCCGTTATTTTTTGGACATCTGGGGCCCTTGAAAGGGTGAGGGGTTAATCTGAGATATCCTTAAAACTTCCTGTTTCCCAACTCTATAACTCAACAGTTACACCCCAGGGAATTATGCACAGAAAAAATTTAAATTATGCAAAATTATGCAGTACCTCTGTACAAGTACGTGCAAAGTAACAAAGTATTGTGCAGTTGTATTGGGTGCTTCTCTCATACTGGATATCAAAATACTAGCTTAGGTAAAAAAACAAACAAACAAAAAAAAAACTAAGTAGAAAACAATGGAATTTTTTTTAACATAAAGTCTTTCTAAATTCCAAGATTGAAATAAAGGAACACCAGCTCTTTCAGTTTGTCTTCCGAAAGAGAATGCCTCCGATCGGGCAGGACGAGATTACACAGCGAGTTGCTGCGCTCAGCATCAGCTGTATTTGTTACTGCATTTATATCTGAAACTAATGTTTTCAAATTAGGAAGACGGTCAGCTGTCGATGACCAAAACAAGTCGATGTTAACTGGCGGTAGAGCGCTCTGGATCGCATCGGGTGCCACCTCCTCAGTGTACAAAGCAAAGCAAAGAACATCTTTTACTCTCTCTCAACGTGGGATCTTTGTCGTGGCATTTTCTGGCAAAATTGATCAATGTTCCCTTTATCCTCGATGTGATTGATCATTTTTCTCTATCCTTTAAAGGCGATATTATTTAATATTACGCGCCTATGGATGGTGATACGTTTTATGCGTAAAATTACGCAGGTGTAAACAGTAACAACATTTATGATTTACAGTATCTGGATGACAGACTTGTAATACACATGTATAAGTTTTCTATCATTCAGAAACCAAAATGCCACACTACTATAATATGGTGGTCAAGTGGTCAAGGGTCAAAATTGTGCCCTCGGAGCTTCCATAAAGCCATCATCTCAAATGATTTATGAGATACTGTATTAGCACAGATATATCACTGACTACAAGACAGACCAACAAACGAACACTTGAAATGGATGTGTATTGCCACACTGCATTTTTTTTGCACCATTGTGTTTCATTTAGAAAACACTGATTGGAAATAGCTGTGTCTCATTGGTTAAAACTACCTTAAAAGTATTACTGCTCTGAAAACTCTGGTATACAGTACAAACAAAACTTGCATGAAAAGCTCACCTGTTCCAGTAAATAACAGTAGGCAGACAGCAAAACATTCAGTACTGTACATTAAAGATTTCTGACAAACATATTAGCTGTTATAACAATTAAATTAAAACTGCATTCTCCCTGCATTTAATAAAAGCCACAATCTGAAACGGCACACTGCCTTGTGACATAGCATGTGCTCACACTACAGTATTGGTGAAATACTAGAACCCTACACATGCAGGCTCAATTTATATAAAATACCTTTTATATATATTTTACAATCATTTTGAACGAAAACCAGCCAAAGAAAAAAATCTACCTTTTTGTGTAGCGTGTTCAGATGACCAGTGACATCGTTTTAAATAATGACGGTAAAAGACGTTAGAAACCTCTGAGCCCTGCTTCTAAGTGTGAGTTGCCCTCCAACGAACGCTGGTTCTTTATCTATCACTCCAAGTGCCAGTCTCACAAGACAGCCTCTTATCTCAATCCACCAGCATGACCCACCCTCTGAAGGAAACAACTGATATACAACCATGTGCAGAAAAGAACTTTTAAATGTAGCCCTTAATCCTAACTGGATGTGGGAATGTTCTTGTTGTTAAACTCTTAACTGTAAACTTAACTTTAACCCCTTTGCTGCCGTATACTGCGTAAAGCTAACTCAAAAGTTTTGCATCACCCTATAGAACTAACTAATTTTGCTACACAAAGTCGAATGGAACCTGCTGAATAATGTTACGTTAACATATTGAATTACGTACCACTTTGTAGTTTTCCATATACTTAACGAAAAACTGTCAAAAATGGAAAAATTTGACATTTTGAAATCTAACATGAAATACGGTACTACTATTACGGCTTCCGGTAGACTTTTGAGATATAATTTTGTAGTATCTTTGATTACATGATGTTAAATAAAAGGTCAAAATTATGTTCATATAGTTTTTTTCTATTTTTTATTATTATGTCTCAATCCTAAAATTGTAAGTGATGCTAAACTTTTGGCCAGAGTTGTACAGTTCCAAATGTATTGCAAATGACAGAAAGCGTTAAACAAACTACTGTATGTGCCTTTAAAGTTCTCTGGGTTCAGGCTCTGTTATCTGTGGCATATTAACACTGCCTTCCTAAAACTGGACCTAAACTGTCTTTATATTACTACAAATACAAGCACTGGGCGTTTTCATTTAAACTGCAAAAAGTATTACAGCACTGTAAAATATGTAATCAAAAACTAGGCTTACTCATTCACAAAAACTTTTCCAACTTAAAATCCTGATACATACTTCATGCGTTCTAGTTTGCATACAAATATGGTTTTATGAAATTGTCTGAGAATCACGCAAAAAGAGGATTACAAACCAGAACCTCCCACCTGCACCCTACAGCCAACGTCTATTTTACATTTGAATTTTAATCACGTTATTTTTGTTCAAAACAATTGTTGTGTCCTTCCCAAGGATTCCCTAAGGAAATCCTAGCATATATTTAGGCCTTATGTTTTTCAGGTTTTATTAATTGTATTTTTCGGTGCATATTTTTAGCTATTTTCAAGTTTTATCTAAATCGATTTTTTTCGGGGCTTTTGTTTTTGATATACTGTATGGAATTAGTGTTTTCGGTTACTTTCCAAAATGCTTGAGCCTTTTTTTTCCTGTCAAAATATGTACAGTAGTAACTCAACAGTACTTGCACACTTAAGTTGTACCTTCTTTCCTTTGCTGTCTTCCACAACGAAATCCCTATGATCACAGTCACATTCTTCTGGGGTTTTTGTGTGTAGGCATTTTTGTACATTTCACCACAATTCTGTTTTAAATCCTCTGTATCTTAACTGCAATACAGTTTGAAATCCCACTAACAAGCTTCCATCCTGTTTCGAATCTCGTTTTAAATCTCGCAAGCAGAGTCTCCAATAGAAATGTAGGAATGTGCTGTCATTCAGTAGTTGGGGCGGGTTTAAAGTATTGAGAACTAATCAATGATAGATGCAAGTCAGGAAGGCGGGACATTGCCCAGCAGTACTGGGAAATGTATTTATTATTATTTTTGTAGTAGGTTTTATTTTTTAATGGGATTAGGGGATTGGGATTAACCATTCCAGTTTTTCGGTGTTTATTGGCTATCCACCGATTTCATTTTTTTTGTATCAGGGGTGTTTTATCAGGTTTTAAAACCGAAAATCAGAAGCCCTACTTATACTACAGCATACAATCTTGTGGAATAGCAGTCCAGTCTTCTGTTTTAAGTCTTCTTACTTATAAACTACTACAGTATAGTTTCACTCCTAATAAATACAGACTCAAATGACAATAGACATTGGCTGGACGTCTACTAGTCTGTTAATTATTATTTTATTAGGAGCTGTTTCTTACAGCACTGCCAGAACTACTACATAAATTCAAACTGATTGCAATGACGCCTAAACTATTCCTTTTGATTTAGATGTAGTGATCTGCAATAACACTATGGTCGAGTTACTGTACATGACCTGAATTTACTTTAATTTAGAGATAGCACTGAATAGTTGACTAGTCGAACAGAAAAGTTACAGTCGACCTAAGAAACTGGTTGTCGATATATCGCACGCCACATGATTGACATTTTAGAACCTTAACAGTTTAAAAAACAAATCCACGCGCTTTTAAATACAGTGCACAAACAGTGTTACAAAACAGTGCGATCACAAACTAGCGACTAGCGAACTATTTGACCTTTACCTCTGCTATTCGACTAATTAGTAGTCGTTTCTACTAAATAGTGTTGTGATCACAAATATTGATGAATCATCGTTTAACAAAGGTTTATCGATGTGACTCGATGTGCAAAGTCTGCTAAAGGTCTTTAAAGCATTCTGGAGGGATGTGTGAACATTTGCTCAATGATTACTGCCTCATTCCTGTCTGGGAAGTGGGAGATAGAAATATATACAGTAAAACCTGCCTTTATATTGGAGCAATCTATTTCCTTACTAAACATCATTATTCTGTGCAGTCATCGTGTCCTATGTGCGTATGTTATGGGCATCCCCTTCACACATGGACATGGTTTCTCCTTATTAGAACTTGATTGGATAATTGTGCTTGACACAGATCAATAAAGGCGTCAGAACATTTCCATGCCAGCAGCCACCTCCAGGTCTCGCAGCATGTTCCCTGCTGAACACAGCACGTTTACCAACTAAGCCCACAGCCTGATCGGTACTGAAGCTAAGTGAAGCAGAAGAAATGTAATTAAAGTAGGGAAGGTCAGAAACACTAAAGACCAGCTTTAAAACCTAGCTATGCCACTTGTCTATAAATCTCCATTAGTATTCACAAACAACAAAGTGGTAACAACATTCCTGTACAACTAGACTCCAGTGATAATGCCATAAGGTCTAAAATCGGCTGTAGATCAGACTGACAGTACAAGTATTTATACTGTCATATGGCCATTCTTTATTGCTATATTCCAAGGTCATTTATATAAGTTGGGGCAGCGTTTGCACTTGTGAGACAACTTGCTCATTAAAATGTTTTATTTTTATTTTAGAGGATGCAATTATCTGTTCTGGGATAGCAAGATACTTGGGAACCGTGGGGTCTGAGTTGGGTAAATCTGGCAACAAAGGCTCTACTTCCAGTTTTGCATTCAGCCATGTTTGAATATTGCAATGCAGTGAGTAAATGGTACAGGGCCAGTTGTTTTTTTTTTTTGGTTACCAGCCTTCCAGGATATCTTTTTGAGAAACTGCTCTTCTTTAAAAAAAACACACAAAAAAAACGCTTTATACTACAGCTGGGCCTCTTTCTGTATTAAGCAACTCAACATCAGTTAAAACCGTTCAACATTTTACCTTCTCTGACTGGATAAGAAACAAACACACTCTGCAACATGATGCAGCAGATTCCAGGTTAAATGGAATATCTGTAATGCTACACCCACAGTACTCCTACTGTGCCTGGCTAGAGTTCAGTACTGTAGATTCAGCACAACACAAATATCTATAATGTAAAGCTTTAATAAAGGAAAGAAAGCAATACATTTAATCAAACTTAAACATAAACTATCAACACAAAATTTCATTTGTTTTATTTATTATATTCATTTGATACCAGCCCCATGTACTGTTTACAGAAACGATATGATGCATCTCAATGAGTCTTCACTGCTCGTTTAAAAAACTCTAAATAAATGAAGCTAACAAGGAATCTTTCAGGTCTCTCTATACAGCATTTTAAAATGCAGTGTGTGACTCCAGCATGCCACTGAAGACATCCTGCTCCATTAACATGACTGTTCTCCATCGCACATATTTACTGAGCTGTACCCTGCTTTAATTAACTGGACTAATGTACTGTGGATTATAATGAATTTGTGCTCATCCTGCATTCTGTAATGGTTTTGGTAAGGGAGTTTCAGCACATAGCAAAGTGGGCAGGCCAGACTCAAACGAACTCACATTTCAGATCCTAAAAACACAGAAATGAGAAAGTACCGTAGCCATAGGGCTAGGTGTCTTGTGCTGTGCATGCTCTGTTGTTATCTACTCCCTTCATACCACTAAAGAATCAAGTTGAGGATCCTTCCACATAGGGTTGAGAGATATATTGTATATACTGGTATAATTTTATTCACAATAAAAAATATTGTGGGGTTGGATTATATAGTGTTTTTTTTTTGGCCAGTATACAAAAGACACAAGCTACTAAATGGAAATAAATAAATAAATAAATAAATAAATAAACCAAAATAGTATTATGTGAGAAAGTTTGATTCTCTTTTTTCTTTGGGTATTTGTTTTTAAACACAGTTGAGTGCTGGGACGCCAGAATCACCGTCAAGCCCTCTTGAGGTGTCGTGGGCTAGTCGACGAAACACCAAGGATGGAAGGTGCCCACTTGAAGACCCCAGAGATGTACCCTACTTAGCTCAATCCAGACGGTTGTCATGCTGATGCGCTGGGGAGACCGCACTGTGGTTGATCCCCGGAGCCAGCATCGCAGCCGTTGTGTGTGCTGATGCGCTAGGGAGGCAATAAGCTGATCCCTGGAGCCAGCATTACACTTCAGCCATCAACACCAGACAGAAGGATATCTACATCATCATATGGAAGGAAGCGCAAATGGATGGAGACACATATGGATCACATGAAGTTTTAACATCTACTCTCGTGTAATGGAAATCATGGGTATTTGTTTTTAAACAGACTGACAACAAAACATTATAGACAATGATTTTTAAATAATATAATCTACAAAAACAGCTTTTTTTTCCCCCATCAGTACTTATAAAAAAAAAAAGGTTTTATTTTAGAAAACATTAATATGAGGTGTACATTTTTTTCCCATTTCTAAAGTTATACAGTTTTACATTCTATAAAGATGATTCCTAATATTTGCTTTTTCTTTTTTTTTTTAATAGAAAACAGTGTGAAAGGTGATTCCTGCATTGACCGTGCTGTTGGTGTGTGCAAGAAGGTGGTGAGCACTTTCTCTTACAACGGGAAAAAAAGGAGGGCATGGGCTTCAGCTCAAGGTGAGCTCAATCTACCTCAGCACCACCTGGTAACAGAGTCACCTATATGTTGGGGATCTCGTCAGAAAATGATCCAAAGCGACGCAATAAAATGAAAACACAATAACCCAGGTCCTAGCTGGAGATAAAAAAAAGAAAACAGGCACCTAGTTCCTACGTGGCAGGATATTGGTGTCCTGGATTCAGTCAACAAGTCTCTGGGCCCATTGCTGGATTTCATTGATGTTCTTGTTCTTTCAGGTGAAAACTATGTGACTGTCTCTTACCTGAATCCTGTCTTACACCTTCTCAACAACAGAGTTTTGCCTTGAAAGAAGACGATACAGAATTCACAAAGTCCATTAAAATTAAGATTCTGACTTATCTCAATGATAAGTACTCCAACTCTGACACCCAAGATCTTCTGGACATTGCATCTTTTCTCAACCCAAGATTTAAGGTGCGTTATATCAGCGAGGACAACGTTGCCATTATCCAAACAAGAGTGGTGTCAGAGTTGGAAACACTGGCACAGCAGGAGAGGAGCTCCTCTCCTTTCGGGTGCTGCGTTTGTGTTTATTTTGTTAATTAGTTTATTTTTTGTACAGCACATTCTTGTTGGTCAGATACCATGTGTATTTATTTTTGTGCATCTCTTGTTTCATGCAGCCCTTACGCTGTCAGCTTGTGCCATTCTTTTGTTTCTGGTGTCCTATTTTCTATTAAACTTTCATGCTGTTCTGTGGCGCAACACAAAATAAAGATTTGTTAACTTAAGTGCCTATCTTTTCTGTCATCTTTAAAGTTCTTTACACCTTCTGCCTTTTGCAGGGCATGTAAGTACAATTAAAAGTAAACCTTGACACAAATGTTTAAAATATTGTGATATATATCGTTATCATCTGTAAGGTCGAAAATACTGTGATATTATTTTTAATGCATATCGCCCACCGCTACATTCTTTGTTTAGATAAGCACATATAGAAAAAATGTATCTGAAATTATGAAATTAGTCATGACACTGAAAAGGTTTAAAAATGAAACAATTGGTAGCTAATCACATGTTTATGAATTCCATTGGTATAGTAGTGAAGAGGTGGGAAGTGGTTAGAATTTTGCAATGCTGGCATTTTGTCAGCTAGAAGACATTCTCCACAGAATTAGAAGTAGCACAGCTACAGTAAATGTTCTAACTGGGTAAAATACATTTAATTCAGCCCTGAGGAAAAACAGCACAAGACGATACTCTCTGTTCGTGTTCAGGGAAACAGGATACGACAGTAGCTGCACATGTTTTCTTTCTTTCCATGTCGGTAGAGGGCAAAATCATACACTACATCTGTATTATGTGATCTACAGTGTCTGCAAAATCAATTCAAAGCGAGAAAGTAATGATTCCTTATCTCTTTGTTATTGTTTTCCCAGGAGAAACAAAGCACTTCACTCGATACAGGTCACTCGAGGTGGTTTCTAACTTGCACATCATCTCTGAAATTTCCACTATAAATTGGTGGAATTATTTTTCAGCTTGTGGAACTGGGATCAGGTTATAACTAAACATTCACTTCCAAGGACTTGGCTTGACTATAATTTAGCCAACATATTGCACTGTACAGTACAGTAGGTTCTAAAGCTGACCAGCATGTCAACATGCCTGAATGCCTGAATTGAAATTAACAGCCATCTGTCTACTTGCTTTCTGCAGTACAGTAATATGCGTGTTGTGCTACTGAACTGAGCCTTAGGGCTCAGTTTGTTAAGCCTGCAATTCCAATGTGCACTAGGCATTTAAGACCTTAGGGTGTGCTTGAGTGAAGATTATGTCTCCACAGGATTTGGTACAGTATTTCGGACGTCGTTTTTCCAAGTGACTTCTCCCTCTGTTTCTTTTTTTTTCTGAAAAAAGAAACAAGGACCAGGGGTCACAAATGGAGATTAGATAAAGGGGCATTCAGAACAGAAAATAGGAGGCACTTTTTTACACAAAGAATTGTGAGGGTCTGGAACCAACTCCCCAGTAATGTTGTTGAAGCTGACACCCTGGGATCCTTCAAGAAGCTGCTTGATGAGATTCTGGGATCAATAAGCTACTAACAACCAAACGAGCAAGATGGGCCGAATGGCCTCCTCTCGTTTGTAAACTTTCTTATGTTCTTATGTTCTTATGTATTAAAAACCATACAATGTTTTATATAGAGTACTACAGATAACAAGTGGCAGGATTCCCATATTAACAGTCTGCCTTTTACAATACACTGTTTCTAACCATAGAAAGTAAATTGACAAATTTCAGTACACAGTAATACTGTACAAACACCCGCTTAAAGTTTATTTTACAAACCACGTTAACCGCCCTGGGCTAAATTGTTATGCTTGGGCTGAACTGTGCTTTGTCTGACTTCTACGTACAAATTGATCTTCAATGACAAAGCACATGGTAATGCAATAGTTCCGTTCTGTAAGGTGCAATGGTAGCACAAGGGCAGCTACAACTGGCCCCAACAGTATTCTATAACCACAGAATTCAGTGCATGATAGAGTATCTTTGGCAGCTTAGTAACAAAAGAGACTTTACTTCTGCTTGACCTTGCAAAGCTCCCTCTGTAAAAGAATGCTGATGCAATTCCAGCCCTGCTGCACTACATCATGCTGAAAACAATACATGACCACAGGGAGGACAAAACACATCCAAACCCCTGCCAGACTACAACGAATACTGTGAAGGGTAAACAAGCTATCCTGGCAGGAGCACCCCAAATCCAATTAAGAGTGGATAATTACCATCCAATATCTGCCAAGCTAGACCTAGCGCATAAGAGCTTTAAACTGACATTGAAACTTCCTAAAAATGTCTTTGCTGAACAACAACTACTTCATCAGAACCCCAGTTTTAAATCAGAAATCAACCAATCACAGTGATGAATTTGCCAAAATTCCAGTACATCTTATCCTGGGTACAGATGAAATCTCGTACGAAGAACACCACACCTAATTCCCCGTTTACACTCACTGACTCATTGTGTGACCCTGAGCAAGTCACTTAACCTCCTTGTGCTCCGTCTTTCGGGTGAGTCGTATTTGTAAGTGACTCTGCAGCTGATGCATAGTTCACACACCCTAGTCTCTGTAAGTCGCCTTGGATAAAGGCGTCTGCTAAATAAACAAATAATAATAAGAAGTGAATACGTCATACAGTATGTAGGGTGTCTTACTGTATAAGAGACGTCTTTCGCAGTTTGAACAGCCAGAACCTCACCTAAACTGCACGAGATGACCTCTTTTCTACAATGAGAGACACTCTGCACACGAGGTATTAACTAGTAGTATAGGCCTAATAGTTTTCTACAGTGTGTAGCGTACAGTATGAAACTCTTTAGGGGTAGTAGAGCATTAGTGATACCTGGCAATTGGCTCAGTTCTGTGGAAAAAAAAGGTGAAAATTATTAACAAATCCCTCACATTTCTCTAATTCTGTAAAGTGCAAAGATATGGAGGCTAATTGGTGTTAATTGGGTTAATTTGTTCAATTGATGGTGAGGGACATTTAAATTCCCTCTCTCCTTTACTCACTCTATTGATGTAAAAGTATGTGGATCTATATCCACACAAGTAAATAATGTTCAATCAACACATGTTGAAAGCACATGGCTGCCATTCATTTCATTTACATGTTCAAATGGTGATGATCAAGCAACATTTTGTAGCATGAATAGGCTAGAAATATCACTGCAATTTAAATTATTCAAATATGGTCCATCCTAGCACATTCATTGGTACTGGTCACAAAAGGACTTCGTTTCACCCTAAACAATCATCTAAATTAAAATGTACCACAGCTGTAAAACAAAAATAAGCTTATGTTTTTTTTAATTCAATTAGCTTAACAGAAATATATCGGTGGTAATGGAATTGAAGTGTGAGTCTAAAATGGCAGATGCATCAATTGCCGGATGTCTCAGCTAGATTCTCAGAAGATAAAAAGGTCTACTTTGCAATTCCAGACCTTTTAGTGCAGCTCATCAGAATTCTAGCTTGGCAGCAGAACTGCTGGGCCGAGGGAAAAAAAAACCAAAAAGAAACGAACAATGGGAATGAATTAACGAGAGGAATACAAAGAGGGAGAGCCAGACACTGCCCGGCCTTGTTTCAGATTATTAACACAGCAGAATGTATCATCAAATAGGCCTCCATCTCAGAGACTGCTTTGGAAATGTCATGTTTCTGGAGAGTCATGATCACAGAGAACATTCAGATGGAGAGACCCTCGTAATAAGAAAGATTAGTTTGGATTGCTGTGAGCCACCCTACTCATCATTCCAAATATTGGTATGCACTCTCAAATTCTATTATAGTACAATCAAAGAGACAAGGGCGCAAACATACCGCAATTTGCATTTTCGTTACGACAATTCGCGAAGTGCACATTTTGTCATATGTACTAAGAAAAAATATGTTAATGAAGACAGCCACAATATACTAATTTAAATATTATTTACGTCATGTTAGCGAGATCACTAGCGAGAGTTGTGCGACATTTTTTCAAATACAGTAGCGGGAGCTGAGTTGCGGTTTGCTGAGGCAGAGAGTGCAAGACTCAAAATAACATTGTTTTTGATAAATGTAAACGTTCACCTATACAATGCATTCTGTTCCATCTTCATTTGACCTATTTTAATACTGTTTTATATATATATATATATATATATATATATATATATATATATATATATATATATATATATATATATATATATAAAATGAAAGGCTGTTTAATCACATCAGATTGTATAGTGGGGCCCCAACCTTCACCCCCAAAAAGCTTTTCATAATCATAAAGTAGCCCCTCGCTAAACCGGACATGTTTGTCCGACATAAGGAGGTGTCGGGTTTAAAAACAATATAATAAAATCGCACACACATACATTTACAATTCTCGATGTATTTTAAATGTAATTCATTGCGCTGAAATAACACTAATGTGTTTTGGATAGGCTACACATTACATTATGTAAAAATATAAATCTGTACAGTAGTAAAATCAAATGAATACCTAGCACACTTTCTTTTTACTTTGGCCTACTGGTAACACAAAATAAATCATGCTGCTGCTTTGTACACATTGGTGTACAGTGCAAATAAAATAATATTTTAAATTGAAACTAAATGATTTTATGTTTTTTATTTTTATTTTATTGTTATTATCTACTTGGTAGCCTATACAATTATCACACAATAAATCATGGTCCTACACTGATGCTGAGAATGAGCTGGAGGGGTTAGTGGCAAATATGTGCAGTCTATTGCTCCCAAAACCAGAAATGTCATAGGAATTTGTTTTCAAGGCTTGTAAGTACACCCTGACTTTAGTGAAAATTAGGTGCTTGGGTGTTTGTCTCAAAAATACATTGAGCACAACTGGCAACACACGAGAAAAAAGCGGACTGGGAAATGCCAGCAACAACTGTGACTGTTTAAAACGTGCTTTCAAAAGTTCTTAACAAATTGATGCAATTGTAAGTGTCGCAATTGCCCGCAGCTTTAGTACATCTCATTACAATATCTCCACCCTGTTTTTGTGAATTTCTGCAGGAACGCCCAGAATTACATATTCATTTAAGGCTAAAGCGCAAATAACTGCGGCTGCAAAGCATTCGTTAAAATGACGCTAACAGCGTCGCGTTTGTTTAGTACATTTCACGCTACACTTCCGACTGGTTTGCATGTGGTTTGCAACAATTGCGACAGACGCAACACTTTAATACATCTACCCCATGGTGTCAATTCATAAATCTGAAACATTATCTTCATACCAGCAAACAGACAACCAAACCAACAAAAACCTTGTCTAAAACCCAGCAAACAAGTAACGTTTAAGTGTGTGCCAATTTGCAGCATAGTATCAGGCCTTAACCATTTACAAAAAACTGACAGATGTCTGCCATTATTTTGTAATCTTCCAATTAATAACCCACACCCAGTTAAATGTGCCTGCAGCTTTGTTTGTCTATTGTTAATGTCTATGAAAGCGACATCATGTTAAGGCAAACTAAGCAGTTAAAATAAAAATCTTCATTATTTTCCTAGCTCATTAATACTGAAGGAAGCTGCAGTATATTCACCATCTTTGCTAACCTTTAATGCCTTAAGAATTGGCAGACTTATCTTTTAGCCCTGATATAGATATAAAGCAAGACAGGAGGTCCTGAACTACCAGGGGGAAATGCATGGACCAGCATAAAAGGGCTTGGCACGATCTGAAACGCTCAGAGGCTGCACAGGGCTTTTAAGAGCAGTGGAATAAAAGAATACCCAACTGACTCTAACTGCTGTCGAGTAAAAGCTGCATTTTAAACAGGCTTTGTGTGATACAGACTAGGATTTGGTGCAGTACTGTATTTGGGTAAATGTACTATGCCACAGCTGTAGCATTGCGGTTTAAACCAAAATCATCCAACCAAAAAGGAAGCAGAGTACTGCAATAGGGTTTAATGAGACGTTACTCTCTCTTGTGGGCAAATATCATACTGACGCTGATGGAATGAATATTGGGAGTAATAGCTAATGAATCTTGATACATCTGCCAGTGTTTACTGCAGATGATGTAACCACCCGTGGGGCTTGATAGTAAATGGTGAAGTACAGTACAGGGAGGGGGACCTAAAGACATGCAGCTAAGAGCTTAGTATTTTATTTTACCTATAAAAAACAATACCAAGTACTGCTGTAGTGCCTTATATTTTAAAGCGTCTGTTACAGTTTGGGCTTTTTAAGTTGGTGTTTCTGCAATTGTATGTCTTTCTTAATAAAGAGAAGAAAGCTGTTTTTCCCCAGTCTTTTCCGTTTTGGGTATGCAGTAACTCAAACCATATAATCATATAATCAAGAGGTCATATGTTCATACAGTATCCTGACCAGTAGAGGGTTTGAATATAGTGTTTTCTCGAGCAACCAATTTACTGTACATTTGGAGCTGTCGAGCAAAATCCACCTTGAAAATTGTATATATGGGGGCTCCCGAGTGGCGCATCCGGTAAAGGCGCTCCGCGTGGAGTGCAGGATGCGCTCTATAGCCTGGACGTCGCCGGTTCGAGTCCAGGCTATTCCACAGCCGACCATGGACGGGGGGCTCCCAGGGGCGGCGCTGATTGGCGGCGTCGCCCGGGGGAGGGAGGGTTAGGTCGGCTAGGGTGCCCTCGGCTCACTGCGCACCAGCACCCCTGTAGTCGTCCTGCGTTGTCCTCCGACGCTGTAGCTCTTGGGTGGCTGCATGGTGAGTCCGCAGTGTGAAAAAAAGCGGTTGGCTGATGGCTGCGTTTCGGAGGACAACGTGTGTTCGATCTTAAGCCCTCCTGAGTCAGCGCAGGGGTGGTAGCGGTGAGCTGAGCTTAAAAAATAACTGGACATTCTAAATTGGGAGAAAATAATAAAAAATAATTGGCAACGACTAAATTTATAAAAAAAAATAAAAAAAAATTGTATATGTAAGTAAAAACACATTTTTAAATGTGTGCTTTAAATCCAGATTTTGTCTTTCCTTGTATAAGTGAAAAGGTACACTACAGTAGCTATGCAGCAGCATTTACTATCGTCCCAAATAAATAGTAATCTACATTCGGTATGAATGCTTTTAAGACAAACTGTCTCAATATATTGTGTGTGTGTGACAGAGAGAGAGACACAGTGAAAGAAAATTCAATTTCAAGCTTAAAAATAATTTTACCCTAGGCAGGGGTGTTATGCAAGATCAGTATCTGTCAGCGCTGTCTAACCCTGGGTTGTCCTCACCCTATACAAAAAAATAACAGACCTCTGCCAGACGATCTAGAATAGCACTTAGGCCTAATCGTTTTATGAACCATTCAAATATCAAAAATGTGCTTCTCCAACCAAACTATATATATATATATATATATATATATATATATATATATTAGATGCATTCTTGTCACACAAAGCCCCCACATTTAGGCCCCAAAAAAAGCTCACATTTTAACTGAAGCAGGACGTGACTTACTGCAATATGTAACATGCAGATAGTACCGTTCTTGTAAAAGTGTTAAATTCTTTTAGAAAACCAAACATATATACTCACAGCAGCGTTGTAGCCAGTACGACACCCCACCATACAGAAGGTACTGAAACTCCGACACTACCGTACAGTGACTTTAAAATATCTCCCAACACCAAGACTCTGTTGAAGGTCTCACAGATTTCCTCTGCACAGATGTGACTGTAGGTCCGCTGTGGGAATGGTATTGTAGCTCTCCAGAATTCGCCAGATCTTCTGGTCCTGGACTCGCTTTGCAATTTGAAGTCCCCGCTCTGGGACTCCTGCCTGCCAGCTATAATCACTCAATCTCCTGGTGTACATCCAGCTGCCTCGCCCATCAACTGCACTACACGCATTTATGCTTTTCTTTACAGAGGCAAACATGATCTTAATTTTAAAAAATAAGGCGATTGCTATTGCGGTTGATATACAAAACATATATTTGTACAAAGATGCATATTAAATATAAATATATCTGGTTCTAAAATATGTGGGTTTAGACATTCTACAGGAATTCTGTAAATAAGTTAGAAAACTTATTTTTACTAATACAGAAAATAATGATCACAGTTTATTACAGTTAAGGGTATAGCGCTAGACACACCAGCTACTTGCCAAGATAAGGTTTTAAATATGGTTGATGATTATTATTATTATTATTATTATTATTATTATTATTATTATTTTTATTATTATTATTATTATTATTATTTTTATTTTATTTTTTTAAAAAACTTTTTTAAGATATAGAAATAATCAATATATTTCTATAAGGTACACTGTGATTTCTACCTGCCATTGTTTTGTTAGAGGTAATAGTGCACGACAGTCTCTATTCAGAGTTCATGTTGCCTTATACAGGTACCCAATCCTAGGGCTT
The DNA here is from genome assembly GCA_030684275.1 of Acipenser oxyrinchus oxyrinchus. Taxonomy (NCBI): domain Eukaryota; kingdom Metazoa; phylum Chordata; class Actinopteri; order Acipenseriformes; family Acipenseridae; genus Acipenser; species Acipenser oxyrinchus. Next base: position 21,868,087 of record CM060269.1, on the reverse strand, counting down.
TATCTTCCTATACAGTACAGTATGTATCTTTGTAACAGTTCTTGTTTTGTGGAACACACAAATATACTGACACAGATTCGTCGTCCCTGTACAGCATGCGTTTATACCATGAATTTAAACAATCTGCAGTAACATGCACTCGCATAACTTCCTGCCCTTTTCATGGTTGACTGCTGTTGTTGGTTTGACCTAGTTTTCAGAGCCATGTGAGGAGGATTGCAACATGACTTCATCATTACAGTCCCGACATTGATGGCTAGGCCTACTGCAGATCACTACAGTTAGTACAATTCTAATGCAGACGTAGTGCTGGTATGGTCTAATAGATTGAAAGGTATTTCGGTGAACTGGAATAGTTCATAAGCTTGGAACATTCTGTCTTAGTTCTATCTTTAACAGTGGAAAATATGAGCACAGGATTGAAATGTTCAGTGCAATATAATAGTACACAACTCTTCCTACACACCAACTGCAGCAGAGATTGAAAAGCACCATTCTTCTCAACATGAAAATGTGTAAAGTAACACCATTGCAATTCTTGTTTTGTGTTGACAGGACTGTGGCAGTGTGCCCCACCCGTGTGTATTTTATGTTTTATGCTGTATTTGGTGTGTTTTATGTTGTCAGTTATATGTGGATATAGTGGTGCACGGGATATAAATGGGTCTGTGTAGCACGAGTGATTTAAAATATATAGTTGTATTTAGGCACAGGGATTGCAGAATCACTTCACCTACAGATAAAATGTGTATTAATATGTGAGCACGGGATTGCACAAATTAGCTCACGTGCCGGGATTCAAATGAATAATTAATTAGTAATTGAATCTCAGCACAGCTGTATATATAGAGGCACGAAGCACTCACTCGGGGTTGTGTTTTCGTGAGTGGAGAACGGGTGTGGAGAGGAGATTAAAAGAAGAATAATTAAAAATAACAATAACAAAGGCTTCTCTTGCTTAGTGTTCGTCCACCGTTTTTGTTTGTCTGTCTGTTCGTTTGGCCATTGTGCCCTTTATTTTCAGTGTTTTGCTTTCTGTTGAACCCTTTTATTTGCAACAACCCGCGCAAGCAAGCGCCTTCACCATTTCACCTCGCTGTACTGTGTGTTTCTTCCGGGTCTAATGTCACCACTACAAGCCATCCTGTGACAAGGACATGTTAGAAATGTCATATGTAGTACACACTTTTGCATACATTGTCTGTCTCTAATATTAAATGAAGTGACATCCTTGACACATATTCTGTAATATATAAGTGCTGCATCTCCCTGTTGCTAGTCAGTTTCCATGCCAATAGGTAAGATGACAAGTCTGACAGACGCCACTAGTTGCCGCTTGTATGGCAAGGGTTATCCATCCAAGTCTGTTTAAACTACTGAGGCACTGTCCTTGTAGAACAGACAACAGTGCAGATTTGCACAATCACTAAGGAATGGACACCCATTCAAGCTTGCAGACCTGTCAAATCAGTGCCGTTGTGGCTGACCATACTTATTTGTTTATTTAGCAGACACCTTTATCCAAAGCAACTTACAGAGACTAGGGTGTGTGAACTATGCATCAGCTGGAGAGTCACTTACAACAACGTCTCACCCGAAAGACGGAGCACAAGGAGGTGAAGTGACTTTCTCAGGGTCACAGTAAGTCAGTGAGTGAGCCAGGATTTGAACCGGGGACCTCCTGGTCACAAGCCCTTTTCTTTAACCACTGGACCACACAGCCTCCTATAGTGACCCTACATCCTATGGAAAGTGTTTTTTTGTTCCTGTAAATGGTATTCATACAGTTTAAGATAATGTACTAAAAATCTAAAGCATTTGCAGAACATAAAATACAAGTTCTAATGGTGCAGAATTTGGTTGAACATCGATGATACAGTTAAAACCCTCTGCACAACTTTACGTGACACAAAGTTATCAAGATATTGGAATAGTCTAGAGACAGTGCCTTGCAGAGAATACCAGGAAATCAGGCATGAGATGTGACCTGAGCCCCAGGACACTGTAACAGGAACCGCCAGTGACTGTATCACAGTCAGTGATTCAATAGCATGAGCCATTCAACGCTAAGTAGATTAGTATTGGAAACACTATTTTCCCCAATCATAATTGCTATATACGGTATGCAAATGTCAGGCTGAAACCGAGCTGTTGTTATCTCTGAAAACAAAAACTTTAGAAAACCTGGTAGTTTTACGACAACACTACATGTGCACTGACCCTGGACTGCCTGTGGAGCTCATCCAGCATGAAATATTTACAGACTGTGCCCTTTCAGCTAAAGCCCAGCTGAGACTACTTAATTAATGTTAAAATAGCCATGAAATATTAATTGAGAAAAGTATTCATGGCAAATAATCAGCACTATTCTGTTTCACAGCCTGCCTATGGCAGGCGTTGGAAATACACTTGCCAAGAATAAAAGGGAATAGCTGACCTGTGCTATAGAGTACCACTTCACTGCAGAAAGTGTTTCACTCACAATATGAAATTATCATTGAATTTAATTATACACACCTCGTAGAATTGTACCAGGCACTTTAAAGTTTTTTGCTGTGGGTTCTATGTACAGTAAGGTTTTTTGCTGTAGGTTCTATATACAGTAAGGTTTACATTATAAGGTTAGACATTATAAAAGGTTAAACATTATAAATGAGGGTTGGTGAGGGCTTTGGAACTGCTACAGTACACAAATGCACGCTAGATGGGTAGCCAAAATAGCAGGTGTTTCATCACAGCCTAACTGCTGGGTATTAACATATAAACATCACAAACCAGCACAATAATGTGACACTGCTGGTATTGCTAATCTTTTATTGTAAGGTGTTGGGTTTACAAAAGCTCCAATAAGGCATGCACAACACAGTTTGACTCCTGGGAATCAGATTCTCGGTTTATCACAATTAAGAAAACTCTCTCTCTGTCTCTCTCTCAATTATGAAACCTGATTAAAAATAAAATACGAAAACTTCAAGCCCTTCTTGTGTGTGTGTGTGTGTGTGTGTTTGCATTTACTTTTTCCAAAATACTTGTTTTATTTCTTAGCAATATGGACCTCTGTTAATATGGGGCATAACACATTATTATTGTATTCATTTCCAATGTTCACTGCGCTGCTAGGAACTGTAACCGAACTATTCTAAATAGTATTAGTGTGTGTACGCATTACACCCGACTAAACATGAAACGGTACTTCAGTGTGGACGATAAAGTTTGAGCTGGATTAATTAAAACGTTTTTGAGTACGGTTCTCAAGATCGGTTCTGTAGTGTGGACAGGGCCTAAAAGTATATCCTTAATATTGCTGGCAAAGCCAAATATGTCAAACATGGAGGCTGTGTGGTCCAGTAGTTAAAGAAAGGGGCTTGTAACCAGGAGGTCCCCGGTTCAAATCCCACCTCAGCCACTGACTCATTGTGTGACCCTGAGCAAGTCACTTGTGCTCCGTCTTTTGGGTGAGACGTAATTGTAAGTGACTCTGCAGCTGATGCATAGTTCACACACCCTAGTCTCTGTAAGTCGCCTTGGATAAAGGCGTCTGCTAAATAAACTAATAATAATATGAGGCTTGTTGCTGCCACCCACAGGACTGGAGTGTACCTTAATCAATGCTGTCATAGTGCAGAACAGGTTTTTTTTTTTAAACAAGTATTTTACCTCATTGCTGCAGTGTAATAGATTACCACAAGTATGCATGTCTGCGTCCCTTTCCATTCTGGCAAGATACATCTGACAGTATCTATATATCTATATATATGAGCTAATTAATTTTAGATAGTGTGTGTGTTTATGTGTGTGTGTATATATATATATATATATATATATATATATATATATATATATATATATATATATACACACACACACACACTATCAATTTCATTAGCTCATCAGACCTCTCTCGAAATGCATTCTGATAAACAAAATGGAACCAAGCTAAATCAATTTCTTTTATTATTACTCATAGCCAGACAAACAGCCATCATTAGAAATAAGCAGGCTTTAAACTGGAATCATTCTCTGCCGACGCAAGCCTTTTCAGGGAATGGCTTGGCTGAATGATCTCATTAAAATGACTGGCACGTCTGAGTGCGTACCTAATTGGTCTGTTTAATTAACCTAATGTACTTAAACATATACGTTTACAGAAAGGGCTCTTTCACATACAGTTAGCTTCCAAATCAACTAACTTTAGAGGGGCGCTGATTAGCTTTGTATTTGAAACTGGAGAAACACAGCCCACTTCTCGTGGATCTACAGCACTGGCACAGAAGTTAGGAGCAAAGTGTGCCGCAGGGTGAGGAGCCACCATGGGCAGCTCGCTGATTCAACATGACGAGTCTGCAAGGTGTTTCAACTGTACTGGAGGGATACATGACCAGTCCTCAACAACCAGGCCCTCCTCCTCCTTCAGAGGACGTGGGTGTGCAAATCTCCAGAATGGCCCGATGATCAATTATCACATTTGAGATGCACTGTTTGCCGAGCGCCTACTGTCAGATCTGCTATCTTGTATTATATAAAACAAAATACATGAATAGGGACAAGGATAGCATTAGTTGTATGCCTCCTCTACAAAAGATGGAAGCTGTCTACATTAACAATATATAAACTAGAGTTACATTATACGCCTAATTCAAAAGTACCACCTTTACAGATGTTACCTGTGAAAATCAATAATTAAGATATGAAAACACTAGGAGGCTGTGTGGTCCAGTGGTTAAAGATAAGGGCTTGTAACCAGGAGGTCCCTTTTTCAAATCCCACCTCAGCCAGTGACTCATTGTGTGACCCTGAGCAAGTCACTTAACCTCCTTGTGCTCCGTCTTTCGGGTGAGACGTAGTTGTAAGTGACTCTGCAGCTGAGGCATAGTGCACAAACCCTAGTCTCTGTACGTCGCCTTGGATAAAGGCGTCTGCTAAATAAATAAATAGTAAATAGTAAAATACCTATAACTATTTGGACTTTTAATTCTCAATTTTGTTTAGTTTTGCTTCCTGAGCTGAATAATGAATGCATAACTTTCCACTTCTGCAAGTCAGAAGCGTATACACCTATGTGTACAACAGGGGAGAAAGCGTGTGCATATCTAAATAATTCAAAAATGTTAACAGACATCATCAAATTGCTGTATTCCACGGTGTACTATTGAACACGGTAGTAGGCTACTGTACATGTAACTGGAGGTCTTACTTCTTCCCCTTGTAATACAGGCTTGCAATTATATAGGGTTGACAATTCAAAGGGTGCCTCACTCTAGTTGCTATGCTGTGCAAAATGTATCAGGCTTGAATTAAGTCCAAAAATGCACAGCAAATGATATTGTTCTTAAAAAACAGCAATCGATTCATCTTAATAATAAACAAAGCTTATTCATAAACTGCATCAAATCCTTCAAACAACAGGTAGCAACAAAGCAGCTTGCATTTCTTTGTTTAGTCATCTTTCTCTTGACACACTGCAGGGCTGCAATGCTCAGCCTGCTGCACATAGAGATACTGTACAGATATGAGCTCCCACAAAGAAATCTATTACAATTCCTTCAATGTAACTAAATAATGTATAATAGTATTATTTTTCCCCATATGCACATTTGTGCCCTTCCAATTACAACCCTTTTCTGCCAGCCAGTAGTTTAAACGACATGTCCCTTTCATTCACCCTGGAAAAAAAGAGGTGTGTCCCTCGCCAAGAAATATCCATTCGAATGAATTTAAAATAAATTTGAACAACACTTATAGGAATGATCTAGAAAATGCCACGTCGTTTAAAAAAAAAGCAATCTCTTGATTATCTCTATCACAAATTATCTAGAAAAGGAGGCATTTGTATCATGGGTGGGTTTCAAGCGATGCAGAATTCGGCCTTACGATTTAGTTTATGGAAAAAACAAAACAAAAAAAAACATGTATTTTTGCAGAGGAAACAATATGCAAATAGAATATTCGGTTAGGCAATGCAGTCTTTGTTTAAAAATGTTCCATTGGCGCGGCAAACGAGAAAGGGATTACAAGGGTATGTATTCTGCACAAACGTGAAAGCTATGGCGTGCTGCCATGATGCTGCGAAAAAAGAAAGGCAATGTAATATGGCTGTTCACACGTCGAGACTCACAAATAACTGCAAGAGCGTGGAAGAAAAACGGTACAAAAAAATTATCACCGAAAACAATTAGGGTACAAATGATTCTAATACCACATTACATTGTTTTTACAACCGCGTACAAATGTATTGTATAATTTGCTAACTGCACAACTGATTCTGCAGAATGTGACATCTGCTTTTAAATCTTAAGAAAAAAAAAACGCACAGAAGGCACGCAGCGCAGCTGCAGAAAAACATGCATCAGCACCATCCATCACGGAAAGCAAAAATACCACCCGAACAAAAGATCGGCACATAATCAATACAAAAGCGGCAGAATGCATGGCGGATGTGTGTTTGCCTTTCGTGCACAGGAATTGCGACACTGTCATCACTCAACCGTTCGCGGAAAGGTCTAGAATAAAAGCAAAAATGAGCTCCACACTATCTCAGCAAAGCGAAAGGTTTCGCTTTCTATCTTCGGTCCCGCCTATGCGCTCAACTTACCAATGTTTCTCATTCAAATACCTGTATGTACCGTTTGAATAGGCAAACCCATAAAACACCACTATGCGCTAAAAAATAAGAATACGCTTTGCTTCTAGAACAATATATTAAAACGGTCTCATATGGTACAAGTGATTGATGATGGTACATGTAGACAGGAAATATATATATTTTTTATTTTTTTTAATAAAGCGTATACATTAATACTGTAATGCTCCGTAACATTATTCGCAAAAAGTGCATGCACACATTCAAAAATCATAAATAAAATATGGTTTAATTCAAGCATAAATACTGTTAGTGTTCTGGCCATTCACTAAATACAATACTATTCGTAACGGGTTTAATTCTGCGATGCAAAAAAAAAAACAAAACAGGCTGAACCTCAAACAGAAGTAAATAACACAGTTGGCGGTTTATAAAATTGTTTTCACACATAAATAAATAAGAATTTATTTATTCCTTGTAGAGGGGAGAGATGCGATATTTTCGTTGTGGTGACAGTTGCTCTGTCAATGCAGACAGGCCCAGCCTCTCCCACTCAGCGGAAGAAAATATCATCATGTCAACCCGACGAGAAACCCAAACGCCGATTTCAAATCCTGTCAAAACGGCTGCAAACAACAACCAAAAAAACACTGGCAATGACTTGAATGCAAGCACCCGTCTGTTTGGTGCATGCTAATTAAGTTCAGTTTGGGTTTTATTGTCTCAAATGAGAAGTAATTTTGCTTACCTGTGTGTAGCAGACAGTGTTATTGTCTCTCCAGCTGCAGTCGGTCACTGTGTGTAGGCAACTGATTACTGCAATTCTATTAGAGGGAGGGGAGGGGGCGCTATAGCAAAGTCTGACATTATGCACGTAGTGTTTAATACAAAGAGAAAATATGAAATAAATGTATACATTTTCACGGTAATTTTACAGTATTGTATATTTTTAATACAATGTTTTACTGTATTATCTTGCAGAGATTTGTGTACCCTCTGCACTGCACATCCACAAGTTTAAATATATATATATATATATATATATATATATATATATATATATATATATATATATATATATATATATATATATATATATATATAATTTTTTTTAGTAAAAGTGAATTTATCCCAGTTACAAAAGTACGATGAACAACAGGTCTGATACACTAACATTATGAATAGTTTGCGTATTTACTTCACATAAGTTGCTAACCACTTGTCTTAGTGTTTCAATATTATTGGACAGAGGGGGTTGCAGGCTGACTCTTGGGTTTCCCACGCATCAGTTTTGCACTGGAGCCCCCCATTTATTGTGAATTATGGTTTGCAACCGCCTCAATTAAGAAGCATCAAGCTTTGTTATTGTTTTACCATGGTATACTGCTATTAATGTAGTTGTTTGAAGTATCTCATGCCTTCTGATGAGTTTTCGTAACCACAGAGCAGCCTTCAGAAAGAAGCAAAACATTGAATCAGTGCTCAAAAAGCTAAATACAATCTGTGTCAGTTTTAACATGGAAAGCAAATCATTCATTGTAGGCAAACTTAACAGAGAATATTTTTTTTTCCTGTCAGGATAGACAATAATCTGTCAGTTCCAGACCTTTAAATTACTGATGTTATAAATGCCACTGTCTGCAGCCCGTCGACTGAGTCCGATCGAATTACTGTAAGTCAGGGAGGTCTTCGAGTTACAATATGATTATTTATCGTTGTGTTCTGCAGTTTTGAAATCCTGGCATCTGCTGTGGTTTAATGGTTGGAAGTGTGCTCTATTCATTAGATTCTATAGGGATTTATGACTGGAGACATTTTAATATGCGACTGGGATAAGGTTCTGGAGGGGAAAAGTCGATAGCTGACATAGAGCCTACAGTGCCGTGAAAAAGTATTTGCCCCCTGTCTGATTTTCTGCATTTTTGCATATTTTTCACACTGAATGTTATCAGATCTTCAACCAAATCCTAATATTAGATAAAAGGGAACCTGAGTGAACAAATAACACAACATTTTGATACATATTTCATTTATTTATTAAAGAAAGTTATGCAACACCCAATGCCCTAGTGTGAAAAAGTAATCGCCCCCTTAAACTAAATAACTGGTTACGCCACCTTTAGCATCAATAACTGCAACCAAACGCTTCCTGTAGTTATTGATTAGTCTCTCACAGCGTCGTGGAGGAATTTTGGCCCACTCCTCCATGCAGAACTGCTTCAACTCAGTGACATTTGTGGGTTTTCCGGTCCTGCCACAACATATCAATGGGGTTTTGGTATGGACTTTGACTAGGCCCTTCCAATACTTTAAATTTCTTGTTCTTCAACCATTCTGATGTAGACTTGCTTGTGTGTTTCGGATCATTGTCTTGCTGCATGACCCAGCTGCGCTTCAGCTTCAGCTCACGGACGGATGTCCTGACATTCTCCTGTAGAATTTTTTGATACAGAGCAGAATTCATGGTTCCTTCAATGATGGCAAGGCGTCCAGGTCCTGATGCAGCAAAGCATCCCCAAACCATGACACTACCACCACCATGCTTGACCGTTGGTATGAGGTTCTTACTGTGGAATGCAGTGTTTGGTTTTTGCCAGACATGTTCTTCTTAGTGAGCAATGGTTTCCGCCTTGCTACTCTGCCATGAATCCCATTTTTGCCCAGTGTCTTTCTGATGGTGGAGTCATGAACACTGACCTTAGCAGAGGCGAGAGAGGCCTGCAGATCCCTGTATGTTGTTCTAGGGTTCTTTGTGACTTCCTGGACAATTTTACGCCTTGCTCTTGGAGAGATTTTGGCAGGACGGCCACTCCTGGGAAGATTCACCACTGTCCCAAACGTTCTCCATTTGGACAATATGGCGCTGACTGTGGTTCGTTGGAGCCCCAGAGCCTTAGAAATGGCTTTGTAACCCTTTCCAGACTGATAGGCATCAACAACTTTTTTCCGGAGGTCTTCAGGAATTTCTTTTGTTCATGGCATGATATGCCTCTAGAACCTGTGTGCTGACAACTTCACTCTGATGGTAAGGGCCAAAGTTAGTCAGATTTATATTGGGCAGCGCTGGCCCAAATCAGGCCTGGTTATTAACCAAAGTACTCAAACAGCTGACCCTAATTATCCCTTTAATTGTGTTGAGTTAACTAGTTAGGGCAATAACTTTTTCACACCTGAAGATTGCATATTTGATAATTGATACAGTGATAATTAGTGCGCAGGTGAAGTGCAGGTGCAGTAATCCAATAATACAGACAGACAACAAAGTACGGGTGAAATGGTTTATTTTATTTGTAATCCAATGGTCTGATGACCAAGCAGTAAATAATAGAGGGCTGGCAATACACAGTAATGTGTACTACACAGGGTTGCAGTCCTGCAAATTATAAGCACAGTACTTAACACAATTAGACACAGACAAAAGTCCAAAGTGAGTGCTGTAGTGCTTGTGGTGAGGAACAATTTATTATGTGCCACAATGGTGAATACGTAGTGCAGTGTTGTCCGGGTCTTAGTGCTGGCCGTGGGCGACAGCTCCAGATCGTGTTAGCCGTCTAGTCTAGTGAACAAACAAACAGTGCGTTTTTAGACAGACAGACAAAACAAACAAAACTCTCACGGTTAGTAACAAAACTCAGGTCCCTTCGGTTTTAGCATAACCATCACAAAGGAACAGATCACATCACTACGTCCCCTTTATATACCGTCAACCGAGACCCCTTGGTTAACGAGAGCACCCGCTCCTCCAATCCGCGGATGGACAGCTATACCCACTTTTAGATGTAAAAGATGGCTTAGCACTTTATTTCTTTTAACTGGGTGTTGAGCCCTTTGACATGCTAGGTGATAAAGTTAATAGGACGCTCGCCCGCAGACACCCTTCTATTTACCACTCACTGATAAGGGTGAAAAATAAATCTCCTAACTTCAAGTGTTGTGTTGGATTACTGCAAAGCTATGGTCATCAGTGGAACAGGTTTGCTGTGCCATGATCATCAGCATCATTATGTGATGGAGGCTGTGTTGTCCAGTGGTTAACGAAAAGGGCTTGTAACCAGGAGGTCCCCGGTTCAAATCCCACCTCACTCATTGTGTGACCCTGAGCAAATCACTTGACCTCCTTGTGCTCCGTCTTTCGGGTGAGACGTAATTGTAAGTGACTCTGCAGCTGATTCATAGTTCACACACCCTAGTCTCTGTAAGTAGCCTTGGATAAAGGTGTCTGCTAAATAAACAAATAATAATAATAAAAAATATAAGTGTGACATAAACTGAACATCACCAGATTATAAGCTTTGCTAAAGAATGTCAAGTTTTGATTTTAAAGCAGTATGTAAAGCATGTACAGATCGGGGCCTCTATAGCCAGATTCTTATTTGAGTAAAATAATGTCCTTACCAAGTTTCAATTCCATAGATACATGTACTTAGAAATGCAATTTTGACATACATACAATTCTTTAGAAGACCACGAGAGGGCGTGCTTACTCCAAAATATGACCTTTTGTCCTCAGCATGAAGGTAAAACAACTGCCATACCCTGTATTATGGATTGTAATGAGCCAAAACCATATCGGATTACTGCTTTTACATAGATAGAATTGCAACATATTGTAAAAATGCACAATAGTTGGAATGACACAAGTACTGACTCATTGTCATATATATAGTGCAATCAAGTACTCCTACCTGATCCTAATAAACAAATCCTGATAAATGTTTTCTTATTACTATGTGGGTCAATTATCCAGCAGCTATCCAGACTGTCTATTAAAGTTACTTGATTTTAAGAAAAGTGTCCTCGGAAATGCTGAATAATAATTAAATGAATGCAACCAGACCCCTGTGGAGCCTGCCAGTAAATGCTGCATTACACAGCCACACCCTGACAACCCTCTTTTCGGGACACAAACTGCACTGCTACACTGGAACTATTTCAAATTGAACTGCCTTAAGTAAAAAGATTGGCTTTTCAATAGTATAATGTAACTTTCTCTTACAAATTCTTGACAATTGCAAGGTGATAGAACCATGCTTTTAAACATATTTTGCTTACCTCTTGACAACAGTAGCCGAATACCTTTATTGTTGTGCTGTTGATTTTGCTGTTTCCAAGACTTAATTCTCATTTTGATTTGGGAAGTACATACATCATTTACAAAAATCGGACGCGCTGTTTAAAAAAGGTTTATTACCACTGATCTAATTCCCTGTGGTTGATTCATGTTTTAATTGAACATTTGGTTAAGATAATATCCATTTGCTAGGATTCTTTTATTGTACAGTTTGCCAAATAAAACTTCCTGTTCACTTAATAGATCTGGCAGCAGCAGAACTCCTGCATGACTCTCTGTCTCAACACTCTCTCTCTCTCTCTCTCTCTCTCTCTCTCTCTCTCTCTCTCTCTCTTTCAGTTCAAACTTGTTTGTTTCAAGTTATATAAAATGAACAGCTGTTTTAGCTTTAAAAAAAGGAGGAGTTAATAAAAGACTGGAGTAAATTTAAAGGATGTGCTTTGTAAATGGAATCAAGCCTTATTAAATAATGAGATCTCCCCTCAGTCTTAAGAGCTAATGCTTTCACAGTGCAATGTTACAATGGTCTCACTGTCACAGGGACACATGTGGGCTGAACTAACACACTCATATACACACTGACACACACCACACACACACACACACACACACACACACACACACACACTGAGCTACAGCTGTCACTTCACTCCTGAGGGGATGGATCACAGGCTTGGCAGACCAGAGGCAATGAAAACCAGCAACAGGTACATTGCTAAATAAGAGCTCAATGAAACAGAGTATGTGCTGTGAATTGCTGTGTCCTACAGCTGGGTATTTAAAGCATCTAATATAAGGATTAATGTATAAAAACAAAATAAAGGGAGCCAGTGATAATGGTGCTGGTGATACATTAAAAAAACTATACAGACTCTGACTGGGTTAGTTAGATCTTGGACTATCGTACCTAACCTTAAGGTAGATGTGACAGGATAGCATCTCAGCCCAGGCTGGCTGCCAGCAGGAATTAGACCCAGACAGAAAGCTGCAGTTTAAGTGCTGGTGCGCAAGTTTATTTAAAGAAACAAAAAAACTAGAACAAACAAACTGGGCACGAGGTTAAGGTTAAACAGTTGTAGGCTGGGCATTTGCCTGCTGTATGCACGCAAGCATGCACTCATGACGCACGCACGGGCGCATGCACGCATGACACACGCACATACTCACGAAGCACGCACGCACGACGCACGTACGCACAGACACACAGACGCACGCATGCACATCACATGCACGCACGCATGATGCACGCATACACGCATGCACACACGCACGCACGCACGCATGCACGGTGTAAACACTCGCCTCCAAACTCCTCCACCAAACAAACGATTTTGCTTTATTTTCATACATATGGCCACTACCCAATTAGCATCAATTACCTAATTGGGGAATGGGCACATCTGTGATCGCTGGCAGGGATCATTTCTACTCAGGGTCTGTGAAACCAGCCGTGTTCAGCACAGCTATGTCTTTAAGGGCTGTACTGTAACTGCACACACTGCTTTAAGAATCCAGCCAGTCCAGCAATCCAGCTCTTCTTCATAGATAAGGCAAAGCCCTTGAGTGCAATGGCAGAGACAGGGTGTTATTTTTGTCCTCCTGAGTGTCAAACACCCAACCTATAAAAGGACATCCCTATTGTCTCTGGATCAGGTATCAGAAACTTATATAGGCTTCCTCCATCTGTGAGGAATTCCTCAATAGCATCAAAGTGTTCCAGAGCTGCTGATGTCAGTGGACGCTGCTTCTTTTAATTCCAGAGTGCTTTAGGGCCCTGGGAAGACTTTTGCCCTGTTAAGGGGGTGGTGGGCTATAGAGGAAGGCAACAGCTGCAAAAACATGTATTTTAGAACTAGCCACAAAACAAGTAGTCATCTGTTTTTTTTCTGTATTTATAAGATAAACAGCGGTTTTCTATCAAGGTGGTTTAAAACCTAGTATCGGAAAACCTAATTATAATCTTTTTATTTTTTTTTGTGTAAAATGGGTTTGACAATACTTTAATGTCTGAAAGGCAAGCTGTTGACATTGTTCTGCATAAAGAAATCATTAAAATCCTCTGGGCTGACTGATAACATCCCCCCAAACACTGTTAAAAAGAACAATGAACTTCATTTTCATTCCCTTCTCAAACTCGGTCCTCCGTATCTGATGGTTTTTATTCCAACCGAGCTCTCAATTACTTAACTAGACCCTTAATTGAACTGATGATTTGCTTAATTCAATGTTTTTACTTGTTTTCAGCTCTTGAACAGTTGCATATTTCAAGTTAGCTATAACATTTGATAAGTAACTTGAACTGCAACTGCAAATTATTAGTTCAATTAAGGCTGTGTGGTCCAGTGGTTAAAGAAAAGGGCTTGCAACAAGGAGGTTCCCGGTTCAAATCCCACCTCAGTCACTGACTCATTGTGTGACCTGGAGCAAGTCACTTAATCTCCTTGTGCTCTGTCTTTCAGGTGAGATGTAATTGTAAGTGACTCTGCAGCTGATGCATAGTTCCCACACCTTAGTCTCTGTAAATCGCCTTGGATAAAGGTATCTGATAAACTAATAATTAATGGTATAGTTAAGTAATTGAGAACTCGGTTAGAATGAAGACACATTCCCAAGACAGAGTTTGACTATAAATAAAAAGATAATACACTTTTATTTTGTCCACTTTAATTGATGAAACGACAGAAAAGAAATTAATAAAACATCAGACAACGGAACACAATTTTTTATACAAGTCTTTTTACACAAAAAATACTGTGCGCAGGAGGGTGCAGAGTGTGCTACATTGTTGATCTCATGACTACCTTCGTTTTTAGGTTTTGTTAGTAAATGTTTCGGGTCTTGGGAAATGTGAACTGAAACAGCTTTCGTTGAAGTCTGGGTTTTAGTTGGTTCTCTCTTCAAGTTCCTAAAAAAGAGAAACATTTGTTGTTTTATATTTTATAATTATTGCTAGTCTCAATGTTTTATGAAATTTGGCAAGGGACTATTAGAACTTTATTATTATTAATTTCTTAGCAGATGCCCTTATCCAGGGCGACTTACAATTGTTACAAGATAGCACATTATTTGTACAAACAATTACATTATTTTTTACACACAATTACCCATTTATACAGTTGGGTTTTCACTGGAGCAAAGTGAAAACTCAACTGTACCCTAAAGCACCTTGCTCAAGGGTACAGCAGCAGCAGTGTCCCCCACCTGGGATTGAACCCACAACCCACCAGTCAAGAGTCCAGAGCCCTAACCACTACTCCACACTGCTGCCCCAACTTTAATGACAATCAAGCATCCCTTATAAAGGTGTCCCAAAGTAAAAGTGTAGGAAAGCTCAGTGAAAGCATGGTAAAGCATAGGTAAGCATTGTAAATAGCAAAGTATGGTAAAGCATATGAATACACATGGCAAACCAGGGTAAACTATGGTAAATCAATAGCATAATCATGGAAAAAGTATGGTAGAACTGCAAAACTTTTATGAGGGATAAAGTCTTCAACTTTCCCAAGTAGAGACTAGCACAACATTTCACCTGGGTTAGACACAAGAGAGCGCACTTACTTTGCAAGTGTAGTTTCAACCAGACATGATGTGTTTGACGAAAGCTGAAAAAGAAAGGCAAGCATGTTTTTAGAATTCACTTTTGCAAATAAGGTTAATGGACAAAGGCTATGTTTTTATAATGTCAGTTTGAAAGCTGCAGATAAAACACTTGAGAATAACGTGATGTACTCTAGCGCAAGAATCTAACGCCACAGTGCCAAATGTGCCCCTTATTATTATTGATAAGGATGGTACTACTGATAATATTGTAGCGATCTCGGTTAACAGGCGCATCACAAAGGGCGAAGGCAATCAACACACAGAGATTACGCCACCAACCAGCCCTGGTAGGTGACGTAATTATAAATGCAAAGATAAACTATAGAAAGAAAATAAAGGGAGTTAGTAAAATAATGTTGGTGTGTGCCTTTGAGCTTTACCTTCGTAGTTAATGCAACCATTGGCATCTTCGTGACCAGCCACCAGTAGTTCAACTTCATTTTCTGACATTTTCTCACCTGAATGGTAGATAAAGGGTTAACCTCATTAGAAAAAAAACAACAGCAATGATGCTACAAAGAACTAACTCCACACAGATATATGAATCTAGATGCTGCCGTATTCATAATACTATTTCCGTATAATTTCAGTAAATGCTTTTGTTAACTGTATGGTGTATCTTAAGTGGGTATTGCGGTCTCATTTACGCACTTCACCATTTTTTCCCCAAACTATCATTTAAAAAAAAAAACGCCCTACGTACCAAGTGTGGCGAGGACGTGGCGGAGCTCAGCGCCCATAACGGTGCCGTTGCCCTCCTTGTCAAAGACTCTGAGACCCTCAATGAAGTCCTCCAGGGTCCCCCGGTCCTTGGACTTTGAGACGTGCTGCAGTATGGGGAGGAAGGTCTCGAAATCCATCATCTTCACGTTCATCTCTGTCCAAGCAACACAAACAAGCTTATTAGCACATTTCACTGCGAGACGTATTGTATCCTTTTTTATATTCCAGCTATATTTAGCTATATATTTAATTCCATACTAACATTACCATCATGCAGTATGGGTTGCAGCATTCTGTGACCATTGGTCCGGACCACACAGCGCTCTGATGTCATAGTGGTCCGGACCACTGGAGCAGAACTATGGTACAGTGTCTTGTGTACTGCGAGGTGGTCCGGACCACTCAGGCTGCCGCTGTTATATTCAGATTTTACAGTTTTAGTGTGAATTTTGCTTTAGGCTAATTATTTTCTTTTCCTAATACTTAACTCACAGCCATAAATATCAATGTTTATTTCTAATCATAACGTGCTTCGAACCACTCAAGCAGTTTGGTTAGGGCTCTGGACTCTTGAACGGAGGGTCATGGGTTCAATCCCAGGTGGGGGACACTGCCGCTGTACCCTTTACCTAGATTGCTCCAGTAAAAACCCAGCTGTATAAATGGGTAATTGTATGTAAAAATAATGTAATTGTATGTAAAAAATAATGTGATATCTTGTAGCAATTGTAAGTCGCCCTGGATAAGGGCGTCTGCCAAGAAATAAATAATAACAATAATAACCATGCGTTGTCCTGTGTACTGTGAAGGAGTGGTGTGGATCACTGTGACGTCACAACGCGGAGTGGTCCGCAACACAGGCGACAGAATGCTGCAACCCCTTCTCCCATCTATACTTCTGTATTTATACTCATATATATATATATATATATGAACCACCTATCAAATATAAGAAATAAGACCCCAGTATGTAGTGAATATGCCTGCGCGCTCGCACCATCTGCTTTGGGTCTGCCGAGCACTTTCATGACCTCGGCGTTGGTGGGGTTCTGTCCAAGAGCGCGCATGACCTCCCCACACTGAGCGTAGGATATTTTATTCTCGCCGGTGGGGGTTCGGTCAAACAGCATGAAAGCCTCCTTGAAGTCTGTAAGCACACGAGAAGAGGGTTAGAGACATATAAGGTGACCTCAGATATTGTACAGTGATCTTACATTTGCGTAATTTTCAGTCATAGAATGAAAATAGGAAGACATTTAGCCATTTTTTAAGAAAGGCTCATTAATCTAAAGGTTTTAGTGTGGCGCATATCCGTTGCTTAGCAACCAAAATGGCAACTACTCCTAGTCCTTTGTGTGACATGCTTACTACAAATGTATGTTTTTTTTTTTAGAATGTATTCAAAAAAGAAATACCGTCATTAAGCTCTACTTAGGCATTAATATATTATATATTATATATTAAGAAAGCAATATAAATAAAACAGAATTCAATTTAGGCTCTGATGGGTTTTTTTCAACCCTCATATGTCAATCTTCGCACAGTTTATTGCGCGTACACTTAAGTTCTGTTGCACGCTCTATGGTATTCTGTGGTTTCCTCAGCGGTCTCATATTTAAATATCCATCGCCAAGAAAAGCATTCTGATACGCACTTTGCTTTCGGGAAGGAAGCAAAGACAGGCCGTTCTGGTCTCTATTCAAACACAGGTCTTTACATAAATGTTATCCTTACATTCTTTAATAATTAACTTTCTCTCATTTTTACATTTGATCTAAACAGCAGCAAATCAAAATAGTGCTGCCATTTAGTTCACGGAAAGACTGCAACGGCCGCGGGTTCCCGCAGGCAGGGGTTTCTCAGGGTCCTCCCGCACTGAAGCATAACGCCGATAATGCTGTACAAAGACACCTACCACCCCTGACCTCTACCCCTGTGCATGCTACAATATTAACCTTTTTTCATATTTTTAACGACATAAAGACACTAAGATGAACTGTTGGATGTTTCTACTACTTTTGGTTCTTTATTATGTCGGCATCGATGCAGCTTAGATCAAATAAATAGAATGTTTTTTTGTTTTTACATGTTAATACATTTCTCTGTAAATTACCTTGATTGCCTGTAGTGGTAATTTTGGAAAGCCATTATAAGACAGGAATCTAGATGTGACTGGTTTTAGGCATGTAAACTATGGAAGTTCAGAAAAGCCATTAGAAAACATTAACAGAACTTACCCTCAATCTGCTCACCATTGTATTCAATCTGAAACAAATAAGCAAACATGTAAAACAAACTTCATATGATGTGCTGTAGATTCCCCATTTAATTAAAGGGATTTAACAAACATGATCACCTTAATTAATGCTTTGAATAGGGGCAATTGTGACCACCACCTATTGTAACACCTTTGTTTAGGATAAGTAGTTATATACAAAGATGGGAAAAATAACAAAGAATTACAATTTTGAAATCATGTTACAGAAATGTTAAAAAAATATGTATACATCTATTTATAACGGATTCTCAAACTAAAGCATTACCTAATTTTGAATTATCCAGTAAATGTGAGAAGAATAGTGCTGAGAACCAGAAACTAGAATCAAAACTAAGGTTTCAGCACTCCACAAGTATTTGAGTTGTGTCAGTAAGAAGTTCCTATAGGGGAACAAGGGTGCAATCCCTGGGCTGAAGACTGAGGATACCACACAAAAGCTTATCCTTAACATCAACACTAAGACTCTACAAGTGTGGAGTAGTGGTTAGGGCTCTGGACTCTTGACCAGAGGGTCATGGGTTCAATCCCAGGTGGGGGACACTGCTGCTGTACCCTTGAGCAATGTACTTTACCTAGGTTGCTCCAGTAAAAACCCAACTGTATAAATGGGTAACTGTATGTAAAATAATGTGATATCTTGTAACAATTGTAAGTCGCCCTGGATAAGGGTGTCTGCTAAGAAATAAATAATAATAATACAAGATAAATCCATTAACAATTGTGATTACAACATACACTTCAACACTCAGTCTTTAAATGAATGGCTTCAAAGTAAGGCTCCTTGCTTCTTAATTTATGATGTAATGTTTTAAGTATCCAGTCCAGCTGATGTATGAACAGGACAGCTGGGTTTCGTTATTCTTCAGCCAAAAACAAAAAGAAAAATAGTTTGAGGTGCTGGTGTCAGATTTCTGAGATACCAGAGCCGGGGTAAGTTATTTCAAAACATGCGGTCAAGGTCAGGGCTAGGCATCGCACTTCCTTGATAACACACTTCTAATAATAACACACTCCCAGCGCTGGATTCATACGAAACCTTATCTCCCGGAGACTGCAGCTAATTTAGAACAATAAGGAGGGAATTCTCCAACATCAACATGTAAAGCTGCATTCAGGGACCGGAGAAGGACATTTGATCTACATACAACGTTAAAAGTTCAAATTAAACTATGGTTTATTGTCGACTTTCCAGCTCAGAGTTTAAAGGGTTGTCATTCATCCATCCTACTCTCTCTCTAAGTTAGGAGATTGAGCAGTCAATGTATTGGCCTGATTAGTTTCTTGCAAATTTTATGTTGTTAAATTATTTGCATGCCTCTCAGGGCCCATAAAGTAAGAACAGGGCAAAAAACATGCCGGTATAAGCATTAAATGCAACATTGTCATATAAATATATCTTTCAAAACAAAAATACAAAAAGGTGTACCTGTACTGCATTTTCTATAGCACCCGTAAGTGCCACTGTAATAAGCAGTTGTCATAAGCAATACCAGTAAATCCAAATTCTCAGATAAGTACAGCTTCTCACTGCTTTTTAGATCAGATTGTTAAAAAAAATCACCAGTTATAATTCTGAAATAACTTTCTGTCTATAAGCTTCACTCATGCAAAAGCCTAATGTTTTACCCAGGCAATGGAGAACAATTCACCTCTAAAAACCTTATGTTTCGAACAAACAAAGTAAGGAGCACATCTTGCAGTAGCTCAGTGTAGGATCTCGGTATATGAGCAACACAATTATGTAACTGAAGCGTTATTAAATGTTTATTTTTGCTTTGTGAAAAAAGGATGCAGAATTTGTCCTGGAGCAATGCAATCCTTCAAAAAGGGTTTGTATATACCTGTAGTTAGTAAAGAAAAAGTAGCTGTATATTAGGTATATGAGGCAGCTACTCTAGCTCAATTCTCACAAAAGATTGAATCTTCCCCCTTCAGTCTCTTCATTAAGGTATTGGTTAAAATATATGTAAAACCGATGTATCTCAATCAAACTTACAGTGATACTCTTTGGGTCAAACTCGGGCTCCTTGGGTGCCACTGGTACCGGGGGAGGGGTCGGCTTGGGTTCCTCCTTCTTGGGTTCAGGCTTCTTGGGGGCCATGGTGCTGGATTTCTTCCAAGGAGAGTGGTAGGAAAGGGTCTTGATAAAGAAAGCTACAAGGGACAAAGAACTGAGCCCATTCCTTTAGCTCTTATACCCACCCATCTCTGACACAAGAAGGGGCTGACCAACTGGAGCAGCAAACACTACATACTATAAAAGGAAAAATGTCTAAACACAGTCCCCCCAGTTGACAATTGTCTATTATCATCAGCTCCTCTCACCTCCAACTTGACAGGCCACTGAAATACACACGCATTAGCAGCTCGATCAGCCTGCCCAAGTGATTTTTATAAAGTTTGAATGTTTAAAAACCAATTTTCAAAGATACACAATAGGTAATGGTTAAAGGAAAATGATTCTACTTGCTACCGAAAAAGTGTTTCTTTTTTTAATCAAGCATTTTTTTTTAGGAGGTTTTAGTTTTGGGACCAGAACTAATAGCTGGCATCAGGAAAGATTTTAATCTGATGGTTTTGATCACTGTCCCTTCAGAGTAGCTTCAGCTGCTAATGAGGAATGCAGGATCACATTATTTAGTTCTGGCCATGTGGTTTAGAAGGGACTTGTTAGAATTTCAGTACCCATCTTTTTACCACTGGGACACTTTTGGCAAACTAAGGATTTTCAAAATGGGGTTTCACACAGTTTTATACAGCTGCTGTTATAAGAATGCAAACCTTTTTTACTTCTCTGCTGCATAGTCATTTCACATTTTGGAAGCTGAACTAAGCTGTTTATATATACTATATATGTACGTACATGTTTGTGTCAGTGTAATGAAGTAATTGCTTGATTTTCTCTCATGTGAAACAAGTTTATTGGAATCTATTTCAAGGGTGTCCAAAGTTGGCCCTTTTCCGGCCCAAGTTTGTATTCCTAGACTCGCTGGGTGCCTGACCATTAGGGAGCGTTGGAGAGTGGACTATACCAAGACAATTTCCCTCCCTAACCAAAAGGAGCGCAAACTCAATCCTGTTGGCCCTGTAAATATAGGTTTGCAATGACTCACCTAGTAAAAGACCTAATGCGCAGAGTGGTGAAATAAACACACTTCCACTAGCTAGCAATATGCCAACCTGCGTAGCCATTGTCTTTGGGTTCATTTGGTTCTTACTCTTCCTGAAAGGATGTATTGAAGTCTTACTGCACTAATGGGTTTGTGTTAGGACACCTTTGCCTTTGTGGCTGAGAAGTTTCTAGTCTTTTCCTGCACATTCTCAGTCTCCGTTTCACCCAGTGACAGACGTTCTCATTTGAGACAGACCATTCCTTGCATGATAAAGGAATAAATAACTAATGCACATAGACAGCTGGGGACCTGTTGTTCTTTTAGGGATTATTCTGGCCAAGAGCACACCTCCTGCAGCCTCACACAGATTTACACAGCTGCTGTTATAGAACTACCATGGAAACCTTTTTATTTTTCTCCACTGGATAATTACATTTTGGAGGCTGAAACTGAGCTGTTGATTAATATCTATAATTAATTAATCACCAATTTGCAGCATATGTATATGTACCCGTGAACTTCTGTCCTGTTTGTCTATGTCTTGTGCTATGTTTTTTCCAGATTTATTTAAATGTATATATGAACTGTTTTTGTTTAGGTGGGAAAAAAAATCACAATTTATGTATGAAGTTGCAAACAGTAAGTTTGGGTTGTGTTTAAGGACATGTGGATGGTTCAACCTTCAGTAGTTCAGAAATGACATTGTTAATAATGGGATTTTAAAATGAAGCATTACCACTTTTTAACTGGCTCTCACCGCTTTATATCTTGTGTACAGATAAATGAACTACTGGACACAAGATACAACAGGCAAGCACAAGATAAGCCTTTCATAGTAAGTGGTGAACTCAAGAAAAGCAAATCCAAACTAATCCCAACCCTTGTATTAGATTTTAACATTACAAACAGCTTCCAAGTGTATTTGATAAGTAGTGTCTGTCGTGTGCCACCACATGAAATATTAGGAAGCACCTGCCAACTGATCACCTACTATCAGATCTAGCCCACCTGAAATATAACAGAATACATCAGGGTAGCCATTTATATATATATATATATATATAAATAGACCGTATCAGGGCCAGCTCATTTCTGGGGAAAAAGCATGTGCTACATATGTTTCTTTGTTGGCCTAACAATTGTAAGTTGGACGGTGTCATTAATCTGAGACAATGACCTTGTATAGGCTATGACTTACAACATGGAAAACAAGCTTGTAAATGGACACCTTGAACAGATGGGTGGTCTTGCTACGCTGTGTCTGACCTGCGGCCATGTACTAAGTTTGTTTGACCTTTCATTGTAGGACAATCACAAGAAAACCGAGACTATGCTGAGGAGAGAGAGGGAGAGGGAGAGGGAGAGGAAAGGGAGAGGAAAGGGGGAGGGGGGGGGGAGAAGAGAGGGGAGATCTGCTGAATACTTTGAATGACAACTCTGTCCTAGCCTGTCATGGCAGATAATTTTAGATCACTTTTAAAGGTTAAACTTTGGTTAAAATAAAAAAATTGAATGCCACTGCTTCACAGGATCTAGTGATTTCATTTCAGTTTCTAGGAAGTCTTCTGGGCATTGAGAATACAAATTACACAGACTGAGAATGGATGCTCCACAGGTTCCTTGGGGGGGAAAAAAAAGCTAGGATACACCCAAGGACACGCAATATCTACCACACACTTGTGAGCAAATGTGTCGTGGCTGATTAATTTGGGAAAATGCAATTTTATATTTGAACTTTTTGATCTTTAGTTTGGGATTAGTCCACAACACTAGTTCAGTAAGTTATAGTATGTAGGGCACTTTATAAAAAGGGGGTGTGCTTGCTAGTCTTTCTGTTTATTGCTGGTGTTGAGTGCCTACGGATTGACGTCTTTCAGATGTCCCCGATGCAGCTGTCATCTTCTGACTGCACAAGGACTCATTAGATCTTCTGTGACGTTTAGCATTTTGAATGGCGTACATGTTGTAATCTGGGATACAGAGGCTTGATACTAACTATCAACAACAATACTGCTTTGTCTACTTGTCATTTTTAATAGTTTACACATCGTTCTCACAGCTCCTCACTCCAAATAATAATTAGTATTTCCAGAGGAAAGACAAAACACACCCACTAAAGTTACTAAACCCAAAAATGGATACACTTGAAAATCAATGTACCAGTACACTAACTAAGTTACACTGTACCTTTCACTAATATGTACTTCACGAGTGCAGCACTGTGATTATTGAACTCCATACATTAACAACATTATTATTATTTATTTCTTAGCAAACGCCCTTATCTAGGGCGACTTACAATTGTTACAAGATATCATATTATTTTTACATACAATTACCCATTTAATTAGTTGGGTTTTTACTGGAGCAATCTAGGTAAAGTACCTTGCTCAAGGGTACAACAGCAGTGTCCCTGACAGGGGATTGAACCCACAACCCTCCGCTTAAGAGTCCAGAGCCCTAACCACTACTCCACACTGCTGCTTGTGCATTTACAGTTATTTACAGTTATTTGCACATGTAATAAATAATGTAACAAACATTTTAGTACAGTAACTGCAGTGTAATTAATGTACCTGGATATGGAAGTTTATTTCCTGAAATAAGCAAGTCAAAAGGGGCTTGTAAGTAGTGTTTTAAAATGGTACCTCATTATTTTCTAATAATGATGTGAAGTTAAAATCCACACAGATCACACTGTTGAAAAGCACAGTGGAGTGGATGTGCATTATGCTGTGCAGGCAGTCAGTGTCATGACTGAAATCACAGTGCACTCCTGAAAAGTTAAGGCAAACAGTTGCCACTGTCACACAGGGTAGGCATTCAGAGGCAGGCTAGGACAGATTTGCACTGAGGAGACAGTGCTAATCATGGAAGACTATCATATCATATCTTGATATATTGCGTCAGTAGAAAACAATATTTCAGTGTTTTCAAATGCAGTCTCACTTCAGTTTAAATGTTATTTATTTTGTAAGTCTCTCACTTACATTTTTTTTCTGTAATATCATATTTCTGTATAAGATTCCACCTGGCATTATGTGACCAAAAAGAACAAAGGGATCTTGCTGGCATCAAGCAAGACATGCAAGACCATTCATTTAAGTGTAAAACAAAGCCCATGCAAGTATGATACAACGATAAGGACTGATTCCATGCAGCCCTTGCACAAAGCTTGCATAATTCTTGCTGTCATTTAAAAAAAAAAAAAAAAATCTTGCAAATTATTTTGTGATCTATGCATCCCTTGCAAAACCCATCTTATATATATATATATATATATATATATATATATATATATATATATATATATATATATATATATATATATATATATATATATATGTATATATGTATATATATATATATATATATATATATATATATATATATATATATATATATATATATATATATATATATATATATTTTATAAAAGGTATGGTCTGCCCTCTGTTGGCCTATTTCAGCTATTGACCTTTAGTTTTCAATGCCTTCTTGCTTCTTGGTTCTGCTTCCTGGTGGTCAGTTAAATTCCATGACAAACTGCCATTTTATTTGTTATTAGTTACAAAACCACTGCCAAAAATGAGTGACATTCCACCTCTTTCCTTTAATATATTTGGGGATGACACTCCAGATAACTGGTACGACACCAACTTACTGAGTGAAGGCAGCAGACCACCTGAACAAAATACAAATAAAATAAGAGCACCAGCAACTGTCAAGAGTAACACATAACAGTAGATGATGAACAGCTAAATGAAATAGATGAAAACACAGATTGAAAAAAAACACAAATAAAACTACAGCATGGGCTGTTAATGTACTTAAAGACTGGCTTAAAGAAAAAAATATGGACATTCATTTTAAGGAAATAAGTCAAACAAAGTCTCAACAACATAAGGCAATTTTATGCCAGTGCAAGAGGTTCAACTGGGGACCAGTATTCAGACTCCAGGACTAAATAGATATTTTAACAGTAGAAGTTTTAACATCTCTGCTGACAGCGAGTTTAAAACCAACAAGAACGTATTCCTGTCAGGAAAACGTATTCCAGTCAGGAAAACTTTTAGAAAAGCAGGTAAAGACAAGGCCAGACACCACCCCCCGAATTACCGGCCTGGATTTGAAGCGTCTGCAGGGAACCGAGGCACTGTCCCCCTGACACCACGATCGGATTGGTGCCTAAAGTCTGGTTTGATCTTCAGCTTAATCTGGCACAACTTGGACGTGAGGACAGCTTTTCTCCTTACTTCCTCGTGTCATTTGAAACTCTGCCCATTATCAGCGTGTATTCAGTCCTCTAGTTTCCAGTGAGTTGCCACTTTCGATGCAGAAATTCACAATAAACAGACATGTGCAATTTATTTTTAATAAGCGAACAATAAATGAAATTGAATTCAAATTGGGACTACATTACACTGCGGATCAATCAATCAATCAATCTTTATTTTATATAGCGCCTTTCATAGTGGACCACCATCACAAAATGCTTGTATACATAATAAAAGTTTCTGGTTTTGTCTTAATTTAAAATGTGTTTTAATTATTTTTCATCTCCCAAATGACAGCTAGCCGTGTTATAAACGGTATAAACCACTTCGGGCTGTGCGGTTACAATGATATATACCACTTCTGGGGTGGTTAAATCACCATGCCAGGTGTGGTATATATAATGGGAACCGCACGGCCCGTCGTGGTTTATACCTTTACTTATAGGCTTTGTTGTCTTGGCACATGCGCGCTGATCGCCTGATCATCGTGTTCGCTAACCGGCTGTGCCAACAGGGTCTTTAACAGACAGCTGAGCACACAGTAATAATTGTTGTAAGTTATACTTTTTAAGTTTTTTTTTTGCATGCAAGGCAAAGGAAGTAAATGCAGCTATCAGGACAAAACTGATTAATGAGAGTCACATTATTAATAAATGAATAAACAAAGTTCTGAACAGAATTTTTCATGAAAAATCTCTTTTTGAGAGTTTTTTATTTGTAATAAACCATTAGGGCAAGCAATACTGTGCTGTGTATTGCACAGTACAATAGTAATTTAATTATAGCCTAGTAATAGTAATTTCAGTACAGTACAGTAGTACAGTATCATAGTACTTTATTACTATAGTATTCTCATTTTACTTTAGTACTATAGTATATATTTTTATAGTAATACTACAGTATTTTTTTTGTAAGGGCTATAATGTGTGCCTGATTTAAATGAACCCCCCCCTGCCCCCATCTACCAGAAAGCAGGATGGTATTTGTTGCAGTCGCCCTTCAAGACTATATATATATATATATATATATGTGTGACAACTTCAACTTCCGCTATGAGTAATACCCTTCTCGGCTGCGCTCCATCCAAACATTTTTAATAGGCCAGGGCACTGTGCACGTTTTTTTGTCCTATTAGTCTGATCACCAGCTAAATATGTATATTTTGGGCTGAAAAATCGATTGGTAACATCAGTTTTTCATTTAGACTCAATACCAATGTCCTACTGCCCCCTTAAGACCAAAAAACATAAATTACGCTGTGATTAAGAGAGAAAGAATCGATGCTGTAAATCTCCCTCCCGATCAGAAAGGGTGCTGTGTAAGGTTGGTAGTACGCTTCCCCATCGACGGTGGGCGGAAACAGGAAGTCGGCCATCTTGGTGGAGGCACGTAGCTGTCAGTACACGAGACGACTCACCTGTGATCAGCTGCGTGCCAAGCAGAGATTGGTTACACTGGGGCGCCAAGCTGATTGTAGGGAGGAGTTGGGGAGTACAAAGGGATGGTGGGCTACCCAGTTGGGCCCCAATTTGATTGGGGAGGCCCAAGCAGCCTACCAAGCCTTGACTCACGAATAAGCCTTGGATTATGATCAAGTGAAGCAGGCCATTCTCCTGCGGCTCGACATCACGGAGGAGATGCACCGTCATTGGTTCCGGGAATACCAGCGACCCTCAGGACTGCGACCCTGTGTGGTGGCGCAACAGCTTGCGGATCATGTGACCCGGTGGCTCTGCCAATGGAGAGCCAGGTCGACCCCCAGCGTGGCAAGAGCAGAGTACCCCTCCAAACCGTTGCCAAACCGTCGGCCACCTTGTCTGGAATTGTCCAGCAGCGATGGAGTGTGGCGTGGCCTCCCACTATGTATTAACAGCACCAGGTAAGTCCCGGGGTAATGATTGGGAGGGGCCTTGCATTGTTGATGTACGGGTTGGTAATTATTATTATTATTTATTTCTTAGCAGACGCCCTTATCCAGGGCGACTTACAATTGTTAGAAGATATCACATTATTTTTACATACAATTACCCATTTATACAGTTGGGTTTTTACTGGAGCAATCTAGGTTAAGTACCTTGCTCAAGGGTACAGCAGCAGTGTCCCCCACCTGGGATTGAACCCACGACCCTCCAGTCAAGAGTCCAGAGCCCTAACCACTACTCCACACTGCTGCCCCATGTAATGTGAGCACCCATGCATTAGTGGACTCAGGATGTGGGCAAACTTTAATTGAGCAAGCTCTGTTGATGGGGGTACCTTGGTGGTCACGCGGGGTAGTGGTCATTTCCCGCATCCACGGGGATAAAAAGGATTACCCCCTCACTAAATTAGATTTGCCTGGTGGATGTCATACCTGCCACGCAATTGTGACAGTGGCTGGAAAGTTGCCATATCCAGTAATTTTAGGTTCGAGACTGGCCGCATTTTTAAACAATGATTAATAAAACGGCAAAGCCAGTCTCCGGTAAGACCATGGGAGCAGTGGGGGAAGCTATTGGGAAAATGTTCCCTGCTGCATGCTGATTTGTTCCATTCCCGATTTCACCCGAAAAAACAAAAAGAGAGCGAAGTGGTAAGGAATGTCAATGAAACAAGGCTGAGGTTTGTTTGGGGGAAACTTCAAAGTCTGTCAAATGTAAGGGAAAGGGGATTGGGACTCAGTGTGACCTGCGGGGGCAGGTTACTGAGGCTCCCAGTGCTGAAGCTACTTTAGCTCTGCTTGATATCCTGAAATTCTGGGACTGAGATGTGAACCTAGCATTGAAACAAAAGAATCATTCTTCACTGGCTCACATTTGGGGGCAGGTTTGGTCTGTCGAGGGGAAGGATGTAGAGGATAACCAACATCCTACTGTCCCCTAGAGGACAAAAAACCCTAAAATCCGTACGTTTATTAATCTGATTGTTGGAATGTAAAACAAAATGGAAGAAAAAATACACTGGTGTCATAAGATTTTCACCTTCTTCCATATGCTTCAAGCTGATAATGTCACCATATGCAAGCAATGCATGTACATGTTTTTGGCAGATTAGAATTGTTCTGGGAACGACAGAAACTATTATTCCATCAATATTTGGGTCAAAGTTGCAGTTTGGCACCAGAACTTTTTTTTTATTGCCTTCATCAATACAACTTAGCAATGTACCCCCTACCAACTCTCTCTCTCTCTCTATAAATATGGGACTGTTGATCTGGCTCTGGGACTTTGATGTCACATTGGCCATTCACAACGCCCCACAACCGCCTCAGATTGTTTCTGACCTGAACCCACCCTAGATCCATCAAGCAATGCGGACAGAAGTGTCATTATTGGATAGCTATTCTAGATTACTACCACATGGGGGCAAGGTTGTTGTAGTGCTAGAGAGCAATTGCAGTTTAAATGCATTTAGACTTCAGTTTTCAAAGCTTTTCTTTTACTTACCAGTATGCAAAAGTGGAACGTGGTTTCTGAAAAGAATGAAACTGCTGTAAACAAAACTAATAACAAACAACTTCGGTGAACTTATATTCGCTTTTATATTGCTTTTGATAACTTTGCGCTGGGATAAAATGTTTTAAAATAATAATAAAACAAAAAAACCCCATAAGGTTTACATTGCAGTGGTCCTTGTTTTACAAATGATTCTGGGGCTTAATAACATACACTGTGGCTGATCTAGACTGCATTTATATACAGAATGCAATTAAAACTGAAGAGCAGTTCTTGAACTTATGGTCAAGCCCCTTGATACAGACTTATCAAAAGTACAAAAGCACAATATTTGAGTAATTGCAATAAGACGCATGCAGAAGGACAGCAAACATCATAGAAGGCCAGGGGGCAATAATCATTTAAAAAGAAAATTTCATTTGAAACGGCTTAGTCTTTTATCAAAGAAAGTACATGTGTTGCTTAGCAACTCACATTTCTTAATTTTTTTTGTGCAAGAGACATTTGTTAATTTTTTTTTGTACAAGAGACATTTGTTAATTTTTTTTTGTACAAGAGACATTTGTTAATTTTTTTGTAAAATCACTTTAAAGGTTGATTACATTTTAAATGTACTAGTAGTTTTTACTGGTGCTTTTTCCCCCAACCATTTAATAGTATGACTTCATGCTAGACGTCCAGGAACAGATTTCCTCATACAAACAGTGATGTTGACTGAACTAGTCAGGCATAATGTGCACAAACACCCCCTGCTTTTAAAATGTACCATTTACAGTAATGTTGGAGTTCTTTTTCTGGTTCTAAATCTCAAAAGCAATAAATGAGGGGTCTTGTTTTAGATCTCAGAGCTCCTTATTAATTATTGAATCACATACTTGTTTGTAACTTTTCCATTTAAAAGCAGTTTACCTAACACATGCGTTTATTTTATTTCTGTATTAGTACCTTACTGTATCATTTTTTATACATGTATATGACGTACATCTTTGAAATGTAAATCATATCTATTTTTAAAGACTCTTACTATTGGAAAAAAGAATACTATTATATACTATGGTAAAAGCATGAAAAGTACAGATTTAGATTAATTTGATGCACAAGTCAGAACACCCTAGAATAATCTTTTGGGAAACAAGCATACATTGCCTTTTTAAAAATCAGAATACAGTGTGATCTATAACAGGCCTGGGTAAACGGTTTTAATATAGAACGGTCCTAATTTAGGGAGATCTTCAAAATGGAAAGGCAAAGAATGGTGTTAGTTTGAATCAGTAGTCAGGTGTGGTCTATGGTATGTGTTATTTTTAATAAATGTATACTTGTTCACTTTGCATTTTATAATTTCACTACTTAATTTTAATTTTAACAAAGTGTTAAAATAAGCTTGTTTTCTATGTTTAGTTTCCTGATATGTATTGTATAATATTTAAAAAGCTACAGTTCCCTCGTGGATTTGGTTGGTAGGTGCTTCAAGGTGCTAATTTCAGTTAATTTCTTTCAGACGATTATCTAATAAACATATATTGTAATACATACTGTTTTAACGTAGTGCAGTGTGTAGAGTACGTAAATATGTCTATACAGCAGTGTGGAGTAGTGGTTAGGACTCTTGACCGGAGGGTCGTGGGTTCAATCCCAGGTGGGGGACACTGCTGCTGTACCCTTGAGCAAAGTACTTTACCCAATAAAAACAGATAAGGGCGTCTGCTAAGAAAAAAAAAAAGATTTGTACAGTGCTGATACCCTTGTTATTCAGATATCTCTCTGTATTGTTGCTAGTATTAAATACATGCCTTCAAAGAGAAATCCCATTCAGTACAGTAATGCTAGATTGGATTCAGAACTGATGGTTTCCACCCAGTACTAAAATTCAGATACATTTGAATGCTACTAAATTGATAGAGGAAACAGCTTTTGGGAACGCTATTGATTAGCATGAACTACCACCCGTACGCGATGCTCTTAATTGTATCTTAATGAGGCAATGCAAAATAAATTACTATACATGTTTTTTTTGTAATGCTTCAGAGTAAAGTGAAACTGTAAAAAAGTGTAATTATCACTCCATCATTTGAATAGCCCTGGGGCAGTGCCAGGAGGTGACTGATACGCACCTGCACGGCAAGGAACGTAGCTGCAGTATCCGAGCAGCAATGCAGAGAACTGGAAAGCGTGCAGAAAAGAAAGACTTACACGAGGAGTTCATTTAGGTGTATATTGAGGATGAACATGAAGAAACCTGGAAGTGTTTTAATTCGGGTTTTTACTCCTCCTTACCGCGTTTAGCATGGTGAGTGCTTTAATTATGTTCAGCTATATTTCAAAAGCTTAATGGATTAAATTGAATTATATGTTCAAGATAGCTGGTTTAATTGATTAATATACAGAAAAAAGGTATATGACAGGTCATTATTCTCAATAGATTTCTTTCAAGTTATGTTAAATTTATTGTAATTAAAAAAAAAGAGAATAAAAATAAATGATTAGCTTTAACATCGTTATAATCACACAATACATCCAGTTTATGAAATAAAACGTTTTATTATTCATATGTATTCATTTATATTTTGCTATGATCTATGGCCTATCTTTTATCATCTTTGTAAGCTGTTGACATTTCTTTTGTTTGGTCTGCTGTTATATGTGATATGGTTTACTTTTTAACGCTACGGGGGTTCCGTATAAATGTATTTGTATGGCTGTGCATTAATTATTTCTACATTCTGAATTATATTTTGTTTTGTTTCACTTATTTATGTTGTATTCGGCACAGGCAAAATGTTATTTTATTATGCCAAATATTCGAGAAGGGAATGTATGTGCAGTCTACGATTAGAGCTTTCTCGTGCACTGCAAGACCGAATGTTTAACTTTGAAACTCTTATTTGTAACATTTTTCAAACACGTCGCTGCGTTTGTAATTATAAATGTCTAGGATTTAAACACCTTGGTGTTTATTTTGTATACTTTTGGACGTGTTTATGATTTGTAACACTTTCTAAACATTTGTACGCGTTTATGACAGGGCTGGTGTTTTAAAATCTAAACATTAAACTTATGTTTTATCACAGCTTTATTTCATGTGATTTTACTTGCTCGCTTTTATTAGCCTTTCAAGATCAAACTATTGATCTTGTGAATTGTTAATTACCTACATTCAAATCATAAGTCCCTGTTATATAATTGATACTTATTAGGCTTCCAAGCCGTAGGCTGGGGAAGCCTATTGTTTTTGTTAGGATTATTATTATTATTTATTTTTTTAGCAGATGTCCTTATCCAGGGCGACTTACAATTGTTACAAGATATCACATTATTTTTTATATACAATTACCCATTTTATACAGTTGGGTTTTTACTGGAGCAATCTAGGTAAAGTACCTTGCTCAAGGGTACAGCCTATTTAAAAGCCCGTAACAAACTGCGGCGGCTGCCTATTGGCAGCCGGCGCACCAGCTGCCCAAAGGCAGCCGGTGAGAAGATTCAGTTTGGCACCCCCTAATCAAAAGGGGGTGCCAACAAAAACAGGCCGTTAACTAACCCAGTGTTGGGGGGGGGGGGTGGTACAGAGCACGCCACCCAGAGCCCACTGGTCGACAAAAGCCGTCATGTCGCCAGTGGACTCCGCGTCGGCGTGCTCTAACGCCACCCGGGAACGGAGGAGGGCCCTGAACATGGCCCCGCAGTCAAAGAGACCCTCCCCGGTGATCTTACGCTTCCTGGTCTTGTAGATGGTAAGTTTGCCAAGAGCCAGGAGCAGATTCACCAGGAGGTCTCTCTTCTTGCTGGAGCCACGAACAGGGTGCCCAAAAATAAAAAGGGTGGGGGAAAAATGCAGCCAGAACTGCAGCAGGAGGTTTTTCAGGAACAAAAAGAACGGCTGCAGCCTGGCGCAAAGGAAGTAAATGTGGAACACCGACTCGGACTGACCGCAGAAAGGGCATGCGGGGTCCGAGTCGGTGAAGTGACGCAGGACCTCTCCTGACGCGAGCGCTCCGTGTAGCACCCTCCATCCCAGGTGCCCGGCACCTCTGGGGACCAGCGGGGAGTACAG
This sequence comes from Acipenser oxyrinchus oxyrinchus, assembly GCA_030684275.1. Taxonomy (NCBI): domain Eukaryota; kingdom Metazoa; phylum Chordata; class Actinopteri; order Acipenseriformes; family Acipenseridae; genus Acipenser; species Acipenser oxyrinchus. Next base: position 21,834,957 of record CM060269.1, on the reverse strand, counting down.
AGCCTCCCACTGGGGACTCTCGCCCTCCGGGGGTTGGAGGGGCTCCATAATTATTATTTTCTAAGCAGATGCCCTTATCCAGGGCAACTTGCAATTGTTACAAGATATCACATTACATACAATTACCCATTTATACAGCTGGGTTTTTACTGGAGCAATCTAGGTAAAGTACCTTGCTCAAGGGTACAGCAGCAGTGTCCCCCACCTGGGATTGAACCCACGACCCTCCGGTCAAGAGTCCAGAGTCCTAACCACTACTCCCCACTGTTATGAATATATTAGTAGTTATTTCTTGCAGAAAGGGAACCAAGAGAAGCAATCATGCGAATAAGATAACTAAGCTTTAACAGTTTTTATTATATTGCATTCGTCTTCGCCCTTGTAAATGAGGCCTCTGTTTCAAGGGGTAAATCTACTGGTTAAATAAATAACAAATAATATGAGGTTAAGCAGTAATACCAGCTACACAAGCTTTAGGTGCAATAGGGGTTAAGAAGTACTGTTAACTGATTCATCAAACCAAAAGCATGCTGGTAGACCAACATTTTGCCTATTGCTACTAATAGAGTTTTATAGATTTTTCCTTATGGTACCAGTAAGTAATTCAACGTGTAGCCTAACTGTCTTCAATTTTGTGTAGGTTAACGTCATGATATTTGTGAACATCATTAGGATCCTAATGCAGAAGATTCAGACACCAGATGTGGCGGGATCGACAAGCAGCAGTGGATGTAAGTCCAGTACCGTCCAGAACTTCAGGATACATTGTCGAGATCTACGCATCCAGCATGTTTCAACATACCTAAATCATCTTGGACGTAGTATCTTGAAATGCTAATGTGTCTCTATCAAGCATGGCTTATTTTGTATTATGCTTTCCCTTTGGAGACTCGTGAAGTCCACTTTACTGCTCATCCCTCTGTTTGGTGCACACTACATGGTGTTTGCATTGTTCCCTGAACACACTGGTGTAGAGGCAAGACTGTGTTTTGAACTTGTTTTGGGATCATTCCAGGTGTGTTTTAAATTGAATATTTTCATGTTTTGGTAGAATGTGCCCTGTGACTGAAAGACTGACTAATTCTTAATTAATGACCAGTGTTTTATATAAAGCTAATTCTTGTATGTTTTGTTCTAGGGTTTTATTGTTGCATTTTTGTATTGTTTCTTAAATGGAGAGGGAAGTAAGTCGGATTTTACTTCAATCCTACAGACGTGTCTTGAGATTTTTCTAAATGATAGAAATGTAAATTACACTATTGCAGGTGCAGTTTGAAATAAGAAGGTATTTAGGAAAATGGCAGTCGACGATGGAGAGCAATGTTTTAAATCTTGTAACGCAAGATGGAACTGCCTGAGGCATCTTTTTACTACTGACCCCCTCATCACATTGTATATTGTACAGTACAGCTGTGAGCAGATTTAACTTGCTATTTGTTATTCAATTTGTATAATGGTTTGACAATAACAATATGCAGTAGGCTCCCTGTAGATCTGTTGCATATGTTATGTATGTAATATTTTGTGGAGATACATTTTAAAGCTTTTGGTTGTCTGATTTGTCTTTTTGTAAGAAATAAGATTGCTTAAAAAAACAATGATAATGACATTATGCTCCTGGATATCAGTTTGTCTGTGTAAAAAATATATTTTTTTGATACCGGTATTTATGTTTGCCATTATACATGCTCCACTTATCTTGAAAATATATTGAATACACATTCCTAAAAGTTATAGTTTGTTTCTGTGTTTTTTGAATCTACCAAAACTCTGCAGGAGCTTGCAGGCTCAAATCCAGGCCGCTCTGAGTTGCCGATCTCCGCAGTAGGACCCACAGGGGAGGGATTTCCTCTGGGGATGGTTTGCTTTACCATGCCACAGCGACCCCTACTGGTCACATGGGACCAAGCAGAACCCTGAAGGAATTAGCCATGGTCTCAAAAACACAGCTTTAGAGCTGCCCAAAGTATATTAACCAGGTGACATGCATATATAGGCATCAACAGCACTCTTTAGGGCAATTTTTCCTTTATTGTAATTCCAGTGGCTTATTATGTACCATGCCCAAAATGTACCACTCTACCTAAGGCACAGAATGTGAGGATGTACCCCTAGCCAAGTGACTTAATGCCAGTCCTGTACATTACTTGGTGTGTCCCGTACCCTACAATATTTCTCTTTGTCCAGCATAGTATATATACTGAATATTTCCATATTAACACTAGAGGGTGCTAGTGATTTATCCATTATATTCTCTTTCCCCTTGTATTGTAATTTAAGATACTTGCTACTTCTGCGAAACAGATTTAGGTCTCACTTCAATCAAATCTGTAATCCGTGAATCCGTGAATAATCCATGTATGTTTTCTAAGAAGATATTCAATCACTTGCAAACTCATACTATTCCCAATTCCAAGTCAGCCACAGGGTTCTTCGTGTAGTTTTTTCATTTAGTTGCTGTGGGATTTGTGTTTGTCTCAAGTTATTAAAATGGACCAGAGCACAGCTAATCAAATGACTACATTGCTGTGCAAGAAACCTCAATAAATAAACCAATGTTACAAATCGCCTGTCTTTGATCTATTCATTAACCCAAGGTTCATGATTACATTCTGTCTAAAGTATTCTTTGTTACAAATCAGCCTCTCAAATATACAGAAGAATTTAAAGGGCAGCCACAATACCAAAACCTAAACGGGTTATACACACAAAACTTTTTTATACTGTAAGTGTAATTCATGCAATAGCATTATAAATATACTATCACGCAATTCCCTAGTATTGAATTTATATGAGATCTAGTGAATAGTTCATTTGGATACCAGTAGCCTGCTTACTGTAATCCTTGCAATACACAGCTCTGCACTAGAGGCACTTACTAATATAAAGCTGATCTATTCGACATTACATACTGTATGCCTATGGCAAGCAACTAGAACTGAAGAGCAGCACAGGTACAAGCATCTTTAGACAAGAGCTGTAGATAAAAAAAAACAAAAAACACACACACACAATATCTCAGTTCTTGCACTAAAAACCACTCTGAATGTTTACGCTATTCGTAATATAATCCGATTTATATTCTCGTTTATATTTTGTATTCTTGTTACAAAGCAGCACACATGTTTCACAAACATTTATCATAGGATTTCATGAAACACTTTCGGCATGTCAGTTGGTTATGTCAGACTACCACTGATAAACATAGGACTGGAATTGCACTACATTTTAGATATTTCACTGAGATTATTTCACAACAACGCACACCTTGAAGAGTCTCACAACATTTGTAAAATGTCCCATTGAAGAACTTTAACACAATGATAGTGATGAGTTCCAATCACAGCACTGCTTGGAATGTGGTTCAGCCAATCAGAGTTCAAAGAACATTTTCAGGCAGGTGATAATACACTTGCAGGTGAGGCATGCATAATAATCAAGCACAGATTGAGCCAGGCGATTATCTTCACATTCTTTTCAAGGAAAATTTAAACCATGTTTTTTTTTTTTTTTTTTTTTTTGTGGGGGTTTCCAGTCAAACTGCCTATATATTTCAGTGCCGGCTGAGAAATTCAATTATGCATAATTGGTACATAATTATTTATTATTATTATTTGTTTATTTAGCAGACGCCTTTATCCAAGGCGACTTACAGAGACTAGGGTGTGTGAACTATGCATCAGCTGCAGAGTCACTTACAATTACGTCTCACCCGAAAGACGGAGCACAAGGAGGTTAAGTGACTTGCTCAGGGTCACACAATGAGTCAGTGGCTGAGGTGGGATTTGGCTCCTGGCTATCCTTAAGGCTATCCTTAGCAAAAGCTCAAATTATCTTAACACATTGTTACTTACCTTTAGTAGTACTTATAATCTTAGATCTCAGACTGTTATATGTTTTTCACTTGCTAGGCTTTCAATTTTGTAGCTCCTTGGTCTTTGAATAAACTTCAGGAAGAACTGAAATTTACTGTCTTGATCCCTTTAAGGGAGTTCAAACTAAATATTTAAATCTATGTAGCCGAGACCTGTTTTTGTCTGATTAACTTGTTTGTATTGGTTGTTCTCATTTGAATTTGTGTGCTTTTTGCATTATATGCCACCTTCTTGACCTGGTAAAAGAGATTTTAATCTTAACGGGACTGCCCTGGTTAAAATAAAGGTTAAATAAAAAAAATAATAATTAAAAATACATTGAAAATGCAAGCTTTGAGGTATCAGAGTGCAAAAGCAAGACCGTACACCAAACAAGCAAGTCAAAGCTTCTGGTTATAAAATGTTTTTAAATCTCAAGTTGTTCGAATTGAATGCTCTGTGCACCCAAGCCTTCTTACAATATTTGATTACATCATGGTTGTAACATGTCAGATCTAAATGTGTCACTATAATTGTACCGTGATAAACAGTACCACTGCTAATAAGGGTAATTACCTTCAATAAACATATCTGGAGGTGTTTGAGCCTAAGCTAAAGTGTGACAGAGATTCTTGAGCAGCAGTTTGTTGTAGGAAGAGATTGACTCAGGGAATGTGCAATGATACTTCTGCCTTCCAAGAAAATGTGTGCTCATTATGTCAAAATATGGCAACATTATCAGCGGCGGAATCTGCTGCTGTATTCAGTTTCTCCTCAGCTGCTTAATCTGTAGCAGCATGGCTCATTGCAGCTAGCGGTAGTGCCTACGTTTACCACAGAAACATGCAGAGAAACAAAAAGCAAGACGTCCCGTGGAATTTATGAAGAAGAATTATGGAACTGCTATACTTATAACAAAACAAGCAAAGTGGTAAAGACACTGAATGTTTTAGGCAATTTTGTAATTTTAGCACAACCCAATTACAATGAAATATATTTTACATTTGTTGTTTGTTTTGTTATTTGGTATTGGTTTAAAACCACAATAAAAAAATATAGAGTTACCGGCATGCTATATAGAGACGAGTGAACATGAAATCAAACGTAATTACATACAGTACTGTATGAGCTAACATATGGTTTCATATTAAGTTTTAATGATGTCATTATCAATTACTGATATTATCGACACTAAGGGGTCGATTCAAGAAAAAAAGCCTCTTATGACTAGTTTCCTATATTCTATATGGAGCTTTTCAATTAAATTCAAGACAAAAAACACCCACTGACTACACCAATGCATTATATAATACAGGTTCTGTATGGAACCAATTATTTTGGACCTGTTTTTCTCCCTCAGACCAGGAACTCCCCAAATAAGCGCAGGAGAACAGAAGGTCAGTGATCGTTCTCTGATACCAGCCCCTAGACAACAAAGAACAGCCTTGCACGTGTCTGCTTGAGCTCTGACCAGCAGGGGGCACTGTAACAAGCCAAGGTCCGTACCGATTCTGTCCTGATAACCTGCGGGAGCGTCAGAGCCAATGAGACACTCACTGTGAAATGGGTTCTGTATATATATATATATATATATATATACAGTGCCTTGCGAAAGTATTCGGCCCCCTTGAACTTTGCGACCTTTTGCCACATTTCAGGCTTCAAACATAAAGATATGAAACTGTAATTTTTTGTGAAGAATCAACAACAAGTGGGACACAATCATGAAGTGGAACGAAATTTATTGGATATTTCAAACTTTTTAACAAATAAAAAACTGAAAAATTGGGCTGCAAAATTATTCAGCCCCTTAAGTTAATACTTTGTAGCGCCACCTTTTGCTGCGATTACAGCTGTAAGTCGCTTGGGGTATGTCTCTATCAGTTTTGCACATCGAGAGACTGAAATTTTTGCCCATTCCTCCTTGCAAAACAGCTCGAGCTCAGTGAGGTTGGATGGAGAGCATTTGTGAACAGCAGTTTTCAGTTCTTTCCACAGATTCTCGATTGGATTCAGGTCTGGACTTTGACTTGGCCATTCTAACACCTGGATATGTTTATTTGTGAACCATTCCATTGTAGATTTTGCTTTATGTTTTGGATCATTGTCTTGTTGGAAGACAAATCTCCGTCCCAGTCTCAGGTCTTTTGCAGACTCCATCAGGTTTTCTTCCAGAATGGTCCTGTATTTGGCTCCATCCATCTTCCCATCAATTTTAACCATCTTCCCTGTCCCTGCTGAAGAAAAGCAGGCCCAAACCATGATGCTGCCACCACCATGTTTGACAGTGGGGATGGTGTGTTCAGGGTGATGAGCTGTGTTGCTTTTACGCCAAACATAACGTTTTGCATTGTTGCCAAAAGTTCGATTTTGGTTTCATCTGACCAGAGCACCTTCTTCCACATGTTTGGTGTGTCTCCCAGGTGGCTTGTGGCAAACTGTAAACGACACTTTTTATGGATATCTTTAAGAAATGGCTTTCTTCTTGCCACTCTTCCATAAAGGCCAGATTTGTGCAGTATACGACTGATTGTTGTCCTATGGACAGAGTCTCCCACCTCAGCTGTAGATCTCTGCAGTTCATCCAGAGTGATCATGGGCCTCTTGGCTGCATCTCTGATCAGTCTTCTCCTTGTATGAGCTGAAAGTTTAGAGGGACGGCCAGGTCTTGGTAGATTTGCAGTGGTCTGATACTCCTTCCATTTCAATATTATCGCTTGCACAGTGCTCCTTGGGATGTTTAAAGCTTGGGAAATCTTTTTGTATCCAAATCCGGCTTTAAACTTCTCCACAACAGTATCTCGGACCTGCCTGGTGTGTTCCTTGTTCTTCATGATGCTCGCTGCGCTTTAAACGGACCTCTGAGACTATCACAGTGCAGGTGCATTTATACGGAGACTTGATTACACACAGGTGGATTCTATTTATCATCATTAGTCATTTAGGTCAACATTGGATCATTCAGAGATCCTCACTGAACTTCTGGAGAGAGTTTGCTGCACTGAAATTAAAGGTGCTGAATAATTTTGCACGCCCAATTTTTCAGTTTTTTATTTGTTAAAAAAGTTTGAAATATCCAATAAATTTCGTTCCACTTCATGATTGTGTCCCACTTGTTGTTGATTCTTCACAAAAAATTACAGTTTCATATCTTTATGTTTGAAGCCTGAAATGTGGCAAAAGGTCGCAAAGTTCAAGGGGCTGAATACTTTCAAGAAGGCACTGTATATATATATATATATATATATATATATATATATATATATATATATATATATATATATATATGAATTTGGATTTCTCTAACGTATTTTTTTTTTAAATAATTACACTTATTGTAATAAAAAAAATAATAATAATACAAAAACCTACATGAGAAATGTTTGTGTTTTTTAATTAAAATACTACTGAGTCAGATAATTCACGATGGAAATGCAATGGTCCTGTACAAAGGAGTAAGGTATACAGTAAGGACAGCTGCAATGGGTTACCAGCAGTTGGTAAAATGGTATCACAGTGCTTCACGTATGCTTTTTTGACATACTGTACCAATCATGGAACGAACAAATACACACTGACAATCCGTTGCTGGGCCATTGAACAGTATCAGACCCTATGTTATACTATATCAGGGCCGGTGTGCTATATTTGTTCCAAACCCATTGTGTTGCCAGTGCAAGTGATGCTGTGACCTGCTTATGGTTCGACAGGGTGGTACCAATTTTCTGCACAGGCAGCCTATTGTAGAGAAGTGAAAATGGATGCAGTATGTTTCAAATCCTTAGCACTACATTTCACACGGGGCTTAGATGAGGAAAGCGGTCCCTATTCCAACACCAATAGGCACAGGTTAGTTATTAGCAAAGAGTTCAGGGCAAACGGAGGTGAATGGCCTATGCATGGTTTGCTGATCCAGACAGCAAAGCCAATGTACTCTAAAGGGAACAGTGGATACAGGCCAACAACTTTGTGAAAACTGCTTACTGAGAAAAGAAGGGGGGTTATTAGGACATATGAACTGCAATACATACGCACTAATTATTTAGTCCACCGCTGCAGCAAGCGAGGGCGCATGTCCATTGAACTACCCAATAACTTTTTTTTTTTATTCTTTGTTTATTTGTAACAAATATACAACCCAAAAATACATTATAGAAACACCTGTATTATGTAGCACTGCTGCACCTCACAACACAAACTTATTTTAATACAAAAATCCTTGAGAAGTATGGTAAAGATAGACAGCCCTTCATTGAGTAATGATATTATTAATATTGTGATTTTGCAATAACACCAACTGTGACTCAGTCATTAACTGCAATGACATCTATTAAACAACATCATTTTCACAGTTTTACAGTTATAAATGTTATGATAACATGTTATCAATACTTATATGAACGTTCTGCTGAGTCCAGAGTCCAGAGTCCTAACCACTACTCCACACTGTTATGAATATATTAGTAGTTATTTCTTGCAGAAAGGGAACCAAGAGAAGCAATCATGCGAATAAGATAACTAAGCTTTAACAGTTTTTATTATATTGCATTCGTCTTCGCCCTTGTAAATGAGGCCTCAGTTTCAAGGGGTAAATCTACTGTTTAAATAAATAACAAATAATATGAGGTTAAGCAGTAATACCAGCTACACAAGCTTTAGGTGCAATAGGGGTTAAGAAGTACTGTTAACTGATTCATCAAACCAAAAGCATGCTGGTAGACCAACATTTTGCCTATTGCTACTAATAGAGTTTTATAGATTTTTCCTTATGGTACCAGTAAGTAATTCAACGTGTAGCCTAACTATCTTCAATTTTGTGTAGGTTAACTTCATGATATTTGTGAACATCATTAGGATCCTAATGCAGAAGATTCAGACACCAGATGTGGGGGGATCGACAAGCAGCAGTGGGTGTAAGTCCAGTACCGTCCAGAACTTCAGGATACATTGTCGAGATCTATGCATACAGCATGTTTCAACATACCTAAATCATCTTGGACGTAGTATCTTGAAATGCTAATGTGTCTCTATCAAGCATGGCTTATTTTGTATTATGCTTTCTCTTTGGAGACTCGTGAAGTCCACTTTACTGCTCATCCCTCTGTTTGGTGCACACTACGTGGTGTTTGCATTGTTCCCTGAACACACTGGTGTAGAGGCAAGACTGTGTTTTGAACTTGTTTTGGGATCATTCCAGGTGTGTTTTAAATTGAATATTTTCATGTTTTGGTAGAATGTGCCCTGTGACTGAAAGACTGACTAATTCTTAATTAATGACCAGTGTTTTATATAAAGCTAATTCTTGTATGTTTTGTTCTAGGGTTTTATTGTTGCATTTTTGTATTGTTTCTTAAATGGAGAGGGAAGTAAGTCGGATTTTACTTCAATCCTACAGACGTGTCTTGAGATTTTTCTAAATGATAGAAATGTAAATTACACTATTGCAGGTGCAGTTTGAAATAAGAAGGTATTTAGGAAAATGGCAGTCGACGATGGAGAGCAATGTTTTAAATCTTGTAACGCAAGATGGAACTGCCTGAGGCATCTTTTTACTACTGGCCCCCTCATCACATTGTATATTGTACAGTACAGCTGTGAGCAGATTTAACTTGCTATTTGTTATTCAATTAGTATAATGGTTTGACAATAACAATATGCAGTAGGCTCCCTGTAGATCTGTTGCATATGTTATGTATGTAATATTTTGTGGAGATACATTTTAAAGCATTTGGTTGTCTGATTTGTCTTTTTGTAAGAAATAAGATTGCTTAAAAACACAATGATAATGACATTATGCTCCTGGATATCAGTTTGTCTGTGTAAAAAATATTTTTTTTTGATACCGGTATTTATGTTTGCCATTATACATGCTCCACTTATCTTGAAAATATATTGAATACACATTCCTAAAAGTTATAGTTTGTTTCTGTGTATTTTGAATCTACCAAAACTCTGCAGGAGCTTGCAGGCTCAAATCCAGGCCGCTCTGAGTTGTCGATCTCAGCAGTAGGACCCACAGGGGAGGGATTTCCTCTGGGGATGGTTTGCTTTACCATGCCACAGCGACCCCTACTGGTCACATGGGACCAAGCAGAACCCTGAAGGAATTAGCCATGGCCTCAAAAACACAGCTTTAGAGCTGCCCAAAGTATATTAACCAGGTGACATGCATATATAGGCATCAACAGCACTCTTTAGGGCAATTTTTCCTTTATTGTAATTCCAGTGGCTTATTATGTACCATGCCCAAAATGTACCACTCTACCTAAGGCACAGAATGTGAAGATGTACCCCTAGCCAAGTGACTTAATGCCAGTCCTGTACATTACTTGGTGTGTCCCGTACCCTACAATATTTCTCTTTGTCCAGCATAGTATATATATACTGAATATTTCCATATTAACACTAGAGGGTGCTAGTGATATATCCATTATATTCTCTTTCCCCTTGTATTGTAATTTAAGATACTTGCTACTTCTGCCAAACAGATTTAGGTCTCACTTCAATCAAATCTGTAATCCGTGAATCCGTGAATAATCCATGTATGTTTTCTAAGAAGATATTCAGTCACTTGCAAACTCATACTATTCCCAATTCCAAGTCAGCCACAGGGTTCTTCGTGTAGTTTTTTCATTTAGTTGCTGTGGGATTTGTGCTTGTCTCAAGTTATTAAAATGGACCAGAGCACAGCTAATCAAATGACTACATTGCTGTGCAAGAAACCTCAATAAATAAACCAATGTTACAAATCGCCTGTCTTTGATCTATTCATTAACCCAAGGTTCATGGTTACATTCTGTCTAAAGTATTCTTTGTTACAAATCAGCCTCTCAAATATACAGAAGAATTTAAAGGGCAGCCACAATACCAAAACCTAAACGGGTTATACACACAAAACTTTTTTATACTGTAAGTGTAATTCATGCAATAGCATTATAAATATACTATCACGCAATTCCCTAGTATTGAATTTATATGAGATCTAGTGAATAGTTCATTTGGATACCAGTAGCCTGCTTACTGTAATCCTTGCAATACACAGCTCTGCACTAGAGGCACTTACTAATATAAAGCTGATCTATTCAACATTACATACTGTATGCCTATGGCAAGCAACTAGAACTGAAGAGCAGCACAGGTACAAGCATCTTTAGACAAGAGCTGTAGATAAAAAAAACCAAAAAACACACACACACAATATCTCAGTTCTTGCAATAAAAACCACTCAGAATGTTTACACTATTCATAATATAATCAGATTTATATTCTCGTTTATATTTTGCATTCTTGTTACAAAGCAGCACACATGTTTCACAAACATTTATCATAGGATTTCATGAAACACTTTCGGCATGTCAGTTGGTTATGTCAGACTACCACTGATAAACATAGGACTGGAATTGCACTACATTTTAGATATTTCACTGAGATTATTTCACAACAACGCACACCTTGAAGAGTCTCACAACATTTGTAAAATGTCCCATTAAAGAACTTTAACACAATGATAGTGATGAGTTCCAATCACAGCACTGCTTGGAATGTGGTTCAGCCAATTAGAGTTCAAAGAACATTTTCAGGCAGGTGATAATACACTTGCAGGTGAGGCACGCATAATAATCAAGCACAGATTGAGCCAGGCGATTATCTTCACATTCTTTTCAAGGAAAATTTAAACCATGTTTTTTTTTTTTTTTTTTTTTGTGGGGGTTTCCAGTCAAACTGCCTATATATTTCAGTGCCGGCTGAGAAATTCAATTATGCATAATTGGTACATAATTATTTATTATTATTATTTGTTTATTTAGCAGACACCTTTATCCAAGGCGACTTACAGAGACTAGGGTGTGTGAACTATGCATCAGCTGCAGAGTCACTTACAATTACGTCTCACCCGAAAGACGGAGCACAAGGAGGTTAAGTGACTTGCTCAGGGTCACACAATGAGTTAGTGGCTGAGGTGGGATTTGGCTCCTGGCTATCCTTAAGGCTATCCTTAGCAAAAGCTCAAATTATCTTAACACATTGTTACTTACCTTTAGTAGTGCTTATAATCTTAGATCTCAGACTGTTATATGTTTTTCACTTGCTAGGCTTTCAATTTTGTAGCTCCTTGGTCTTTGAATAAACTTCAGGAAGAACTGAAATTTACTGTCTTGATCCCTTTAAGGGAGTTCAAACTAAATATTTAAATCTATGTAGCCGAGACCTGTTTTTGTCTGATTAACTTGTTTGTATTGGTTGTGCTCATTTGAATTTGTGTGCTTTTTGCATTATATGCCACCTTCTTGACCTGGTAAAAGAGATTTTAATCTTAACGGGACTGCCCTGGTTAAAATAAAGGTTAAATAAAAAAAATAATAATTAAAAATACATTGAAAATGCAAGCTTTGAGGTATCAGAGTGCAAAAGCAAGACCGTACACCAAACAAGCAAGTCAAAGCTTCTGGTTATAAAATGTTTTTAAATCTCAAGTTGTTCGAATTGAATGCTCTGTTCACCCAAGCCTTCTTACAATATTTGATTACATTATGGTTGTAACATGTCAGATCTAAATGTGTCACTATAATTGTACCGTGATAAACAGTACCACTGCTAATAAGGGTAATTACCTTCAATAAACATATCTGGAGGTGTTTGAGCCTAAGCTAAAGTGTGACAGAGATTCTTGAGCAGCAGTTTGTTGTAGGAAGAGATTGACTCAGGGAATGTGCAATGATACTTCTGCCTTCCAAGAAAATGTGTGCTCATTATGTCAAAATATGGCAACATTATCAGCGGCCGGAATCTGCTGCTGTATTCAGTTTCTCCTCAGCTGCTTAATCTGTAGCAGCATGGCTCATTGCAGCTGGCGGTAGTGCCTACGTTTACCACAGAAACATGCAGAGAAACAAAAAGCAAGACGTCCCGTGGAATTTATGAAGAAGAATTATGGAACTGCTATACTTATAACAAAACAAGCAAAGTGGTAAAGACACTGAATGTTTTAGGCAATTTTGTAATTTTAGCACAACCCAATTACAATGAAATATATTTTACATTTGTTGTTTGTTTTGTTATTTGGTATTGGTTTAAAACCACAATAAAAAAATATAGAGTTACCGGCATGCTATATAGAGACGAGTGAACATGAAATCAAACGTAATTACATACAGTACTGTATGAGCTAACATATGGTTTCATATTAAGTTTTAATGATGTCATTATCAATTACTGATATTATCGACACTAAGGGGTCGATTGAAGAAAAAAAGCCTCTTATGACTAGTTTCCTGTACTCTATATGGAGCTTTTCAATTAAATTCAAGACAAAAAACACCCACTGACTACACCAATGCATTATATAATACAGGTTCTGTATGGAACCAATTATTTTGGACCTGTTTTTCTCCCTCAGACCAGGAACTCCCCAAATAAGCTCAGGAGAACAGAAGGTCAGTGATCGTTCTCTGATACCAGCCCCTAGACAACAAAGAACAGCCTTGCACGTGTCTGCTTGAGCTCTGACCAGCAGGGGGCACTGTAACAAGCCAAGGTCCCTACCGATTCTGTCCTCATAACCTGCGGGAGCGTCAGAGCCAATGAGACACTCACTGTGAAATGGGTTCTGTATATATATATATATATATATATATATATATATATATATATATATATATATATATATATATATATATATATATATATATATATATATATATATATGTATATATGTATATGTATATATATATATATATGTATATGTATATATATATGTATATATATATATATATATATATATATATATATATATATATATATATATATATATATATATATATATATATATATATATATATAATGAATTTGGATTTCTCTAACGTATTTTTTTAAAATAATTACACTTAATGTAATTAAAAAAATAATAATAATACAAAAACCTACATGAGAAAATGTTTGTGTTTTTTAATTAAAATACTACTGAGTCAGATAATTCACGATGGAAATGCAATGGTCCTGTACAAAGGAGTAAGGTATACAGTACGGACAGCTGCAATGGGTTACGAGCAGTTGGTAAAATGGTATTACAGTGCTTCACATATGCTTTTTGACATACTGTACCAATCATGGAATGAACAAATACACACTGACAATCCGTTGCTGGGCCATTGAACAGTATCAGACCCTATGTTATACTATATCAGGGCCGGTGTGCTATATTTGTTCCAAACCCATTGTGTTGCCAGTGCAAGTGATGCTGTGACCTGCTTATGGTTCGACAGGGTGGTACCAATTTTCTGCACAGGCAGCCTATTGTAGAGAAGTGAAAATGGATGCAGTATGTTTCAAATCCTTAGCACTACATTTCACACGGGGCTTAGATGAGGAAAGCGGTCCCTATTCCAACACCAATAGGCACAGGTTAGTTATTAGCAAAGAGTTCAGGGCAAACGGAGGTGAATGGCCTATGCATGGTTTGCTGATCCAGACAGCAAAGCCAATGTACTCTAAAGGGAACAGTGGATACAGGCCAACAACTTTGTGAAAACTGCTTACTGAGAGAAGAAGGGGGGTTATTAGGACATATGAACTGCAATGCATACGCACTAAATATTTAGTCCACCGCTGCAGCAAGCGAGGGCGCATGTCCATTGAACTACCCAATAACTTTTTTTTTATTCTTTGTTTATTTGTAACAAATATACAACCGAAAAATACATTATAGAAACACCTGTATTATGTAGCACTGCTGCACCTCACAACACAAATTTATTTTAATACAAAAATCCTTGAGAAGTATGGTAAAGATAGACAGCCCTTCATTGAGGAATGATATTATTAATATTGCGATTTTGCAATAACACCAACTGTGACTCAGCCATTAACTGCAATGACATCTATTAAACAACATCATTTTCACAGTTTTACAGTTATAAATGTTATGATAACATGTTATCAATACTTATATGAACGTTCTGCTGAGTCCAGAGTCCAGAGTCCTAACCACTACTCCACACTGTTATGAATATATTAGTAGTTATTTCATGCAAAAAGGGAACCAAGAGAAGCAATCATGCTTATATGACTGCTTAAACATGGAATTCCACTGTAGTAGTAGGACTACTATGACTACTACTACTAATACTACTACGACTACAACAACTACTACTACTAGTACTACTAATGTTTTGAAACACCTCTGCTCTGGTAACTGAGCTGGATGTGTTTTTCATGAAACATATTTTCAACATGTAGTCTGTTTGCCAGCGTTTGAATTTAATTTCAAAGGTAAAACGTATTTGACTAAAATACCACAACAGGTTATGTCTTTAAGCAAACCGCCAAAATGGGAAGGCTGCCTTCAACATCAAATCACATGAGAAACCTTAACCATTGCCAAAGCACGGGTCTCATGCATTGCGACTTCACGAGCGCAATGCCAGGAGAACTCAAGTTTTAGCCAGCATAAGAACGTAGCACGGACGCGAAAAGTGACTGTTTTAAGAAGTCATGGACAGTCCTATGTATTTTATTGTTGTTAGGATAGGGCAACTCACTAACTTAATGAGGTTATCCTTAATTATTTTAAAACGTTACGTCTAAAAAAATACAGCCCGTTCAAAATGACATACTGCAGTAAATTAACTATACTTTACAGTATAATGCAGTCGTTTTTACACTTGTAATGCCGCCCAGCCTACTTCTGCTGTAACTTAAAAAAGAAATAAATACATCGATGAAGTAACTTCACGTTAAGTCAAACGACCTCTCCAAAGTTGATACCGTTACTGTATCACTCATCACGATACCCCCTGTGCTATCCTAGCTGGCAAGTTAATATCTTAGAAGTAGTACGGTCTCTGCTGTCTGGCTGCCGCTCGAGCCGTGGCAGATTGTAAGTGTCAGAAAGTTTGAGCGAAGTGATGATTCTACCTGAAGTAATTCTCAGGTTTCACTCAAGACACCCTTGCGTCAGCAACAGCTGTCCTGGAGAAGGAACTAGCGGGGACTGCTCCGATAAACTCTCCTTAGTAAAGTCAAGGCTTGAAGGAAGAGTGAAAGTCTCAGACTATAACTTGGTTGTGTGGAAATTTAAAGTTTGCTTGCGCAAGGTAACAACAACAACAACTTTTATTTTTCTTTGTGTGGAATGCTTGTGTTTTTTTTAAATGTTATTGTTAACTTTGAAGACTGAAAAGCTTTACTGGTCAAAATATCTGTGGTTAAAAAAACAGTAATATTGTTGGTATGTCTATCTATCTATCTATCTATCTATCTATCTATCTATCTATCTATCTATCTATCTATCTATCTATCTATGTTTTATTTATTTTTTAATTTTTTAAAGCTAGTTGTCAATGGCACAAATGTTGCATTTTTGGTGTGTTTTTTCCCTCCCACCAAAACACTAAATGACGTGTTTGTGTTTCTGGTTACCACGTGGCATATTGAAAAGGTTAAATATTGAGGAAATGATTTAGTTGGCTAAACCTATTTGATATTGCGTGCCAGTTTGTAGTAAGGTACAGTACTAGTAGTACATCGTTTTCGGCTCGCTTTCTGTGTTGGGATTGATGCGTTGGGTTTCTATAACTGTAATGATACTTAATTGACAGACATTTGATCCGTCATATGTGTCCACCTTGCAGTGTCTTTGAAATGTCTTCCTAATGGAATAATGCATCATGCATGGGACACACAAGGAACTAGACTTGTATTTATTACATTTTCTGAAACTTGAATTGCGATATACTGGCCAGTATATCAACCAACTGTGTTTGTTTATCACAATAATTACACCTATGTTTAAAAACACAGTATATTTAAAAATTATACAGTGATAGTGTACCTTTTTATTTAGTTTTTTGCTATAATATTATAAGGTTTCCTGTTTGCAATCTGTCAGCAATACTGTTGGGGTTATGTGCATTCATGTTTGAGAATTTGCTTGGCCATAAGTCAAAAACAGGGATGGTGAGGGAATGAATGCTAGTATGTAGTAAAGCAAGGTTTAATTCCAAAACGTGTAGGTTGAATGCGATTCTGAAACTATTACTGCGTATGTCTTGCAATTCTCAATAGTTAAACTGTTTAAATCATGGTGCATCGTGGACCAAAACCAAGTTCACTGTAATAACCCCACAGTGAAGCCGACACAATATCTTTATACTGATTATATTATTTATTGATTAACTTGCTTAACTAACGGAACTGCCTGCCATTCTAACATACAGTACAGTTGACAGCAGAGCTGTCCAACTTTTTTTGTGAGAAGAGTCACACTGAAATGCTGCTTCACCAAGGACAAAACAGTCATTGATATCCACAACTCACAAGCGGCTAGTTTTTCTTTGGTCTTTATTTACCGGTTCTGCAGAGCTGGCAGTGTCTTGAATACAATTGTCCTTAAGAAGGTGGGCTTTTCACTTTTTGTTTTGTTTATGTGTAGGTCTATAAAGGTATAATGATAAAAATGGGATACTTCACCCGTGGTTTCACTGTAGGGAAATAACAATTGGAAAACAGACCATTTACACATCAGGCCTTGTAAATGCATCTTTTTAAAGAATTTGAAGACCACTATTTACTTGGAATTGATTTATTTGGTTGCACGTGATCGTTGACTTTTTCTAAAGAAGAAATTGCTCATTGGGTTAAGAGCCCCAAGTTTATTGAAATAAGTTCAATGTGTTGTTTGCTGTGGAAAGGAGAGAAAGACCATTTGGTGCCTGACAAAGATGGAAGTTTTAGTGTAGACTAATACTAGGTATATATAATTAGCAGAGTAGCTGGCGGATTTAAACACAGAGTTGATATGTAATATACTTGTTGCACTGACAGAAATCCAATCCAGTTTGTTGTGTTAAATATTCAGATCATGTGTGGAAAGAAATGCTAAGAGTATGATGAGTTTCTTTTAGTTTAACTTTATCTTTACATTGCTTAAATATTTTAAAATTGAAATGGCTTTTAAATGGTAAAGCATGAAGTTAAATGTTCCTTTAATGGTGTACTTTGCAATGATAATGAATGCTATCTTTGAAATCCAAGCGGGTTTAACAACTGAATCTTTGAATTCAGTATCATACCACTTTCAGTCAGGTCTGCCATAACACTGTCAATGAGGTGTAAAACCTCCATGGGTTAACTGTGCAACGTGTTTACTTTGCTCTAGAGATTTTTTTAAATTGCAGTAAAAGTTGTTTAATTAGTGTAAATCCTTTACAAAAAATTATGTACCTTTAATAATATGGAAATATACACTAGAATTAATCTACAAGTACAGTTTTATTAAGTCTATAATAAGGTAAATTTACCATAACAATAGAGTATTTTATGTACAGTGTATCGTCGTTACTGTTCCTTTACCTTTATGTGATGTTTGCAATCATTCTTAGTTGTTCTTATCCCAATTTTCCAAATACTGTGTTTTCATTTTTTTTTTATAAAGCTGTGTTTAGGAGCTGCTCTTCAGTTTTAGTTGCATGCCATAGACATATAGTCTAGATCAGCCATTGGCTTTGCTGGTAATCCATTTGTCTGCACTAGATGGTGCTGGAGCTCACTAACAAAAAGACACTTTGGCTGATCTCGCCAACATTACAGATCTCTATGGCAGGACATTAGCACTGAGGAACAGCTCCTGAACTCATAGTCATATTAACCCAACACAGTGTTTGAGTAACTGTAATAAGAAACAAGTGACAATGTGGCATCTAATGTAAGATCTTTAGTGGACCTGCTGTCTGCCTATTGTGACAGACATGGACATCCAACAGGAAGATGCAGATTTTCAATATTGCATAGTACTTGTGGTGAAACTGCTAATAATAACTTTGAACAATTCAGTTATTGTAAAATCCAAACGTCCTGCCAACGCCTTATAGGAAGACTTTACAGTATTTCTTTTTTTAACATCTTCTCAATTAAATCAATTCCCTGGTTAAATGTCATGTTTTTCCATATTGCCTTGTAGGACTGTTTGTAAAAGCTGGCAATTGCTTTCGAGCCTTCACATAACACATCAATGTGGTTGTATAATCGATGAATATTCTATGAATAATCTTTTGTACTTTTGCAAACCAAGTGCCAAATGAGCTGATGGAATTTAATGGATTGAACCATTTTCTCTGAGTGGATTGGTTTTGGTTTTTAAAGTGTTGTTGAGCTATTATTCTCCTCCACAGCTTTCTCCCCTCCCCTCTGCGAAATCTAGAAATCTAGAGATACTTTGTAGGTTGCAAACGATCCAAATGTCAAGTGTAATGTTTTTAATCCTTATGTTTAAACGTTCAGGAAAATAAATGGAATCTACCTCTCCTGCAGCTGTATTAACCACTCTAGGGTAAGTATTGAAGGGTAGTCAGATGGAATTGATCTGAATATCTCAATTGATTGATGCATTTGTTTTGAATGTGATGGGAGATACTGTTGAAATTGGATCACCCTTCTGGGCTATACAACAGCCTTTTTTTGGCTGCTATGAAACTGTCATAGTTTTATTATTTAATTTTAGGCAGTGTTCAGTGTTCAGAAACTGATGTACAAGACAAACAGTTTAAATGATGTATGACAGGCAAGATGTCCTGTGAAATACGAAACCTCACAAAGACTTTGGGGTCTATTTTAATGATCTTAACAATACAACCCCTCTAAAATGTATTAATCTTTTTTTTCTCTGACCTCATCTCACTGTATTTTATTTTTTGTAGTAATATTAATAAGTGGATCTATCAATAACCCTAGGAGGAAGCCGCAGCTGGATTAATATAGAGTTTAAGAGCTGAGATGCACCACTATTTAGAAATAGACAGTGTGATATACAGTATTAACACTATTGCTCACAAAATATGTATTCTCTTAAATACTTGACAATGTTCTGGCTACAATCAGGAAACACTTAAGGGGAGTAGTGTTTCTTTGGGGGTAGATATGTCAATCATTCTCCCCCAGCTACCCAAACTGTCTTTGTCATAGATTGTTTGTTTTATAAAATCGATAACCCACAAGTTTTACTCTGCCTCTCACTGGAGTAGCATTAAAGTACTTGAGTGCTACATTTTCATAAGAATTGCTAAAATGAGCTGTGCTTGACTGTAGCACAGTGTGGTTTTCATGAGTAAGGTATACACGTCTGTACTGGTGCACTCAGGGTTTTGGGGAAAAAAGAATTGAATCTGTTCAGTCTTGAACAAAGAAGACTACACAGTGATCTGATTCAAGCATTCAAAATTCTAAAAGGTATTGACAATGTCGACCCAGGGACTTTTTGACCTGAAAAAAGAAACAAAGACCAGGGGTCACAAATGGAGATTAGATAAAGGGGCATTCAGAACTGAAAATAGGAGGCACTTTTTTACACAGAGAATTGTGAGGGTCTGGAACCAGCTCCCCAGTAATGTTGTTGAAGCTGACACCCTGGGATCCTTCAAGAAGCTGCTTGATGAGATTCTGGGATCAATAAGCTACTAACAACCAAACGAGCAAGATGGGCCGAATGGCCTCCTCTCGTTTGTAAACGTTCTTATGTTCTTATGTTCTTAAAACATTAAGTAAGCCGCACATGTCACTGTGGTAGCAACATTCGCACCTGACCCACATCAGTCCCTGTGTGCTTGGGGTATTTATAGCTGATGGCTTCATTCAGACCTTCAGGGATGCTGTATACACTTACATCTACGTTTGTAGAGATATACACAGTGCGCTGGTTTGTGCAGCTAGGTTACAGAATAGAAGTTTGAAAACAGACACCAGCCACTGTGGTAGAACTGTTTTCTAGAATGGGCTGGGGCATATTATCATAATAAGCTTAACTATGTCTTGCCCAGTGATGCCGTTGTTGATAACAAAAAAAGACTGAAATCAGACAAGCCAGCTGAGTTGCCTCAGTACAGAGGATTGAACGCTTATTCTACATTTGAAGAATCTGAGTTAAATTATTGACACCAGATAGCAGTGATAGCCTTTCTTTAAGTAACGCATAGCCGTGGAGGTGAGAATAATACATATTTAAAAAGAAGAATTTTGCTTCTGGCAGTCCAAATGTGTAATTTTGCGCACTTTAGCACCATTTGAACCGAGGGTTCTTTGAACTGTGTTTTGGGGAAATAACAAAACTAGTAGCAACCAAGCAACCACTCAGAAGGCACATCAAGGGTAGATTGTCCCTAAGGTGTGTGCGTATAGTTTTTTTTTCCTTTTACATTTTCTTGTAAAGACTAGGGCCCTAGTTACAAAGTGACAGAATCTGCAAGTAGAATATGGTATGTACTATTCGTGGAGATACATTTGAATGACTATCTCAAAAGAGTGAAAAGCAGAACTAGGATGATGATAAATACCTGACTAACTGAATGATACCATATCACCTTTGTTCATGATTTTTATTTATTTTATTTTGGGTGAAATCTATGGGGTTTGAAAAAACAACATTATGCATTATAAAGTAGATGCTGATCCAGTGGTTCATGTGAACTATTGTGTGGGAAGTGACTACATTAAGGAAGAATTTTTTTTTTTTTTTAATATATATCTGTTGCCAGTTAAAAAATGTAATACAAATTGAATCGATCTTTTGTATAGAAATTATTTAAGTCAATACAAGAATTGTACTAGTTTTTACAAATGTTAAACACTTGTGTGTTTTATAGTTAAGAAGCAAATCTGTAATTGGTTTAATGAACAGGGCAGTGATGATCTGTATGTATGGTTATAGTTTTATTAACTGGATTAAGTTCCCTTAGCCAGTAGATGCCACAAATGCCAGCCACCTGTTTGTGGTAAAGGTGAAACCCACTGGGACAATCTAAAGATCAGTGTTAGAACCGAGGTTTATACAAACAGTGATTGAAGAGACAGCAATACTACCTCATGCAACTTTGCATAGTAATTTTGCAGTTTCCCCATGTTTTTATTCATAACTTCAGAACAAAAAAACAAAAAAAAACTTAAAACTAACTTAATTAGTGACGTTTTGTCTACTTGACTTTCTCCATCGTACTTATTATACTAAGCATGTTTTCATTTAATATTGCACAAATGCAGTATGGGCTTTACTGTGCTTGCTTCGGCTTTCTCACTATGCTTTACTACACCTTCTAAATGGGAAGAACCACAATGTCCAGTAATATTTCAGATTTCACAGTTGCCTAAAAAATACCTTCCACACAGCGAAATTCCAAATAAATACCACGCAGGGACCAAAAAGTATTCTGAATCAAAAAAGCAGAAATTATTTGAATGAAAAAACTGACCTCGATATAACTGCACTAATAAAGTAGGAAGGGGGGACGCTGTGAAAATATTGTAAATTGGCAATTGCAGCAACAACAAACCCAGGAAGGATCTGGTATTTTCTGGTGACACAAGGGTAGGGTTTAAAAACGGGCGAACCACATGCTTGCCTCTCCCTCGATAGTTCATTTAGTTACACCTGGGGAATAACACAATCCTCTCCGCTTGATGTCTGACCGCTCAGGTGACTTTGGTAATTACTCCATAGGAACCCATCCAGGTGGAAGGCTATGGTGAACTGTAAAATGGTCTGTTGAGTTCTGATGGGCAATTGAAGTACACTGAAGTAAAATGATGTACAGCGTTAAAATAATAAAATTAATGACATAGTATGGTTATGTATGTTACACCTAATTTGATAAACTGGCTGATGATAACTTTAAGTTCCTTTTTTCTTCTTTTACCGATCTTTTAGGTGCAACAAAAAAATGTAGGTTCCTAATTTTGCCAACCAAACACAATTGTTGGCTGTTCTGTACATCAGTCAGTATTTCAGCTTTTAACAGTGAATGTGTTTATCAAAATGGACAATTTATCAAATTAGGCGTTTCATATGTTTTGAACAACGGCTCTTTAAAACATATACTTATATACATTCTGCTAGACACATAATTTCACGATAAAGGGGTTTTACATTTCCTATTTGTCTTGAGCTAGCGCCGGTCTCTTGGACTTTTAGGGCTAGCTCTGATGTATATAGATCTGCCATTTTTAACAAGAACCATATGAAGAGAGTGTTCTTAATAAAGTGACCACATACACAGTGCTTGTTGATATCTATGCTAAGTAAAGCTCTGTTACTGACAAGTTACTGACAAATATTTGTATTGACCAAAGCCTCTGGAGCTGTCATCTATCTAGACTTTTACAATGACTATGCTGTTTGGTTTTGCTCATGAAATAATTGGGCACATTTTATTTAGAGCAATTTTTTCTGAAAGGTTGTTTATTTCTAGTTGGCTTAATTTATGTGGTCGCCTTTCTGAAAACAAACGTGCTATTGACCATTTGGAGTAGGAGCTTTGAGAATGTAACCCAGTATGTTTGAACTAGCTTAGAGGATTTTAAGCTAATTGTTTATTAGTACAAAAGAGCCTATTAATTGAGTCTCTCAAAAACTGTCAGTGTGCCAAACACAAACCCAGCATAATGGAGGCCATGGGCTTCTATTATCTCTGCCTTGATGCTATCAGACCAATGCACTGTAACTAAGCTTCCTGATTGTAAGCAGCACCTCATATTCCTGGTCTGGCTGATGCAACACCCAGGATCCATATAACCATATGTGTGTCCGTCATTATGCCCAGTGTCTGAAACGTATCCGTACAGCATCACTCCTGCGAAGTGTCTGATCAGACCCAACCTCTTCTTCTCATTTTAAATAAGGGCTCTGCCACAGCCACTATCAAATTGCCAGAAATAATTGTAAAGCTGCATTTTTTAAAATTATGAATCTCCATCAGATCCTAATGATGGAATTACAGCATGAAAAAAAACCAAAACGTTGTATACCGTTTATGATTTAAACTTTTGATTCGATGTATTTTAAGGATCACATTGTTATGCAGTAGAGAGAGAAATGTCAGTTCCAAACATAACTAGTATCTTTGTGAATTACGAGAGCATACTATAAAGATGCAATTATTATCACAGTAATAACTATTTAAAGTATATATTATATACCGGTGCATTAAAAAGATGATATTATTTAAAAACAATTCAATGCTTGTGATGTAAGCCTACTGTACTTGCGATCAGGTTTTAATGTGTAATGTATTAATGTAATCTAAAGTAAATTAAAAAAAAAAAAAACATTTCATTAAATGGATACATATACTGTATACAGGAATGCAATAATAATTAGTATAATTTATTTTTGATACCCTTTTATCAGTATGCATTTACAATCAATGTGTTGCATAGCACACAGTGCCACTGGTGGCAACGTACTGTAACTGTGTTTTGCTATCATTGAAATTGAATTTGATACACAGTGACAATTGGTGGACAAGCATTGTAACAGCAGCTCAAGTCTTAAAGGGAAAGTAAACTTCAAAATAAAGGGCATTATTTTCCATAAATGTAGATTTATTTTATGAACGAAACTGAGGACATGTCAGACATAGTGACTAGTCACATACTGTACTTCAGTCACATCTTCACTGCAGCAGTGATGAATCAGCTTCTACACGATAAAGGCTTTTTTTTGTTGACTTATTGTGCATTGACATTAAAATCATCAGGGTTGTGTTTCCTGGATCTAGCCATTCAAACTGAAGGTTGTCTTGTATGTGAATATGTGAAAGATCAATACACTAACACATCCATTCCATTATTTTCCTCTTTATTGAGTCTGAGAGCACTGTTGTAATCAGTTACTATTTTCAGTCTTATAATCGACCGGTCCTAAACCGTTGCATACCCGTTTCCACGGATAAATGGGATTTGACAAGTCCAAAGTCTTGAGGCTGTTGACCCACCTGCTTGACCCAAGTAACATTATA
This sequence comes from Acipenser oxyrinchus oxyrinchus, assembly GCA_030684275.1. Taxonomy (NCBI): domain Eukaryota; kingdom Metazoa; phylum Chordata; class Actinopteri; order Acipenseriformes; family Acipenseridae; genus Acipenser; species Acipenser oxyrinchus. Next base: position 21,810,326 of record CM060269.1, on the reverse strand, counting down.
TCAGACCATCAAAAACATGCCCCCCTTGTCGTTATCTTGCTCCCTCTTCACTCCCAGAACACAACCATGCAGCAGCTCCGTTTTTCAGTTTGTTCCCCAGGGGATCTTCCTCTAAGGCAAGGCTAAGGAAAGTGCTGATACAGAGACCATCACATGTGGCTCACCACCTGCTTAATACTATAAGTTAATATGCAGTATGTAGGGTGTATTATTATATAACCACAAAGCAAATCTGATCTGTTCAAACTATTCAAAATGATGGCAACCTACACGCAACATCTTATATTATTATAGATTACAAAAATAAAGATCATGTTATTAAGCATAAAAAAAGTGTAAAAAATGTGCCGTATGTTCTATATACAAGATGGAATATGTACACAAAATAAGACAAGTCCTATAGGAGATTTCTTATAACAGATTTATAATTTCCTAAGTAGATATGTTTTTAATAAACAGACGATAGTGGTATAAGTGATATATCTTATTTTCTACCATAAGTCAGGGAAAGCCATATAGATTTGTTGAAGCATTGTAAAGTCATGGTAAAGCATGTATGGGAAAGTGTAATAACCCTATTCAACCGTGGTAAAAGCATAGTAAACTAGAAAATTACTATGAAAAAAATGATTTGGACAACAAGATTAAATTATGGAATAATGTATTTAATAGGCACCAAGGAAATTATATATAGTGAAAAATTAGGTGTGATTGCAGAGCTTTAAGAGTAAAAAAATAAATAATTAAAATCACTTACAATAATCTATTGAAGGTGATTTCTATTAAGCCAAATATTTTGCCCATCATTTGATACCTTAGATGCGCAGGAGTAGTATGCTTGTTTCCTTAAAAGCTTTTTTAATAACATAAGATAGTTTGTTACTGTTTAATGTTATGTTTCAATAAACTCTAAGCACTATTACCAATACCTATTAGCTGTTTGATTTACTGTACTTTTATTCAAATATGTTAATGTTTTATTAATGTTTCCTTCTTTGTAAATACTAAGTAGTTATTATGTAATTACATAATTCTTTAAATAGTACAATACCAAACGGTTTCTGTGTCAGCAGTGTGTAACAAGACAGTTGATTTCCATAAAAGATGGGTGATGAAATGAACTTCAAACTTCATGAGGAAGTTAGGGATTGGAAAAAGTGGCTCTGATCTACCGCAGCTGAAAGCTGGAAATCCAAAATCCCTGTGTTTGTACAAAAACAGTATGAAAACAAATGAGCAACCCAAGTGGTTCTGAGTCTTTAAAAAAAAGGAAACCGCTTTGGGAATATCTTCAAAATACTTTTCTGTGCACAGCAGAAGCCTTTTAATAGGTGCAGAGAACGGAGACTTGTAGCTTAATAGTTGTGGGAGAACAGCGCTTGCCAGCCTTTTCTGGCAGAAAGAATGAAAGCTTAACCTTAAGCGACATATTGGATTTAGGAGAGGGCGGAAGCGAGGGGATTTTTGCATGAGTAAAATAGAAAGTTGGAGAGTGGGAGCTGGTAAGCTGAGTTGGTATTTGAGCTGTTTATCGGTGTGATGTGAGAGATCGAGGTTTCAGTGCTGCAGGAATGAGCCGAGTCATCTCAGAGCAGAAACCCAATGCCGTCGCTGATCGCCTGCAGCAGCTGAAGAACTGTCATATCACCCCCACACACGACTTTACAGCACCGCTGTCTTTTATAGCAAATCTAGAAAATCACCAAATCCATTACAGCCATATACTTTATTTGTTTTATGTCAGATTTGTGGCCAACTATAATATTAATAATACACGACTTGTTTGTTTGTTGTACAAACCTGTACTGGTAACCTTTTTCCTAAGACATGTGTTTGAAATACATTTGGAGATCTGTAAAGGCTTGGGGAGTAGCCGTGACCGTGTCTGCTATCCATTTGGACAGCCTCTGCTTAGACAGGGCTTGACCATGGGACTTTGCCCTATAGCAGACAAATAATTGTTCAGACTGCCTCCAACTTTTCATCCTGTCAACATAGTATGCCAGGGCCCGAACTGGGCAGAGCGTATGGAGCTGTCGCTCTGTGTCAGACTGGAAAGGAGGCAGATGGAAAGCCTCCAATTCCACAGACTGGTTGACATGCAATGCCGAGATTGTCTTTGGCAAAAAGGCAGGATTTGTATGGCGTGTAATCTTTATCCTTAATTTTTATCCTAAAAATTAAGCAGTCTTTTGCAATGGAGAGGTCCTGCATCTCACTCACTTGCTTTGCGGAAGTGATAGCAAGCAAGAAAGCCACTTTGATTGATAAATATTTCAGCTCAGCTGTATGCATGGGCTCAAATGGAGGCTTCATGAGTGTATTAAGCACCACGGTTAACCTCCAGCTAGGAACAATGTCCTTCATAGGTGGCCGAAGCCACCGAGCCCCTTTCAAAAATTGCCCCTGGGGAGACTGAGTCAATTTTGACATGGCAAGCTGAAAGGGCTGCCAGATAGACCTATAACGTGGAGGGGGGATTTCCCCTCATCAAAAAGGTCCTGCAAAAATTGCAGTATAACTGCTATGGGACAAGTCGTGGGGTCAAACCCACGTCTGAAAAACACCCTATTATACCCGTACTGGGAATGCGTGGACGGTGCTCTGGCATTCTGCAGGGTGTCAATGACCCTATTAGAAAGCTCCAGACAGCTCAAATGCAGCTGTTCAAGGGCCAGACCCAGAGCTGCAGGCTTGATGGGTGCCATAAGGCCCCCTGTGCCTGACTGAGCAGGTCGCAGCGCATGGGCAGTCTCCACAGCTGGCCCCTCAAGAGTTGCATCAGTGTTGAAAATCAGTCTCCTGGGCCAATAAGGGGCTACAAGGAGCACCTTGGCCCAGTCATGCCTGAATTTCTCCAGACAAGGTGGGAGCAGGGCGAGCGGTGGGAAGGCATATAACAGTTGCCTCTGCCACTGGTGTGCCAAAGCATTTATTGCCAGCGGGTCCCCACCTCCTATTATGGAGAACCACAGGGGACAATGGGTTGATTCCTGGGAGGCAAAGAGAGCTATCTCTGCTCTCCTGTACCTCTCCCAAATGATGCTCACCACTCTGAGGCACTGGGGACTCCCCTTGAGAGGTCCACCTCCGAGACCCGGCAAGGCTTCGTTAGGACAGATGGACAGGACAGGAGCACTAAATTATGCGCCTGTACCACAGCGGCAATTGAGGCCTCTACTGGCCCAGCTTCTCCACATCATGCACCCTATATAGGGTGACCATTGACTGGTAAACAACCGGAGCTGTAGCCGGATGATCCCAGGACAACCGGATTTCAAAAAGAAAATCCGAGTGCACTGGGGGGGACACGGGAGAGGTGGCAGGCTCATCTTCAAAGATAGACAGCCTTGTTTCGCCTTCTGTAGGCCAGGGCACTTGCAAGATTGCAGTGGCCCTCTTGATCAGCAGAAGCTCCGCTGACAGGGAGAGCTGAACCGCAGACGGGAACGCCAGCTGCTGTTCGCCCACCTCATCAGAGGCGCCGATGGACAGTATGTCCTCCATTGAAGCAGTCACTAATTATTCACCCAACCCTGCATTATATAAATATGAAATTAGCGTGCAAAATTTTGTTTCATTATTATTAAGCACTTTTTTTCCAGCAGGAAAAATGCACCCAACAAAATTGCCAAATCGGAAATAAAAACTCAGTGAAGAAAGGGATTCAAGGTTAATGTAGAGAAGCATACCTGCCAACATGTGGGAAGAAGAAACTGATGCAGTACAATAGCCCACCCAACAACTGCAGGGTTTCTTTGTCATTTCCTATACTGGTGGTCATTTGGGGCTTGTTTTAAACACCACAAAGTGACTAACACAGTCTGAACAACTGAACACAACCACCAGTCTATAACAGGCTTATGTGAACAGCATTGGTGTTTTTTAATTTATTTTTTAAACACCCTTAATTCCTGTAAATGAAAGTGAACTAATATATTTGGTGCCACTATATGCAAATAGTTTCTTAGCATCTTACATAATATGTACTGAGATGACAAAGAGACTAAGACATACTAGATTCATAAAGGAACTTTTCCTTATGTGAGTTGCAGGGTGTGTGTTATATAAAGATAATATGCCATTGATATAATCATAACGCTGGTATTTTTATGCTTGTGGTTACATACAGTACAATATATAGAGAAAGGTGTGTTTGTGACACTTATGTAGCACCGTTCACAGCATTGCTGTCTCAAAGCAACCATTTACTGCAATTCAAACTAAATGATCAAAAGCTTAATAAAACAAATACGTATTATGATGTGATTTTAAAAGAACAGTGTTTAAATTCTGAATTTCAATGGGAGCCACTGAAGACTGGTAAAAACTCGCCTAGTAGTTGACCATGTCTGGTTTCCCTTATAAAAGTTTACAAATGTATTTTTGCATGCTATTTTTGCAGTTTTACCATGTTTTTCCTATGGTTATACAATGCATTTACCATAGTTTACCCTGATTTACCATGTTTATTAATATGCTTTACCATACCTCATTATTTTTTATCAATGCTTGCCTATGCTTTAATTTATTTCACTATGCTTCATTGGTGTTTGTTATGCTTTTACTATGGTGCACTTGTATAAAGGTTATAACAGGGAATAACAATAAACAAAGCCAGCTGTAATTTTAAAATCATGCTTTGTTTTTTTTTTTATATAATTGTATAATGACACCTTAAAAAAATGCTGTTCTGTCTTGGAGTTTCTTTTTTGTATGGTGTAAAGTAATTTGTGGCAAAATTGATGACTCATAAAAAATGCATGTTTGGAGCCTGGAAAATGTGGAAATGGATTCCTTTTATTGGACCAACTAAGAGGTTTAAAGTAAAGCTTCAAGACCACATTGGTAATTTCTTCAGGGATAAAACAGGAATGTAGAATCTTGTCATTTATAATCAGATATCAGTTCATGGGTGGGGGACAAAAATGTTAGTGTTTGTTAGAAATGTCAACAGGGTACATATTTAATTTAAAGGACAATTATTTCTCACTAAAATTGAGCCAATACGTCAGTTCCCTAAGTTATACTGCTGTCCATTTCCACTGTGGTGTCACAGGACCATGTTGAGTCTGTCAACACAGTTGTTATCATCTTGGCATCTGGCAGCATTTCCTCAGTGTGCGAACAGGACTGATTCTCAACACAGTGTAAACATCCTAGAAATGAGGACATCTATCAGCACCATTTATAGAAGCTATATAATACAGCATTATATAATGTAACTAATTGTATATTTACTTCTGTATAGTTATTCCTTGTGTTAAACGTGTTGACCGATTCAGTTTTCTAGTTCGATACACTTCAGTCTTATGAACATCCTCTATTCTCTACAGTACGTGTCCGTAACTTAGGTTCTACTAAGGCATATAATGAAATAATGACACATGGAACTCCAGTCATATAAAAGGCAATATAAGATGAGATAAGATGCACTTGACGACTTCACTTCATTCATTTCAGACCCTTGCTGAGAGGCAGGCAGAGAGAGGGGTCTCCCTTAGTGCAGAATGAGAAGATGGCAAGCCTGCTCCCTCCAACAGGCCCTGATGCCTTCCGACGCTTCACTCCAGAGTCGCTGGCTGAGATCAAGAAGCAGATCGTTAAGGAGAAAGCTGAAAAGGAAAGGAAACAGCATGTAGAGACCTCGGACGAGGAAGAAGCCAAGCCGAGCGGCAACCTTGAGGCCGGCAAAATCCTACCCTTTATATATGGCGATCCACCTCCCGAAATCATTGCAGAGCCAATAGAGGACTTGGATTCCTTTTACAGCGCAAAAAAAGTTGGTGAACATGAAACCTTTTGATTTTTTTTGTTACTGGTGCATAAAAATATAGTTAAATACAATTGTCCCAATAACAGAACGTGGCAACCACTACACACTTCCAGTCAGAAGTGCTTTACAAAGCATACATTTAGTTTTATTGTACTGTAGGCAATTACCATTCCCATACTTCTGGAACACTTTCGTCAGAGCTACTGATTGATTTAATTGGTTCCTACAATTCAAACAACATTTTACTTCAAGCATGAACACCTGACACACAGGGAATCACTGTTTCTTTTGTCAGTGATGAGTATTGGCCATAACTGTGTAATCTTTAAAAGTTCCAGATTTATAATTCCCTCACATTATTGCAAGCTAATTGCAAGATAATTCCATAGTGATAAAACAGCTATTCCCTTGTAAAGCTAGGTTCCAATAAATTACAGCTTAGCCCATTTTGCTTTTACTGTCAGATATGTTCTACTGTGCAAAAATGCATCTCAAAAATGGAAAAGATGCAGTTAATTTTATAGACAAGGGTCCATTTGGCGATTAAGTCCCTGCTATACTCTACGTGGTCTAGCTTCTGATAGCTGACAAGGTCAGACTTCGAGGTGGTATATATGAGGAATCTCATTAATGTTGTAGGGTGTTAATCCACTACCCGTTAGCCTTAGTTCTGGGGTCCAATGCAAAGTGAGTTTTATCTCAAATTCAGCCTCTCATCCACATAACAATACAATAGGGTGCCATACATTATATAGAGTACTGTAAACTAAGCAAACTGACAGCCTCTAGTCCAGGACTGAATTATAGGATTAAGAAGATCTTTGTTGGGAAGCTTGTAAGAACATGTATTGGCTAACACGGGACAACAGGAGCCACAGCAGTAATGTTGCCAGTAATTATAATGTGTAAATGGTATTTTGTGTTTTGCAGACTTTCATAGTCATTAGTAAAGGGAAGACTATCTTCAGGTTTAACGCTGAGCCTGCCTGCTACATCCTGAGCCCTTTTAGTCTGATCCGGAGAGGAGCCATCAAGATTCTTATACATTCATATCCTTTTTGATATCTGTATTGGATCTATTAGAATTGGCTTATCATAGCATGCAAAGGTACTGTGTTAACTTAAGACCATACAGCTTTTCGTGTAGTCATTCGCCAATCATCTAAATGGTAAAACTAGTTTTACACAGTATACCATTACAATATATGGTAGAAACATCAATAGGAGAGATTCCCACTTTTTTCCAAACACTTCTGTCTCGTGGAATATCTTTTTTTGGGGGAATCATTAAGGAACAAAGCACAACAGTGTCAACTTATTATTGATTCAAAATATCAGTTGTGCTTTTCAAAATTACAATTTTTGCAGTAAGCTACACTATATTTAGTATAGTAAACATGTTCCAAAATGTCTGAATCAGGGTACATCTATAAAATCATGGTTAGGGTATATCATTTTTAACAATTTTAAAAGTTTGGTCTGACAAGTTATGCTTTTTAACAATTACATACAACACATCTATTCGTTTTTTACAGTGTAGAGCCCAATGTTGAGCGCTTAATGTTTCACATAAGGATAGTACTGAGGTGATTGCTTTTCCTTTTTGGGTTCTTTCCTTGATTCTATTTTAAATTGTTTAGTTTTTTCATCATGGTAACCATTTTAACAAACTGTGTGTTCATGGCAATGAGCAACCCTCCCGCCTGGAGTAAAAATGTAGAGTAAGTTATAAAGATATTTTACATTTGTTATTATTTATTGTCCTCTGCGTCCCATGTAGAAGACAGCCCTTGTTGTGTGTTGATTTCTACCCCTCCTGATCAGTAAGTGGTTTGCAGTGGGGTCGTAAAACACGGGTACAATTGATCAATAATTCCTCAAAATAAAGTCTTGATTTTAATTTCAGGAATGAAAATGTACGTTTTAAGATTTTCATGGCATAGCTTTCTTTAATTTACATATTTAGGTTTGTTTAGCTATCAACACCAGGGATGAGCTAAACAGCTCTAGAATTATTAATTATTATACAAGTGCTGAGTTCTTGCATTGAATAACGTTTTCATGCTCAACGCTGTAGAGTGAATATGTTCTTTTTTTTTTTACCAGATTTCTTTTTGTAATCTACTTATATGTTAATATTATTTTTAAGGTGTTTCACAGCATCATGCATTTTAGATTTTATTTAATAATAAGCACTTAATAATAAGAAATAAATGACTGAATTTACAGCATAGCAGATCTACTTTTTGAAACTAGGTCTTTTGTGTGTATGTATATGTGTTAGTTTCTTATTACTTTTCTGACATCTTTCATTTCAGGTATGCTTTTACAGGCATTTATACCTTTGAAGCACTAGTCAAGGTTTTAGCAAGAGGGTTCTGTATTGGTGATTTTACATTCCTACGAGATCCATGGAACTGGCTTGATTTCTGTGTTATTAGTATGGCGTAAGTAGATTCTGTACACTATTATTATTATTTATTTCTGAGCAGATGCCCTTATCCAGGGCGACTTACAATTGTTACAAGATATCACATTATTTCACATTATACATTATACAGATATCACATAATTTTACATACAATTACCCATTTATACAGTTGGGTTTTTACTGAAGCAATCTAGGTAAAGTACCTTGCTCAAGGGTACAGCAGCAGTGTCCCCCACCTGGGATTGAACCCACGACCCTCCGGTCAAGAGTCCAGAGCCCTAACCACTAACTAATTCCAATACTGCACAGCAATTACTTACATGTAAACCTTTTTATCTCAGTCTTTTACTTTCCAAAATGATATCAAGTTGGGTTGCAATTAGTTTCATAACTATTAAATATGAGCAATATCAGAGTGTAATAAAAAGAAGCGAAAAAAAAACTTTCATTATCAGGCACTTGTCCCTATTTGACACCTATTATATTCTGTCTGGTACGTTTCAATGCGGGGCAGTAAGCAGATAGAGCCATTAACAGCGCTGGGTTTGACTGTATTGTGCAGTGCTGATCCCCCTTGTGGTAAAGAGTCCAGCTTATTGATTATACTTAGTGTAGGGTTACTACTGTACCAGCAACCTAGCAGAAAAGCTGACTGAGCTTTCAGGATTGTGACGTCACTAAAAACACCCCAGCCTGTATTTCTTCAGTGGCATTCTGAGTTTTGAGCTCTTAAGTTTGTCTGCAATTCCAGTACTGCCCAGTGACCTCACACTGCTGTGTTGTGGTTCTAATTAAAAGGGGGAAAGTTCTTGAGCAACAAAGAGCCATGAGCTTTCTGAGAATCAAAGGGTTTAAATGTACAGTTATGGCCAAAAGGTTTGCATCACCCTATAGAATTAACTAATTTTGCTTCATAAAGTCGAATGAAACCTGCTGAATAATGTTACGGTAACATATTGAATTACATACTGCTTTGTAGTTTTTGAAAAACTGAAACAAATTAAAAAAATGTCACAATTCGGAATCTAAGATGAAATACTATGCTACTATTATGGCTTCCGGTAGACTTTTGCAATATAATCTTGTAGTTTCTTTGATTACATTATGCTAAATAAAAGATCGACATTAAGTTCATCTAGTCTTTTTTTTAATTATGTCGCAATTCTAAAATTCTAGGTGATGCTAAACGTTTGGCCAGAGCTTTACTGTATGTAAGATTTATCTTTGCACCATTTTAAAATAAAGAATATAGATAATACAGCAGAACGCTATGAAAAGAATTGTAAAACCTGAGGCCCCAAGTATTTATTTTGCCTAATTTTTGGAAGTGTTTTTATTTGCGTTCTTATGTTGAAGATAAATAGATATTCTAAATGGCAAATGATAACCATGCTAAAGAATTAAGAACATATTTAGAAATCATTGTAGGTAGAACTTACTCGTTGAAGCCCTTATATAAGCTTGCCACAGTAAATCTGCATGGAAATGGTGCAGTTTTCCCATGGCTATGTATTTACAATAGTTTGCAGTGGTTTACCATGTTGTTTAATCCTCTCTGGGATTTATAATGCTTTCTGATGCTTTATGATCACCACCACGTCCTGTATATTATATCACGTCCTCCCCCTGTCTTTTTTTTCTGGAGCTCTGCATCCAATAAAATTGCGAATCACACAAGCGCTGTTATTTTTTATTTGTCACCAATTTCAGAACTGTACAATTGCACTTGATTTTCAATTTATTTTTAAAGAATGTATCCACTGACAGTTCTGGACAATGTAATTTTACATGACATTCTGAATACATGCTTTTTCCTGGAGCTCACAATTTCTCTCAATTTACAGTACCAGAAACAGCGGTTCTGGTACTGTAAATTGTGAGAAAAAAACAAGCAAAGCAGATAAATAAACACATAGTTTATAACATTACTGTGTTTTTTTTTTTAAATAAATGTGTAGCACTTATTTATGCTTTTGTAATATATATTAAATCTTAAATGTAAGTGCAGTTTTTGGTTGCTTTAAAAAACACAATTTGGCTACTTCTTCATCAGCATTTTTTATTAAAAAACATTGTTAGCCCTATTAAACTTTAGTACTGTAGTTTGTAATAGAGGTTCCTAATGTTCACTTCATTGCATCACAAGGACGACTGACTGAATCGTACAATTGTGCAGGAATCAGGAGATGTGTGTGACGTGACTGCAAACATTTAAAATACGTGCCGTTTATTGGAGACAGAGACTCCGATTTGTGTATCATCAGTAGTGGCATGTAGGGAATCTGATTCCTAATGCCTATTCAGTGGCATGGTACAAAAAGACTATTTTGATTTCCACACAGAAAAGAGATCGCTTCATTGGTGTGCATGCATCGAAATTATTCTTAAGTTGATTTTTAAGTTAACTCTTAAGTCAAGGTTCTGCCGATTGAAAAAAGTAGCAGAACGAAAGTAGCAGAATCGACAACAATTGATTGGAACAACCCTATAATATAATGTGCCACTATATATATATATATATATATATATATATATATATATATATATATATATATATATATACAGTACTGTGCAAAAGTTTTAGGCAGGTGTGAAAAATGCTGTAAAGTAAGAATGCTTTCAGAAATAGACGTGTTAATAGATTATATTTATCAATTAACTAAATGCAAAGTGAGTGAACAGAAGAAAATCTAAATCAAATCCATATTTGGTGTGACCACCCTTTGCCTTCAAAACAGCATCAAGCATCAATTCTTCTAGGTACACTTGCACAAAGTTTTTGAAGGAACTCGGCAGGTAGGTTGGCCCAAACATCTTGGAGAACTAACCACAGTTCTTCTGTGGATTTAGGCAGCCTCAGTTGCTTCTCTCTCTTCATGTAATCCCAGACAGACTCGATGATGTTGAGATCAGGGCTCTGTGGGGGCCATACCATCACTTCCAGGACTCCTTGTTCTTCTTTACGCTGAAGATAGTTATTAATGACTTTCGCTGTATGTTTGGGGTCGTTGTCATGCTGCAGAATAAATTTGGGGCCAATCAGATGCCTCCCTGGTGGTATTGCATGATGGATAAGTATCTGCCTGTACTTCTCAGCATTGAGGAGACCATTAATTCTGACTAAATCCCCAACTCCATTTGCAGAAATGCAGCCCCAGACTTGCAAGGAACCTCCACCATGCTTCACTGTTCCCTGCAGACACTCATTCGTGTACACTCTCCAGCCCTTCGGCGAACAAACTGCCTTCTGCTACAGCCAAATATTTCAAATTTTGACTCATCAGTCCAGAGCACCTGCTGCCATTTTTCTGCACCCCAGTTCCTGTGTTTTCGTGCATAGTTGAGTCGCTTGGCCTTGTTTCCACGCCGGAGGTATGGCTTTTGGCCGCAAGTCTTCCATGAAGGCCACTTCTGACCAGACTTCTCCGGACAGTAGATGGGTGTACCAGGGTCCCACTGTTTTCTGCCAGTTCTGAGCTGATGGCACTGCTGGACATCTTCCGATTGCGAAGGGAAGTAAGCATGATGTGTCTTTTCATCTGCTGCAGTAAGTTTCCTTGGCCGACCACCGCGCTCACGGTCCTCAACATTGCCCGTTTCTTTGTGCTTCTTCAAAAGAGCTTGGACAGCACATCTGGAAACCCTGTCTGCCTTGAAATTTCTGCCTGGGAGAGACCTTGCTGATGCAGTATAACTACCTTGTGTCTTGTTGCTGTGCTCAGTCTTGCCATGGTGTATGACTTTTGACAGTAAACTGTCTTCAGCAACCTCACCTTGTTAGCTGAGTTTGGCTGTTCCTCACCCAGTTTTATTCCTCCTACACAGCTGTTTCTGTTTCAGTTAATGATTGTGTTTCAACCTACATATTGAATTGATGATCATTAACACCTGTTTGGTATAATTGTTTAATCATACACCTGACTATATGCCTACAAAATCCCTGACTTTGTGCAAGTGTACCTAGAAGAATTGATGCTGTTTTGAAGGCAAAGGGTTGTCACACCAAATATGGATTTGATTTAGATTTTTCTTCTGTTCACTCACTTTGCATTTAGTTTATTGATAAATATAATCTATTAACATGTCTATTTTTGAAAGCATTCTTACTTTACAGCATTTTTTCACACCTGCCTAAAACTTTTGCACAGTACTGTATATATATATATATATATACACACTTGTAACAGTATCTGAGATTAAAAGATTTGTAAAATATAAAACTATTCAGTTTTAATGTGACATTTAGAGCGACAGCGACACTATTTAGTATACAGCTAGTACTTTTTCCCACTAGGTGGCTGGCTGGTCCATTTATTCTCACCTGTCATTTTATGTATAATGCTACCATTTGGCATCATTAGTGGACAGTTGCCTTGATCTAAATTTAGCCTGTGTTAAACTATATCTGCAGTATTACATTTCCTTTTGTGTAATGTATTGAAAACATATGCAGAAGTACTGACTTAATACAGCAATATCACTTTGATGCTTTTTGACAACTTATGTAAACCTTTGTTGTCTGTAAATCACTTTGCTTTTTTATTTCCAGGTATCTCACGGAGTTTGTTGATTTGGGCAATGTTTCCGCACTCAGGACTTTCCGTGTACTCCGAGCACTTAAAACAATCACTGTTATTCCTGGTAGGTGACACTAGGTGACACACATTTCTATATAAAGTGATGGTTGGACTGTAGCCATTGAGGTGTAGAAATGCATTTTCCTGGCCTCGGTAATATTTCACTGCTGTCTGCATCTTTCTTGCAAGTTCCCCATATTTATTTTTACTTCCAGTGCAACAGGTATCAGGACACACCCATCCTGTAAAGTGAGTGTGAAGTTCAGGTGGAGTCCTAATACCTGGGCTGCATTTGATTATGCAAATGTATGAAAGTTTTGTAACATGATAATGTATGAGCTCACCAAACCAGCAACCAGGCACATGACAAGACTTGCTTTTGCATGGTGGTCTTAACCACTGCAGGCGTAGTTATAGAGTTAACTACAGCGACTAGACAGGGGATAGACTCCATTAGGCAGTTAATCATCCTTATAATCTTCCCTCTTAGTACGGTGATCGACTGCAGTCATGCCATCAATTTAACTGACTGTGTGCAAACTGCCGTCCGCCACATTGCAAGCAAGGGCCTTAAACACGCTGCAAAAGATCCAGGCTAATCTGCATTCATGTTTATAAAGCTTTTATTTTCTCACAGACAGAGGATATAATCTGTAATGACAATACATCACACAACACTGTTCTTTACACTAACTTACTGGAGAGGTAGTTTGGGGTGAAAAGGTTCAGCAAGCACCCAGTTAATTCAGTGCAGGAAGTGAATCTATAGCCTGGTGGCAGTATATATATATGTATATACAGACTTTTCCTTTCTATATATATATATATATATATATATATATATATATATATATATATATATATATATATATATATATACATATATATATATATAAATATATAGAGAAAGGAAAGTCTGTTTGGCCTTATGTTCACTTCTCAAATAGGTACACCGACCTTAGTTTGTAGATTGAAGTCCCAGAGACCAATCAAAAATAGGACAGGATTCACTGTAGTCTTTTAACAAAGATTTTCTTCATTTTATTAATTAAAACATGTTTTTACTAAAACGAGCAAACAAACAAAAGAATGGTCTTCGTCAGGTTCACAATGTATATATATAAAGAAAGAGAAAGAGAGAGAGAGAGAGAGAGAGAGAGAGAGAGAGAGAGAGAGAGAGAGAGAGAGAGAGAGAGAGACCAGATTACTTTAAAAATAATTCTTAAAAAGGGACTTTATTACATCTTTTATGGTAATATATGCAGAAACAAATCTCCTTTCCACCAAGCCATAAAGACCTGCTCAAAATGAAGACCCCTTTCTCTCAGTCCATTTCACTTTCCCAGTAGTACTAATACCTCCCCCCTCTGCTGTGAACAATGCATCCAGTATTTTTAGGTCAAATCTCTGGATTTGATTAATTGAGTTTCCTCTCATTCCACAGGATTGAAAACCATCGTGGGTGCTCTGATTCAGTCAGTGAAGAAGCTTGCAGATGTGATGATTCTCACTGTGTTCTGTCTCAGTGTTTTTGCTCTCATTGGTCTTCAGTTGTTCATGGGTAACCTACGACAAAAGTGCGTCAAATGGCCCCCACCTATCAGCGATACCTGGATTGACGACGGCTACATTGTAGGAAACGATTCCTTTGGAACTTCAACCATGGGTTACAATAACACAGATAATAGTACTGTTGGTGGCTTCGACTGGAATGAATACATCAACAATAATGGTAAATGCTAGGACAGTATTTTGGCAGGGTGTATCAAAAAATGAATTTCACCATGATGCCTGGAGAATAAATCTGTCACAACTAAAACATGCAACAGTCTAAAATGGCTGTATCTATAAAGTACACTTGCAAATGCTTGGGGCCTTATCAACATACTGTATTGATCCACTTACTACATACAATAACAAGACAGGAAAATGCGGTCCTTTGAAAATCAGGTTTATGAGTTAAAAATAACATCTCTGGAAAACTGGCCTTCATTGAAAATTATTATTGAATGTTTGTTGTGCAGATCATTTTCATACTGTGGCTTTGTTCTTAAAAGTTGACCAGGCAACACTGATTCAATTCCTATCCCAGGATTCATACCACGCCAGTATGCTATTCCAGGATTTGTTTGTGTTCTAACCTTTTTTGTTTGTTTGTTTTGATCTCTAAGATAACTACTATTTTCTTCCGGGATCTCTTGACGCACTTCTCTGTGGAAACAGCTCAGATGCTGGGTAGGTCATTATAATACTGCTATATGTACAACCAGTCTTCCATAAAATCAGCTGTAGAAAATAAGCATTGAGTGCATTGGGTGGACTGGCAGCATGTCTGCTGTCCACAACCTCTTCAATAAGTGCTCTTCCACTCTACTGGCTGTCATCCCCAAGCTCATCTCAATCTATACAAGTATGGTAAATTTCATGAAGATCCATCTGCCTTTACTATGCATTCCTTTCATGAACCTCAGACAGACCTCTGCCAGGTATCATCTGGCAGAGGTCATGGGATACATGTACAGACTCTTAGATGCCAACAAACAGATAGTTGTTTTGCTCGGGAGAGATGTTAGCTGTTTCACCACAGTTGAGAGAGACAGGTTTGTACATATAAATATGTATTTTTTTATTGTGAATTCTTGGTGAGAAACACTCTCTACCATCAGGTATGGTGCTGGCTACACCAGCTGTGATGCCATAAGTTTCCCTCAGAGCTATGCAGCAAGCACATGGTGTAATGACCCTCACCACACCATGCTTGCCATTTAGCTCTGGGCCTCTGACCAGATGTGTTAACATGTGCCACATTTTGTTCAGTGATATGAACTAATGTCCACTGGAGACTAGGCTGAAATACCACTTGTGACCTGTAAAATGTGTTAGAATGTAAGCTATCATATCTATAAAGCAAAATGCCACTGTGGCTAATGGTTTTGCATCAACTATTATTATTTATTTCTTAGCAGATGCCCTTATCCAGGGCGACTTACAATTGTTACAAGATATCACATTATTTTTACATACAATTACATTATTTTTTTTACATACAATTACCCATTTACACAGTTGGGTTTTTACTGGAGCAATCTAGGTAAAGTACCTTGCTCAAGGGTACAGCAGCAGTATCCCCCACCTGGAATTGAACCCACGCCCCTCCGGTCAAGAGTCCAGAGCCCTAACCACTACTCCACACTGCTGCCCTATGCCCTAGAAAGTTTTAATTGAGACATACAGTAATAATAATAATAAAAAAGCTATATGAACAATTTATTTAACATTGTGTAATCAAAGAAACTACAATATGATATCGCAAAAGTCTATCGAAAGCCATAATAGTAGTACAGTATTTCATGTTAGTTTTCAAAATGCTATATTTTTCAATTTGTCAGTTTTTCGTTAAGTATATGAAACAAGTAGTATGTAATTCAATCTGTTAACTTAACAATATTCATCAGGTTTCATTTGACTTTATGAAGCAAAATTGGTTAATTCTATAGGGTGATGCAAAACTTTTGGCCATAGCTGTAGATCTCAATGGGAAGCAGGGTTTGGAAGGTAAACTAATCTGGTGTACTCTTTCAAAGCCAGGTGTAAACTGCCGTTCTCTATTGCTGCTGTTCAGACTGATTCTTTATCACTGTTGTTTGACAGAAAGTGCCCAGAAGGATTCATCTGCATGAAGGCTGGAAGGAATCCGAACTATGGCTATACCAGCTATGACACTTTTAGCTGGGCGTTCCTCTCCTTGTTCCGTCTCATGACTCAGGACTTTTGGGAGAACCTCTTTCAACTGGTATTGATTTTCAAATGAACCCCTTTTAACGCGTCATCAGCAAACAAATAAATTACATTGAATCATCTTTAATGTTAATGATAATGGTAATCTTGATTGCACTACAAAGGCAATGTAAAGGTTCGCAGATAAGGGACAATTGCAGAACAGTACCACATTTTCATATTTTGACGTACCAATGTTATCTCACCAGTATAAACAACTGCAATCACTACCACTGATCTTAGTTTGAAATCTATTGTCCTTGCTGGTTATGCTGTGGTCTGCTATGGTTCTGCTAGGTTTTCCTAATGACTGATTGTGGCAAAGTGGTTAACAGTGTGCAGGGTTAGGGGGTTCAATAATCAGACAAACAACGATAATCCAGGTGCAATTAATGTTTAATTGTATAATACAATGCCTGATGGCTATCAGCAGTAAACAATAACAATGTTAATGAAGCAATGCAGCGGCGTGTATTGCTTATTTATAATCTGCGGGTTGGCCCCGAAATAATAACAGTCCCGTTTCAGTTTACCCACTCGTAACACAAACACAAACACCAGTCCACAGTGCGCGCTCTAGTGCTCGTGGTGAATACAGTTCTTTAGTGATGTTGATCTGGGTTTAGTGCTGGCCTTTGGCGACAGCTCCAGATCGTGTTAGCCGTCCAAATAATTACAAACAGTATTATTAACGACAAACAAAAACAAGCAAAACACTTACATTTCACAGCACAGGTTCTCCTTCTGGTCATTTAACGTAACCATTCACAAAGGAACAGATCACATCACTACGTCGCCTTTTTATAACGTCACCCATGACCCTTGGTCAACGGCGTATCCGCTCCTCCAACTCCGGATGCCACACTGTTTCCCGTCCGGGTCATTGAGTTTGTATATCGTAGCTTTTCCCCCTTTCTAGATGGCTGACTTCCACCTAACCCTGGGAATAAACTGTCGTGCCATTTAGTCCAGGGTATTCTGTTCCCTTTATGTAGCTGCCTCGCAGGTCGGGAGGGAGATCTAACACCAAGAATCATTCGATCTCTGTCACAGTGATACATTGCTACTAGTATGGAACTTTGCATTGCCTCTGTTTAGTTTTATTACAGGGTTTTTCTGATGGCCATTATTAGCTGTTTAAAGGTAACATGAATTGTGTTTCATTGTCCAGACGCTACGTGCAGCTGGTAAAACCTACATGATATTCTTTGTGGTGGTCATCTTCCTGGGTTCGTTCTACCTCATCAATCTGATCCTGGCTGTGGTTGCCATGGCCTACGCAGAGCAGAATGAAGCCACGCTAGCAGAGGCACAGGAGAAAGAAGAGGAATTTCAGAGGATCTTAGAACAGCTGAAAAAGCAGGAGGCACAGGTTGGTTGCTTTTATTGTATATTCATAACTTTAAACCATCTGTCATAAGATCCTTATCAATACTAAAAGAAACTCAAGGAAGAACCATTCCAATGCGGTGTCTTATCGATGTCTTTAATGATCTTGACTTCACTGAAATGTTGATCTACAGTCATTTACTGCACCTGCTGTTCTTTTCTGTCTGCTTACTTTACAACTGTTGCTGTCTGACAGAGATTAAAACCTCGCTAATCTTTTATTTCCTTGACATAAGAGACTAGTAAGAATAGAATCATATACTGTATCAAACAGGAACTGAACCCCCTGACAAATGATAAAGCACTGAATCAAAAAGGCAAACTTCTGTGCAACTGTGTTCTATTTTTTTCTGTATGCTTTTACTATGCTTATATTTTGCATTTATTACACTTTGCCAAATGTGTCTGTGCTTTACCACATTCACACAGCCAAAAAATCAGTATGTGTTAATAGGATAACTTGTGCTGATCACGTATCATTTAGGTAGCCTGAATAGGATATATGATTTACGACACTTTGCTCTGTTTTTACTGTTCATTTTCAATGTAAATGTGTGGAGTAGGGGTTAGGGCTCTAGACTCTTGACTGGAGGGTTGTGGGTTCAATCCCAGGTGGGGGGCTCTGCTGCTGTACCCTTGAGCAAGGTACTTTACCTAGATTGCTCCAGTAAAAACCCAACTGTATAAATGGGTAATTGTATGTAAAAAATAATGTGATATCTTGTAACAATTGTAAGTTGTCCTGGATAAGGGTGTCTGCTAAGAAATAAATAATAAAAAACTTGTATAAGATTTGTTTTAATGTTCAACTCTTACATTATATACAACTATACAATTAGGGCAACTCTCATATTGTCACTGTATAAATGTATGTGGTTTGACTAATGCAATCTCATCTGCCTCGACTAGTATTTCTGGTAACAAGTTTAATCAATTAAACTTTTATTGTTTTTCAGAAGCATAGTCCGGCAGGTACACAAAATCTGTTCCTCTTTACAACATCCTTGCTCTTATTTATCAACACTAAATATTACTGTAATGTCCGGTATATAACATGCACTCTTATGCATATATCATACAAGAGGTGCACATTATACAAGGATGTAACCAATGGCATCTGCATTATGCACAGGTTGCATATGCTAAAAATGTGCCTTTCCTGTAATACATATTTGAATACTATATGTATTAATTTACAGTACAATGACATTTTGATTGTGTACCAGATATTGGTATAGGGTGAGACATTGTTGTAAGTGACTCTGCAGCTGATGCATAGTTCACACACCCTAGTCTCTGTAAGTCGCCTTGGATAAAGACATCTGCTAAATAAGCAAATAATAATAATATAGAGATACTGGTTCTGCCAAGCTGACAGTGGTCCGTGGAATGATCCTTAAACATCAATGTTGCTCATGAGTGGAATAACTTGTCTTGCACTGTGGCTTTTGACACTGGAGTCATACAGTCTCACTCACAAGAACAACCATGCGCATTTGCTTAACCCCTTGGGGACCAAACAAAATCTTCCTTGCTCTAAACTCTGAATGAACTAGATACTTGCCTCAGGGGAACACATGTGTTACTCCAATGCTTGTTATTATGGGGCATCCCCTGTAGCGCACGGTAAGAGGCAGCCATTTGAAGTTGACGATCTTGGTAAGAGACCCAGTTCTTACAGTATTTCCATCCCTGCAGTAACAATGTGAGCTTCCACACATACCAAACTCTGTCCTGGAGGGACCACACTCTTAAACTTTGAGGGAGAAGTTCAAGCTTGCCCATCTTTCCCTTGCTCAGTGCCAATATTGTTTGCGAATGTGGACTATTGTCAACAAATGACCATCAAATTCAAACCTTCAAAAGTTCATATTTGAAAACAGCTGTTTGGATGATGAAATATTCTCAACCATGAGGATCTTTCAGCCAATCAGAGCGCACATTTCGCCTGCTGTGTTCCACAGCACATCCCAGATAGAAGGTTTGACATGAATAGAAGAAAACAGATAAGCAATGTAGCTTTCAGTCTCGTTCTATTCACTTCAACTCATGCCGGTATTCCCCTCATACTCAGTCTTCCTATAACCCAATAATAAAGCAGTGAATGCTGTAAAGAGGAAATTGCTATTATACATGAGCAAAAACACAACAAATATCCATCATATCCCCTTGTATATCATTTTTTTTCTGTCTTGTTTTATGAAAGTCTCGCAGTGATCAAGGCGTTCTCACATGGTTGGGGAGGAAAGTCATGTGGGTCTAGTGTGCCTAATAGCGTTTTTAGTGACCACTACTGGCCAGGTGCTGAATGAGTCCAGGTTGAAATTACATTCAGATTGGGCCTTCCCTCCAGAAGCCTGTTACTATCCATTGCTTCGGTTCAAGCAGGTGATATCAGTGATTTCAAGGACAGTCCATTTACACAATCATGTCGATGACACAGAATAAAAGAGAACTGATAATTCAATACAATACGATATATTTCTATTACACAGACTAAAAGAGAACCATACTGAATAATACAATACAGTACATGTGTATTACACAGACAAAAAGAGAACCATACTGG
The DNA here is from genome assembly GCA_030684275.1 of Acipenser oxyrinchus oxyrinchus. Taxonomy (NCBI): domain Eukaryota; kingdom Metazoa; phylum Chordata; class Actinopteri; order Acipenseriformes; family Acipenseridae; genus Acipenser; species Acipenser oxyrinchus. The sequence goes on along the minus strand of CM060269.1, from coordinate 21,789,807 downwards.
ATAATTCAATACAAGTTAATAATGAAATCCTTCTGCTTCTCTCATTTTGCACTGTTTGTTTTCCTAGACGTTTGCTGAGGATGAAAAGAGTAAGAAGTCAGGATCCCAACAGAATATGACCTATTTAGATGAGCCGGGTCTTCAAAAAAGAACAGCCAGTGCTTTGAGTGTCCTCACCAGTGCTATGGAAGGTACTTCAGTATATACTCTTGGACATATTAAAAAACGACATTCTGTACACCACATGGGGAGGGTTGGCTGTAAACACGATATATCTTCTCCATTTTGCTCTTCATGTGTAGAAATGACACAAGGCTGATTTAAGAACAGTTATGGCTATATTGTGTGGAAAATACTGTGACATAGATGACATTGTGTAGAATATTATCATGCATACTTACAATAGCATGCCTACAGGGTGCTAAGCCAGGGCATTACTGCTCTGCATCTTGCCTTCTTGGTTGGGTCGAGGTGGGGGTTGTGCTGCTGAAATTTCTTATTGCCTCTCTTCAAGCAGAAGTCCACAGTAAGCCATAAATTCCTTATCTGTACTGCACCTCTCCTTAGTGCTTAATTGTGGTAATATGATATTTCCAGTACGTTATTTTGTGTCTAAATTGTGTATAGTGAGATACAGTATGCAAAAGTGTTTTACATTGCATCTGAACATAAGGAAAAACAAATGCATATATTGTAGTGAAACTGTACACCTTTTCTCCTATTACTGTGAGTGAATGTTTTTATTAGCAACATTGTCAATGCTCCCCTTGACCTCTGATGAAGATCCATTGGTTCTTTTAGAGCAAACAGCAACTAAGTGATGAGACACCATAGGGTCTATTCATAAAATTATTTGATGACTGTCCTAGGTAATCGAATTTCATTTAAAACTAACGGAAGTCGTCCATATTGGTATTCATAAAATGATCTGTGCAGACCGCCGACTGTCGCTAAGCAGTTTTTTTGATGACATCATCAGCTCTATAAACATTCGCTCAGTTCTGTCGTTAGCTGTTTGGAACACAAATGGAATCGACCGACAACAGCGCCGAAACAACTCCAACCACGCTGAAGAAGCGTAGGAAAGGGCATTTTTCGGGCACATGAAAATTCCTTATTGATAGCATAAGTTTTAAAAAATGAACATAAATGATATGGTCCAAAACCCGTGTCTGCAGCTGCCAGGCGAGCCATATGGCAAGAAATACAAGTTAAAATAAATGATTTAGGTGTTTGCCCACGGGATGTTAACGGGATCATGAAAAGATGGCATGACATGCGGGGGTCAGTAAAGAAAAAAATTGCTGCTCTGCATGAAGCATCCAGAGCCACTGGCTTAGGACCACCACCTCGTTCTCCACTCACCCCCACCGAGGAGAAGATAAGACAAACTTTCGATCACCCGACCCTGGATGGTGTGGGAGGCATGGACACCAGTGCATTGGACCTTGGCTTTGGTAAGTTTTGTTCTCCCACGGTCACAGACACAAGGTATATTGTTTAAACAGCCGCTAAGTATGTAGGTTACAAAATACGTAATATTTAGGGATGCAACAATATATAATTACAATTTCATAGAATGCTTGTACTACAGTAAATTTTTTGTTTTATATGATGCTATGGCATGGCAGCATTTGCTGTTCTGATATAAGGATTAAAAATAACTGAGGTGTTTTGTTTTATTATAGATGGGTAGATATGGGTAAATATTTTATCTGCGTCTTATTTTCCCCAGTGATATCAATTCCAAATAGATTTTAATTCCTGAAATAGGGGAAACAACCATTAAAAAAACCACGCCATGTGATTTAATTGTGTGATTATTTGTAATACGAGGGTACTTCCGAAAATAAAGGAAATATTTACATCAGTAGGTACATCATGTAAAATATTGGCTTTAGTTTCTGAAGCAACGTCGTATATTGTGAATTGAAATAAAAAGCTGTGTGTCCTTGCATTTCCAGAGCAATCCACTGGGTTCCAAATGGAGCAAAAGAAGCAGGGAGGAGTCCAACCCACGAATGATGGCAAGGAATACTCTGAAGAAGACCAGGACAATGAGTCAGAGGCAAATATCCCCCAGACTCTGCAGTCGGCAGCATGGTGCATCCCTGAACCGTCAGTGACCACGGTCACACCACCTAGGCCACCAGTGCAAGCGGCCTTCTGGCTGCACAACTACAGGCGAAAACCATCCTGAAGAGGATTTCAGAAACGTTTATCGAGTTTATATCACTGTTCGGGAAATACATGCCAGAGAGCCCACCACCTATGATGGATAATGCCACCGCGACAGAGAGCCCACCTGTGATGAATAAAGCCACTATGGCATGTCAGCATGTCGGGCCAGGACCACCAGCCCTACGCCGCAGTTGGAGGGGTACAAGAGGATCTAGGTCTAGGAGATAGACCGTATATTATTATACAGTCTATATAGTGATTGTAAGGATTTTTTTTTTCTTCCCACATCTTTAAACTGCTCCTGATTGAAAACCGTTTAGCCAATTAACTCCAAACTTGGTAGGTATCATTCTGGGGACAATAGCACTGGCTTGGAAGCCTTTAAAACTGCGTTACAGTTCTAGTTGTTTTTTGTTTATGATTACACATTCTATGAGTTTAATGAAGGATAAAAAAAGTGTAGCCTAAATTATTAAGCCCCCCCTCCCCCCTCTTTCTTCGCGACTTGGTCTTCTTGCATCTGCTGGAACAGGTGCTACTGCTGGCACTGCTGGGTCGTCTACTGGGGGGTAAGCCACTTCTTGGTGCACATTGAACACCCTTCTTCTTACTGCAGTATTGTGCAAGTTGCAGCATGCAGTCGTGATGCGGCACACCTTTTCCGAACTGGACTGAAATGCACCTCCCGACCTATCCAAGCACCTGAAACACATCTTCAGTAAACCAAAGGTCCTCTTGATCACATTCCTTTTAACCCCATGTGCATCATTGTACCACAGGGGTAGAGAACTGGTGTGAGGAGCCATGGGAGCAGTGGGGAAGCAGAATCTCCTACAACGAAGGGCAGTTATTATGATAGTGAACGTTAAAAACAAAAAACGAGTTTCAGGATTTTCGAGTCTTTTTGTTCATTTTATATGATTTAAAAGTTACATAGTATTTGATTTTATGTGTTTATTTCAGCAGACGCCTTTATCCAAGGCGACTTACAGAGACTAGGGTGTGTGAACTATGCATCAGCTGCAGAGTCACTTACAATTACGTCTCACCCGAAAGACGGAGCACAAGGAGGTGAAGTGACTTGCTCAGGGTCACGCAATGAGTCAGTGGCTGAGGTGGGATTTGAACCAGGGACCTCTTGGTTACAAGCCCTTTTCTTTAACCACTGGACCACACATTGATGTTATCATTACTGAACAAACTTGTACAGTTACATTAGTTCAATTAATTCGATTTTTTTTTTCTTACCGAGTAGTGCACCGTTTGGTCTGATGACACAATAAACCACATAGGCTTGACTGCTGCAGGATGCGCGTATCATGGCAGGAACCAGGGTGCACAAACGTGGGATATTATGATGGAAGAATCACCAACTACCTGCACATTGAAGCTGTAATCGTTGTGTCTGTTAATAAAGGGAACACTGTTACCAGCAGGTGCTCTGAGTGGTATATGTGTGCAATCTTTTGCACCAATCACATTGGGGACGTTGTGTGGTTTAACGTTGATCAGATCGCCTTCGGCCCGGGTAAAATGTGGTCTGACCTGGAAATCAATGCACGGGTAACCTGATCCAAGATCCTGGACATAGTGGGTTGGCTAAGTCCAAATATGTCACCAACAGGCCACTGGAATGTACCTGTTGCATAAAATGATAGCGCCCACATGACCTTCACTGCGGCAGGGATGGCTGTGTTGCGTACAGCAGGAGCCTCCAGAAAGGGACAGAACTTGTCATGTATAGCTGCACCATCAAGCCAGAACCGTAGCTTCAGCGCTTCATCTGGGAAGAACAAACATGTTACCCAGGGCCTGACGTGTCTTGGTCTACTCCATTGATGACCCTGTCTAACACCAGTGCCAACCTCTTCTTCCTCCATCTCTCTGCTCACATAATAACATGCTCCTCCAGCAGCACCCATCGTGTTATTAACAGCTTACCTGTATGATGCGTGATTTATATACTGGAGAATGAGGATCGTGTTGAGGTGATTTAAATGACCTTAATAATTGTTAATGTTCCTTTGCTTTGCAGGGCATACGCAATTAAATGAAAAAAAAAACACTTGTAGATCAATTATTTCAATTTAACACAGATACAGCATTACTTTAAAAAAAAAAAAGCAGTGTTAATCACAGGGCCATCAACTTTTATACAAACACAGTTTAATAAAAAAAAGCTGTAATAATTTGTGTGTTTTTTTAATTGTTTTTTAAATATTTTATTTATTTATTGGAGGGTGGGGGGAGGGATTTGTTAAATATGGTCAGATACCTTTTTTGACAATGTAATTTTGATGCTGTCGTTAGTTTTGACTCCACTAAGTTCTCATAGCATTTTGCTGTCGTTTACTCTTATGAATAGCAGGTTGACGCTCAGGACATGAAAACTTTATGCTCATGAGGTCATCGTTAAGCTTTATCTCAATTGTTTCAAAACATGCCTTCATAGACGGAAATTGTTGGGGCTTAATGACGCATCTCAATTATCTCTTATGAATAGCAACCGCTGTTTAATAGGTGGCTATGGACAGATTCCGATTACGAACTTCAGTTTTCTCATTTCGACAGACGTTAACCCTTTATGAATAGACCCCATGTGAGAATTAGTGCTAATACAAAGACATCTGATAACCTTGTTTTTTTTTTTTAATAGGTCACATTTCTGCAAATGTATAAAATGAATCTAACATATTTCCTGTTTTGTAACTTTTATTTCTACACAATTAAAATAAATGTGTTATTTCAATGAATAAACTAAATTTACACTAGCTATATATACATGTATTTACAGAGAGGGAAGAGGTTCAGCAGAAGTGTCCCCCCTGGTGGTACAAATTTGCCAATACGGTCCTGATTTGGGATTGCTGCCCTCTGTGGATCAAATTTAAGGAGTTTGTGAAGTTTGTGGTGATGGACCCCTTTGTGGATCTCGGAATCACAATCTGTATTGTGCTCAACACCCTTTTCATGGCTATGGAACACTACCCCATGAGTTCTGATTTTGAGGAAATGCTTTCCGTGGGAAACCTGGTAAGAATAATAATAATAATAATAATAATAATAACATCTTTATTTTTATATAGTGCCTTTCATAGTGGACCACCATCACAAAGCGCTTTACAGAGGTAGGCAGTGAACTGTGCATTATATGCAGAGTCACTTACAATAGGACATTGATTTAACATCTCATGATGGAGCACAAGGAGGTTAAGTGACATGCTCAGGGTCACACTGTGAGTCAGTCAGTGGCAGAGGTGGGATTTGAACCAATGACCTTCTAGTTACAAGCCCTGAACTTTAACCTCTGGACCACACTGCCTCCTTGAGAAAGTGTTCTATTAATGTTGCACTAGTTCTGGCTTCCGTTAAGACAGAGAGCAGTCTCCTGATATTCCACAATGATGTTAGAATTAGGCTTGTTTAAAATTCAAAAGGTAAAGCACAGCACAGAGCACGCAGTTACGCTCAAGAATCAAGAAATGCAGTTAACATTTATTAAATGGTGAAATACAAAGTAAAGGGTTTGCTTGAAAAAAAACGTGCTCCGTAAGTCCACTGTAATGTCATTTTTTTAAAAATCTTCATAAAACACACATTAACCTTCAAAGCTGAAGTCTGTTTCAAAAAATTAATTGTAGCTGAACAGGAAAGTGTAATCAATCAGACTCAGAGTCTGTATGGTCGGATCCAAAACGAAAATTGTTTACAATGTATTCAATCAATGCACAGAGCAACTACTGTACTGCACAGCTTGTTCTACTCACTTGAAACGCAAGATCTGAAATCTCAGGCATTATTTGCGCATGGTTATTTTTTTTTTGCACATGGTTATTAGAAACATTCAGCTAAAAGTGGGGGTGGGTCGATAGTTCAAACACGGGCGTTGACGTCAGAATCCGATACATATATAGTGTAGCAGACATGGGCAACATGGACTGCATCAGAGACTGGGGAGAGGGATAAGTTGAACCACTGATACCGACGATGTTGAATGATCTCTTATTCAAACAATGCAACTCTGCTCAGAAATGTGTATTGTATTACTGCAATAAGAATAAAATAAAACATTGTTGCATTTTATTCTGGACTCGTCCCCCACACCCCTTCCCCTGTCCCCCCTCCCCACTTACTCTAACCTCTATATCTAACCCATGATGAAAAAATTCACTCTCTATTTCTATTACACTGTATCTGTTAAAAATCTTTTTTCGCCCAGGTGGCTGTGGGCAGTTGACCAGCCAGGGCGGTTGGCGAAGTGCCCAGCTGCAGCGGGCAGATGCTGAATTAGCTTCGACTACACTTGCCCCGGCATTTCGGCAAGTTAAAAGTATTTCTTCGTCATCAGCCCGGTGGCTGTGGGCGGTTGACGAAATTACCTAAAATTCGAAGCTAATTGGCATCTGCCCACTGCAGCTGGGCACTGCCAACTGCACGGGCATTATAGCAACTGCCCGATTTGACAACAGTCCATAACATATATATACTGTATATATATATATATATATATATATATATATATATATATATATATATATATATATATTGTGAGCAGGGAGAGGGTTAAATTCCTCTCTGCCAAAGAAACATGTGCATATGCACGTTTTGTTTAATTGTTTAATTATTTTATTGTTAATTATCCCCTGCACCTGGTAGTAATTGTAAATTAGAACCAGGTGCAGGGTATTTAAGAGGTGCAGTCAGTCTGCACAGGGCTGCTGAGTAGAGGGAAGCAGGAGGTGTACCCTGCTGCCGAGCCGTCACTGAAAGGGAACTGGGTGTTTTTAGCCGGTAAACAGCTTAGCTGTCCGGCTTATTTAGACAAGGTTCCTGAAAAGTGTGTTGTTTGTGCTCCGAAGGATCTAAGTATTTATTTTGTTTGTTTATTAAAAATTTGGGCATCCGCGCTTTTAAAACTCCATTTTCCGTGTGCTGGGTCTCATTTTAAAGGGGCAACGAACGACCGTGAGTGACGGCCGTTTACATTATATATATATATATATACAGTGTGTGAGCAGGATGACGTGTGTGGTGACGTCAGATCAGGAAGTATTTGCAGCCCAACACAGCAGACTAGGGTTTAAACTGAGCCTCTACGGCGCTTTTTATTAACAAAACAAATAAGATTGTGTAACGGGGAGACCTGTGCTGACTCTTCTGTTGTGTTCGAAGTGCTGCAGGAAGAGGGCAGCAGCCCGTCAATATTCGCCTGTCAGTCATGGCAGTGACACGGAGAGGTGGGAGAGTGGGTGTGCGGGCTTTCCTTCTCTCTGAGTGGCTAAGAGGCGGGTCTTGGGGGGATTGCTGGCCCTATAAAATAATATTCTGCTGTTCCCTCAGATCTGCCCTCTGAGATGTACTAAGCGTACGGAAGCTCTGGTCCAGGATCGAGAATTGCGGGGACGGAAATCCCAACAAAAAGAAAAGAAAAAGAAAAGAAAAAGAATTAGCGGTAGTGGGGAAAACCTTGGGCAGCCCCGATAAACATTTGTATAGCAGGCTGAGGGAGCAGCTAGTGTAGGACGGAGAGCCGGGCCGTGCGGGTAGTGACGGTTGGGGAAAGCTGCCGAGCGCAGCACCTTTTATTTTGTAGTTTTTTTTATTGTGCTTTATTTTCCCTGTTCCTTTCGCCTTTTGATTATTCCTGTGTTTGAGCAAGTGTACTCTGTGCCGCTACCGGTATAGTCGTGGCTCTGTCTGTACCATCGCTGGTAAGACAGACCACAGACAACAGCGCCCTCTGCGGGCTGAAAAGAAATTACGCTCCCATAATAAAACTGGGCCCCTGTGCGGTGTTCCCAAATCACCTTTGTGTCTCCTGTGTGTGTCAGTGAACTACCCACCACCCTTCTACACGTGGTGTCAGAAGTGGGATTCACTGGCACTGCCCCCTGTAAGCAGTGCACACAAAAATGGATGCCACCCAGTTCGCGGAGATGCTGGATCTCCTGCGCCAGACCCTGACTGCTGCCGTGCAAGGGGCTGCTAGACCGGCAGGACCTGACCCCAGGTTGATGAGACCTACCAAAATGACGGCAGAGGATCGACCCGAAGCCTACCTTGAGGTGTTCGAGGCCCTGGCGACCTCTGTCGGGTGGGATCAGGCCCAATGGGCCAGTTACCTCTTGCCCCAGTTAACAGAGGAGGCGCAAGCAGCGGCGAGGACGCTGTCTCCCGACCGGATGATGGACTACCCCACGCTAAAAGCCACCATCCTGAATCGCGTGGGGGCCACACCGGAGGGATATCGGAGGAAGTTTCGGGAGGCGCGCTCGCCCGAGGAGCACCCCAGAACCATTGCCCATCGCCTGAACGAGTACGCCCTGGGGTGGTTAAACCCGGATGCGACCACGAAAGCCAGGCTGGTGGAAATTATTGTTGTGGAGCGGTTTCTGGAGTGTTTAGCTCCGGAACCACGGCTGTGGGTACAGCGGCAGGCACCCGCCACCCTGGATCGGGCGGTCGCATTGGCAGAGCAGTACCAGGCAGCCGAACCAACGCCAGCCAGCGCCCTCTGCGGGCTGAAAAGAAATTACGCTCCCATAATAAAACTGGGCACCTGTGCGGTGTTCCCAAATCACCTTTGTGTCTCCTGTGTGTGTCAGTGAACTACCCACCACCCTTCTACAGATTGAAACAAAACACTTTGTAAAATAAAATGGTGCGGTGGCCAAAACAGACAGACTAACACATTGGACGAACACTAAAAACACGACAAGTATCGTTCTTGCCCTCCAGCATAGCAATTGTTATTTTACTTTTTAAACATATCTTTTTTATTCTCCTCTCTCTCTTTCTCGTTCCTTCTCCCTGAACACCCAACCCTGAGTGAGTGCTTCGTGCCTCTCTATATACAGCTGTGCCGAGATTCAATTACTAATTAATCATTCACTTGAATCTCAGCACGTGAACTAATTTGTACAATCCCGTGCTCACATACTATTACATACGTTATCTGCACGTGAAGTGATTGTGCAATCCCAGTGCCTAAATACAACTATATATTTTAAATCACTCGTGTTACACAGACCCATTTATATCCCGTGCACCAATACATAAACAGACAGTCGAAGACAGTATGTGAGATGATGAACAACTGAAACTTATAAAGAGCCTTGCTTGAAGCCAACAATTAAGAATGGGGGAGGTTCAATTCAAGTTTGGGAGTGCATATCCTCAAGTGGTGTGGGAAAATTGCTGAAAATTGCTGGTATATTGACTGCAGCAAGGTACAAACACATTTTAATCCACCATGCTGGAATAATTAAAATTTCTTTGCAAAAGAAAGAGGAAGCTGGAATCCTTCAATGCATGGAATGGCCCCCTCAATGCCCATATCTCAATATCATTGAAGCTGTATGGGAATATTTGGTCAAAGAAAAAGTGAAAAAGAATCCCAGGACTTAGATGATCTTTGGAAGGTCTTGGAAGAAGCGTGGAGCACCATTCCACAAGAGTTTATAACAAAATTATTTGAAAGTGTCCCTAGAAGGATTTCAATGGTTTTGAAGGAAAAGGGTGGACCTACTTGCTAATACTTTATATCAAGGTATATTGTGTATAAATTTGGTTCTCTGAATAAGATTTTCTTTTTCATAAAGGTGATTTGCATTGAACACAAAGTTTTAGTTTCATGCATCAGAGTAAAACAATATCTAGGACACAGCAGTGTATATATATATATATATATATATATATATATATATATATATATATATATATATATATATATATATATATATATATATATATATAATGTGACAATCACCTCTATAATAATATAAAGCTTATATTATAATTCTGGAATACAATCTCACTCCCAAGTTAATGAATGGTTTTGACTTGCCCTGTCATATATACTATCCTTAACACTGCATTACTTGTTTTCTAGGTATTTACTGGAATCTTCGCTGCTGAAATGGTGTTCAAACTCATTGCCCTGGATCTCTACTATTACTTTCAGACTGGTTGGAACATCTTTGACAGTATCATTGTCACTCTGAGTTTGGTAGAGTTGGGGCTTGCAAATGTTGAAGGTCTCTCAGTGCTGCGGTCATTCCGTTTAGTAAGTTGAAAACCAACTCTAACAGCACAAGTGAGCTTATCTATTGTATTTTATTTAAACATATACGTTGTGAGTGTGTAATTCGCCTAGTCACATATTTATCAAGATCTTTATGCTAGGGTTCAATCTGCAATATTTTTGTGAAAGTAAAATCAAGTGTAAAAGATCTGTCCCAGTTTTGATGAATTCAGTGAAGTTTTGGTATGTCATGAAACATGAAGATAACATTAACCTAATCGTTTTCTATTAATGAATGTCACGTTTTACCTAATCCTTTTTACTATAAGCAGGCACTAACTCTGCCCCCTTCTGTCCCTTTTTGTGCCACACAGCTTCGTGTTTTCAAGCTTGCAAAATCCTGGCCCACCCTGAACATGCTCATTAAGATCATTGGCAACTCTGTGGGAGCTCTGGGAAACCTCACTTTGGTTTTGGCCATTATTGTTTTCATCTTCGCTGTGGTAGGAATGCAGCTTTTTGGAAAATCCTACAAAGAATGCGTCTGCAAGATCAGCCTAGATTGTGAACTGCCTCGCTGGCACATGCATGATTTTTTCCATGCCTTCTTGATTATATTCCGAGTCCTGTGCGGGGAGTGGATTGAGACCATGTGGGACTGCATGGAGGTGGCAGGACAGGGCATCTGCCTGGTCCTCTTCATGATGGTCATGGTGATTGGGAACTTGGTGGTGAGTACCCTGCCTGATTTCCTATTTCCATACCTTGCCATTGTTCATCGCTTTGTTGCTTATTTATTATTTTAGTACATACAGTAACAGGGCTCTAAATTGGTATTAAAAAGGGCAAGGCCAAAATGGCCTTGAGTTCAATAAATTTGTAGGGGCACCAAGGCCACTGTTATGTAAGTTTGCTCAGGATTCATATATAAAGCTAATTATTGGACACATAAAGAAACAACACAGTTTAACATAATAATAACTATTTATGTATTCATAAAATGCTGTTTTTTTTTGTCAACCAGCAGTCTAGGTTTGAGCCTGTGTGGACATAACTCCCTGCGTTGAAGCCAGACAATTGCTTTTATTGCTAATCCACAGGAACTCTTTTGTTCAATTTTTATTAGTCTCCACGGAAATCTGCAGTACATTTTTTTTTTTTTGTCATATGCTGTCCCTTTGTTGTTAAGATCCAATGCAACCGATCTTCACCCCGATTTTAGATTGCAGTCCGGGGCTTTATAGGAATGATATCCGTGGCCAAAGAAACAGAGATTTTGAGATTTTAAGAAAATAAATCCACAAAATTGATCTTCAGAGGTGATTCACCCCTAAACCTTGCAGAAGAAATTTCTTACCTCAAGGTCATGTGATCTTGTTTAGCCAATAATGCTGTTTAATTTATCTAAGCCATTTTATAATTGTACTTATTTGCATATATAATGAGTTGCTTCACGCTGAAGCTTGCGTCTCACCCGAAAGACGGCGCACAAGGAGGTTAAGTGACTTGCTCAGGGTCACACAGTGAGTCAGTGGCTGAGGTGGGATTTGAAAGAGGGACCTCCTTGGTTACAAGCCCTTTTCTTTAACCACTGGACCACACAGCCTCCTTAATCTGAAAGTACTGGAATGCCAATTAAAATACAGATTTTTCTCAAACAAATTATACTAATTCACATTTTTTTTGTACATTGAACTTGAGGTAGCATTTAATAAGTAATGCATGTGTCTCGCATGCGACTTTTAGGCTACTCCCCCTTGATCAATGGTGCCAGATTTTTCCAGCCAAATTTGGCTTGTTTTGAAAGCATCTCGCAGGTAAATTTGTCTTTAGTGGTTTGGTTACTTTTTCTATTCCTACACCAGCGCAGAACATCAATCACCACGATGCCCTATATAGTATATCACATCCTTCCCCCTTCTTTTTTCTGGAGCTTTCCATCCAATAAAATTAAGAATCACACAAACGCTCAGCTTAAGAACTATATCATAGTCTAGCAGATAAGTGAAAAATATGGAAGAATTGTGACTTTGATGATAAAAGCATTAATTTTGTAACACAGTTACGGCAGGCCCTAATACATTGTTTTGGCTATAGGGCCATCGCAGATATGTCCTATTAAGGCCGTGGCTGACATTTTACAAAATGGCCACCAATGAGCGCTCAGTTTCTGTGTGACATGCTTGTGCTGGTGGGAATGGGCAAGGTGCAAGGGGATCTCTCTTGGGCTGCATACCATGCTAGCCGTCAACCACCCAGTGCAGCACCAGAACGCAGCATGGCCCTCACTTCTCTACTGCCCTGTTCGACCACCAGGCTGTCAGTGGCTATGATTCGGCATTCTATGGACATAGTGAAGAAGGCAGTGGAGATTCTGAATCTGTCAGGTGCCCATTATCACTGCTGATCAACCTCTGTACTAAATTGCAAAACAAATCCAGTGCAGGTGGCCAGCAAGCCACGGTGAGGATCACTTTTTCTGTGATGTTCGATGGGCTGCACATCAAGATGGCAGCTCTAGAAACACTTGGAGACCTTCTTGAGGGCAGTGGGTAGACAGGTGTGCTAGATCAGGCTGGTGTTGCCGCACCTGGAACAGCAGACTAATTTCTAAAAGCTTCCCATGTGACAGGTACCCGCCGTGCTCATCAGGTCACCTGTATCTACTCCTGCTGAAGGCTTACACGCAATACAGCAGCAGCCTGGAAGAAGGACAGAATATGATGTCACTGGATGACTGGTGTACTGAAGGAGCTGTTCAGAATTTCTCATGGGAAACTTTACAGTTAAGAAAACAGCATGTGCATTCTGTGCTATTGCAATTGACCTGGCCCACAAGCAGAATAATGCCTCTGTGAAAGGTGACAGCGGAGCTGTAGGCCTGATGGAGAACTGTAGAAAAGTGGTTTGCAGAGGGCAGGTGTAGAGGTAATGTGATTATGAACCAGAAGACAGACAAAGTTCACAATCCAAACAGAAACGTTTATTTATAATCCCGGTCTGGCGACCACAAAGAATAATCCCAGGCAATACACACCAATGTGTACTGCACTGTTTCAAAACAATGGGTTACAGTCCCGAAAGAATAAACACAGTATAACACACACAAAGACACACACACAATTACAAGTCCAGAGTGAGTGCTAAAGTGCTAGTGGTAAAATACAATTTATTCGTGTACAGTTGTGAAGTGTTGTCCGGGTTTGGTGCTGGCCTTAAGCGACAGCTCCGGATCGTGTTAGCCGTCTAACGAGAACAAACAAGTATAATTAGACACGACAAACAAACAAAACATTCACGGTTATTTTACAGTTCTCCTTTTTCGGTTTGACCTTAACCATAACAAAAGGAACAGATCACCTATCCACGTCCCCTTTTGGACTGTCAGTCATGCCCCCTTGGTTAGCGAGTGTAACCGTTTCTTCTCCAATCCGCGGTTGCCACATCGCTTCCCTTCTGGGGCGATGACTTGGTGTACTGTAGCTCCGCCCCCTTTCTAGATGGCCGACTTCCACTTTTCCCTTGGAATGAATTGTCAGACCATCCAGTCCGGGGCACTCTGTTCCCTTTACACAGTGCCCTTGCAGGTCGGGAGGGAGATATATAACCAAGATTCATTCTTTCTCTGTCACAAGAACCCTGCAGCTCTTCAGCGCTGGATGGCCCGTCTGATTGGAGAGTTTAACGCATCAATTGAGAAGAGACAGAAGAGGACAGAACTTCGACATCATGAGCAGACGATGTCAGACATGGGCAAGCTGAGACTTGGTACAAAGTCTGACCTTGAGGCTGCTTGTAAGATCTGGTTCATTCACAAGAAAATGTCCCCAGTCGTAGTTTTGCAGAAGTCATCATCCTTGATGGAGCAGATGTAGTAAACATGCTGAGACCTGGCACTGAAAGACTTTCTCTGATTATGCAACACAAGTGTTCCTTCCTTACATCACATTTCAGCTGCAACATGCTTGCCGGGTAGATGTTGTATGGGATGAGTATGGACCAGGTACATGTTGTATAAGATGATTATGTACCAGGTAGATGTTGTATGGGATGAGTATGTACCAGATAGTTTGAAGGCACTTACACGGAGGAAGCAGGGAAAGGGAATTCGGAGACGCGTGGAACCATCTAGTGCACTTCCTGGCAACTGGCAGGAGTTTCTCAGAAATGAAGAAAACAAGACGGAGCTGCTTCCTGAGTACCAAAGCAGTAACACTTGAAACCGTCAGTCAAGTCATCAGCACACATCACAAAGATGTACTCTGTACTCAGCCCAGAGATGTCACCGGTCTTGCTCCATGCACACACGAGGAGGCAGACACACGCATCCTGCTGCATGTGCAAGATGCTGTGAATGCATGTAAGGTGTTGATAGCAGTGACATCAGTCCAGCACCTTTGCCACAGGGAGGAGCTTCAGATTTTTATGAGATGGCTAGAGCACTGGATCCTGAAATGTGTCGAGCCTTGCCCAGGTTCCATGCCTTCACTGGGTGTGACACTGTGTCACCCTTCAGACGCAGGGGTAAAAAGACGGCATGGGACAGATGGAAACAATTTTGTAAAATGGCCTCCATGGCCACCATCGGACAAAACTGCGATGGCCTCAAAAAAGTTTGTTTAGTCAATGTCAAACTATGCGCCAATTTTCACGCTTTTATCATCAAAGTCACAATTCTTACACTTATCTGCTGGACTATCAGTAAAATTAGAATTGTTTTTGCTTTTAAATTTATTTTTAAAGACTATCTTTCGACAGTTCTGGACAATTTAATTTGACACTACATTCTAAATTCATTTTTTTCCCCCCTGGACCTATCGCATTTGATCTTATCAGATTAAAAAACAGCGGTTCTGGTACTGAAAATTGTCAGAAAAAAACAAGCAAAACAAATAAATAAATAAATAAATAAATAAATAGTTTATAACATTACTTACCTGTGTGTGTTTTTAAAATATGTCACTTATTTATGCTTTTGTAATATACTGTATATTAAATCTTAAATGTAAGTGCTAGTTTTTGACTGGTATAAAAAAACACAATTTGGCTACTTTTTACTGATTACTTCCAAAATATGGTGGGGCGTTACAAAAACAAAATCGGTCAGTGCTGCTCTTGATTAACGTCCGCCAGCTAAATCAGAGACTTATAAGCTTAACTCACCAATTTGTAAAAGGTATCATTTTCGTTTTTAAGTTATTATACATGGGCTTGATCAGAAACGGTCAATTATGACGAAAGTTTCACACACTGCTCTGAACTGAACGACTGACCAAATCTGAAACAGTTTAAGTGAAGGCGGTGTGCTTCAAAATAAATTCGGAATAACCTGAAGCCTACGTCAAATCCCATAGCGGAGCTTGATAATCACCTCTCCCGATTTACTGAATAGAAATAGTTTGAATATGGACAAGAACACCACATGTTGTTTGTTATCCAATTTAAAAAACTGTGATACTTCTATAAAGGAAGGTGCTCAAACTTTTGTCCATAAAAATATATAGGCCTATTAAAAACAAAATAAAAAAAACTTGTAGGTTGTCGTGTAGTCAAATCAGGGCTGCCAACCTTGTAATGTTGTTTTTACTGACATACAGATTTACAGTGGCCTTTTTTTACTGACACTTTTTTTTTACTGACGTCATTTAAAAAAAAATATAAACAATAAAATACATTATAAAATAGGCTCGTTTTGTGAACTTACATTTCTTTAGGTCTTATTTACTTCTTATGGTCACACATGGACACATTAGCAGGCTGGATCATTTGCTTCATGGTCATGTCCATCTGCAATTCATCAAAAATGCTAATCCCTTTAAAAGAAAAGCTGTGTCTAATCCCAACAAATGTTTTCCTTAATGCCTTTTAATGCCGTCATGCAGTAACACTCTTCAAGGAATTGCCAAAATGTGTGTCTACTTAGTTTTACCTCAGTATTTATTATTATTATTATTATTATTATTATTATTATTATTATTATTATTATTATTATTATTATTATTTATTTATTAGCAGACGCCCTTATCCAGGGCGACTTACAATTGTTACAAGATATCACATTATTTTTACATACAATTACCCATTTATACAGTTGGGTTTTTACTGGAGCAATCTAGGTAAAGTACCTTGCTCAAGGGTACAGCAGCAGTGTTCCCCACCTGGGATTGAACCCACGACCCTCCCGTCAAGAGTCCAGAGCCCTAACCACTACTTACGATTGAGTGTTTGGATGAAATGGAAATTGGAGAATTGAGCAGTCAAGGTGTCTCATTTCTGGGTTGTTTAAACTGGTTTTGAACAGGTCATACTGGCTGCATAGATTGTAGGGAGGTCAGCATTGCTAGAAAGCAGCAACAAGATGCTTCTACTGTGGCTTACATTCCTAAGGTGCATAGTATTCTAACTCAGACACTGGGTTCTGCACTACCAGCGTTTGAAATGCTGTTGGGCTGCATTAATGTGTCTTGAGGATCATCTTGTTAAGTAGGTCCAAGCAACAGCTGAAGAGAGGACATTGAGAAGAAATGTTACTCCAAACTTCCCAGGAAAGTTGTTTTCGTCACCAGCACATCAATATAACTTAAAGGCCTTATATGGTGTTTGGGGTCAGGCTCTGGTCTGTGCCCTGATTATGACTGATAACCACTGAATTGACTGAGCATCCATGTAAGCTGTTTTTTTTTATAACTATTGCAGACTGTCAGTACTAAAAAGAAAATACAAACTACAATGCAGTTTCCGATTCCACTTAAGCAGACACTTATTACAGGCACCTGTAGGTCCGAGGTGACTTTGGAGGGCCAGTTTACTTTAGAGCATTTTACAGCACTAGGCAATAAACCTGGATCGCAGCAATGACCTGTCCAAGGGTGTACTGCGATTACCCTAAAATCATTTCCTCTTTCATGGCCTGTCTTGAATTTTTGAATAAATAATCCACAATTCAGTGGTCAGTCAAACTGGCTACTAGTCAACAAGCATGAAAACACATGTATCAGCCTGACATTGCTCCAAACATTTCAAAAGAGGAAGTGTACGCAAGCTTGCTGTTGAAGGATACTAATATTACCTCCATATTCATAGTGGGAACCAAACTGTTCTTTACTATTAATGACACAGACTGTATTTCCTGTCGGGTTATTCATAGAGAGAAGAGGAAATAACCCTCTCTATGAAGTAACAAAGTCCCTCTGGAAATCCTGTGCCAAAACCAACAGGGCTTCTTATCCCATCCCATTGGCTAGTCTCAGTACTAAACACAAACATTAACGGGTAGGAGGCATGCTATTTATTCAAAGGGTTCTATTTAAGTCAAATGACATGATCCAGTAAAAGCAGCTCTGACCTTGGGTATGTATTAATTCCCATCTCCTGGAACCAAGGGACAGACACCAACAGCTGTGTGTATAAAAAGTAGAAGATATAAGACAACAGGACAATTGTACTCCAGATGAATATACCAATTGAAAGAACATTAAAGCAAATGTGATAGCGGTGTTTGTAGCCCACAAACTAGGAATGTCAGTCAATGTTAATACTTACTTATGAAGATGAAGTTGAGTGTTGTGTGAATATATTAATGTATACAGTGTTTTTTTTTAAATGCGTTGTAGTGTCAAACACAGGTAATATATGTATACTGTAGAAGAGACTTGTGTCATTGAAAGTTCATTAAATATTTATACAACAGTAAATTAACTCTATGGGTCCAAAGTTGGTGACAAGTCCTAAACCTCTAACCACACACGGTATGTTTCTAAGGTTTCGGTGGCTACCTCTAATCAAGTGTATTACTTGCACACTCTTTGATGTCAGCTGTGTGAGTGAAGCGTTGGGTCTGTCATACAAAGAGTTCAAGAGAAAGTATACTCTCAAATTGATTAGACTGTTCTAAACATAAGTCATTAAATCTAAATAAAAAGCTGACATAAAGCTGATATTAACGCACTTAATCTGTTTATGTAGATTCTGCTGTGGTTTAAACGTTTAAGCTGAGGGAACACGAAGCCACTCTGTGGCTTGAAACTTGGTTTCAGGAGACTAGGTTTCAGGCCACTTCAGGAGACTTGGGGTTTGATAGCAGCTGCCTTAAATTAGAGCCCCTTTCACACTGGCACTCCTATCCAGTGACCCACCTCAGGATGTGGGTTGACACGCTTTGATCCGGGTTGAGCGAGACAAAATGCTTGACGGCCGTTCGTGAGCCAACACAATAACAAACAGCCACGCCTGCGGTGAAAGTTTCAATTCCGCAAGAAATGTTTCTGTTTTTTCTGTTTAGCCATATTTTTGTTGCCTGAGACACACCATGAGCCAGATTGTAGCAGGGATGAAGAAACATTTGTTCTAATCAACATTTGGGCCGACGGTTCAATCCAGAGAAGCTTGGATGGAAGCGTTAGGGGCATTGATACACGTATTGCAGTGTGAAATCGCGCTGCTGACCCACATGACACCGGGTCCTGCCCGGTAGGTTCTGACCCGGTATATCATGCAAATGTGAAAGGGGTTTAGGTCACCCAGTCTCCGGGAGCTAGGTTTTAATCCACTGTTCTTGAAAAAGTGGCTTTGTGTTCCCTCAGCTTTAGAATTCTTTGGACTTTCTGAGTGTGAGATCTCACAGACATTATAAGGGCCTCATTTGCAAAAGGGCGCTAAACTTTATAGTGTGCATATTATGGTGCACACTCATTTTATTGTGCCATACTATGGTAATCAGAATGAATATGTGATTTTTATTGTAATGCATGCTGATGTATTTAAATGAGCATCCAGCTCAGAATAATGACATGAGCTGTATTCACATGGTATTTACTGAAGGATGTTCATTTTAGTGCGTGCATTAAAGTGATCATTTATTAGTGTGTATGGAAACCAGGCTTAACCACTGATAGGTGTGCTATTTTTCTGGCCTGAAAACTAGTGATGTGCATTTTAATTGTTTTTACTGACTCGATTCTTTTGATTCATTCAGTTCAGTGAATCAACAGATTTGTTCGTTTAATTCACTAACGAGTATAAATACATCTTTAAAGTTAAGACTGTTCACTTGGTGGGCTGCATCATAAAATAAATAAATAAATAAATAAATCAGACAAGGAATACATGTTAAAATTAAACGGTAAGCAGTGTCGTTTCACTTTACGTTGCCTCTGCCTGTCCCCTGCTGCTGAGTGCTGCGTCTGTTCATCGCTGATTTTCGGTCAATGTAAGTCACATCCACCTTCACAATAAGCTACTGACCAAAAGATACGCCAGGACTGCTGGGGCTTTTGATATCACGGTGGTCACAGGTAAATCTCTGACATTATCGTGCACATTAAATTATCACTCGCAATACATGTAGCGTGCTCGGTATGGTATGTAAATTAGCCAAATACGTTAGTAAATGGGGCACTAAATTTAGATTTATCACGGATGTTAGGCTCACTACTTTACATGCGCGTTTACGCCAAACAAATGCCCTTTCGTAAATGAGGCCCTAAGTGTAGTTTCTGCTAATAGGTTCCAATGGGAACATGACTTAAAATGTATATTAAAATCACTTCAGCCAATAAGAGGAGTACACAAGCCATATCCACTTGCAAAACACTGCAGACAGCGGAGGCTATAGCACAGAAACTGGAATTCTTAGTCATTTATAATAATTGTGAACTTCAAGTGCAGGAAATGATACAAAGGGACCACACATTGGCATTGCTGCAAACAGGTACACTGTATCAATAGCAGGGCTGGAGACTTCATATCCACAGCTAGCACTGCTGAATGCTGTTTCAAAGGGTGTTGGCAGGGCTATAAGTTGACTCAATGGATCCTGTGTTAGAGTTTACAGTGCATTCAGCTACATGACTGAGTATCTGAAACCACAGTGCTAATCCTTACGGGCACCTCTGTATATGTTCACCACATGCATCATGAAGCTATGTCCTGTATAATTAAAATGTATGACCCATACACCATACCATTTATAAAAGCAATATACATTGAAAATATCTTTCTTTCCTTGTGTGAATTCACACAAGCTCTTTCTGAGGCTTTGCAGACCCTTATTTAGGGTCTCTGCTGAATCATAACACCCGACTTGGAATGAAAAAAGTCAGCATACTCAGGACTTGTAACCAAGATCTCTGTCTAAATGTGAGAAAAAGAACCGGCAAACTAATGAATACAGTTTTAGCACTGAAGATAGCTGTCTTGACTCGGATGGCAGACAATATTTATTAGTACTTCAGGCCAATATGGAAGCACATAAATCTTTACTGTGTAATCATCATGTAAGTTTAGTAAGCATCATTTATCAAGTATAATCATATTTACCTATCATCGACTTCTCTACGAAGTACTACTCATGTGTGTGAATGGGCATTGCATAATGATTGTTCCATTCAATAAATCATTAATATATAGGATTAACTTCTATTAACTACTGGGATTGATGATATCTTTAAAACAATGTACCTAATGCAGCTGGATGGTTGGGGCCTGTCCTCTTGTGTATAGTATAGTAGAAGTTTTATTATCCCAAATTTTCCACCAATAGCAGATCAAGCATTTGCCCAGTGTTTGTAGAAAATAAAATACAGTCCTGTAGTTTCCTTGTAAACTCTCTAAAAGCTTTTGTTACATTAATAGGGTTTCATAAGTTGCATTGCTTTGTAAAACACACCTGTATGATCTTGTTTACAGGTGCTGAACCTCTTTTTAGCCTTGCTGCTCAGCTCGTTCAGTGGCGACAACCTCGCCAGCGGCGACGAAGATGGTGAAATGAATAACCTTCAGATTGCCATTGGCAGGATTACTAGGGGTATCGACTTTGTGAAAAACACAGCCTTGGGGCTCATTCGGAGAGTGCTGGATAAAAAACCAAAGGAGGAAGAGGAGGATCTGAAGAAGGATGACTTTGTGCTCAATCACATGGTCTCGGGAGAAGACACCAAGCTGGATTTGAAGTGTGTGGATGGCGTGTCTGGGAAGGACACGCATGTAGTGGAAGAAGTAGACCACACAGAATTTCTGGTTAATCCTGACTTGACCATTAGCGTCCCAATCGCTCTTGCAGAATCTGATTTTGAAAATCCAGATGAAGACGACTTTAGCTCAGACTATGAGACTGAAGAAACTAAACATGTAAGAATATTCGTAATATTATTTACAATATCTGTGACTTAAAGACCATCATGAATGCCAAACTTTTTGACTGAAGTCTGTTAGTATTACTATATTATTTATTAAAAATTAAAGAAAAAGATAAATGACAAATTATTATAAGGGACTTTTATATACAATACAATACTCTGGGATTGTCAGTCCAGTCCCCACCCATCTTAAGATGGAACACTTGACCATTGAATATATCTCAAATGGAAAGCTATTTTGAGTTGAGCTGTTAGAATCAGCTGGTGTCAGTATCAAATGAACCACAAACCATCCTCTATGCGTGTCTAAATCCATAATTCAGTATGTAATGCAGAAGAGAAAACAGCATCTGTGGTTTGAAGTCTGCACACTACCATCAATCACCCAGGACACGAACATAGTGTACCTGTATCCCACTTTAGCATGTCTCGAACACAGAATGTATTAGTAACTAAAATATAGTGCAGATTTCCAACAGAAGTCATATAATTTTCAGAACAAATTAAAATACATGCATATATGTGCTTTTAAAAATAAAAAGCTTGGTTGCGCAGAAGGATAATCCATTGGCTTCAAATTCCTTTCACCCCTGGAGGCCTGAAACCTGATCATGTCACAAGTGGATGAGTGTGGCAGTCTCAACCAAGACAACAGAGGCCATTAGTCCACATTACAAAACCACCATAGAATGTAGCCTAATTACAGGATTCAGGACAGGACTGAGGCATCGCTGTAGCCAGAGCCATTCTGTGTCACCTTTCATAAGCACTAACAATAAATTAAATATATCCCATGAATTTGTGATCTAATTGTGATGAAACCTGGGCAAGGACGAAAGCAATCTGGGGATATATGGATGCTCCTGTCCATCTGAGTTTTTGTATTTTATTTCAGGTACTTTTTTATGATACTGTTAGCTATAATCATTCATTTTTAGTTTTAGGGGCTGTACCATACATACAGAATAATGATGGTATTACGGGTAAATAATGGCATTACTGCTGAACGCTGGCTTTTAGGGTGATGCCTTCCAAAACTCATCATCTGAAACACTGTTCCCTTATAGCAGAAGAGGGGAGATGTAGGGACCTGCAGCCCAGCTGATTACAAACCTCCTGAAGTTCAAGAGGAGGTAGTTATGGAGGAGACCCCTGAAGCTGATCAACCAGAAGCATGCTTTACAGAAGGTACTGTGCCATCTTCAGAGATGGCCCCTGCTCTAACAGGCACTCAGTAGATAGAGATTGCTGTTGTTATTGCATCGTGTAAGAAGTACTGCCTTGTGCTGTGGTTTTGCTAGGAATCCACCAGGAATCCACCATGCTGTGGATTATTATGGTCCTCAAAAATGTTTAAAATAACAGCTGTTCTGTGTTTCCATTGTGTAGGCTGCATCCGGCGATGTCCATGCTTGACTTTTGACATCACTCAAGGCAAAGGAAAGAATTGGTGGACTTTAAGAAAGACCTGCTTTGTAATTGTGGAGCACAACTGGTTTGAAACCTTCATCATCTTTATGATTCTGATGAGCAGCGGTGCGCTGGTATGATTTATTTGTCTCTAAGGGTCAGCAATCTGAGATACTGAACACACACATTTAAAGCTCATGTGTCCCACAGTCATGTTCTCTGTTAAATATGCCAACATTATTTTTTCACTGCATTTTATATCTGCTGTCTTACTATCATGACTGAAATTCACCTTTAGCTTTTATACATTACAGAATATATGAAGGATTTATTAATCAGTGATCTGATGCATAAAAGGATGTGCTAAATATTGCACGTTTCAAAAATATTCTCCATTCCCTGTACATTTCCAACTTCCTGTTTTTCATTTGCAGGCATTTGAAGACATATATATTGAACAACGAAAGGTGATAAAAATCCTCTTGGAATATGCAGATCAAGTGTTCACCTATGTATTTGTTATTGAAATGCTTTTAAAGTGGACTGCCTATGGTTTCAAGACATACTTTACAAACGCTTGGTGCTGGCTCGATTTTCTCATTGTGGATGTAAGTATTTTTATTTCACTTAGAAGTGTGGCTGATTTTGAACCGATGATTACTGTGATTTTAGCCACAGTTTTCTGCTTCAGGACATCTCTGTTTTTATGCATCTGTAAAGCAGCTGTTGGGAGATGCTTTACTTTAGCAGTTGCTAAAAAGAAGGAGTTACTATAATAGCTAAAGATATCTCTAGACGGTCAGTGTCATGACATATATCAGTTCCATTTCAACACATAGTTTTCATAGACTTTGCAAACTAATCAGGTGTTGCATTTGAGAAATGCAAACTTGTTTTGTACATGCCATGTTGTACATATGTTACATACAAATGAGCTTCTTTTCCTGATGGATTAATGCTGGGATCAGGGTTTAATATAATTATCTGTACATGGATGTTTACTTCATGTACAGCTGCAGTAGTTAGCTTGTAAATAACACCACTGGAATGACCAACATGTATTATCCAGTTTTACCAATAAAATAATATTACATTGTGGAAGACTCATTTTTGGACAGTACACATACAATAGCATTATAATACCCTATATCACATTTATGACTATTATAATATATAAAGGATAACCTATTCTCACCCTATAAAGACCAGACTTATTTTGACTAAGCATCTCTGTCTTTCTTAGTTTGCAAACCTAAACTAGAGATATCAATAAAACCAGATAGTGTAAGGATTATTGCCCACATTCTCAAACAGGTAACACAGCAATAAAGATCCATGATGTGGTATGGAACAGAAAAGCCAGAGCACGTGTTGTGTCTTTATTTTTTTAATCGCTCTTCTGCAGTGATTTAGAGGACAGATCTGAAACCCCAGTGCATAGAGCAGACATTTTGAAAAGAGCTTTGAAACAGACTGCAAAGTTATAAAAGTAAAAGGTTGTCAGGATGTTAATAGCGAAAAGAAAAATTACAGGTATGTTATTTAAATAGTCACAGCAACACGTGGCGACGTGTAACACTATATTTTTCAGAACCCCGCTACTTTAATTATTATTATTTGTTTATTTAGCAGACGCCTTTATCCAAGGCGACTTACAGAGACTAGGGTGTGTGAACTATGCATCAGCTGCAGAGTCACTTACAACTACGTCTCACCCGAAAGACGGAGCACAAGGAGGTTAAGTGACTTGCTCAGGGTCTCACAATGAGTCAGTGGCTGAGGTGGGATTTGAACCGGGGACCTCCTGGTTACAAGCCCTTTTCTTTAACCACTGGACCACACAGCCTTCTTTTAAGGTTAAAAATGTTGTAAAGCTGACATTTCTTACTCCAAAATGTTATTCATTCTCTCTGAATATAATATCATTATTCCTTACAGGTTTCTTTGATCAGTTTAGCAGCAAACTTAATGGGATATTCTGAACTGGGACCCATTAAATCCCTACGGACGCTGAGAGCTTTGAGACCATTGAGAGCATTGTCACGGTTTGAGGGCATGAGGGTAAATAACACCATCAATTAACCGAAACATACAGCGGTAACAAACAGTGGTGGTCATGAGTATTGTATAAAGCTTGCCAGTTATTCATAACATGCAGTATGCCAGTGTTTCCATTTTACAAAGAGTCTGGGATTAAATCACTGACAACACAGGAATACAATATCCATATTCATCCAACTAACTATACATTGATAATACGTTGAAGCTGACACCCTGAGATCCTTCAAGAAGCTGCTTGATGAAATTCTGGGATCAATAAGCTACTAACATTCAAACGAGCAAGATGGGCCGAATGGCCTCCTCTCGTTTGTAAACTTTCTTATGTTTCTTAATACAAAGGTTCCCATATTAACAAGCACATTTAAGAACTCATACATGCACCTCGATCATTTATTGCTAATTATTGTAACATTGGAAGCTTGGTATTCATTATTTTGATTTTGAAATCGTCACAAAGTTTTGTCTTTCTTTTGCTTGCATTAAATTAATGGGACTGAACTCTTCAGCTTCTTAAACAAATATGAACTGATTTTGAGTCCTGATTTGCTGAATCTTCTGACTGCGTGCAGGTTGTGGTGAACGCCCTGCTTGGTGCCATCCCATCAATCATGAACGTCCTGCTGGTTTGTCTCAGCTTCTGGCTCATCTTCAGTATCATGGGAGTCAACATGTTTGCTGGGAAGTTCTACAGATGTGTTAATGTCACCTCTGAAGAAATATTTAATACCATGGTGGTCAACAACAAGACTCAATGTCTGGAGTTAATAGAACAAAATTTCACTGAAGTTCGCTGGGTGAATATGAAGGTTAACTTTGACAATGTGGGGATGGGATACCTTTCATTATTGCAAGTGGTAAGTAGTGAGGAATGATACCTGGTTTAAAAAAAGTTGTGCTTTTTGTTGTTGTTTAACATTATTTAGGAAATGTTCTTTATAGGTTAATAATATATTTTATTGATTCTGTAAAAAAAAAAAAAAAGAAAACCAGAAAGCCTATTATTAGGCCACTGCATTATAGTTTACTGGTGCTCAAATCACGTCTTCTTATTTTACATTTTTTTAGGCAACCTTCAAGGGCTGGATGGACATCATGTATGCTGCAGTCGACTCCCGGAGGGTAACTAATCCGAAAAAAATAAATAAAACATTTACAGGGATTATTTATTGAAATATATCAAGTATATCAGTGTCACATAGAGTCTTCTTCATATAGAGTGTAATGTTGAAGGTATTTATGTGCTACGCATAGCTGCATGCAGCAAATAAAGAGATAGTTTGTGGTAATTTACAGAAGACATGGCAATGTTGAATTGTTACAATGTGGAAAAGCATAGAACATTCGTCTTTTTCTCTCTAGATTGAGGAACAACCATCTTATGAAGTTAACCTCTACATGTACATGTATTTTGTCATTTTCATCATTTTTGGAGCCTTCTTCACTCTCAACCTCTTCATTGGTGTCATTATTGACAACTTCAATCAGCAAAAGAAAAAGATAAGTATCAGCGCAACTCACAATGAATATCCGTATAGGAACTGATTATTATGATATCCGTGCTTGTATAGAGCACTTCAGTGAAATATAACCTGTTGATCCATGTATACTTCACAGATTTAATCACCTATAGATACAGGCTAGCTTGTTGATGTAATGATCTTTATTAGCAGGTTTTTGGATCGCATTATAATGTGTTTTGTTTTACTATACTTTGGAGGGAAGGATATCTTCATGACAGAAGAGCAGAAGAAGTACTACAATGCCATGAAAAAGCTTGGCTCGAAGAAACCACAAAAGCCTATTCCAAGACCACAGGTACGAACAATACAGCCTACTGTATCACAGCTAGGGGCGGATTTAACTAAGAATCAGGGATGTACCAGTTATGATTTTTTGGGACGATTTCATTGTTAATAATGCAACATGTATTTAAGCATTAAACTGAACACATCACAGATTTTACTTATTGTGTGTATTTTGATAGATTATGCATTTGCTAGAAGTGAATTTAGCAAAACATTGGCATAAATCAAAAGTATGTGACATGTTTACTGAACTTAAAAATGTATATTATACATTCACTGATGGGTGAATGTACTAAACAGAGGTTGTGCTACCCTGAAACCTGCATATTATAAAGGGATACTTTTATTAATATGTGTTTTCAAGCTTAAAATCTGCTTTGTACAAATTGTATTGCATTATTCATATTGCATTTCCGTTTCAACATTATTATTATTATTATTATTATTATTATTATTATTATTATTATTATTATTATTATTTATTTCTTAGCAGACGCCCTTATCCAGGGCAACTTACAGTTGTAAACAAAAATATATTTCAAGAAACACAGTACAAGTATTAATACAATTAAGAGCAAGATAAATACAGTGACTTCGGTTCTAACAAGTACAAGTATCTGACAAAATACGATTCAAATAACGGAGCAGATAACAGTGTCATTGATAGTTACATCAGGATATAATTAAATACAAAATACTACAGATTAAATGACACTTGACAGATTACAGTACTCTAAAGTACAGGATTAAATGCAGTAAAAACATTTCCAGCATGAACTACAGCATAGTTACTATGAAAAGCTAGTTTACAACTACAGATAATAAAAATAAAGACAAGCTTACATTGAAAGACTTATATTTTAGTAAATATATACTGCAATAAGAGAACCAAGAATAAATAATAAACTGTATCAAACATACTTGGGTCAGACACATAGCTTAAGAGAAAACATAAACACAACATATTAACTATTCTAAATATTTTTTCCCCAAGATCCTTATGTAGATTTCTGTTAAAACTGCAGTTAACAATGTAAAAGCTTGTAGTCTATACTATGTCGCATGTACTATTATTCACTACCAGTGTGTCATATGAAGGTTCAAGAAACACAGATTATTATTATTATTATTATTTAGTCATTTAGCAGATGCTTTTATCAAAAGTGACTTGGGGGGTGAACTATGCATCTCCTCATGGTAACAAGCCCCTTTCTTTAACCACTGGACTACCAAGCCTCCTATGATGAACTGTATGGAAATAACTGGAAAGCCCCAAGCATACAAACGTTTGTTATCCATAAACAGAACATATTGTCAAATATCGTTAACATGACAAAGTTTGCAGCAACTACAAAAAAGGTACACACACGATTGCACTTCCTTCCGAGAGTCACCACCCCCACAACAGTGTGCATTCAGCAATGCTGACTGATGGGAGGACCCACAGATACAGGATGGCAATTTGTATACAGCATGGACTGGAGGTGAACACTGTGGGTCAATTGCAGCGGACTAAATTTGAAATTCATTGGAATCTGTTGTTTTAATGTATCTCCAGACAGCATGTTTATTGCACCACAGATTGGCTAGAGCATTGCTGCGTCATTGAAAAGGGCAGATGATAATAATAATAATAATAATAATAATAATAATAATAATAATAATAATAATAATAATAATAATAATGAAACACCAATTACAGATCATGGTATTTTATTAATAATTGGTGCTGATTCTGATCTTGATCCAATCATCGGTGCATCCCTACTAAGAATACAAAGCTAGTATTTCACAGTATTGTGCTTCAATGACTAATCAGTGGTTTATTACTCAGTGATTCTGTGACGTGCTGTTGATTAAAAGGATTACATACATGTTCTTATGCTTCACTTCTTGATGTGGTGTGTTTAGAGTTAACTCAGTCTCCAAGTGAGCACTTTAATCTGGCCAGATACCTTTGCACACCATTTGCACACCATTGTATATTTTATATTAACTGCAACAGAACATTACATTAAATAATCACTCTTTTGCTTTGTGTTTTTTTCATGTCTTCTGTCCGGCCTCTTCAAAACAACACAGAATAAAGTCCAAGGAGTGGTGTTTGATATAATCACCAAACAAGCGTTTGACATCTTCATTATGGTCCTTATTTGCCTCAACATGGTGACCATGATGGTTGAAACGGATGACCAGAGTGCACAGAAAGAAAATATCCTCTATTTCATCAACCTGATCTTCATTGTGATTTTCACTACAGAGTGTGTCCTCAAAATGTTTGCGCTGAGGCATTACTTTTTCACTGTGGGATGGAATATTTTTGATTTTGTTGTGGTCATTCTTTCTGTTGTTGGTAAGTTCACAAGTAGACAATGCAAGTGTACTTTTTACATACAGTTTATTTCATAAGCGCTAGTGCTGGATTGGCAGTGCTGGAGACTGAAGAAGTAGTCTTTTTGGCTACTGATCATGAATATTATTAGTAGCTTTGTGAATTTGAACATCCACACTTTTAGAAGTCTTCTTTTTTTGAACAGTGATTAAATTAAAAAAAAGAACACAAATCAAACCAAGATAATTATCTTTCCCCACAGGCAGATTAATATTGTTTGATGAGGGTTAAAATGTTTTATTTGAAATCAAACCAATTATTATTAGCAACTGTCTGTCTTCAACACCTTCCGAAACCTCTCAGCAAGCTTTATGTGTGTGTTTTAAATAGAATCCCTTGCTTTTACTGAGCTGAACAGAAAAGCTTTTAACAGACGTTATTTTATCTTCCAGGTATTATGCTGGCAGACATCATAGAAAAGTACTTTGTCTCACCAACCCTTTTCAGAGTTATAAGACTGGCAAGAATTGGTCGCGTTTTACGTCTCATTCGGGGGGCCAAGGGAATCCGAACGCTGCTGTTTGCCTTGATGATGTCACTTCCTGCTTTGTTCAACATCGGGCTGCTTCTCTTCCTGGTTATGTTCATATACTCAATATTTGCAATGTCAAACTTTGCTTACGTAAAACATGAGGCAGGCATCGATGACATATTTAACTTTGAGACGTTTGGAAACAGTATAATCTGTTTGTTCCAAATCACCACTTCAGCCGGCTGGGACGGTCTCCTCAACCCTATCTTAAACAGCGGCCCTCCAGATTGTGACCCCACTATTGACCACCCTGGGTCCGATGTAAAGGGGAACTGTGGCAATCCAGGTATGGGTATGATGTTCTTCACCAGCTATATCATCATTTCCTTCCTGGTTGTTGTCAACATGTACATTGCCATCATCCTGGAAAACTTCAATGTGGCCACAGAGGAAAGCAGCGAACCTCTTTGTGAGGACGACTTTGAGATGTTTTATGAGACGTGGGAGAAATTCGACCCCGACGCCTCCCAGTTCATCGAATACAGCAGGCTCTCCGAATTCTGCGACACGCTCAAAGATCCGCTCAAGATACCAAAGCCGAACAATATCAAACTGATATGCATGGACCTACCCATGGTCATCGGGGACAAAATTCACTGCCTGGATATCTTGTTTGCTCTAACTAAAGAGGTGCTCGGAGACTCAGGAGACATGGCTGCTCTGAAGGAATCCATGGAGGAGAAATTCAAGACTGCCAATCCATCCGAGGTTGCCTATGAGCCTCTCACCACGACCCTTAAGAGAAAACAAGAGGAAGTTGCCGCGACCATCATACAGCGAGCCTACAGGAGACACCTTCTAAAGCGTTCTGTGAAGCAAACGTCTTGCATGCATTTGCAAAACGGCAAGCATGACAAAAAGGAGGAGATGGAGGCTCCAGAAATGGGGGGTTTAATTGCAGAAAAGATGTGTGAAAACTATGGGAAAGCAGAGGAAGGGGTTCCGAAGGTGGTAGTGGAGGTCACGGATGAAGTCGTTCCACTTTGTGATCCACAGACCACTGCTTCATCCACTACTTCAGGAGAAAACATAAGGGAATCTATTGTATAATGTACAGAGAAGAAATACCTTCATCTTCATGTAGTATCTGTGTAGAATGCCATCCTGCTAAGACTGCTGGTTCCTCACAGCGGAGAACTCTGTGTCTGCATTGCTAGTAAAATGTCGAGACGGTTAATTTGAAGCTGTAAGTGTGTAATGTTTTTACTATCCACTAGAGGGCATAAGAGTACCGGGTTATTAAGGTTTCCCCACTTCAATTCACAAGATTCCATCAGCATTGTGTGGCTGTAGAATGCTGTCTTACTGCTTCTAAAGCAGTAGAGCTCCCCTAGTGGCACTAAAAAGTAGAGCACAACAAGTAGAGGCCCCCTAGTGGTGACACCCTGCAACAGACATGGAAGATACACAAAAGAGGGGCGGTTTACCGGAAAGAGGTAGTATTATATAGAAATTATTTTACAGTAAATACATTTAGAAAGCTAGTATCTGGTAATAGCTATATTTGTCTGTGTAAGCAAAGCAATGCATTTAAAGAAAAGTGTCTGTATAAAGAGCAGGGATGTGCATAACATTTGGATTTCAGGGTCATTGCTGCAGTTATAACATTAATGGAATTCACTTTGTGCAAAGTTAATGTAATCATCAAAGAACCATTGCTCACTGTTTCCATAAATTCCTCATTTAAAGTTTAGGGAAGATTTTAGGGAAAACAGTCGCCGTATTCCTTCGAATTTAAGACGCAGCCCAAATTTACCACCCTCAATTTGAGGAAAAAATTAAACATCAAATAAATATGCATTTACAAAGATACAACTTCAATTACGCTATTGTATCGTACAAAACTGACACGAAACAGTGTTGTTGTAGATTAACCAAAGAGTGTCATATTTGTGCTGCTTGTGTTTTCGGGCAGCGACGTCTTTGTTGTCTTTTCTCGGCAGTCAGTCACATTGCTGTTTGTGTACTCGGATAGTCACGTCTTTTGTTGGCGATTTTAATACACGCATCACTATACTGTACTCGAATTTAAGACGCAGGCTATTTTTGATAAGCAAAAAATGGTTAAAAAAGCGCGTCTTTAATTTGACGGAATACGGTGCATTAAATAATACATTATAGTATTTTGTGCACATCCCAAATATGTCTGATGTAACAATGCAATCAGCAGGAATATGGATAGTTTGATAGAAATATGCACTAAATATGCCTTAATGAAACATACAATCTTTTATCAAAAGTATGCATTTCTCATAAAAGCAAAACAGAGGACTAGATTCTCAAAGCTATTTACTCCTAAATTACATTTGTGTGATATTTCCACAGAGTATTAACACGCCAAACCAGAAATAAAGATCTCAGACATGTGGGGCTTGTGAGTCGTATTGAGTTGTTTCTTACTTGTCTTGAGTTTGTAAATAGTGTTTTTTTCCAATCAGACAAAAATAAAGCTAATGAGGATTTGGAGAAAACAGCTTTGAGAATTGTAGCCCGGATTGTCTTGTGGGGTAAATGTTCACACAGTAGAGGGGAGAAGGGGTGACATGCTGTGTGCAATTAGTTTTGTATACAAATAAATGTTTATTATCCAGCAGATTTGTGTCTTATTAGAGTCAGTTATACAGTTTAAGGGATTTGTTCTGTAGTGATTATGTATAAATGTGAAAAAAAATGTGCAAACATGATTTAAAGTTTACATCATGAGAATATGCAAATATGTGGAACTAACTGCAACTGTTTAACTTATTTAAGCTTAGATTTCTACAATATCAAAGTACAATTTATGCAACATTTTCCCTGTATCAGTTTTGCTTATTAATTCTATATGTATAAACATTTTAAATACAGGGGAATATATTCTCAGATATGCATGGGTTCTTGTTCTAGTGAGCCGGAGGTAGAGGTGAGTCTATTTCAAAGCCTAGCCTACAACAATCTACAGGCAGCAGTTCATTTGGAATTACTACGAAGGGGCTGATTTGATCAGTCTGTACCCTGGCAGGATAAGACCCTGCTAGATTGCATCTTTTGGGTTATCCCGGGATATTCATGGATAGGCGGTACAGCAGATCAGTGGTATGCAAACCTTTTATATGTTTTTCCACTTTTCTTGGCATACATTTTGCTGCCCCCCCCTTCCCCCCGCTGACACACACATATTAAAATGTTAGAACTTAACTTTATATTTTAACAGGTGTTTGTTTTCCGGATTTAATGTAAATAGCATATTTTTTCCTCGATTTAACCACAAAAGTCGAGATTTAGCTCAATTCATAAATGTTACAAACCCAAATGTTTCAAAATTGTACTTTTGAATTGTACGTATCGCGAATCAACATTGAAAAGCAGTCTATAAATCTTTTTTTTTTTTAACTTGGTGACTCAACATTTAGCTGTCAGGTTAACTGTAAACACATGTCACTTAAATATTTTTTTTACACTTAGCAATTCAACGCTTCCCCGCCTCTTCTGCATACTACAATGCTACACAAATGTACACATTTCAATACTTTTAAGAATGTGTTTGTTAACATTTATGTATTTAGCTAAATCAGAACTTTTTTTGGTTAAATCTAGGAACAAAAACACGATTTACATTACATCCAGGAAAAACACTGTTAAAATATTATTATTATTATTATTTTTTTTTTACACTTTGCACCCAATACAGTGAAGCGGCATTTTGGCTCTGTTAAGTGCCGTTTCACTGACACTTGCCACTTCAAATATCATTTCTCGTCAATGGCTCATTTGAAAGGTAATAATAACTTGGACTAATTAGTTGTAATTTATGTATTTATTAAAAAAAAAATTCTATCTGCCTCTTTAGTCATATGTGCGCCCCACAGCATGTACACCACTGCAGTAAATGCAATCTGGGGTGATTCACAAGTGCTATAAAGTGCTCTAACAATCCAGCTGTGGCTTATCCAGGTGGGGTATTGGCTGACCCTTAAATGAACTTAAAACAAACCGATTAATTAAACTATATCAAGATAACAACGCACTTACTGTAGAACAACATTCACTTACTGTAAAACAGCATCCATTGCACAGAGGAAATCTCACTGTAAATTGAAGCAAAATTTCATTTTAAATACAAATTCTGCATATCGGTTAGCCTCCACTATACAGTACTTAAGTATGCATTTTCTTGGTTCAAGTTATGTTGAGCAGGCTAAAGTGTTCTTTTTCCTTAGCCCCAGAATTCTGACTCCTATGTAAGATCCAGAGCAGTGCTAATGAACAGTGCATGTTTCCATTTCTTTTTCTTTCTTAGTCAAAATGTCTCCATACTTGTTGTGGTGTATATACAGGATATATAACTCAGGAAGTCCAGTATTGCTTATACTGCACACAGAATCTCGCAGTTTCACTGTACAGGCCCTGTATACTTTGGAGTAGTGAGAGTAAGCTGTTTGCACATTTATGACTAGCTATTCAGTCACACAGAATAATAACTGAATAGGAAAACGAGTAGATTGAGATTCCTAATGTATCTATACTTTTGGGCCTAGTGTATACATTATAGTAACTGAAGCCCTTAGAGCAGGAACCCGGTTAGTTCCACTGTTTTTAAAACCCAAGAACATATTTGAATTTGCTGTAATATTAGGAATGTGGCTGTAATACGAGTGTGTAAATTGTTGCTGTGACTAGGTACCATAAACACTGCTTGCTGAAGCACTTGACTTTAGTTCTATGGGCCTCATTTAGAAAAGGGTGCTAAACTTTATGGTACGCGATAATTGCAGTTACTGTGCACGTTAATGATTTCCGTATTTACTATTGCGATTTTATTCATTATCGTGCGAAATAGTGGGCATATTATGGTGCACTCTCATTTTATTGTGCCATACTATGGTAATCAGAATGAATATGTGATTTGTATGGTAATGCATGATTGTGTATTTAAATGAGCATCCAGCTCAGAATAGTGAGATGAGCTGTTTTCACATGGTATTTATTAAAGAGCGATAATTTTAGTGCATGCATTAAAGTGATCATTTATTAGTGCATATAAAAACCAGGCTTTAATCACTGATAGGCGGCTATTTTTCTGGCCTGAAAAATAGTTTGATTCGTTTGTTTCACTAACGCAAAATAAATACATCTTGCTGAATTACTTGGTTATGAAAATTTGTTTGATCGGAAAAATCTGGCAGCAATGGCCATTTAAGTTAAGAGTGGCTTAATAGGAATGTCACTCATACAATGCAGACTGCACATGTTGAATATGCGTGTTTTTAAAGAGGCGGGCTGTTTTAAAGAAGAATTCCAAAATGATACATCAATGCAATTTTACAAACTAATGGGCGGCCCGTATGCATTCAAGGAGAAAGGAAAAAGGTTTTTTTTTTTTAACATCACATAACGAAATGTTAAAATTAAACGGTAAGCAGTGCAGTTTCACTTTACGTTGCCTCTGCCTGTCCCCTGTGGAGGGCTGCGTCTGTTGATGACTCATTTTCGGTCAATGTAAGCCACCTCCACCTTCACAATAAGCTACTGACCACAAGATACGCCAGGACTGCTGGGGCTATTGATATCACGGTGGTCACAGGTAAATCTCTGACATTATCGTGCACATTAAATTATCGCTCACAATACA
Source organism: Acipenser oxyrinchus oxyrinchus (assembly GCA_030684275.1). Taxonomy (NCBI): domain Eukaryota; kingdom Metazoa; phylum Chordata; class Actinopteri; order Acipenseriformes; family Acipenseridae; genus Acipenser; species Acipenser oxyrinchus. The sequence continues at coordinate 21,754,657 of CM060269.1, read as the reverse complement.
TGTAGCGTGCTCGGTATGGTATGTAAATTAGCCAAATATTGTGCATGTAAATTAATGCGTTCTCTGTTGGTAAATGGGGCACTAAATTTAGATTTATCACACGTTAGGCTCACCACTTTACGTATACGCTAACTCCAAATGTAGTGCCCTTTCGTAAATGAGGCCCTATGTCTACTGTTTAAGCCACTTTCAGGTAAGATAGTTTGAGATTTTTTTTCACTGATTACTTACATTGTTCACATAAACTTGATGTTTAGAAACAAGAAAAAAAATAAATAAAAAAAAAAAAAATATATATATATATATATATATATATATATATATATATATATATATATATATATATATATATATATATATATATATATATATGCTGTGTCAATGTTTTCAATTTTTATTGAATCACTAAGATTCCTGTGAATGAAGACACTTTAATGAATGTTATACAGAGGTACTATAGGGAACTTTTCAGTTGTCTTTTAAACAATTTGTTAATTCACCAAACATATTCAGTCTTAAAACATCAAAGTCTTCATTTTAAAAAAGAAAACATTGTATGCAAGCACTTTTAATGTTGTTAAAAAGTAAAAATAATAATAATTTTAAAAAATCTTAGCAAATGACATTGATGAAAAAAAAAGGTTTCAATGGCTGTTCCTGCATGCAACCTGTCAAATGATACTACAGGAATGAATTAATCTGTGTGATCTTTTTTTTCCTTGAAGAAAATGTAATACCATGCCGTCTATATACACAGTGGTTTAGCATTTGATGTTACATTTTGATATGCTCACTGCTCAAGTGAAACTTTGCAGACCGGCAGACTAGAACGTATTTTCAATGTCAATGTCCTGTTGCTGAATATCTTCACATAGCTTTGTGCTGTAACTGTCGCAACCCTGCATCTGGTGTAATTGTCGATGCTACAGATCTCTTCCATCGTTTGCTGTTTCCAGTTCAGCAATGGTATGGGGAGTGTGGACACATCGACACTGACGCTGTTAACTAATCTAAATACGGCCACACTTTGTGTACCAGCGTTATGAAAAAGAACATGTCCAACAGTGCATGTGCTTTAGGGTGTAAACATGTAGAATGTCAGGAAAGGTCATATTTTTCTTTGTGAAAAGGTGGCTGTATTAAGATCTGACAAAATTTAGATCAAATGAATAGACTCCACTGTCGCCAGTGATCGACAATGAGCTAGTTCTTTGTTTTCCATTCATAACATTATAGTGCCTTGTTCACCGTGAGTTATTTGTTCTTTTTTGTAAGTTGATTGTATAAAATTCTGTATACAATAATGAAAGCAACAGTCAAGTCTAGTTTCACGAATATCATAAATACAAAACATTCTACATTTATATAATATGGATTTTTCATGAGCCCTGGATATGTTCTTATTCGCTAATCATTTTTTACTGTTTCTGTACTTTTTTTCCCCGGTTTAACAAAGTCCCAGCAGGCACAACAAGGCTGGACTTTGTGCATTAAACCAGTACAAAAGGTAAAGCTTACACCAGGTAAAATATACCAGAAACAGTAATACATGATGATTAAAAACTTACAGCATGGGGTAATAACAGATAAGTAATATAAATATGAATTCATAGGGTAAACATTATTCCTTTTAATATCTCATGAGTTAGAGCTTTGTGAGTAGACATGTTACTTAGTGAAGTAAATATCAGTAATGATCCATTTCACTTATTCATTATCATAAACAGACATAGGGTTGCTAATATGAATACATTTAATAAAAAAAAATAATAAAAAAATCTAAGTGTTAATGGCAAGACTTGATTTGATCAACCTATGCTGCACCAGGATGTGTGACAGCTGCATGTTCTAGTATCAGGGAATCCACCTGGACTGAACTGACCACTTATTTTTAGTGGTGGTCAGATGATAAACACAGATTGGTGGTTGAAGTCGATTCCTCTGTGCTGTAAAACAAATAAATCTAGCTATGGCTTAGGTTAAATAAATCAACACTTACAGCATCATGCTGTCCTATAGCTAACCTGCCTCTCCATGAAGTCTTGTTACTAAAGTCATTTCTGCAACATCAAAAAAAAGCCCTGCACATTTAAAAAGCCCTGCACATTTAAAAAGCGCTGCACATTTAAAAAGCCCTGCACATTTAAAAAGCCCTGCACATTTAAAAAGCGCTGCACATTTAAAAAGCCCTGCACATTTAAAAAGCGCTGCACATTTAAAAAGCCCTGCACATTTAAAAAGCCCTGCACATTTAAAAAGCCCTGCACATTTAAAAAGCGCTGTACTCACAGCTGATGTCACGCCTCCTTATCATATCAAGTCACACGAGTCGATATAGAAAAAATTGTCGCACAGCATTTTGTTTCTACTTTGGTTTTATTTATAATTTATCACATTAAAAAAAAAATGGAGGAAGCTGATTATCTGTTCATGTGTCCTGTAATGACTTTTTGAAGTTTGTCAAGAAAAAGAAAAAAACAAAAACAAAAAAGGTTTCATTTTGAAATGATTTGAGTTATTTTAAATAATATTACATTGCCAGGAGCTGTATGCCTACTATCACTGTTGCCTGTACATACTTTTTGCTCAGCGCTGGAAGTGCTTTTTAAGACCTTTGTATTATCTATATAAAGTGTTTTACTTTGTAAAATTGTTAGAATAAACCACTGTAAATGATCAAATAAAAGTGATCCATTCATGTGCTTTATCATTTAAAGGAGTTACAGAAAAAGGGATTTCATAAGTCAAATGTGCTTTAAAAATATGTTTGAAACATGAATTAACCTGATGCATGAATCAATCTGCTTTTTCGCTCCTCGCTGTGCCCTGGGCTGTTTTTTTTCTGCCTTATACTTGAAGTCACAGTGATACCAGAGTGCTGTTGATACATAAGCTATCAGGTTTTATAGTGCGGTCATGTGAGCATGCCTTGTTTGCCATACAGAACAGGCTCTGCTGAGGTGGTTACAGCTGGCAACGTGAGTGCAAAGCATTGAACAAAACATTTGTCTATGTTTGGATCTGGCAAACTAGACATTGCAAGGAATAAGAAAGAGCAACCCCTATCTTCCACATATTCTAAAATGAAGTATAAACAGTTCGGTAAGGTATTAAAAACCTTCATGCTCAGGTACATGGATCATTTTGGCTGGATAATTCAGTCAATGTGTCAGATCTGTTCACAGCAGCTTTTGTTCAGAGTAGGACAGGCTGATTTCCCAATCCCTGCTATCAATAACGTGCTATCGAATTATAAAAAGTACACATGTTTTGTTTTCCCCCAGCTAAAAGGTAACCCTAGACTGAGATGCAGTGATCTGCAGAGCTGAATGGCGCTCCATTAAACTGACCCATACAGGTGCTTTCTCAAAACCAGGGCTCCCCCTGCTGGCTAATCTCAGGAACAGCACCTTTCAGCTTCATCCAAATTCTTTCCAAATCACACATTCTATTTTTAACCCAGACATTAAAGTTAGCAAGCGTTTTTTAATCCCAGATAATAAGCTGCAGTAAGTTAAGAATCTTAGACGACATATCTAGTCTCTGTAAGTCGCCTTGGATAAAGGTGTCTGCTAAATAAACAAATTATATATATATATAGTGTTGCAGCATGTTACAATGTAATATAACAAAAGCCCTATATTAAGGCGAGTGCAAAGGTATGAAAGACCCTGGTTTTTAAAATGCAGCGTCGATAACTCAGTGGTAAAAAATAAATGTGCTTTGATGTATTGTTTTGCTCAGGAATGCTTCAACGCGGTTTAAAATCCAAGTCCCACTACTGTTTTATAAACAGAGTCAGGCTGTTTTGGAGTCACAGGCTAAACCAGCAGACTCTGCTCCCTAAAACTACTTTCATCAGTAGTGAGAAATGCTGACAGTGATTCGTCAGCACAGCCTGCTCCACAGCAGCTGCTTATGGGTAGCAACATGAGAGGGCACAACTGTTTTGACTAGAGGGAGTCAGGAGGGAGGACGATGGGTTTCAGGTCATACTGAGTCTGCACCCACTCCCAGCACAGACTGCACTCAGGGGTCAAGCCCTGTCAGAAGAGTCTGTTGCTGTGTCCCAGGGCCACAAGGTGTTGATCTGACCAATGTTTTTGGATCACAAAACAATGTACTCTAATGAACCATTTTGCCTCTGGAACTGGGTAACACTTTAGTATAGGGATCAGTTAACAAGGAAGTAAACATGTTATTAATAATGCTGTCATTTGAAATATTAACACTAAATTAAAATGTACTTTTTTAAATCAGTTTTTGCTGCAGCTTGTTATAAGAATGTTTTATATTATTACATAATGTATATACACACTTATTAGTGTTAGAATTATTTCCCCCTACCATTAGGAATAGTGTTTTTAATACAGTGCAACTCTAGCTAATGCATTGCTATGAATCTTAGTATGGCAGATTTATGACATTTGAGATACTGTTTATGTCAGTTGTTCAGATATTAGGTGGTTTATCATACAAACGAGGGCACATAGTGTAGGAGCTTTTAACAATATGGCGTGTAGTTTATACTTTCAATTTCAAAGGTTGAATTTTTATCTGTTTAAGATTTATAAAGTATTAGATTTTTCACAGAAAACATTTAAACACATTTGGCCCCATGAATGTATTTAAAGGATATATTTTAATGTTTTTTTATATAGATGTTTATGTTTTTATGTTTTTAATATATTCATTTATTTTGAAAAAGCAAACAAAAGTATAATAATAATAAATAATAATACCAGTAATACATGTATTTTCTAAAGAGCCTCTTTTTTTGGTCCCTTTCTCAGGGGAGCATGTGTTAATGTAGGACACAGATAATACATACATGCAGATCAGAGAGAGAATCTGATCTTGGGTTTTAAGTAAAACTGATCTACCCCGCAGTTTAACTCCCATGCACTACACATTGTATATTCAGATGTTAGGTAAAGGATCCCCTGACAATTCTAGCAGCAGAGCAGGAAGTAACAGTTTCACATTTTACTAGAAGGTGATATGATAGGAGTCCAAAATAGCCGAGCAGACATGTCTAAAAGAGACTATACATTTACTTCCTACCTCTCTCACTCAGAGGCCTCAGATTCCCATCAGCTTAAATAAATAACTGGGAGGGACTTTGTGTAACAGTAGAATTGATGGGGGCTGGAAGCATTTAATGTCCACCTGCTATTCAAAGAGTGCATTTAAAATATGTGTGTGTTCGATGGCCAAAGTACGCCATCATTACATGTGACAAAAAGGCATGCCGGTTATGCCATTAGGAATTGGTTAAACTGTTGAACAGTGTTATAAAACATGATTGCTTTGCTTTTCTTTTAAAATATAGCTCTCAAGTAGAGCTCTCTTTTTGGACTATTTATACTGTATACTGCCCTCGACAGACAGTAACCAAACACAGTATCTCCATTATTCAGACACAAATATTAAAAAATACAGATAAGAAATTGTATTGATCAAATTCACAGTAGAAGAAGTCCTGGGAGCAGCTAGCCCAATAGAGGGAATGTCATCAACTCCTGCTTGGTTTAGCACGGTCCTCATCCCACCCAGTGGTATTTGGCACAAGGCACTCTCTGGTATTAGGGTATTATATGCTCCGTGGACCTCTGTGTTTTACTTGTTATACCAAGGAAACACACAACATTGTCACAATGTATTCTGCGTCAAGGCGGGCCTTAGGGATGTGGTTAATGCCATCCCTGCCAAATCCATGTGTGATTGGATAATTGATCATCAATCAAGTCCCAGCCAAATGGTATAAAAGGGAGCCACATCCTTTGTTTAGTTGCAGAACCTTTAGTGAAGGCCATTGCCCAGCCTGAAGGTACATATTGTTTTGTGTATGGCTTGTGTTTTGTTTGAACCGCTATTTTGGTCCCTGCACCGTGTTTATTTGTTCACATGTTTTTGTGTTAATTTCATTTATTTGTAAACAACAGTGCTTTAACTGCAGCTCTCTGTCTCTGAGTCTCATTACACGTATTTGTTCTACAAAGAAAAATAAATACTGCCTTTTAGTGAACACTACGACCCCTGTTATTAGCCTGTTATGACGCTATCCAATCCAGATAGGAGACATACTGTACCACTAAACACATTCCTGCATTAGCACACATGCAAAACTCTTGTTTTATCATAGGATAGGCGCTTAAATGAATACATTCACTATTGAAAAAAAAATGCCTACAAAAAGATACTGTTACTTTGTCAGAGCTTACAGTATTCCCTTTAACTTCTTTTTGTTCAAATCCTCCTTCCTTTTGTTACACATTTAACAATTTGGCTACGCATTCTGGGTCTGAATGATCCTACATACTCACTATTGTAATTCATGTTTTGCATGCTTTATCTAAATTTAAAGAGATACAAGCTACATTATGCATGGTGAGACAACCAAGACACACATGGGCTGATTACATACAAACAAACTAATGGATTCAGACTGAGGGTAGGATCAACAACCCCAAAGCTACCTTTAGGAATGCAGGACTCAAGGGAAGAAAGCTGCTAGGTAAAATAGGCTAAAACTTACTAGACATAGATAAACATTTTGGCTTGTGCCTAATAACCACACCCCCACCAGAAATGACAAAAAAACCGCTCACTCTAATATTCAAAATGTTGACAAGTGAATACGTTTATTTAAAATGTGCAATACAAGTGCTTTATAAAACGGCTTGCTTTCACCTCTGAAATACATCTCAGCTAAAAAACTACTTTCAGAATTTCAGCAGATTGCTGGTGCATGTCTTTGTAATGTGGTGGAATGACTAATGCAGCTCATTACTGGCCAGTTTGTAAACCTTCACTTGCAGATCACAGATGATTCTCAAATTCAGTTGCCTGAATTCTTACCCTGAGGAAGCACATTGCTCCAGGTCTGACTTCAACTGTTTCCTGTTCAATACTGGGTTCATAGAAAATGATATGATTATACGCAGCATGGCTCAAGCATATTTCTGTGATCTGGTATAGCAACATTTACTGTATGCACATAGCCTTCTGACGCCAGTCTCTGAGCTGAACCACTATTCAAGATGATTCATTCAAAGATTAATTCCCCTTCTTAGCCTACATTAGCTGCAGTACTCATGGACTTTTAGTTTCTAATGCTGTATATGTTCTTCAGGGTGAAGCGTTTCTGATGGCAGCCCTCTCAGCTTATGTTGATTATAGTCCACATGCTTTTTGTGCTGGTTTACATATTTCTTGTGAATGGTACTACTGTTGCAGAACTGAGGGGAGTTCAGATATTGTTAAAAGTTTAGAAAATGTATTACACAAAAGTGAAAATTCTGCAGCTAATTCAAGAAAAACTGATTTTTAAAGTATTAACTGTTAAGCTTTTTAATGTATCCTTGACACTCCAACACAATAGCCAGATGTGCATGACATTATGAATGTACTTTTCTTTATAATCTTTTTAAAACACCACTTTGCCAATGGTTGGCATGTGACCTTTTCAAAACTGCCAGATTAGCTAACCAAACAATGCATATTCATGTTGACTTGTTCTGTACCCGCTATGGCGTTGGCAGCCACAATACAAAGCAATACAAAGTCTGTTAACATGACAGGGAAACACAAGTATATAAAAACGAAGTCAATTGTGACACAATATTTCTTACTGTGCACCTGCATAATAGAAATTCAACATTTCAATAAATAAATATTTAATAAAAAACAAAATCATAAACTACTCAGTATTCAAACCCAGGGCAGCTATAGTGTGTCCAACAAAACCACATATAACTGAAAGGGTCTCCATTAGGGTACAATGTTGTTGCTTCTCAAGGCATGGAAAAACAGATTTGCATAGGCTGACTTCTACTCTCCATACTTCTACTCTGGTTTAGCACACGTTGTATCTGACTTTACAAACATGACCATTTCCAGATCAGTAGTCCTGTGTTCTTATCTCTGCATACACACAGCTCTGTTTGCATAATTTGTGTAAATGATTTCCTTAATCACGCTATTACTGAACTCTTTACAGTCTGGCACACTGCATCACTACATGGTACAATGGGCAGGTTTACACAGGAAGTTGTAACAGGATGTTGGAACCAAACCTCTTGCTAGCCACTTTGCTTTGCTATTTTTGACATTATAGTAATGCAGAACCTTAAAGCACTTTAACCATGAAATTTAAAAAATAATAATAAAAAAGGAAAAATGTTAGCAAGTTTAGCAAGGTTAAAGCTCAAATTGTATTTTGCTTCCTCTCCTTTCAATTATGTTGACCCCATCTTTTTCAAGTACAGAAGCAGGTGGTGTCCACGTCACAATTTTACCAGGAAAAAACAAAACAAAAAACAAGACTGCCAGCAAGTTGGCAGCCAGCTAAATTAATCAATAGAGATTAAAAAAAAAAAAAGATTTAAAAAATGTGTGAACTCAAAACCAACCAGAATGACTGCAAACATCATAAAATATTTATTAGAATAACAATCTCTTATCTTTTTTCGTTATTTATTTTCACTTTGATTCCCATACTTACCTTGCGACCACACTATAAATTCACTTCCACCCACTTCTTGACCCTACTGTGAGTGTGAGGCTCAGGGGGATCCTAATACCTGCTGCACAGGAAATTAATATATAGTGTGATGCAGGGGTGAAATTCTGCCGGTACTGGGCCTTGAGCAAGGTACTTTACCTAGATTGCTCCAGTAAAAGCCCAACTATATAAATGGGTAATTGTATGTAAAAATAATATGATGTCTTGTAACAATTGTAAGTTGCCCTGGATAAGGACGTCTGCTAAGAAATAAATAATAATAATAATACCGGGACTTATTTAATCTGCTTTTTATCCAACGCGGATGCATTCCATCCACTCACACAGTCCACTTGCGCAACGTTTCTCAAATGCACTTCATTCAGTACAGTTCATGCATTCTGTTTCCTCACACTGCTCTCTGTTTCTGTTAGCTGCTATTGGCCACCATTAACATCAGTATAACCACTGCATGTTGATTGGCTGAGCTTTCATTCTAATCAGATTTCATTTTGGCATGTGTCACAAATCTCGGCCCCTTTCGCTTTGTGTCAGTGCTCATCCGTTGATCAACGAGAGAAGACCTTAGTAGTGCAACGTGAAAATAGCGGTGTGGCGTAATTATCATTATTATGAAGTAATAATTATTTTATTTAGTGTGGCGGAGAAACTCTGAATGATCGAACAACCATTGCTACACATGAATTTGAAGGCAAAAATCCACATCAGTGTTCACCATAAATTACATAGTTGATAAATATTAGAAATAATTATCATAACGCGTTTTGCCTTGCACTGATTTACCACATTTCAAAAATGGCAAGTGATGTGTGGGACAATAGGGATTAACATTAAAAAAACAGGATCAACAAAGTGCTGCTTCAGATTTGATAAGCGAGTCAGAATCAGTATACAAAATAAACACAAGGGCCAAAATAAACAGGGCACGGAGCCCAAAATAAACACAGCACGCAGGCCAAAATAAACAGGGCACGAGGACCAAAATAAACAGGGCACGAGGGCCAAAATAAACAGGGCATAGAGGCCAATATAAACAGGGCACAAGGGCCAAAATAAACAAGACATGAAGGCCAAAATAAACAAGACATGAAGGCCAAAATAAACAGGGCACGAGGGCCAAAATAAACAGGACACGAGGGCCAAAATAAACAGGACACGAGGGCCAAAATAAACAGGGCATGAAGGCCAATATAAACAGGGCACGAGGGCCAAAATAAACAGGGCATGAGGGCCAAAATAAACAGGGCACGAAGGGCAAAATAAACAGGGCATAGAGGCCAATATAAACAGGGCACAAGGGCCAAAATAAACAAGACATGAAGGCCAAAATAAACAAGACATGAAGGCCAAAATAAACAGGGCATGAGGGCCAAAATAAACAGGGCATGAGGGCCAAAATAAACAGGACACAAGGGCCAAAATAAACAGGGCATGAAGGCCAATATAAACAGGACACGAGGGCCAAAATAAACAGGGCATGAAGGCCAATATAAACAGGGCACGAGGGCCAAAATAAACAGGGCACGAGGGCCAAAATAAACAGGGCATGAAGGCCATAAAAAAGGGCACAAGGGCCAAAACAAACAGTTCACACTAAAACACGACTGCTTAGGCTGGGCATTAGCCTTCACTAATACAGTTCAAAGGACACAGTGTACCTACAGTTACAGTTACATTTACACTCACCAACCCTTCCACCAGACAAATGATTTCTCCTCTCCTATATATCATGTGGCTGGAGCCTAATTAACCATCAACCATTCAATTAAGACTCCAGCCACATTCTCACATTCTGGCAGAGAGGAATTTAACCCCTTCCCTGCCAACCCAATATTGCCCCCTCCCCCCGCCCCCCACACATATTACACCGGTAGGGCTTCCACCCTGCCACAAGTATGAAGAAGACATTGAGAAAAACTTCTGGTCAAAACATTAAATAATTATACTAAGTTTATTTACGTAAAGCCCAAATCTGGTGCCATATTAATATATTGTTGCACAACATAAAACTATAAAAATTAAAATGAATCATTGTGAATTCTACTTTGCGTTTATACAAAGATAGATGATTATCAGTGTCCTGGGACAGCCCCGACAATAGCTAACTTTAACTCAAAGGAAATGCAAGCCAAGCATATAGAATATGATCACTGTAGCTTGCAGAGGCAGTCACTGCAGTAGTGTTTTTGCCCAATTCTGAAGAATAAGGTTGAAGGTTTGAAAGATACCTTGAGAAAGGTGATGGCATTCTCTGTTTTTTTACGCGGTTGCCTATTCCTCGGATGTTTTGTTTTCCAAGTGGCTAATTTATCAAGTAAGTGAATTTGTTCAGATTGATAAAAGACTTTGCACTAGCTTTCTGTCGTAATTAACCTGCATGTTAAGAACCAAGAATTTAAATGCATTATGATTTGTTTTGTGTATGACATAATTAGGTATTTTGGAAAGCTTATTTGCAAAAGGAAAATTTAAGATTTAAGATGAATATATTTTAAGGACATATTTATTTGGTGCAAGAACCAAGCCAAATATAGTAATTGTATAGGTATAAAAGCATCAAGAAACTACCGTTAGCAATTAAACTGCTCCTTGCTGCATCTGTGTTGTTTCTTGCTAGGTTTATACTGTTGAATTAATTTTATACTTTGGGTCACAAGCGACAAATGCACTTTTTACCTGGTTTGCATCACTTTATTCTAAAGAAAGGAAAAAGGAAATAAATAAATGTTAAATAAATAGTTAATTTTACAACATCATCGGTTTGCTATTTCCTTTAGAAAAATAAAGCTCAACTTTGCATGAGATTACATGCTTTGTAAATGTCTACCTCTATTGCTTTCTGCAAAGAAACATGCATATGTGAATGGAGATACAAATTGCATTAATAAACCATGGCTAAGCGCAATGAATACTGGAAAGAGAACCATCTCCCATCTGTTTGTGATATCACCTCTGCATGGCTCTTGATTTTATTCATACTGAAGCAGTGTCAATTATATGTCATAGCATTATACGGTACATTTTTGCATGTTCTTTCTGTGACACGAGAGACATGTTTAAAATATATTTAGACCTAGAACCCTTTTTAGTAGATTTACTTTAAACATTTTTTTTTTCTAGCAATATGTTTTGCATCTCCTTTCTCTAAAAGAGTAACATATTAAAATTGGTAAAAACCCACAATCATGTTCACTTTCAAACTGTATTTTTACAACATTATCCCATCTTTTAGAGCAGAAAGAAGTGGAAATGTACAGCTATGGCCAAAAAGTTTTGCATCACCCTATATAATTAATTTGGCTTCATAAAGTCGAATGAAATCTGCTGAATAATGTTATATTAACATATTGAATTGCACACTGCTTTGTAGTTTTCTATATACGTAACAAAAAACTGACAAGAAATTAAAAAAATGTGACATTTAGAAATGTAACATGAAATACTGTACTACTATTATGGCTTCCGGTAGATGTTTGTCTTATAACTTTAAAGTCTGTTTCAAAGCTCTTTTCAAAATGTCTGCTCCAGTGCACTGATAGTGTAAGGATTGTTACCCACATTGTCAAATAGGTAACAAAGCAATAACGATCCAGGATGTGGTACGGAACAGAAAAGTCAGAGCACTTGTTATGTCTTTTCCCCCCACTCATTTAGAAGACAGATCTCAAACCCCAGTGCACTACAGCAGACATTTTGAAAAGAGCTTTGAAACAGATTTTAAAGTTATAAGTGTAAAAAGTTGTCAGGATGTTAACAATGAAAAGAAAGGAAGTTAACGCTAGATTTTTCGGAATCTTGCTACTTACTCTTTAAGCTGTAGCAACACAGTGTTATATATATATCAGGATCTATATTTTACACTGTGGGCACAACTGTTTTATACATTTTAGGCAAATTGACCCCTCCATAGTAACTGTATTACTCACAGTGGAAATAGAGCAGAGTTCCTCTTTTTTTTATAATGTTTTTGTTACACTTACAGCGTTTTACAGGAAACACCTACTCAGGCATTGTTTTTTTCTAGACACTGCAGAAGTTCATATTAAACTCTGTTCTGAAGACTGTTGAACTATTAATATACCAGAACATGTCTAAGCTTTTTTTTTTCTCTATTCAAATCTCTGGAATAAATCATTGGTCAGAGCAGAGACTCCAGTGACAGCTCCACTACAATCATCAGGGCATGGACCAACTCCAGCAGTTTAATCTCGTACATACTTACAGTATCTAGCATTCCTTGAACAACAAAAATATACATACTTTTAAATGAACCATTTTGTTTTCTTGAACGTAGTGGCAGGAGTCAGGGAAAATCTGGGAAACAAAGTACAACTGGACAAAATTTTAGTGTCAAATTGATCAGCTTGCCACTTAACAGTAATGATGCCGGAACATGAATTGCCACAGAAGTGTATAAAACTGAGCATGGCTACTGGTAAGAGACAAGGATTGACGCAGGAGCAATATTGCTGTATATGTTTCATGCTATGATGTCATGTTTTTTGGCAGCGCCCTCTATCATCAATATGCTGCCATGATGAATTCACAGGAAATGGCTGGTGATATTATCTAGCAAAATTGCACTTAAAAGTTCCCAAGTGTAGAACTGAAAAAATTCCATTCATAATTGCCTAGTGTAAACCAGACCTGATATTTAAAAGTGCCTCATGCTGAAAAACAAACACATAAATACAAATCTTCATTTCTTACGTTTAGTGGAGGTGTTATCAATATTAAATTCTATTTTGAAGTTTTTGGGAAATTGATCAAAATAGAGCCTGCATCTTTAGGGGTTTATTTAGCCAGGATGTTAAAAACCACACACAATAATAAGAAATACTGTTAGCCATCAACTGTTTTGTTTGTTTTCCTGCCTGATCAAACTATTGCAGTGACTTCCTGTACATCTGTTCAAAAAAGAGGAAGTAAAACCATTCTACTGCACTTTGAAACACACTAAAGTAAATTTGATAAACGCCTGTAGGTTTTTAAAAAGTTCCATTTAAATTGTTAGATGTGTAATTAAGGAAATCAAATGAGTAAATATTACAGTATTTACTTCATTCATAAGCTTTTAAAAAGAGGATCCAATTAAAAGCATGTGTTTCAGTAAAAGTATTACTAATAAAAAGTTATCACCTGAAACCAATATATTATGTATTGACACCCAATAAATTCAGGTTTATTTTTAAAATGTTCTCTGATTAGTGACCAGTAAGCAGAAACGATACCAATAATAATGGGATGCATCAAAAAAGTGTCCCTTTTATTTTTTGTTCCAACTTCCTCTTTCAGTGATTCATTTCTAATCACCTTTTCTTCTCCCACCCAGTTTGTCATAAAATGCTAAACCTACTGGGTCCAACGCATGTTTGAGTTTCAATCTCAAAATAAATAATAGTTTTATTTTGAACACAATTACAATGTGTATGTTTGGTTTCATATGTTAAGTGTGTTGCTTGGTATGACTGTTCTTCTACTTTTTCTGGGTTCAATTTTAAAAGCCACTGGGCATGATGTGGTACCAGCTGAAGGCTTAAAGATTACATAATTATATTTCTGAGAAATGATTAGTAAATAGAGGTAACACATGATGGAAACATGTCAATTAGACCAGCTGGTAGATGGTTAATGGTTGGAAGTAGCTTTTCAACTGAAAGTGAAAAACAGCAGCTGTGAACTGTAAACAACTTGCTGTTCCTAATGCAGGGATGATTTTAGTAAAACTCTGTTATTTCAATATGTTCTAAGGGGACATTCAGTCTAGTTGGCTGGAAGGGCAGAGTGAAATGGGTTTGTTTGATAAAGGTTTTTAGTCAGATTTAATTTTTATTTTAAACTAAACTGCATTTTTTTTTTAAAAGTCATTTTATATATTAAACTGAACTTTAGTGTTTTTGTTAAGAAGTTAGTGGTGCCATATGTCTGCAAATGTCACCTGAGATCGATATAAGAGTCAAACAATAATGAAAGGCTTGCAACTATTCTACTGACGCGACGGCAGACCCTCTTCTTTCCTCAGTGGTTTACCCAATTGTTTTAAAGCTGTACATCCATCTTTCTGCCGTGAGGTTTCATCCTCCTCCTCCCTGCCACCTCCTTTGTAGCTACATCTACTTTGGTTGGCCTGTGGCAGCTGTCCAAGATCTCAACTCTTAGTTATGTGGCTCCTATCAGGTCGAAATGCGAGATCTTGGGCCAGACCTATCCTATCATTCATTTAAATAAGTATTCTGATGCTTAATCTTGCTGTGGTCTCGCTTTTTGAATGGGTCATTATATTTGGATGGAATACCATGCCTATGTTTTAATGACTGATGATGTGTTTCAATGTTGTGCAATCACCACATTCTCATTTGTTTCTGAAGCAGGCTTCAATGTTGTGCAATCACCACGTTTCCTGGGAATAAAAACTGGAGCCACGGTGTGTCTTTCCTGCATGACTGACTCTCCAGACGCAGTGGAAGTGAAATGGTGGAAACGTTTGGAAAACGGCGATCAGTTGTATTGGAACGAGAGTGCATCTGCAGCCAATGATTCATATAGCAACTCACGCAAATTTATTTTTAATATTCGAAAAATCAAAAGCATTCACAGTGGAATTTACTACTGCAATATCCAAATCAATAACGTTATCAAAAATGGTTCCGGGACTGAGCTAAAAGTACATGGTAAATATACTCACATTTTCAAAAGGTGTCTTACATAACCAGAATATATAAAGAAGAAAATGAAAGCACTGACCTTTCTGGACCCATAAGTTAAACCACAGTGTTATGTCAATTCAGTTGATAGGACAGGGTTAACACATTTTAGGGGAGTGGAGGTGTGCTTTGTGAATAGGCCCCTAACATTTTAACATGAACTATAGATAATTAACAAAAATAATATTAAAGGTCATGCAAATCATCATGAAGTGGTAGGTCTGATGCATTTATTTATTGAAATTTGTTAATAAGGTACCAGATTTTAACAGAACATACAGGATACAGTTTAGCATAAACAATTTAAAACACATTTACTACTGAAGCCTCTAGCTATCTTTTCTTACAATCCTGTGAGTCAAATTGTGTCTGAGAACATTTTTTAAAAACTGAATACTAATTTCTGATAACCCAAGAATGTATCAGTAAAAATGAATCACCTAACTAATAGTAAAATGCTAATGCAATTTATTAATATCAGATGCCAATCAAATTTATTTTTCACGTTTAAGCTCGTACTGAAACAGAAGAGATCGCCAGTAAGAACACAATGAAGGATGCAATTATTCTGATTCAGGGTTTTCTCCTGCTAGCCTTCTGTTGTGCTCCATTTCTACTGAGTCTAAGCAAGGTAAATGCACATTAACCCCTGTTGACCAGTGGTGCCTTTAAATATGTTTATCCTTGGGGTTTGGTGTTAGATTGGGCTAATACAGAAGCTGTCACCTCTGGAGGCCGTTCAAATGAGCACACAACTCAGATATGTTTGAGTTGAAACTTAGTTCCTCAGCCTAACGGTTGACTTGGGAAAACCAACCAATGCACCACTCAGCAAGTTAAAGACTAAGCAGCAGGTTCTGAAAAATGTAGCGTCTCCACGTGTTCCTACAACTGTTTAAATAACGTACCTGTAATTTTTCTTATTATTGTGAACATACTGACACCATTTTACACTTATAACTTTAAACTGTTTCAAAGCTCTTTTCAAAATGGCCGCTCTGGTGCACAGCAGAAAGAGTGATAAAAAAAAGCAATACAACAAATGCTCTGGCTTTTCTGTGCCGTACCACATCCTGGATCGTTACTTGCTGTGTTACCTGTCTGACAATGTGGGTAATAATCCTGACACTATCAGGGTACAAGAGTGGACATTTTGAAAAGAGCTTTGAAACAGAATTTAAAATTATAAGTGTAAAAAGTTGTCAGATGTTAACAATGAAAAGAAAAATGACATGTACGTTATTTAAACAGTTGTAGCAGCATGTGAGGACGTATAACGCTAGATTTTTCGGTACACCGCTTCTTACTCTTTAAGTGTAATAATTTAGCTAGCTTAATTAGCAGGGTGTTTGGAGATGTGTGGGATACCTAGCTTGAAGTCTTCCCAGCAAATTGCTTGCACATTGTAATAGTCAACCATTCATGAAGCAGAAATAGCCCAAATTTTGCAGCTGGGTTTGACTTTATTTTTTATTTCTTTAATTATCTAATTGGCTTTTGTGATATTAAACATTTGAATTTCGTAACGCTTGGTACCGTATAACATACCCTATCATACACTTTTTCCCAACTGGAAACTTCCATGTCAGAAATGGTAAATAACAAAAAACTTGGTCAAGTGCCACACAATTCAATCACAATCTCAACATCAAAACCTTTACATATTCCATTAAACAGATCAGTATTAACAGTACAAATATACTTAAATCAGTTATTTCCCTTTCAGGACGATGCAGAATCAGATAATGGAGAACTCGAGGAAGAACATACTTACGAGGTACCTTATTTAAGCATGTTTCAAATGACAAATGATAGTTTGTATTTGTTAGCAGTTAGTCTACGGTATACTTCACAGCTGTAAACGTTTTGTAGTCTCAAAAATAATGTGAATTCTACTGCAAATAAAGATTCTGTTAAGGTATAACTCCTTCATTTTAAATCCCCTGCACTTGTACTGTTATTTAACAGGGTTTGGAAATCGGACAGAATGAAAATACAGCTCAATATGAAGATATTGTTTCTGTACGGGGAAATGGAGAGGCAAGGTGGATGTATGGAGAGCATCCTTGCCAGGAATGATGAATTATTTTACCGAATGTGTAATTCTGAAATGTGTCCATTGGATCAGTTTGTCACTGGGAGAATTTTGGGAAAGTGGGGCGGGGGTGGGGGTGTGACCGAGTTGTTGTTGAGTGGCGTGTGGGTGGTGACGTCACGGACCAGAAACAGAAACCAAAACAATGAGTGGCGGGTGAAACTGAACATAACGCGCTCAGTGTTTTATTAAATAAATCAAACAAAAGGTTTAAACAAACACAAAGCAAAAAGGCACGTTGGCCAAACAAACAAGTATCGTGCTGGTTTTTAGCCAGCACGTCTAGCAATTGTTTTACTCTCACTCTCCCACAGCCTTACGTCTCTCCTCTGACACTCTCCGCTCTCTGAGTCGAGAGTGGGTCTTTTATATTCTGGCCGAGGGGTTAAATAGCTGTTAATTAATTATCCTATTACTCCTCGGCCACAGTCTGCACAAGTTTTGTAAGGATGCGTGACTGTCAGCTGGTTAAATAATCAGTAGCTGATCAGTCACGCATCCTCACAAGGTTTTTAAAATCAAGACAAAACAAAAACAAATATGCGGCGCTTTGCCGGAATATAAACATATAAATCATAATATAAAATAAATAATAAACAAAGGGGCAGGACACTCCGCCACAGGGGGATAACATGAATAATACACTGTGGTTTGAACTAGGGGACTGATCACCTGGACATACCTTACACAAACCAGCCAGGAGTGTGCATCAGCTGCAGTGCACAACTTGAAATTACCCATATGATTTACTTTGCATAGTACTGTCACTGAATAGAACACTTGCCTTTATTCCCTCCTGTTGTATTGGTAATTTTTTTTTCTGTAGCATCAAATTACATGTTCTTATATTGTTACTGTCCCCTTGCCTTTTATGATGTTTGCAATGATTACTTTGTTCAGGAGCTGCCCTTCAGCTCTAGTCAGTGGCTCTGAAACAATTTTTATAGTGGGGGTGCTGAAAGCCATTGAACAAAACTGTAGCCCCTGCATATGATGGAAGCAGGTGCTGCCGCACCCCCAGCACCCCAAGTTCCAGCGCCCCTGGTTCTAGTTGTCTGCCATAGACATTTATTAGGCAGGATAGATCAACCACAGGGGTCTTTACATTAGTTAGCACCAGCACCATCTCTTGCACAGCAGTGTTTTGCCTGAAAAACTAAAGGAAAAGTATTCCAAAGTGGCAGATCATTAGAGGGTGCTGGCTTTTACTTCTATACAGAAACTGTGTAGGAGCTAGCCTATGTTACATACATCAATGGCAGGTAACTAGATTTGAAGAGCAGGAGAAAGGATCCCAATGCAGATACATCTTAAAACACAATATTTGAGTAACTGCAATAAGAACTAGTCAGAATGACTGCAAGCAACTTTAAAAGGCTAGAGGATAGAAAAAACGACTCTCCTCTAAGTATAAACTGTAAAATGTCCAGTAGGGTGAGTATGCTATAGGTACATGTGGAATATACATGGTAGATGGTTGTTATAAATCTGTACAGGGTGCCACCCTCAGCGAAAACAATATTAGAGACCCCAGTGCATAAGATTAGGAATTGGTGTCTCTTCATTTGAAGCTGTCATTTGTACATTATTTATTATCAGAAAAGAAAGGAGTAATATGTTTTTAATTGGTGGATAACTTGATTCTTAAAACTGTAGGCCAGTGCTGCCCAAACCCGGTCCTGGAGAGCCCCTAACCAGCAGGTTTTATAGGTAACCTTTAATCATCAATTTCTTAACACCTGGAACAATTTCATTGTGATCAATTAAGAGGGTGATTTATTAAATGAAGTCATTTAGAGATATAGAGATTTGGTACAAAAAATGAACTACCCTTTTCAGCCCTCAATGGCCTGGATTACATGCTGGGAAAATGTCATGACTTATCTGTCTACTGTCATGACTTATTTAAGGTGGTACGGCTGAATTATAATTTTAGATCATTTAGGTTTGTTTAATTTAACAATTCCTGCTTTGAAACTTCATGTTGTATTTGATTTTTGTATAATGTATTACATTTGTATTCAAACATAAACTAAACATAAACCAAAACTAAAATTGTAATCCAGACCGTACCACCTTAAATAAGTCATGACAAGTCATGACATTTTTCCAGCATGTAAACTGGCCCAATGACCAGAGTTCCCTTAATTGAACAAGTTATTTGCTTAATTCATCAATAACTTCCATGTGTTCCCAGTCTTTAGAAATTAGCAATTTAGGGTGACCTACAAAACTTACTGGATAGGGGCTCTCCAGGACCGCGTTTGGGCAGCACTTCTGCAGGCTGTTTATATTTAACGTATAAATTACTTCTTTTCAATATTTTCACACAAACAAATTCACATGCAAAGCTTTAATTTAAGAAAAAAACTAAAAAGTGGTGGTAGAGTTCAACTTTTTTCATTTCGTAAATAAAGGCACTATTTCACTGTTGTGAACTGCCCTTTTAGAAATTATAAAGACATTTCTGGACAATGAGAAATGTCAGCAAAAACAAAACGGTAATATTTTTTTTTTCCCCACTTATGGATTTTTATCTTTCATATCAATATTTTTTTAATGTAAGTATTATGCTTGTGTATGTGTTTGTAATGCTTTATTAAAACAAGTTATGTGTATTCATTTAGCTATGATAACAAACAACAATCTACATTTTCCTATAAGCAATTTACAATCAACACCCTAACACTCTGTTAAGTTATACCAGGAAATGTAAGATACTGGGACATACAGAGGCCAGCATTATTTCACATCTTATTTTGTACCGAAGGAAATGTTGTACTTTTTAAAATAAAAAGTAGAACTAAACATCACTGAAGGGGCGAGTGAACTGGTTTACAGAGTCTAGTTAAGCAGAACAACACAGATTTTAAAACTGTAGTTACTTGAATCTGCATTATCATTACTATTTTATGTTTAGCAGTAATTGCAAGCCACACTTCCATATCACAAATGCACTATCCAAATTCCTACTGTAGTATCTATTGAATATTTTTATTCCATCTTTTGTTTTTTTTATACTGTGAGCATTAAGCTTTGATGTAGGCCTGCATGTTCTTTTTGATTAGGTTTGATTGTGTTTTTTTTAAATAAAATGTTTTGTAATTGATGGGTTTCTATGCTAATTCTATGTATACAAGCCACACAACACACCCATTATACCATCCCAGCACACAACACAAAACAACCTTCTACTGATACTTGACTGAATGCATTAGAGATTCAATTATATTAATTGGCTTCTGTTGAAATAAATTAGAAACAGGGCTATTGTCGTCTTACAATCTTTATTTATCAAACAGGAATAACCTTCATTTCAAATATATTTTACTCATGAATGATTTAATCTTACCATTCTATTGTATAACACACATTGGGCAATATTTTCAAAGCGTTTACTACAGTTTTTAACTCATTTTTTGAAAGGATGAAAAAGTTGCTGCTTTTACAAAATTAGAACCACATAACAGAAGTACCATTATTCATGGCCCTTGCAGCACTCTAAAAGTGTTTTGCTTCTCAGTTTTGTTTTATCTACTTGGAATGTTCTTAAGAGTTAATTGAATACTGGAGTAAACACTTTGAAAATATGTGACAAAGCATAGGCTTGGCACATGGGTGCACACTGAGAAGTGTGTGCTTTGTGGCTGACAGCCATATTGGCTCCATTGCAGAGGAACAACCGTTGCACAGCCACATGCTAAGTAAAATACTTGATTGTTTAACTGTTTAATTGTTTAGTAGAAAAGTGTGGAATGTGGCCAGGTGGTAATTGAATGATTGAAGTCAATCACCCCTGGTCACACACTATAAAAGAACAAAGGAAATGTTTGTGGGATGGCGTGTAGGAGAGTGAAGAGAGAAACAGAAAGGATAATATTGCACTCTGATAGCTGTAGCTTGGGTGCCGTTGTGTTTACAGTGTTTTGTTTCTCTTTTCTCTCTCTTTCTTTCACATTCTCTTAAGGCCTGGTCACACGGGCGACTTTCGTCAACGGCAACAAGGGGGCGACCGATGTTGTCGGCTTGTCGCCTCGTGTGACCACCCTGGGCAACACCCCGGCGACATGTCTCCCACTTAGGACGATGTTCTATTTTTCAGGCAACACAAGAGCAGCATTTTCAATACCAGTCAATCATATTTGATAGTAGTGTCACATGATAATAAGGATAGACCATCAAGCCAGACAGACAGAGTATATGGTATATTTGATTCCTGCATTTCATCCAAGTCATTCTATGTAGTCTATAGATATGCAATACAGTGTGTATGTGGATAAGCGAATGTTAATGTCCACAATTACAATAACATATTTATGCTATGAATACATTTCTTACAATAATAAAATATATGTGTAGCGCATTTTTAAAAATATGTTTTATTTTAATTTGCCGTGTATGCCTGTCATTCCTACATTAACCCCCAATCATAACACCTTTCATTTTAACAGTAAACAAAGTAAAAAAAAAGTTTGCCTTTTTGCTCTCGAAAGCCTAGAATTAAAAGCACAGTATTGAAAACATTGCTTAGGATAATCAATACCGATATATTTATTATGTTTGGCATATTAAATATACAGACCTATGTAACTAAATAATTCTGCTAATGTACACCTTTTTATTTAATTAAGAAGGAACTACAGGTTTGTTAATGTAATTAGTACATTTTTATATGTCTTATTTCACAGCATGTTTACGTCTAGTAACAAAAGAGACTTAAACACAAGACGTGCATTATGATTGGGTTGCATTACGTTGTTGCCTGTGTGTTTCCAGCTTGTCGACTAGATGCTTGTCTCTCGTGTGACCACCACAAAACTGCAAAGCAACGCGCAGGCAACAAATGCATTTCTCTTGTTGCCGTTGACAAAAGTCACCCGTGTAACCAGGCCTTTACACAGCCTCCCACAAACATTTCCTTTGTTCTTTTATAGGGTATGGCCAGGGGTGATTGACTAAAATCATTCAATTACCACCAGGCCACATTCCACACTTTTCTACTAAACAATAAAACAATTAAACAATCAAACAATTAAACATTTTACTTAGCATGTGGCTGGGCAAAGGCAGCCAATTTGGCCTCAGGCTGTTCCTCTGCAAGCACCTGAGACAAGATGTCTGTCACACTTGGCCCAACAAGATCTATTCAATTGAAGGAAACGGTGGAGGATCTAAATACTGCTGCTGTAAAAATCATTAAAATATCACAGTTTAGAGAAATGGATTAGTCCCCAACATCTTGGTCACATTGTCAGACAAAACCAACACATCAGCCGCATATAGCATGCTGATATCTAAGATTATTTGACCCTTATTGTTCTCCCCAATTTTGAATGTCCACTTAAGTGAAACTCCTTACAACAGGTCAGGAGGACTGGTGGTCAGTGGGTGTCCTCCAATCCCACTGCCCAGCCAATCGCTACTTTACAATCAGGAGCAGACCAGCAGTGTGGTAATGCTGTTTGAACCTGTAGCAAAGACAGGCTTTGCACAGCCATGATGCAAACCTGCACTTCGCCATACAAAAAACATTTTAAAGCAGGATTTGGACAATTATTTACAAAATATGTTTATTGATTTATTTCCACTCAAAATCCCAAATGAGACTTGCGGCCCACTACAGATACACACTGAAAGTTATTTACTGAGGTAGGCAAATAGAATAATTCATAAATAAAGCATTTCCTGGCACCAAGATGTCCCTTTAAATATCAAATTCTGTTATGTTTCTGCATGTTCTTGATCCACTTGCAAAAAACATAAATACATTCTCATGACGCTCTGACATTTCAGCTTTCTCTGATTTGAATATTGAGCACTGGTTACTTTCACTGACACCTTAGACTCCTGCTGTTTGACAAAGGACAAGGCGAGAAAACAAGACATTGATCATGAATATGATCTCATTATCTGTAACACTTGGTCAATGACCTTCTGGAATATCACAGCGCCCACACAGAAGAGAAATATAGTCTATCAGAAGTCATCAATATGGGTCTTGTGAAACTATATATCTAAAATCATATTTGGTTTTAAAGCTTTGTGAATAGGGTGCAAATCCCTGTAAATTTGGGACAATATTTTGGGGTGAAACATTAATGATAAATAAATATTGCTTTTGCCAACAATGCCATTAAAGTGTTAACAGGACATCTCTGTAAATTAGATGTTTATCTAGGTTGTTATATTGTGTTAAAATATCAATAAATTAGTAAATGTTAATATTTAACTCAAAACATAAACTGGTAACTTAAGGAATGCACCAGAATACGGCCTTAAATTGGTGCTTAAAATCAATTGCTGTTTGACCCTTGCAGTGTCTAATCTTTATGGGTAACTGTGAACAGGATGGCTCGGGTGGTGACGTCAGACCCGGAAGGAAATCCAGAACACAGTATTGTGAATAAAGCGCTGATGCACAAATTTAATAATAACTGTACAAAACAAAACACTGAAACACCAAAATAAATGGCACGATGGCCAAAATAAACAGACAAACAAAACAGTGAACACAAACCCCCAAACAAGTATTGTGCTGGTGCTTCCAGCACGAGTAGCAATTGTTTTTACTTTTTATTTTCTTTCTTCCCGACTCTCTCTCCCGTTCTCTCAACACTGAACACCCAAGCCTGTGATTCATGTCTCTATATATACAGCTGTGCTGGGACTCAATTGCTTATTAATCATTCACTTGAATCCCAGTACGTGAACTAATTTGTGCACTCCCCGTGCCCACATACTACTACACATTTTATCTGCACGTGAAGTGATTGTGCAATCCCCGTGCCTAAATACAACTATACATTTTAAATCACTCATGCTACATAACCCAATTTATACCCCCTGCACCAATACATACACAGCAACAATAACACACCACATACAACATAAAACACAAAATACGCACAGGGGAAGGGCAACCCACCACAGTAACTTAGATGGTGTTATCTTACAGGGCATTTATTAAATGCCTAAATTCCAAGCAATAAACACTGGGTAGGGGAATGCAGAGTAGCAATTGCTCCTTACTCAAAGTCATCAAACTTGTAGCATACTCGGAAGAGGGTGGGGTTAAACCCGGAAGTACGTCCTAAATAATTAATAATAATTTGGTCTCCTCACTACAAAAAATACATCATTGCACTGGAGAAGGTACAGAGAAGGGCATCTATGCTGATCCCAGGACTTAATGACATGAGCTATGAAGAAAGGTTATAATCTCTTCAGCCTAGAAAAAAGAAGGGGCGAAAAGAGAAAATAAAATCATAAATGGAATAAAGTTAACCCAAGACACAACTTCCAATTTAGCACTGGGAGTAGAACAAGACGACACAAATGAAAGTCGACTAAAAGTATGTTTAGAATGGAAGTTAGGAAGCACTTTTTTACACAGGAAGTTATAAATGCATGGAATAGCCTGCCAGGCAACATAGTAGGATCCAAAACACTGGGAACAGTATTATTATTATTATTAGGCTTCCAAGCTGACTTTTGAAGCCTATTGTCATTGTAAAAATATCAAAATTCGCCAAAATGAGCCCAAACTGCTTCTATTTGCACATCGTTTAACCAACTAACTCCTAACTTGGTAGGCATCATCCTGGGGACAATGGAATTCAAATATGGCAAAATGGTGTTCTTTTGTAAAGCAAGATGGCAGCCAGACCTACGTTTCGTTGTTAAATTCAAAACTGCTTCAGATGAAAAATGGTTTATTTGATTAACTCCAAAGTTGACAAGCATCATCCCTGTGTCAATACAACTGACTTTTTCAAAAATGGTGTTTGTGAGTAAACCAATATGGCCACCTGTCGCTTTTCTTTAAAAACCTTTCAAAATCTTCGATCAAATGTAAAACTAGATTATAACTCCTTACAAAGTGCAGATAGGTTAATGGTTACTATGGAACACATATAGGAAACCATATGTGCTCTATCCAAAATGACTTTGCCTGCAACCTTTGACCTCTCCTTAAGTTAAAATGTAAAACTAGCTTATAACTCCTTACAGAGTGTCTGTAGGTTAATGGTTACTATAGAACACAGATAGGAAACCATATATGCTCTATCCAAAAATCATCTTGCCTGTGACCTTTGACCTCTCTAAGGTCAAATGTAAAACTAGCTTTTAACTCCTTACAGTGCACATAGGATTATGGTTACTATACAACACATTTACGAACCCATATATGCTCTATTCAAAAATTACCTTGATCGTGACCTTTGACCTCTCCTTAAGGTTAAATGTAAAATTAGCTTATAACTCCTTACAGTGTGTAGATAGGGTCATGGTTACTATGGTGTTTAAAGTTTTAAAGCATCGTGAGATAATGAACTAATGCAGTATTTTGAATTGAAACTGCTCCATAAAACTGATCTGTTGCTGACACTTGTGCTGCAATGCTACAGCTTGCCAAAATTTACAACTGGTACTGAGCTTGGAAGCTGTAAAACTGACTGGCAGTTCTAGTTTTTATTATTATTATTATTATTATTATACATTTGTAATAAAAAAATTGTGCATTTAAGAATCAAACAGGTGAAAATCTTTACTATTTTACCCTTACATCAAAATTAAGTTAAAACATTTGTATTTGTGTTGATAACATCTATTGCACGCTGAATATATTCAGTGCAAATCATGCTTTATGTAATAAGACTGTTCACTCATCCTAAAAAAGGGAAGCTGATACATGTTTTTCCGACCGAAAAATGACTTTATGCATATCATCTTAACGTATAAATAGTGGAATCTGCCAGGAGTCAAACAAACACCTTGAAAGCTCTAATCGACCAAAAACTGAACGATGGCATCAGGTAAAACCTATATCATAATTTACTTATTTCTGTTCGTTTGGAGCGTGTGTATATATATATATATATATATATATATATATATATATATATATATATATATATATATATAGATAGATAAATGCATTATCAGTGTGTAATAAATGGTAAAGCTGAAGGTCTAATAGTTTATAGTGCTTTAATTGTATGAGAGAATAATTTTCAAAGCTTTGCGCTCCAGAGCAGAATTTGCACTCTGTAAAAAAAAAGTGTAATTAAGTATCATGAATTGTTTACATTTTACAAATGTTAT
Source organism: Acipenser oxyrinchus oxyrinchus (assembly GCA_030684275.1). Taxonomy (NCBI): domain Eukaryota; kingdom Metazoa; phylum Chordata; class Actinopteri; order Acipenseriformes; family Acipenseridae; genus Acipenser; species Acipenser oxyrinchus. The sequence goes on along the minus strand of CM060269.1, from coordinate 21,728,226 downwards.
ACGTCTTGGTTCAGTTCAGTGTTTTATGGTGTGAAATAAACCTGTATTTTATTGTACTTATTGCACCACTGTATTTACAGATGTACACCGATAAAGGCACTAGCAGAAACATTTGCCTACATGACTTAGATTTGATCTTTTATTTTGAAGTTATGGTTGAATGTATTCATAATCTTTTCTATGAAAACTGGGAGTCAATTCTACAGAAGTGAAATAATGTGTCTGTATTTTTTGCCTTCAGGTCTGCTTCTGTGTCCAGTGCTGCTGGTTATATTGCTGGTCTCCCCTAAAGAGTCTGGGGCCTACCCTATGATTCCATTATCCAGTCTTTTCACAAACGCTGTGCTCAGAGCACAGTACCTACACCAGCTTGCTGCAGACATTTACAAAGATTTTGTAAGTATACAAAATCAGCTATTTTAAAACACTGTGGTTGATTTTAACGATCCAGAATTCATAGTCCTGTTTTCGTGAGTGATTAATTTAGTAATGTTAATAAGGGAGGCAACAATTTCTTACCTCCTTTTAGCCCTTAATGGAGACCACCAGCCGGATTAATATAGTTTAAGAATATCTGTATTCATAGCCACTGTTAAGATTATAAAAATCCCCCACCCCCATCAGCTTTTTAGACTTGTTGTTGAGCCAAGTCTTTAGAATTAGGACCGACTATAAATCTGTTGAAAATATTTATGAACGTGAATTTACAATCTGGCACTAATTCTATGGGCGCTGTTTCAACTTCAACTGATAGCTGCAATGTCCCCAACTCACAAACAAGAGAAAAACTACTGGAGTCTCTTTATATGATATGTACTCTCTGTTTCACTAGAACATTGGCATACTGGTTTGTTTAGATCCCCCAAAATTCATTTTAGCATTAGGGACAGAGGTATCCTCCTCCACCTGTCAAATAACCCATTGGCAATGATCTGGGTATGCAGTAGATAAGTGCTTCCTTAACTCAGTTTGATCAAAACATGAAAAATGTATTGCCTTTTTCCAAATGGTGTTATACATTGGCCTATAATGTAACAGCCTGACTGAAAATGTCATTATGTATTAGAGTGGTTTTCAAGGGACCAGTATACAGCTATGGCCAAAAGTTTAGCATCACCCTACAGAATTAACTAAGTCAAATGAAACCTGTTGAAAAGTGTTACGTTACCATATTGAATTACACACCGCTAGGTAGTTTTCCATATACTTAATGAAAAACTGACAAATTAAAAAACTGACATTTTTTAACCACGTTTGAACATTATTTGGTCCTCCGACGTCTAAATGTACCTGCTGTATCCTAGGAGTCAAAATAAAACAGCATTTTAATCAAAATATTGTTCATTTCCTAGAAAATAGTACAGGGAAAATATAAAATAGTAGACAAAAATCGGGTATAAATCAGTAAAAACCGACGCTCAGTTCGGAATAAACGCGGAACACTACATATGATATATGGTGCGTTGATGTGGTAAACTTACTTTCTAATCACCCTGTACATAGGCATACTGGAGCTATTGATTCCTATAATATAGACTACATTTGAAGTTCCTTTTCTTATAAATAAATGTTTGCTATTTTATTTTTAATAGTTTCTTATTCATTTGTTTTCATAAAGGAGCGTACCTATGTTCCAGATGAGCAGCATCACTCCAGCAAAAACTCCGCGTCAGCATTCTGCTACTCCGAGACCATCCCTGCTCCCACCGGCAAAGATGAGGCTCAACAGCGATCAGTGAGTCACCTGTCCCCGATGTATCTAAATTCAGATAGAAACAAGCCATTGTAGTCCTTTAATCACATTAAAACCATGTGGTGCAAGCTCAGCCACTCTGCCATACACACACCCTAGAGATAACTGTACAAATCCATGCAGATGCCTGTGGTGTGCAATATTGTCCCTTTCATTATTTATTCCAGTGTGAAGAATTAAAACAGTGTTAACCAAGGTTTTCCATTTTCTTCCCTCTTCTTTCTTAGCATTGTGTTGAAGATCTCTTGGTTTACTTCAAATATGACCATACGGATTGCTGCAGCTTTTGAGTGCCTAATCATTTCCTTTGCTATAAATTAAACTCACTCCAATAGTTTAGCCGCAGTCAGACCACATGAGACATGACCTACAACATAGGTATCAGGATGAAGCAGATGATCTATAGCACAGTAAAACTATTGCCATTTCCTGAATTCATGTAAAAAAAAAGCAATACAACAAACAAATAATACAACAAAATAGGTTAAGATATCTAAAAACGCTTTTAATTGTGTTTTTAATTTCTGCATAAAATAAAGGTGCATAGCTCTTGTTCACCAAGGCACTATAAAGAATGAACTGGTCTGCACAGATAACACATCGCAGTTCTAAACACCCCCTCCCACCGTGTACCATAACAAAATCATCTCTCCTGATCTTTCCCAGGTGTGGAAAATGACTTTAGATGTGTATAGACAACAATTAAACTTTTGGAGATTGATAAGATCAAGGCAATGCTTCACAAACCATTAAAGACATGGAAACTGAAGACTATTGATCCATCCATTTCTTTTTTATTTTCCTTTAGGACGTGGAGCTGCTTCGGTTTTCCCTGGCCCTCATCCAGTCCTGGATTAGTCCTCTGCAGTCCCTGAGCCGTGTTTTCACCAATAGCCTGGTGTTCAGCACTTCCGACCGAGTGTTTGAGAAACTGAAAGATCTGGAGGAAGGCATTGTGGCTCTCATGAGGGTAAGCAAGCAAACCGAAAGTACTGTGCTAGTCAGCCACACTGATATAATTCAAGACTAAAATTGGGTTATTATCAGAATATCAGCATTACCAGCAATGGCAACAAATTGCACCATGGGCCATATTTTCCACTGTGCAGTTGTGATAAAGTGTGGGTTATTTATTAAGGTCAAGCGGTTTCATATTTTATTTTTCCTAGTTTTTTTTATTATATTGCATGTCCCTTTAACTGGGCTAATTACCTTAAAAATCAACTTGGTATGGGTATGAAATAAAAGTTATCTTGAGAAATGTGTTTGTTGTTGGGGCAGCAGTGTGGAGTAGTGGTCAGGGTTCTGGATTCTTGACCGGAGGGTCGTGGGTTCAATCCCAGGTGGAGGACACTGCTGCTGTACCCTTGAGCAAGGTTCTTTACCTAGATTGCTCCAATAAAAACCCAACTGTATAAATGGGTAATTGTATGTAAAAATAATGTGTAAAAAAAATAATGTAATTGTATGTAAAAAATAACGTGATATCTTGTAACAGTTATAAGTTGCCCTGGATAAGGGTGTCTGCTAAGAAATAAATAATAATAGAACTCTGATGTTTAAAAAAATACAAAACTTAAATTGAACACATTTTATTTTTTAAGCACTCACATGCGTTGTTCATATACCATTGTGTTACTGCCTGCATGATACAATATTCAATTGTTAACACTGTAGTACCACTGAGGTGATGGCTCATGACAATATAGTTCCTCAGTTCAGAACCACAGTAGACATGTTGGCATGATGCAAAGAAAAATATAATTACTTTAATCTATGTGGGAAAGTCACAATTATTATTATTTTTTTCAGGATCTGGGGGAAGGCGGTTTCGGAAGTTCTACTTTGCTGAAGCTCACTTATGATAAGTTTGATGTCAACCTAAGAAACGATGATGCTTTGTTAAAAAATTATGGGCTTTTAAGCTGTTTTAAGAAAGATATGCACAAAGTAGAGACGTACCTGAAAGTGATGAAATGCAGGCGTTTTGTGGAGAGCAACTGTACTCTGTAGAAAAGAGCAGGCATGAGTTAAAAACTGTCTTACTCTTTTATATTATTAAAATAAAGGTATAGCAATGGGAAGTTGTCGTAGTCATGCTCGTTCCTTTTGTCTCAATCTTGCAATCAAAACTGTTCTTTGTTTTTTTGATTTACGTGTATATAGCATTATTTAAAAAAGCGTGTTGAGTACTGTGATTTGTTTTTGAGATATTTCATAGTCATACGGTTTGCTGAATTCTAATATGCAAATGTATGACTCTTCATATTTCAATAAAGTATGTTATGTGTAGTATAATCTGTAAAAAATGGCTCAAATCATTTTAAAAAGTCGGGGCAAGGTACAGTAATCTTAACTTACGTCCATGCTGCTTTGAGAAAAATCAACCTTGAAACTTTAAAGAATTAAAAAATGTGATATTTGTGTGGATCATATTGTTACAGCCACCAATTAACCTAATGAAGACATATTTTAAATTGAACCGCAGATTACAGTGCTTTCGTACTTCAGAATTTAGACTCACGATACTCACCGGAGTAAAATCTGGGCTGGTACCAGTTACCATTAAACAATTTTTAGACTTTCAAATGCACCACGGCTAATTTCAAAAATAAATGACAGGCAGCCATTGTCTGCATTTTTGCAGTATTTACATTAAATAATTGCACCCAGTTGTTTAGTGCTTGTTATTTGGCTCTTTTTAAAAGCATCAATTTAATGCATTAGTGTTACAGTACCTCTGGCCTTCTTGAGCTAGTATTCTTCTTTTGTCTTCCTTATTGTTAATACTGACACTCCCATTACATCATGGGTGTCAAACTCCAGTCCTCGAGAGCTGTAGGGTCTTCTGGTTTTCATTCCAACTTAAGCTCTCAATTAACATAATTGATCGAATTATTTGTTGAATTTGACATATTTAATATTTTTCAAGGTCTTTTACAGTTGATGGTTTTAAAAATGCACTTGATTCAAGGTACACTACCTGTGAAACATTCTGAGGCCTGAATATAAGTGTTAAATGTGTCCAGTTAATCAAATAATTAGACCAATTAAGTAACTGAGCGCTCGGGTGGAACGAAAGCCAGAAGACACGCGGCCCTCCAGGAACTGAGTTTGACACCCCTGCATTACATGTTCTAAAATAGTGCTACCTCCATCTCGGTCAGCTTACTCCGTGGCTTACCCTAGGCAGGTCGCTGTGTGAGTCGCAGATTGTCGGAGGGTGGATGGAGACTAAAGGCTTGCTTTATTCGGCGTCGGGAAATAATGCACTCAGCCAGTTTAAATGAAACAAATAGTAATAATAATACAGGCGATTGTAGTCAGCCCTGCAGGGCCTGTCCCTGTGACTAAGGCCCATCGGGTAGTACACTCCAACGGTAACACATTCCAGCAGAATTTCTCCCTACCTCAACTAGTGAATCAGGCTGTGCGAATCCTCCCGCTCTTCAAATGGTGCCAGCAGATTTGTTTATGAAAATGCAGTGAGCCATATTAATGTTCAATTGTATACTAAAGAAGGGTGTTTACCTAATGACTATGAATATATAATGTTCCCAACTCAACACAGCAGCTCATGGGGAATTAAACATCATCTGATCCCACTGCCAAGCCAATCCATGCCTCTTTACACCCAGGAACTCGACATTAGACGTCGGCAAACTACTGGTTCATGGAGGCCAGCTTGAGCCTGGGGGCCTGATAAGACATTGACAAGCTTTGGTGTATGTTTCTTTAAACAGCTCTCTGTACATCCAGTTGCCAGATATCCTATCCTACAAGGTTTAAACATCTTCTTATTACACACTTTTAGGGTACTGGAAATTCCACATAAAGCAATCTCAGTTTGTAATCTCTGGTTTAGGAATACAGCAGTTAAAAGAAAAAGAACATTCTATTTCGAAAAATACACCCGCTATCTAAACAAGTCTTAAATAAGATGTCAGAGCTGCAGAGAGCAGGGATACAATCTGCTTGGCTATAGCTCAAGACTTTCTATTTATAAACAGGACATCAGTTTGACACCAAATGCGTCTGAAGGGCTGAGTGCAGTCTTTGGCAACAGAGTCCTGTCAGCATCAAAGGAAACTGAATCTCCTGTTATGCTGGTCTTGAAACAGGCCACTACCTAAGAATGTATCACATAGTCTCTGCAGTATGTTTCTGTCACACGCAGTCACATCAGGCAGTAATACAGCATTTGCAAATGCATTTCTCTGCTTGTGTTCCTCATCTCAGATTTCTGTAGGTTTTGAACCCTCACGTTGTTAATTAGGCCATGTGTTTCTGAGAGAAACTTGAGTAGCCTTTAGGTGGGTTGTCCTTGAATGATCACCTACCTATTACCATCTGGTAATGAGCCATCCAAAAATGACAGTCCCATTACTTCCATTAACGATATCTTGAATATGCAGCAATATGAGAAAGGTTCAATCCCCACCAAATTACACAGAACACTGCACAGGATTAGCAGTAGTTTAGGCACTGCCTTGCCATTAAATCTGGTTGATGCAGTGGACTGTCCTTGTACAGGGCACCTGGTTTAATAGGCAAATGAATCAGCGTAATAGCTGGTGCTGTTGCCTACTGTGGTCAGTGCACTTTGTTTGGTTATTATAGACTTCCTGGTTTAATGTACACGAAATAACAAAAATAAATAAATAAATCTTTATTTAACTGTGCACATGCAATTTCAGACATAATTGTGGCATATTTAATAAGGTTGTTACCTTTTAACTGGTGCTGAAAATAACAGCGCTTGGTGTTTCCTGTAAAAATGTTATTGGAATTAACACAAATACTGACTTTGAAAAAAAGTGATATATGTTTTTAGAGCTGCAGGTAGTACCAAAAGCTTACATGTAGGTAAAATTAACTAAAAGTGTTAAAAATCTGCATTTATTTATTTATGTATTTATTTATGTATTTACTTCAGGCAATACACAAGTATTTCAGCCACCTACCACGTAGTTTATTCAAATACTACATCATTGTGGCACACTGAATTCGTCACTGACTCTTCTCAAGAGTTCGTTTTCTGAGGTCGCTGTTTTAAATTATTGCCCAAGTGTTAAAAATGACAGCGTATTTGCACCATTGTTGATCAATTCTAAATTACAATAGAGACAGCTGCAAAGTTGCACATGGCTTTAAAAAAAAAAAAAAAAGGTGGTGCTACAGGCCATGCTGCGGCAGCTGCTCGTGACGTAATCTAATGGCGCCAAATTCAGGTTACTGTCGTAATACTATGGAGGGTTTGTGCTGCTGGATATCGAAAATACAGTTATAGTTTTGTATTATTCCAAATTAAAACTTATTTTTTTTGTTAATGAAGAATATGGATATCGAAGCAGATCTAATTGAGTTCAAAGTTCCCGTGGAAAACAATAAAACGTTGTTTGTTTGGAACATTCTGCCTAAATTTTCAGAAGCGGAAATTTACGTAAGTGAAAATACAGTATCCAAAAGTTATACTAGTGTTTGTAAATAGTACGCGTCTAGATTAAATACATAGTACCTTTCCTTTATGTTTGAGTAAAGGTCTGTTATGCCTTACCGAGTGCTGTCCGGACACTACTCGCTAATGTAGTCATGACTTGCATGCACCAAGACATTCAAAATAGCAGATGTTAGTTATGCATAGTAAGACTAGACGAACGCCGTTCTGAAGGGAATTTTAAATAGAGATTGTATTAATTTTAGACTGATGTGCGTATCATCATAGGAAATAAATGTATCTATCTCTATATATCTTATATATTATATAATTTAAATATATTTTTTCTCTTCTAAAGTTTGCCTTTGCTTCAAAATGTCTGACCAGTAGTGTTCTTCTTTTTTTTGTGGCCTAACATAAGGCCAATAACAATATAAATTATTCTTTGTCATCAGCAGTCTTTTTGGGGTGTCAAACTCTGACAGTAGAACTAGAAAGAACCCCCCAAAAAACTGCAGCCAGTAGATTTTCTACTTACTGGTCATTCTAAAAGGAAGGCTATACAAACCTTTTGTGTGTCCAATTCATTTTTTGCAACAGAATTCTGTGGAAGAGGTGTTTTCTAAATATGGTGCCCTGTATTCAGTGCGGGTTTGTCAGAATGCAGCTGTTGCTGAACCTGGTTACTATGCCATTGTGAAATTTTACTCCGCTGCCCAAGCCAGCAAAGCACAGGTGACTACAAATGGAAAAGGTATATTTCAGGAGTCTCCTCTGAAGGTGAGTCACAACAAACATGGAAACAAAGGGACCTGAATGGAGGCAAACATTAATTCAATGTGAGATTGTAAAACGGTGAGATTTTAGATTGAGTAAATTGGAACCACAGAGACTGAAAATGCAGATTTGTATCTCACCAGTAGATGACGGTCTTGCACCATTACAAACCCACAGTAGCAGTTCTGCAACATTATCAAATGTCTGGCAAGCTGTAATTTGTCTAGGGGTTAATATCCTTATCCTTTTTTTGTATTTACAGGTTCGACTTTGTACCAAGCAGAATACTACATTTCAGCAAAGATTTCCATATCTTAAAAGTGCCAAGTGCCAGGAGTTAGCCAACTACTATCTTGGTTTCAATGGCTGGTCCAATCGAATAGTCACTGTAAGCCAATAACCCTTTATTAGTAATTTTCTCTTTTTAATTAACACAAATAAACTGCAGATTTTATCATATTATTTAAAAGGTTAAATTACTGCAGTTTAAATGCAAGTATTGTGTTATTACTTTTTGTGATAAGATCAATTTTAGCCACACAGTAATATTTTTTATTAACTTTTTAGTATTTACAAAACAACTTGCAAAAATAAATAAAACACAAATAAATACAAATGTTATACGTAAAAGAACAAACTCAAACCACACAAGATAGAGTATCCAAACCGAAAATGCAATGCTAATGTAAAAATCATAAACAGTCAAGTATCACATCTTTTTTTTAAATATTATAAAGCTAATAGTATAATAAATAAAAGATTTGTTTAATGTTAAATACATTGGTACTGTAATTGTACCCATAACATGGTGACTTGCCAGCACGCAAAGTTCCTGTCACATTGTCTTAGCGGAAACAGGTGTTTCTAGTCCAACACTTTTGCATAGCTGCTGTTTATTCCAGTATGCAATGCATGCCCGTGCTGGCTCACCCCCTCATGACTGGCTTACTACAGAAATGGTGCTTTTACAGTGTTGGTGGTGGCGGCAACCATTCCTGGAGACTGTATTGATGGTTTTCCATTGGTCAGTGCAGCACTACATTGGGGGACTAGCAATTCGAAAGAACATAATATCTTGTAAAGCCACGGGTATCCTTCTGCTTTCCCATAGCGTGTAGCACTCAACACTCACACAGCTTATACAGGTCTAGTGGATCACATACATTTAGATACATGACAGATTTAGGGGATTGTCTAATTTAACTTGTATTCTCTTTTTTTGTCGGGTCGATGTATGAACCCCTCTCCTGGTAAAGCAACGTTTTGGGAAACAGGCACCACATGTTTAATGTTACCCAAGCTGCTGCAGAGAACATGTGGTATAATGTGTCAAGAGGAGTGCTTGATTAATGAACCAGGACATCAGGTGGTTAATGCTGTAGTGTTGTGAACATTGCACACTTTAATAACAAAGCATGTTTCATTTTTCTTAGCTTAAAGATATTTCCCAAACGGGCGAGCAGGAAAACAAGGATCCGGCACTGGGAACACAGACACACAATCTGAAATATGGTTGTGTAATTGAATTAATATTCCCTAACTATGGCGTCTGCTGCAGAGGAGTTGGGGTAGCCGAAGAGCTCTTTGAAAATAACACAGGTATACATTCATAAATAATTTTAAATTGAGGTTTTGTTCATTTTAGATTGATGTGCTTGACATCATAGCAAATACGTTAATTATTGTTTTTTTTCTCAATAAAGTTTGCCTTCACTTCAAAATGGTTAATTTTCTTTTAAGATCCATTGGCACGCTTAATGAAAAGAGGACAAGTTCAGAAATTGGCAAGAGAACGAGCCATGTCGGATGCTTTTCAGAAAGTGCTCTTCGTTGTATTGGGTGAGTTAGGCTTTTATTTTTATTTACTTTTATCACCTGGCATGGTCTGGTCTTTCAAAGAACGAAAGTTTTTTGACCATATGAAAGCCACACAATACAAAATCTTTGGCAGACATTTGTTACAGTAAGGGTGTTTGTGTGAATGTAAGGCATTGTCATGTACTGACACTTGCAACAGTACCTTGCCTAAATACCAGTGCCGGCCACAGAAAACAGGGAGGCAGAGGGCTTGGTGTCCCCTTAAGACCCCAGCAGCAGTAGAATCTTATTGTATTCCGACTGACAACACCTTCTTCTTCGTCTTTGTCTTCTTCATCTTAATTTGGCAGACACCTTTATCCAAGGTGACATACAGGTGTTACAGGGCAGTACTGTACAGGGTTACAATGCAAGATTAATATTTAAATACAGTATTGTTTACAGTAAGTGCAAATAATACTACTAAAATACAATATGAGCTAGGATGCAACAAATTGCAATTACAACAAGTTATATCTGCAATGACACATTCAGGGGTGTGCAATTTTTGAAAAAAAAGCTTCTTGTCCAAGGGACAATGGTAGAAAAATCTATTTGCCCGCTCGCTGTTGCACAAAACAGACAAAAAAATAGAAATGTCGGATTTTGCTTTTATTAAACAATGAACACAATCATTTAGTGATTAATAATATTTTTTGCTTCATGAAATCAAATAAAGAAAATGTAATTCAGTCCAAACATACTTACCAAAACTGAGCCCATCTCATTTTTGTGCATGACACACGGCAAAACAAAAATAACTGCAAACTAAGAAAATTCTAAAGAAAAAATGTACTCAAATTCATTAAAGTTTTTACATTCAATACTCGGTAATCATATGGTGTGTTTCACCACAGAGTGAAAACGTAATTCTCTTATTGATGATCAGATTCTCAAATGTTTAGATAGGTATAATACGCTATACTTTCGGTGGATATTTGTCCTGATGCACAAACTGAAAGTCACGTTATGCAAAATGGGTAGAATGGGTTAAGTGATTGGTTTCTAAACTACATTACCCAGAAGAACAGCTGACACTTTGTACCAAGCAGAATACTACATTTCAGCAAAGATTTCCATATCTTAAAAGTGCCAAGTGCCAGGAGTTAGCCAACTACTATCTTGGTTTCAATGGCTGGTCCAATCGAATAGTCACTATAAGCCAATAACCCTTTATTAGTAATGTTTTCTTTTTAATTAACCCTTTATTAGTAATTTTCTCTTTTTAATTAACACAAATAAACTGCAGATTTTATCATATTATTTAAAAGGTTAAATTACTGCAGTTTAAATGCGAGTATTGTGTAATTACTTTCTCTGATAAGATCCATTTTAGCCACACAGTAATATTTTTTATTATTTACAAAACAACTTGCAAAAATAAATAAAACACAAATAAATACAAATGTTATACATAAAAGAACAAACTCAAACCACACAAGATAGAGTATCCAAACCGAAAATGCAATGCTAATGTAAAAATCATAAACATCGGAAAGTATCACATCTTTTTTTTTTAAATATTGTAAAGCTAATTGTATAATAAATAAGATTGTTTAATGTTAAATACATTGATACTGTAATTGTACCCACAACATGGTGACTTGCCACCATGCAAAGTTCCTGTCATTACCCAGAAGACCAGCTGACACTTGTTTTAATATGTTTTCATTTCCTATATGGCCATTGGATAAAGAGAAATAATTTAGTTTTTTTTGCGTTTCAGTGGGTGTTTTGCCTTGGTCTCACAGCAGCCTGAGTTGTAAGAGTGCAATGCTGTGGAGTAATTTCAGAGTTGTATTAAAAAAAAAAAAAAATGAAGTCAATCTATAGCTTTACAAACCTTCTGCCAACCATCCAATTAAGTAGCTTTTTAAAAAATAAATAAATTGCTAAACCGTTACATATAACATAGTTTAAAGGTTTTTGTAATTTGTTAAATAGGCTGTTCTTCCTAGAGCTGGTGGTTGAACTTTACTGTAGACAAAGGTAACGTAATAGTATTGTTGCATTAATTTTAAATACGTTTGTTACTGTGTGTGATGATGGTTTGTGAAATTAAAGGATGTGTGTATTTGTGTACTCTATATTTTTTGCTTTGAGTTTTAGAGTTAAGCAGTTTTATTGATTTATTTTGTAAATTTTCATTTGTATGTGCGAGACTTCTGCAGTTTAGATTTTTCAGGACCTTGCGCGACTCCCTGGAAATCTACTGGAGTTTTTCTAGCAATAGAAATTTGTGACAGTTGAAGAAAAAAAGTACTTGTCCGACAGGCAAAGTAAAATGTTAAAACTTGTTGTCCTTCACACACATTGCGTTGTCACGGGTATCGGGCGATAAGAATTGCACAGCCCTGCATGTTAGTAGTGCAAGGATAGTGCATCAGCTGATGATCCAGTAATGTGGTGCTTAGGTCAGGTAAGTCCAGTGCATCAGAGTAGCTCAAGAGATCTATAAGTGCAGTCTAAACTGGTTTTACCACAATTCGGCTGTTAAATGCATTTTCTCCACTAGCCAAGAGAAAAGAAAACAGTAGCTCATCATAGCTTATTCAAATATACTTAACTGTTACACACTGCCAGCGTATGTTTTTAAAAAAGGTACTGTATACAACATAAATATATAGTATTTATCAACTCGCTGAAATACTTTGCATACAATATTTTCTAAACAAAGTTGTTTAGGCAGGAGAAAGGCAGAAAAAAATAATCAAGCATATCCTATCGACTTAATTTGCTAAGCTCAAATAAATGGCCTCCAAAATAATTATAAACCATACAGGCGAAAAGAGAGTGAACAAATACTGCTGGGGAAGAGCTAAAATAATATAAATATGACTTCCAACAAACACAAACGGAGAAAAAGAAAACAACCAACAACTAGATTTGTTCCAGAGAAAGGAAGTGGTATCATAATATGAAACTTTGAAAATATCTCGCTTCACTGACGCTACCGTTGTCACAATGCAACGAGCATACAGGTGCGCAGTGTCTTCTGGGAATAGTAGTTTAGCTGGTACACGCTACAGAAATGCAGAGGAAAACTACAACTCCTGTAATCCACTCATGTCAGCAGTGCTGGCTTTGATTAACTTTGGTTTAATGGGGACTAAACAGTCATAGGGGCTGGCATTCTATTTTAAAATGTTTTGATCTTTTAATCTAAGGGCATTAGTAGATTAACCCATCCACATTTTTAATAAAGGTAACAATCTTTTAGCGGCTGTCCTGCACAGTAATATTTCTAAATCGATGGAATCTAAAATAAATAAATAAATAAAAGCCCATTGGGAATTTTTAGGCTTTTTAAAAAGCCTTTTATTATTATTATTTTTTTTAATAAATGTAACACATTTTCAAAGAACAACCGTTCATTCGGCCCACTGTCAGTCACATTCCTGAAAACACAAGACAGCTGAGCTGCGTTTATCATTACAGCTATGTACTTGGCTTCCTGTACTTCTCATTTAGTCCATCTAGCAAAACCTGAGACACCGAAGAGATTAAGTCGTTCTGAATTTTGCTAGAGGTACCCAAGAATACTGTGGCTATTGACAAGTGATTGCTTAACAATCACTGTCGTAGAAAGTATCAGAGAAAGTAATTCCACATAATTACCTCTATTTGAGGAATTGGTGCCTTCATCGTCCCCTCTAAATGCCAGTTCTTGCTTGCTCATTGTGATGTAATGTATCCCTATGCTTCTGCTTATCCATTTGAACATAAATCCGGGTCTGTCCAAAAGTTTTGTGAAACTGGCTCGCAAGTGACTTTGGGAATGCTCGTGTTTTTGTGCCGACTTCGTTAGATATCCTTAGATTGCTGTAGGCAGTGCTGTTGTATATCACCTTTTCTTTACTGAACAAAAGACGGTTCCAGGAGTATTTATTTTTTTTAATCGACAGTTACAGTAAGCCACTGAAGTTGAAGTTAGTTCTCAAAGTAGTGAGTAGTTATTTCTTGATGTGACCTAGATGCAAAGAAATGCATAGAGTCATTTTCTTCAGATATTAGTTTTGTTTATTCAATATATGCAGGGAACCCTTTTTCCAAGTACAGATCAAGCAGATTCCAAGATGCATACAGAAACAAGCTCTTTAATATCTATTTGCACCTGGGTTTTTCCCCTCCCCTGTTCCTTTGTAGGTCCAATCACCACAGGACAACACCCTGTGGGCTATACCTGTGAGGGTCTTGTACAGAGAAAATGACGTGTTGTGTGCTAAAGTTACCTAAAGGTTGCTATTGCAGAAAGTAAACTGGTTCTAGCTTGATTGGGTTTATGTTTTGTACTCGTTCTTAGTGTTCTCACACTACACATAAACTATGCTATCTTGGTGTGTTCTTTTGTGATCTCACACTATGCATAAACTGTGCTATCTTGGGCGTATCGGTCCCTCCAACACTGCTGGGTGATTGTGGTTGCTTCAGCTGCTAAACTGCCGCTGTTTGCTCTATGCACAGACTTGTGGGTTCGGCCGATTTCTGCCATCTGTACTATTTCATGCAATCTTGCACTTCTCAGTTTCTTATACCTTTGACACTTTCTGCAAAACTAACAGTCTACAAAACTGTAAATACTTGTATCTTACATTGCATTAATTCATCTTTCCATGTTTTCCAAAAGCCACGGATACCTTAATAATTAAAATATCCCTTCCCTTCCTGTGTCAGTTCGGGTATGTGTGGTACATACCTCCCTTTTTTTTTTTTTTTTTTAACAATCCATGTTTTTTTCTGAGAAAGTTCTTGAAAATGGATGCATAATCAAATCGACTACGATGCCTCTGTTGTCTGACATTTTTTATTTATTTGTAAAAAGTAAATTGAAATATTACTTCGACATTTAATATCATTCTCAATAATGCTCTATAAGAAGCTGTATCACACAGAATTCAGCTATTGCTACACCGCTCAGGGTCTAGCATATTTATGTCCCGCCCCCGCTCACTTATGATTGGAGAGTGCTATGGAGAAAATGCAGATCTTCTATTGGTTGGTTTTATTTTATATACAAAAATAAAATTCTGCGCGATTTAAATTGTAAAGAAAAAAAAAAAAATCTACGATCAACTCTTCAGTTGATTAATCGGTCCGATTTAATCTATCAATTGCATCAGCCCTAATATATTAAGTCGATAAGGAGGCAGTGTGGTCCAGTGGTTAAAGACCAGGGCATATAACCAGAAGGTCATCGGTTGAAATCCCACCTCTGCCACTGACTGACTCACTGTGCAAGTCACTTAACCTCCTTGTGCTCCATCCTGCGGATGAGATTTTAATTCAGTGTCCTATTGTAAGTGACTCTGCATATAATGCATAGTTCACAGCCTACCTCTGTAAAGCACTTTGTGATGGGGGTCCATTATGAAAGGTGAAAGGCGCTATATAAAAATAAAGATGCTGTTGTTTATATATATATATATATATATATATATATACAGTACTGTGCAAAAGTTTTAGGCAGGTATGAAAAAATGCTGTAAAGTAAGAATGCTTTCAAAAATAGACATGTTAATAGTTTATATTTATCAATTAACTAAATGCAAAGTGAGTGAACAGAAGAAAAATCTAAATCAAATCCATATTTGGTGTGACAACCCTTTGCCTTCAAAACAGCATCAATTCTTCTAGGTACACTTGCACAAAGTCAGGGATTTTGTAGGCATATAGTCAGGTGTATGATTAAACAATTATACCAAACAGGTGCTAATGATCATCAATTCAATATGTAGGTTGAAACACAATCATTAACTGAAACAGAAACAGCTGTGTAGGAGGAATAAAACTGGGTGAGGAACAGCCAAACCCAGCTAACAAGGTGAGGTTGCTGAAGACAGTTTACTGTCAGAAGTCATACACCATGGCAAGACTGAGCACAGCAACAAGACACAAGGTAGTTATACTGCATCACAAGGTCTCTCCCAGGCAGAAATTTCAAGGCAGACAGGGGTTTCCAGATGTGCTGTCCAAGCTCTTTTGAAGAAGCACAAAGAAACGGCAACGTTGAGGACCGTGAGCGCAGTGGTCGGCCAAGGAAACTTACTGCAGCAGATGAAAGACACATCATGCTTACTTCCCTTCACAATCGGAAGATGTCCAGCAGTGCCATCAGCTCAGAACTGGCAGAAAACAGTGGGACCCTGGTACACCCATCTACTGTCCGGAGAAGTCTAGTCAGAAGTGGCCTTCATGGAAGACTTGCGGCCAAAAGCCATACCTCCGGCGTGGAAACAAGGCCAGCGACTCAACTATGCACGAAAACACAGGAACTGGGGTGCAGAAAAATGGCAGCAGGTGCTCTGGACTGATGAGTCAAAATTTGAAATATTTGGCTGTAGCACAAGGCAGTTTGTTCGCCGAAGGGCTGGAGAGCGGTACACGAATGAGTGTCTGCAGGCAACAGTGAAGCATGGTGGAGGTTCCTTGCAAATTTGGGGCTGCATTTCTGCAAATGGAGTTGGGGATTTGGTCAGAATTAATGGTCTCCTCAATGCTGAGAAGTACTGGCAGATACTTATCCATCATGCAATACCATCTGGGAGGCATCTGATTGGCCCCAAATTTATTCTGCAGCATGACAACGACCCCAAACATACAGCGAAAGTCATTAAGAACTATCTTCAGCGTAAAGAAGAACAAGGAGTCCCGGAAGTGATGGTATGGCCCCCACAGAGCCCTGATCTCAACATCATCGAGTCTGTCTGGGATTACATGAAGAGAGAGAAGCAACTGAGGCTGCCTAAATCCACAGAAGAACTGTGGTTAGTTCTCCAAGATGTATCGGCCAACCTACCTACCGAGTTCCTTCAAAAACTGTGTGCAAGTGTACCTAGAAGAATTGATGCTTGATGGTGTTTTGAAGGCAAAGGGTGGTCACACCAAATATGGATTTGATTTAGATTTTTCTTCTGTTCACTCACTTTGCATTTAGTTAATTGATAAATATAATCTATTAACATGTCTATTTTTGAAAGCAATATTACTTTACAGCATTTTTTCACACCTGCCTAAAACTTTTGGACAGTACTGTATGTGTATATATCTATATCTATATCTATATCTATATATATATATATATATATATATATATATATATATATATATATATATATATATATATATATATATATACATAATATAATTTCACTGACATTTTGAAGAGGCACTACCTCCTTTAAGGATCCTCCACTGCTAAATACATTGTATCTGTCTTTTAAGGTAATGGAAAGGTAGCTGTTGAATGCAGGTTCGATCCAGATCAGATTGTACCTGATGAAGAATTAGGAAGCTTGATACAGGTACAACTAATCGCTTTATCAAGATGTTCCTAGTAGTAGTTCTGGATTTTGTGTTAGTCCCAATAAAATATGTATTCATATTCAAACGTATGTATTTATTACAAAAATACCAGTGATGATAATGTTAATGGCAATAAGGGACAAGTAAAGTGATGTTTTAGTGTCTTAGGTATCAAGTAATTCTCAAGGTTTTTTCCCCTCTATTTTATAATAGGTGAATGATATTTCATGGAATCAGTTTGAGCAAGAAGGAGAAGATGATGACATTCTGTCTGAATTGAGCTTTAATGTAACACATCTACAATGAGTGTGATCTCGGTAACATGTCTACTAGTATCAGTACTGGAACCCTAAGTTATTTTCCTAAGGAATGTTGTGTTTCTGTGGCTTGTTTGTTTGTTTATCTGTAAATATGTTTAATAAAATAAATGAATGGAATTGTCTAGTATGTATTCCAAGCTAACATAAATGCTCTCTTGCCTAACCGCCAGTGCAATGCCGTAGGTTCAGTCTATTATTTCTACACATGTACTTTGTGATGGGTATTCCAACTTTATTACAAAGTCTAAGAACTTCAAAGTACATAAACATACATTCAGAAGAGAGATGTTACCCAACTGTCCCATTATTTAATGACAGTAACTTATATTAACCTGCCTCACAACAGAACGCCAATTACCAGTTAGAAAAACAGTGATTGATTCATGTTTTTGTATTAAAACAAGCATGTACAATGTTATGAATGTAATGTGTAGGGTTTTGTAATTTTTATTATCTTATGATTTTAGCTGAATATGTTGCATTTTTATGGTGGAATTGTTTTACCAGTATATCCTTCTTGTCCATACATGCTTTCTGAATGACATAAAACTAATTCAAAATGTAAACGGAAAGAGGCAGTTCTACAAAAGGCTGCAAGTAGTTCAATATGGAAGTAAAGAGGTGACGGCTAGAGTACGGTCAGAATCGGGAGTAATGACGGTAATCCAAAAAAAGAAAATGCAATAATAATGTCCTGCCTGTTCAGGAACCGTTATGTTCAAACGCGATTGTGTGCCGTGACTTAATACCCTCACATATTTTAAATATGCAAATTAAAACATAACCAACAATAGTCTTTGAAAGTACAGTAGCAAGGAAAATCTTTTTTTTTTTATTACCTGGCTGTATTATAAACCTTACCATGGTCTTTGGCTTGCACATGCTGCATTCTGTAGCAATTATGGTATACTATAAATATACTATTAATCAATTTTTTAAATTTATTTTTTATTTTTTTTATTTTGACAATGTTATGTTGCATCAACGATCTTAATATTTGTGGATGAGAACAGTGCTTTATGTGTGTAAAAGCTAGCAGCTAAAAGAAATGATTGTCATTTTAATATAAAGACACACACTTCTGTAGCTATGTATATTGTTGTGTGCAAAATAAACCATGGTGGCTGAATATGCGAAGATTGAGACACACAATCCTGCAGTTTTTATATATTGCTTAGTTACTAAATAACAGGAAGAAAAGGTCATTGTGACAAATTAAGAAAACACTGCAGCTCATAGGTGAAAGAAACAACCTGAACTTCAATCCGCTAGATTTTTTTTTATTTAATATTTTTATAATTGAAGTTGTATGATGTAGAAATAGTTGCCACTCAATATTGATCCACTGCTGTCTTGGCTAGCAGAGCATTCACCTTTCACGCGTGTAGGAGTGTCAACTGAGCTATGTAACCAAATTGGTCATGTGATATGAAAAGGCGGTAAATTCTTTCTAAGATAAACGTCAATATTAATCGTCGATTTGGCAAAAAAATAAAAATCGAATAGTAGCAAGCCTATATATATGTAAAGGTCCTGGGTCACGTCTAAACGGTGGCCTAAATCTAGGCCCCCCTGGGCTGCCTTTTTTTTGGAGCGTTCACATATGAGAAAAGTCCTGGGCCGCCTTAAATCGCAAGTGTGAATGGGGTTATTGACGTGACAACTGGCTTTTAGAGGGCGATTTCATTTAATTATTTTTAAAGAATGTTATCACATAATAATAACGTGTTGATTCAGTTAGACGTTTTAAAAAAAAAAAAACTAAGTGAAAATTAGTATATGACCTTGTTTTTATTTTTTATTTTTCCCTTCCAAAACTGACAAACTAAACACTATACAAACAGACTCGATGAAAAATAACATTATGCTCCTGAACAGGCACTGCCTCTCTCATCGATCCTGCATTCCTTGCAAGATCTCTCGATTTGCTGAAAATAATTGTGAAAGCATATATACAAAGCGAAAGTTGTTTAATATCATATCAGTGTTTATTAAGATACCACACACCTGTTTTTACTAGACTATAATATAAAGCCTTCCGTTCTTTATTTTATTACATACCTTTTTTCGTGTTGTTTTTTATTTGTGATCTGCTGTTTTGTCTGATTTTTATCAGTTCTGTTCTTTTTTTCTTTCTTAATACTATGCCTATGTCCTTCATGGTTTGTTGTATAGGTATAGTTAGCAATATATTTCGGTAGGCTCCAGTTTTTTTTTTTTTTTGGTGCTTTGATAGCAAGTTATTTTTTGATTTTTATTTTTTTGTTTTATTTATTTATTTATTTATATTTATAATTTATTACAATGTTTCCAACCGTCCTGCTCTGATCCTCTTTAAACATGCTAATCATGTTTTATTTTGTGTTTAAATATTTTGTTATTAGATAATAGAATATTGAAGATTTTGGAGAAGATTCTATCTGGCTTAGCATGCAGCAATAATATTTATTTGATTGGATGTATGCTGTTAGTGTGCAGGCTATATTGTGGTCATTGTCAGGACTTGCCTTATTTGAAAGAACTGGGTTCCTTTGCTATTGTATTGTGCCTGACTGCTGTGTCAAAGAATAACTGTGTGCCATTTTGAAAGATGTCCTGCAGTGTGTTGATGCCATACTTTTTCTATTTTGTGGACAAAATATATTTTGTTCTCCACTTTTAAATAACCATTGTCTAATCCTAACATTTTTAAACATACCAGACATTTAGTTTATGCAGTGTTTTTTTAAATTTTATTTTAAATGTTTAAACATTTTTTTGTGGGACCAGTTAGGATGTGAATAGATTATTTTCCAAATGGTTTCATGTGGGTACATCCGGCATTAACATTTTTGAAAATACAGTAAATAATATTATGCATGCAGCTAAATAATATTATAAATGCAGCTAAATAATATTTCTCAAGAACAGGCAAGGATAGCCCTCCTAGTTTAGAGAGTAAGAGACTCATTTTCTTTATTCTGGGCTGGGAACCTTCCACAGAAAATCTATCCAACAGTAACTGTGTGTTATGCTATTAATTATAATTATTATACAGATTATTCCTTAGTTCTAATCTTCACATTGTATAGTTATTTAAATGCAAATAAAGATTTTCCCATCCAACTACAGTATGATTTTTCATGGACCCTGGCTCCCCAAATAATATCTGTAGATCAATGTCTTACTCTTTTTAGGTGTACAATTGACTCCACTGGCACTGTAAATGTGAAAAGCCCCTGGGGACCACTGGGGGCTTGTGGCTCCAGAAACCCCTCGCGCATAGGAAAACGTGCACCATTGCTCCACATTGGGTAACTCTTCAGTCCACGCGCTATTTTTTTGAGTCAAACACTGGTTAAAAGCAAAACAGTAGGCCTACTCCTTGAAAATTGACAGGCATTTATTATGTTTCTGTTACATCCAAAATAATTGCAATGTACGCGCGGGATGAGAACTCTGACCGGGTAGTGATATAATTTAATTTGGGCGATTACCACGGGAACGTTCGTGTGGAAATTACAACCGCAGCAGCCGCGATGGATCGTATTCGTCTTTGGATCCCATTGTTTGTTTATTTATTAAAAACACTATAAATCTAATGTGTGCGTCACACTGATGTCGCATAACGGTATCTAAGCAACAGAATTTACTTTTTATAGCAACTGCAGTACAAAAAGAGGGATAAATTCAACGGTACCGGTAGTGTTGGCTGAGCTTTTATTTCTTATTTTCAAAAGTCAAAACGCGTTCAAACTCAGTTCCTACTCGGCAGACAGATTTGTGCAGGCTGCTGGTACGATTAGGGTCACTTAGAATTAGGCTTGATACAGTGAATTGGGGGGTCGATCTGTGTTTGGTGTAGCTACATTCTATTCTGGGCCACGGATTTTTATTTATTTATTTATTTATTTATTTATTTTTTGCAGTTGGTAGAGGTTTTGTATTGTAAATCTGCTGTAGCGATTTGTTTAGTGTGCCAAATGGGCTGTGTGCTTAAAGAACACCGGTGAACGTTTTTATATATTTATTCACATGGCTGTTTGCTTTTAGATTTAGACAATCGGTCGCTTTTTTAATAGATTATATTGGTCAAAGTTTTTCTATTTGTATTTGGGACTTTAAAAAAAACAAAACAAAAAAAAAACAAACATCTGTGTGATTGGTTCAGCGACAGATTACAATCGGGTCCCAGGATTGTGCGTGCAACATGTGTCGGTTTAGTTAGCACTATCCTTTTACTCTTCAAAAGACCCAATGTCGTCTTTTACGAGGATTATATAAAATGAGATCAGTAAAGTCGTTCATAGCTACAGCGCTTGTAGTCCTTATTTTGGTTAAGAGTGTCAACCCTGCACCAAGTGTACCTGTCAGCACCACGTGCCCCGAGTCGTGTCAGTGCTCGTCTGCACTGCTGGCTTGCAACGGGACCGGGACGAAATACAAAACAGTCCCCTCTGTCAAAATTAAGGATCATTTCTTTTCTGTGTTGTAAGTTTCTATGCCATTTCTTTGTGTGTATATATATATATATGTTTAACATGCTTTTGTTAATGGAAAGTGTGTTTGAAAACAAATATTGGAGGCATTTATAGGCGTTTGATGCCATGGTAACCACACATTTATTTATCTTTGAATTGAATTTCTTTGTGAGGTCATCATCTCTCCTCTCTCTCTCCACACACACATTGGCAATGTATTATATACACACAATGTATTATCAATGTGCTGAATTTCTAATCCCTGTTAGTTATCTTATTGATGCTTTAATAACAGACTGTTTTACAACGAGGATGGCTTATTTTCTTTGTCTTACACATTATTAAAATCAATAAATAGATAATAGTTAACATTACTAAGGGTAATTTATTTGACAGAATGTATATCAGGAAATATATTTTAAAAAAGACAGTTGAACCTGCTGTTTGATTATTGAACTATAGAAGGGATCCAATTTAAAGTTGTGCTTATCCTTCTGTATTTGTGTAGCAATGTGAGAAAATACTGCATATTCACAACTAATATTCATGACTACAGCTTGATTAACAATGTATTTTTGCAGAGATTTTAGAAATAACAATATCTCATCAATCGACACTGAAGACTGGAATTTGTACTCTGGGGGTACATCATTGTAAGTTCTTCTGAATCGAAGTTGTGTGTGTTGTCTATACGCAAGCTTAAGAGTTTTAAACCGATATATGGCAACAGTGGTAGATGAGATTAAGTTTGTGCTGTGATTTTTTTATGTGTCACACTATTGATCTGATCAGCATTTTGAAAGCCTCTCAACTATACTTTTTGCAAAAAACAAAACAAAAAAAGGTTAAAATACTGGCATTGGCATTTGTATGACTAATCAATCAATAGTTCAAATGACTCTGGTATATAAAAGCTGTATCTCATTGTGAAGATTTGACAGACTTATAGCCGATAGTAGCTGCCTGGCATCAATATGCAATATGATATAGATAACTGATGTGTCACTATTCGGGAGTTATAGCAGCTGTTGCTTCATTTATTTGTCCAACTCCTATGCATTTAAAAAATAATGTTTTTGATAGGGTAAAGTCAAGAATTCCTCTATAATAGATATTTTGGAGATTTAACATTTTAGGCATATCCGTTTTTAAAAAATGATGTAGCACAAAATAAATATTTTGATAATTTTACATTTGTTTTCAATTTCTTTTTAGAAATCTGGCAAACAACTCATTGGAAAACTTGCCTTGGAACGCATTTGTCGGATTACCTAATCTCAGGCATTTGTAAGTAAACATTGTTCCCTGTTTTCTAAAACAATGTGCTGTAATATACTGTATAGTAAATCTGAATATATAAGGGTGCATGGCAAGCAAAATTACCCACACACTGTATAATGGATTCTGATTGCCTATTCAGCCAATCGGTGGTTTCAACAGCATAGAACAACGACACGGAAGCATGTATTATACCTACAGCCAATTCTGTAAGTTCTGACAACATAAGCTACAGTTTCCGCTATAATCAATGGGTGCGTTAAGTAAGTGAGCCGCTCAGAGCAGCTCAGTGAAAGAACCCACTTAGCAGCACGCTCAGTTCCGCTCCCCCTGAGTGGCTCAGAGAGCTGCAGAGCAGATTTCATCGATGATCTGAGTGAGTGGAAAAACTTTCACCTTTTATGGCTGCATGACCCAGCTGCGCTTCAGCTTCAGCTCACGGACGGATGGCCTGACATTCTCCTGTAGAATTCTCTGATAAAGAGCAGAATTCATGGTTCCTTCAATGATGGCAAGACGTCCAGGTCCTGATGCAGCAAAGCATCCACAAACCATGACACTACCCCCACCATGCTTGACCGTTGGTATGAGGTTCTTACTGTGGAATGCAGTGTTTGGTTTTCGCCAGACATAACGGCGCCCATGTCGGCCAAAAAGTTCTACTTTTGACTCATTGTTCCAGAACTCTTGAGGATCATCCAAGTGCTTTTTGGCAAACTTGAGATGAGCATTCATGTTCTTCTTAGTAAGCAATGGTTTCCGCCTTGCTACTATGCCATGAATCCCTTTTTTGCCTAGTGTCTTTCTGATGGTGGAGTCATGAACACTGATCTTAGCCGAGTAGAGAGAGGCCTGCAGATTCCTGGATGTTGCTCTAGGGTTCTTTGTGACTTCCTGGATGATTTTACGCCTTGCTCTTGGAGAGATTTTGGCAGGACGGCCACTCCTGGGAAGATTCAATACTGTCCCAAACTTTCTCCATTTGGACAATATGGCTCTGACTGTGGTTTGGTGGAGGCCCAGATCCTTAGAAATGGCTTTGTAACCCTTTCCAGACTGATAGGCATCAACAACTTTTTTCCGGAGGTCTTCAGGAATTTCTTTTGTTCGTGGCATGATGTGCCTCTAGAACCTGTGTGCTGACAACTTCACTCTGATTGTAAGGGCCAAAGTTAGTCAGATTTATATTGGGCAGTGCTGGCCCAAATCAGGCCTGGTTGTTAACCAAAGTACTCAAACAGCTGACCCTAATTATCCCTTTAATTGGGTTGAGTTAACTAGGGGGGGCAATAACTTTTTCACACCTGAAGATTGCATGTTTGATTACCTTGCATACCAAACAAATGAAACAAGCACCAAACTTTGGTGTCATTTTTTTCTCTCAGACTCCCTCTATATACTACTACAACCCACAAAAAAATCCGACCAAATACAATGTGAAAAATGTGCAAAAATGCAGAAAATCAGACAGGGGGCAAATACTTTTTCACGGCACTGTATATACACACATATATACATACACACACACACACACACACACACACACACACACACACACACACACACACACACACAGTCGAAGACAACATTATTTGTTCTGTTGAAAGTGGGGTCACATGGTCTGATTGCAGATGGACCATTTGTGTGAATTTGAACAACACAGGAAGTGATTTGGTACCAGGAAGTAGCAGCAGTTTCTTTTGTTTCAGAGATTCAGCTTTATAATAAAACAACCCATTGTTACATAACATGCATAAAATGAAAAATAACATGCAAAAGCTAATTTTATACTTTGACAAAAGTATTTGGGCACCCTTCTATTAGTATTTTGTGTGCCCAACCTTTGCTTCCTTTACAACTTGTAGTCCATTTTCTGTATTATGAATCCAGATATTTTTGCCCATTCTTCAACACATACTGCAGTCGACTTTGGTTTTCTTTTTGCAACAGTAGCCTTCAAGTCAATTCACAACAGCTTGATGGGATTCAAGTCTGGGGACTGATATGGCCAATCCATAACTAATCTTCCTTTTTTCAGAAATTCCTTTGTAGGCTTCGCAGAATGCTTATGGTCATTATAATGCTGCAATACAAACTTGTGTCCAATAAGCCTTCTAGCAGTGGGTAACAAATGAGAGTGCAAAATGTCTTGATATTATCCTTCTACAATACAAAGGTCGCCAGTGCCTGAGGAAGAAAAACAAGCCCATACCATCACACAACCTCCACCATGTTTAACACTGGGCATGATTTAAAAAAACTCCAATCGCTTTCTTTTTGTGTATTGTTTTTAACAAAGGTTTGCATCTTGGTTTTCGCCCGTGGACATTCATCTTGTTAAGGTATCGTTGAATTGTTGGCTCGTGAATTTCTTGATTATCTTCTCTCAATTTTTGAGTCAAATCTTTTGCAGTAATCCAAGGATTTTGCTGAGCTACTCGAACGATTTTTCCTCCAGATTTTGCAGAAATCTTTCTTGGTCTTCCACACCTGGAGCTTGTTGCAGTAGTTCCTGTTCTCCTGTGTTTGTCAATAATAGCCTACACAGTGCTTTTCGTTAAACAGAGTCCTGCTATTTTTCTGGTTGTTTCTTCCTTTTTCTTTTAGTTGTATCGCTGCCATTATAAGATTGTTGCTATACTCTTTAGTTTTATCCGTTTTTGTTGCTTTTTTGAATCACAAATTTCCAATTTATTTTTCAGCACTTGATTATGTATTTATTTATTCTATAATTATCAGCAGGTGTTGGTTTTCAATAATTGTCCATAATTAGCAACAAATGGGTTTCATATGAAATATGTCGATTGAGTATGAAAATAGTTTTTGCATGTTAGTTCTCATTTTATGTATGTTATGTAATAATTTGTTGTTTTATTATAAAACAGAATCTCTACTTTAATTTATGTCTTTCAATAGAACAATTAGACAAAGAGAAGGAGATTTGATACCTTTTATTGGACTAACTAAACACATTTTTAACTAAAACCACTGCTTATTGATGAAATGCTTAGTCTTACAAAGGTAACTTTTTCAGTGGACTACAATTATTTCAGACAAACAATAAATGAAGAATAAATAAGTGTAGTATAATAGTGATTAATGCCATTGTTGGGGCGTGTTCCTCTGTAATAAAGGAACTCCTTTGTTCAAATAATGCCAGGTCTCAGGCTTTATTGACTTGTGAGTTCCTTTACTACCTATTCCGTTATCCTTTAACTAAAACAGTGGCAGTATTTAGATATGCCAATGTAAAGATCGGTTTAATAGACTCCCTAAATAGCACTTTGGTCCCGGGTTTCAATTTGAAGGTTGACCCACGTGGTCATTTACCAGGTCCTTCTTGACCTATAGACCTGCTATTTTACTAGTTTCTTATTCATGCCTGAACACACCAGTCTATAAAGTAGTGTATAAAGTAATCCAGGCTTTGCTTTATCAAGTCTTCGTTAGCAGATGTTCTGGATTATAAAGAAATGCTATAAGAATGATTTGTTTCAGACATTATGCTCCACTGAGGAAGCATATTGTGTATTGAAGGCACCCTTACGGTAAGTCTGCATACTGTATGTCACACTGTAGAGTTTTTAGTATTTATAGAGAGAGGATCATCTATGACGTATTGTTTTTTATGTTAATAATGACTC
Source organism: Acipenser oxyrinchus oxyrinchus (assembly GCA_030684275.1). Classification (NCBI taxonomy): domain Eukaryota; kingdom Metazoa; phylum Chordata; class Actinopteri; order Acipenseriformes; family Acipenseridae; genus Acipenser; species Acipenser oxyrinchus. Next base: position 21,701,398 of record CM060269.1, on the reverse strand, counting down.
TGTGGTGGGGATGAATGTTACTGACATACTTTTTCCTGTTTTTGTTACAACAGAGACGTCTCCATGAACAAAATAGAAGAGATTAACAGTTCTGTATTCGAAACGACGCCTTCCCTGCATGAAATGTAAGTTCTAATTATTATTTGTTTAATTGTCCAACTTATTCTGATTGCTAATGTAAAAATCCTACTTGGTTGTTTTCTTTGCCTCCTACTGGTTACTCAATTTACATTGACTTCTCCTTTTCCTGTGGAAAAAAAAATATATATAATAAATACCTAAAAAAAAGGAAATGTTCAAGTGCACTTGGGCATGGTCCCTCCTTCCTGACTTGTATCTCACAATGATTTGTTCAGAATATTTTAAACCCACCCCCATTACTGAGCTATATTGCAGTACTATAGGTAGTATTTACACACTCTTGGAATTTTAAACAGAATTGTAAATTATGTCGAAATGTAAAAAAATGCATAAACACGTAAAAACCCCAGAAGAATATTCCTGTGACCATAAGGATTTCGTTGTGGAAGACAGCAAAAGAAAGAAGGTACTGTCGAGTTACTATACATATTGTGACAGAAAAAAAAAACGTAAGTAACCGAAAACAATAATTTCATACAGTATATAAAAAGCAAAAGCCCTGAAAAAAAATACATGTAACTTGAAGCTAAAAATAAGCACCGAAAAATGAAATGAATAAAAACCAAAAAACAGAAGCCTTAAATACAACACAGCATTTCAATAAGCAAGCTCTATGCCTCCTAACTACCCCCTAGTGTACAACTACAGTATGGCCAATCACTTTGCATCATCTAGAATTAACTAATTTTGCTTCATAAAGTTGAATGAAACCTGCTGAATAATGTTATGTTAACTTATTGAATTGTAGTTATACTTAACAAAAAACTGATACTGTACTACTATCATGGCTTCCGGTAGACTTTTGAGATATTGTAGTTTCTTTGATTACAGGATGTTAAATAAAAGATATAAATTATGGTCATATTGTAAATTATGGTTGCTTTTTTTTATTATTTATTATTATGTCTCAATCCTAAAATTCTAGGTGATGCAAAACTTTTGGCCATAGCTGTATTTGCTTGTGGTAGCGTACAGCAGCCGGAGAACACGTGAAGCACTGTGCAGTATGGGGGCTGTGGTTTTCATTGCAAAGTACATGGAATATGAAGACTATAGTTACAGACAGCCTCAGGCAAAATAAGACTGGGCTGGCAATATGATTGCAACACATTACAATAAAAAAAACAGATAAATGACTTGGTAGCTGCTCAGTCTTACTTTATAATTCATGGATTTTTAATTAGTAATAAAGAAAACCGATGTTTGATTGCGAAGATTTACTTCATACCAGTAATTCAGGTAAAACGTTTCATTAAGATCAATCACTAGATCAAGTGCTTTCTGGAAAATACTGTAGGTTACCCTCTTTGCAGATACAGCTCATTATCTGGAATTACTACTGATATTATAAATCACTTATGGGAAATCAACGATTTGCTAAATGTTTCCTTACGTTTTTACAACATTCCGGCTGAGCAATACGAAATTAACTGCAAAAGTGTAGTTTTTGACCAGGCAAATCTACTAAGAGGTACAAAAACATTTTTTTTTTATTTTTTTTTTTAGCTTTATTAAGTTTCCCCTTTTAAAACCATATTTTTATGTCTCAAACACAGAAATTTTTCTTACAACAATATTTCTGTCCTACCCGAGAATCTGTTTGAAAGGTGGCATGGATTTTTGTTTCTAAAATGTTTGTGAGTATAATTAAATAGTAGTAGTAGTAGTAGTAATAATAATAATAATGCAACATTATATCAGTTATGTTATCTTTGTATTAGTACTGTGACTCTTGAAATGTATTTTTGTTTACGACTGTAAGTCGCCCTGGATAAGGGCGTCTGCTGAGAAATAAGTAATAATAATAATAATAATAATAATAATAATAATAATAATAATAATAATTACATTTTGGTAGTTAATTGTATATATATATTTTTTCATAAGTGGTAGTTCCATCAAATTCATTGTTAAGATTGAAGTGTAAAAATAAATAAATACAATTCAATTACTTCATGAAAAGGACAGTTACCTCTTTTGTCTTTTTTGTTTAGGAACTTCAGTTACAATCCACTGTCAAAAGTAAAATTTACTGTATTTAAAAAATTACCTGCTCTGGAAACACTGTAAGTTATCCTAACATTATTATGAAGTTATTGTTTATTGAATCTGAAGTTGATGATGATAAAAAGAATAACCACAAATGAGAAACTCTTAAACAGCGTAGTATTTTACAAAGCATTTAACCGAACATGCTGTGTTTTTATTTTAATGAGGATCATGTATTGGCTTTCATATGTTTTCTAAATATTTAATGTATGTTGATGAGTTTTACACTGCTGTAATCAAACTGTATTTACAAATCAATATAAAATTTGAAGTATATTTAAGTTTTTTTTTTGTTTTAAAATGACAATTGATATCATAGTTTAAATTGTAAAGACCTTTTACACAAAATGTAGATTTACAGCCTTCATTTATATCATTTCTTAATTTACTGGTCCAGAATTTGTTTTGTATATGTCTTGTGTAATTTAGAAATGCTAAAATAAACTGTAAATTAAATAACTAAAGTCATTTTCAATGTCTTCAGCCCTACTATGATACTCAAGACACAATAGGTTTCCAGTGAACTTTGTTTGACTTCTTGCTGTGCAGTAATTCCCTGGGTCACACTTTGGACCTACACTATAACGTGCAGGTCGTCCTACCATTGAACAAGGTCATCACAGGGATGCGTTGACTATTTGAGAGTTGTTTATGAACCTCATGGAACTATATTAACGTTCAGACGTCGACCATGACTTCTATTTGAATCCAGATGAAATGCCAACAGTATTTTTCATTTACATGTCTTTATTTTAGTGATTTGAGTGGAACAAGATTTTTAGATATGAATGTTCAATCATTTGTCGCGACACAGCCATACATGACAGACTTGTAAGTAGAAAACAGTTTGAGAACTACAAATCATAACATCTTCTGTAATATTAATACTGCATTAATAAATTAACCTGTTATAAAGAAATTCTAAGACATTGGGAGTTTAAAGCCCAATTCATTTATATCACATATCATTTTATTTGATCACCACTAGTAGAATGTAAATTGATCTAAACAGATCAATCACTGCAGCCCCCTTTCAGACCATTTTTTAACAAAAGGACTGATAATCAAGGCTTTCAAATATTCTTTCTTACCTCTTATAAGCAACAGCGTTATCACATTAACATTGTGCAGAATAGCTTGTCTTTCATTTTACTTCAATGCAGATTTTTCTCAAGCACCACACTGTAGCAAAAGACAGTCCTTTACAGTCCTGATACCATTTCACTTCCTGTCATAAAGGTCAGTTTCCATGATCTGGCCAAAGAGTCTCTCTCATGTAGATCCCGTGAGTGAAGAGCAGTTCATTAGATTTCATTTTAGATTTTATTTATTATTGCACAGTTTGAGCGGCCAGCTACACTTTGCACCCAAACTGCACAAGATAGCATTTCTTCTGCAATAAGAGACAACCCTACACAACAACATGTTACTATGAAAATACTAATTCTCAACTAAAGTAAACAAAACAGTGATAATGTTGCTAATGTTAATAATATGGACGAACATTTTAAAGCTGTGCTTAGCAGTCCTTAAATAGGATAGCCGATAAATAAATGATTCATGTACTGTTACACAGCAGTGGCTGCTGGTGTTTATATTGATACAGATACAATCTGTGTTTTTGTTGTAGTTGTTTTGTTTTTTGTTTTTCAGATTTTTGCCTGTTCATATTGTGTGCTGTACATGTAACAGTACCAACTCCACTACAACAATCCACAAAGCAGTTAAGCGCATGTGTTATCAGGTTTGCAGAGATACACATATCTCATGTGGTGAGTTGTAGATTATATCTGTGTATATTACAAATACAGATGCACTCACTCCACTTACAACCCACTCCATTGGACTGTGCTTACCAGTATGTTGTAAAATACATATTTTATAAATAATTGTTTAAAAAGTTAAATAAACAGCCTAAAACAGTTATCAAAAGTGTGTTACTACAATAAAAAAATGATTGCCTAATGTCAGTTACTTATAATATAACTGCAATTAGAAGCACATTCTTATTTTACCACTAGAGTGCACAGTTTGCTGTTTTATTTATTTATTATTTTCCTAATTTGCTTACCCCAATTTTACAATACGTTGAAAAAAATCTGCCTGTGGACCGGGAAATTATTATATTTTGCATGCTGTATACTTTATAACAGAGTCAGTTTTAACCAAAATAACTTCCTATTGAAGCATGCTTTGGCACCTCCTGAATACATTGTAACAGAATTACATTGAAACAGCATCTGTTATAAGTAGAGTTAATCTATAGTAAAGGAAACCACTGTTTTTGTATTTTATAAATAAAGCAATGGGTCCAAGTGCAATGTAAAATGAGTGGTAATCAAGGCTTTAAAATCTGTTTCTTAACCTGTGATTTAATAATAGAAACACAAATTCAAGAAATGCTGCTTCCTTGTATCACTTCCTATGCTGCAGGCCAGCCTCACTCCTGTGGTCAACCAGAGTGAGGTTAGAACCATAAGAGTGAGGGAGTGAGTCCAGACCATAGTGTGACACAGTACAAAAGTGATAAGGTACGAGAGTAGTTTAACTATAATTTGAAAAATGTGCAAATTACTATTCAAAGTGGTTGCAACTAACCAAATAACATCATAAATCGTACCTGTCTTGCACTGTGTAGGTCTCCAATGTGCTATTCTGAAAGAAGCAAATGTTATAGCAAAGGTGTATTTTCATTTCAAAACAGGGACTACACTAGGTAAAAGAAAAAAGGTCAGTTTACTTGCCATAGCTTCATTTAATCTCAGCAGTGTCTTCTGGGAGAAAGCATTTCACTGGCTGCTGGCAATGTCAGTCATAAGGGGAAGCAGCTGATTAGTTACTGACAGGAAGAAGGATGGGGAAGGTTTTTTTTTTTTTGCGGTGGGGGTTATATTAACGCAGATGGTATAAAGTATTGATTTGAGGGGGAGAAATGGTCATGCCCCCAACCTTTTTAGAAATACACAGAAGTGACAAAGAACATTTTAGGACAACTGATTATACCCAATGTATTTGCCATAATAAATATTTGAATCATGTTTTTTTTTCAAGGGGCGTTGGACAATACGACACTGTATGGGTATGACGGGACGCCGCTGGATAAATACACAAATTTGAGTTCATCTTTCAGTAGAACAAAGAAGCTTAATTGGGCTGATGAACTCGACATGCAGAAGCTCAATCTTCTACGCGCTTTGATTGCAAAACAAATTCAAGAGCGGGAAAATATATCGGAGGAACAAGCATCAGGCAACATGCTTAGTACAGCTTCTCGGGAAAACAAAGTCCAAAAACAACCACAGGAGGCTCCAACGACACAGGCTCCAACGACACAGGCTCCAACGACACAGGCTCCAACAACTCAGATGACTGCAGAGTCTAAAAAGATAATGGTACCTGCATTAAAACAGGAAATAGACCTGGGAAAAACACCCGATGTTGGATCTAAAATTGCTGTTGTATTGGTGAATGGTAGTGAAGGAGAGAACTTTAAGTCAAACAAAATATTCCCAGGTGCTTCTCATAAAAAACGACTGCAAAGGAGGGTTAATGATGAAATAAAAACAGCGTTTGTATTTATTAATAATACAAAGGGGGAGTTAATTCATCTTGCAGAAATGGTTCCTGATGAGAATTCACAACAGGGCAGTAATGCATCCAAGGACATGACTATCCAACCGAATGTCTCAATTTTGTTGTTGGATACGAGACAAAATACAAGTCAATTGGTATATAGTAGAGATAGGTCAGGTTCTCCAGACTGGTCAAATCTGAAAAGAAATATGTCATCTGTTAAGGTAGACACAGACCATGATCTACCCTTAATAGAGGGAGCTGCAGATAGTTTACCACCAGTGAAAAATCGGGCCATGGACCTTCTTGCACCTGTGATTGAAAAGCCACCCAGAACAAAACTTCAGTTCAACCCATATGAGTCGGACCTTCCTAAGGTTGATATTAATACAATTGCAGTATATCCCAGTGACACCAATGATGGCATCAACACTATGGATAACAACATCACACCTAACAAGAGCTATTCCCTCCCTCTGACGAATTACACTAGTAGTTCAACCGAGCAAACTTCTACCGCTGCCATTAATGCTACAACAGCAGAACATTCTCTTACAACTGTTGAAGAGTTATCCGTTTTTATATCGAGAGTCAATACTTCTCATATGAATGAATCGTTTGTTGCTGACCTGTTAAAACTCATTGATGAAATACAAATTATCGTGCTAAACAAAACTGTCTTGGTATCTATTTTGAAGCTCATTGAAGAAGATTGTCTGCAACCTAATCAAGCTGTTGCTTGTGAGGAAGGAGTTTCAAACATCAATATGCTTATAGAACAGGTGATAGACAACAAAGATATGGAGGCTGAGATGAATCCATCTCAATATAAACATACAAGACTACTGGAGGTAAATATGATAATTAAAAACATGGAATGGGTAGTGGCAAGCTTGTTCTGTTTTTTTATCTATATAGTTGTTGATTTTTGAGACACACACAAAATACTGTAATATATCACTTGTCTGTATAGGTATTCTTCATGTAAACATCATTAAAACCTGTTAATTGTGTAACAGGTTATAGAGACTTGCTACTAAAAGAGTATGCAGCTTTTTTGCATTTTTCCTACTAATTTCTGGTGATTGCAATTCGGTTCTGTTTGTCCCATCCGAGTTCTCATTTTTCTCGAAATATGTGTTTCGCTGTGTGACAGGTTTAGGTGTCCCCTGTTACACTATTGTTGATTTATTGTTGCTGTTTCACACGGATATGGTCAAAATCCCTATCCCTGGCTCTCTCTTTTCCAGCCATGCAAGGTAGTGGAAACTGGAACCTTGATTTGTTGGCCAATTAATAAAAAAATAACTATTTATTTTAATAAACTATAATATGTTTGTAAAAAGCTACAGAAACCCAGTGAAGGGCGAGAGGAGGAACAGCACTGACACAATGTGTGCAGAGGACTCCTGATTTCACATCCTGTCACACAAAATAAGAATATATTGAAGTGCTTATGCACACCTTAATTAGTAGTAAACACCAGAAATAACAATAATAAACAAAATGCTGATGGTGACCTTCAGGCTTTTTAAGGGAAGATGCAGCTTCCCCTGGTTCAGATGCACACATCTGAAAGTTGAATTATTGTCAAAGATTGTCAGATACGATTTCCATTTAACTTGTTTACTGTAAGGTTGTTTACTTTGATAATTCTGCCTGTTTAACTTAAGTGGAAAAACCTGTTTCATAATTTAACAATAAAGAGCGCAGGTTAGTGAATTATTTCAAGTATGTTGTGCACGCTTTGGAGCCCTAGTTATGATTTACAGTACAAAATGTATCTGTCTGGGACATTATCTTCCAATTTGCAAAAGGCAAAAGTGTTGTTTCGTAGTAGTGTTTTGTTTACCTGGGAGAATGCTGTGGGCTACCTTAAAGTAACTTTTTTTTTTTTTTGTTAAATTTGCTTCCGGCTTGGAGTTATGCAATATTTTGTACAGAACTAGAATATACCAAATGTGTATCCTGCTTTAACTGTAACTATGTCATGAATGATTTATATTAAATTTGCTACAGTTTTGGTGTGGCGACATATTTTATACAAATCTACAAATGTAGCAAATATGTATCCATCTATCCGTATATATAATAATAACAAAACATGTTTTATATCTTTCAGGCAAAAAAGATTTCTGATAGAAGCAATCTAATCTTGGCTATTGCTGTCACCACTGCTGTAGTGATCATCATTGCGTTAGTTTGTATTATGGAGGTAGGCGTGACCTGTATTGAATGTAAAGACAAAATAACCTTTTTAATGCCTTTCTCTTGATTGAGAAAAGTGGTTTAGTGCACATTAGTCAATATCACAAAAAAAACTACCTGGTTTGAAGGCAATATAGGGTTGGATATTTTATATGCCAAATACATTATGCCACTGTAAAATACTGGAACTTTTTAGACAATTCAGATTTAGGAGATGAAACCGTGTTTGAAACACAAATGCACTATATTAAAGCTATACTTTAAACTAAAATACAATTCCAATTATTGCTAACTTTACATGGTAAGAAATGTGGTCTTGTTTACAATCCCAGATGTAGTCCTAATTCTGTTTTTTGTTCATTTCAGATCCTGTCTCAGAGATCTCAGAGTCAAGATGGGAAAACCCCAGGAGGTGGCCGGTAAGCCTATTGAGTTCAGTAGCAAGCCAGTTTATTTTGGCTGCTGGATTCTGCAGACATATACAGGAATAAGACTATAAAAAATGGATGTGCCCCTTCCAGATCAGTGGCAAAAGGCTACAACTGTATCTATCAAAGTCACAGTTGTTATTTCTCCCATTTCAATTTAAAAAGGGTCTAATGTATCAGAAGCTTTTATTTAATTGTCTCCTGCTTTAGTAGGTCTGTAGACTTACCACATCATTGATGTGTTTGTTTCTTGTTACAACTTTAACAGTTTGATATGTAGAGCTGGAAGGGGTAAATGGAGGCTGTCTGTATGTCCACATTAAGTTTTTACATATACTGCACTTATTGAAGTGTTTATTTAATTGTGATGAAACTTGGTCTGGACATACTTTAGTTATTGAGAAAAGCAGAATCTGACAATGTATAAAAGCATCTGATTATGTCTATGTGTTCCATTTTTGAAAGTGTGTGCTGTGGAAAAAGGTCATTGCTACTTTTGTCATGTAACTGATGACTCTAATTTTGAATGTAGAGCCAAGAAGGGGATGAATGCCACTAACATGGTTACTATTTTATAGGCCTCTGCAGAGAATCTCACAAATATTTGCACGAAATTCTTCAGTTGATCAGGCAAGCATATTGTGTTCCAGATTTTGCACGTTTAATTTATCTCTTTATTGATTTATATATATATGATTGATATATATATATATATTCACCCCCCCTGCAAAGTTTTCACATTTTGTTGGCACCTGAGCGTACTCCACGACGCTTTCAAATTAGATTTTCCATGTAGAATCTACACAAACTACTCCACATTGATGATAAAGTTAAAAAAATGCATATAGACTATAAATAAGTAAGATTTACAGAGAAAAACAGATAAATCTCAGTTGGTTGCATAAGTATTCAACCCCTTTGCTACTGCAGCCCTGAATCAGCTTCTACCAAGTACTGACTTAAGGGGTGGAATACTTATGCAACCAAATAAATTACATTTCGTACATTTTCTTTGCAAGTTTTGCTGACATTTAACGTCCTCCTCATATAGCAGTGTTCCGTTTAACCACTACAGCTTTGAATAAAAAAAGTTTGTTTGAAAAACTGTGCACTGTATTTGGAATTCAACAAAATGTGACATTATTGGTAGGGGGTGAATTACTTCTGCAAACCACTATGTGTGTGTGTGTGTGTGTGTGTATATGTGTGTGTATGTGTGTTTATATATATATATATATATATATATATACAGTACTGTGCAAAAGTTTTAGGCAGGTGTGAAAAAATGCTGTAAAGTAAGAATGCTTTCAAAAATAGACATGTTAATAGATTATATTTATCAATTAACTAAATGCAAAGTGAGTGAACAGAAGAAAAATCTAAATCAAATCCATATTTGGTGTGACCACCCTTTGCCTTCAAAACAGCATCAATTCTTCTAGGTACACTTGCACAAAGTCAGGGATTTTGTAGGCATATAGTCAGGTGTATGATTAAACAATTATACCAAACAGGTGCTAATGATCATCAATTCAATATGTAAGTTGAAACACAATCATTAACTGAAACAGAAACAGCTGTGTAGGAGGAATAAAACTGGGTGAGGAACAGCCAAACTCAGCTAACAAGGTGAGGTTGCTGAAGACAGTTTACTGTCAAAAGTCATACACCATGGCAAGACTGAGCACAGCAACAAGACACAAGGTAGTTATACTGCATCAGCAAGGTCTCTCCCAGGCAGAAATTTCAAGGCAGACAGGGGTTTCCAGATGTGCTGTCCAAGCTCTTTGAAGAAGCACAAAGAAACGGGCAACGTTGAGGACCGTGAGACGCAGTGGTCGGCCAAGGAAACTTACTGCAGCAGATGAAAGACACATCATGCTTACTTCCCTTCGCAATCGGAAGATGTCCAGCAGTGCCATCAGCTCAGAACTGGCAGAAAACAGTGGGGCCCTGGTACACCCATCTTCTGTCCGGAGAAGTCTGGTCAGAAGTGGCCTTCATGGAAGACCTCCGCCAAAAAGCCATACCTCTGGCGTGGAAACAAGGCCAAGCGACTCAACTATGCACGAAAACACAGGAACTGGGGTGCAGAAAAATGGCAGCAGGTGCTCTGGACTGATGAGTCAAAATTTGAAATATTTGGCTGTAGCAGAAGGCAGTTTGTTCGGCCGAAGGGCTGGAGAGCGCATACGAATGAGTGTCTGCAGGCAACAGTGAAGCATGGTGGAGGTTCCTTGCAAGTTTGGGGCTGCATTTCTGCAAATGGAGTTGGGGATTTGGTCAGAATTAATGGTCTCCTCAATGCTGAGAAGTACAGGCAGATACTTATCCATCATGCAATACCATCAGGGAGGCATCTGATTGGCCCCAAATTTATTCTGCAGCATGACAACGACCGAAAACATACAGCTTAAAGTCATTAAGAACTATCTTCAGCGTAAAGAAGAACAAGGAGTCCTGGAAGTGATGGTATGGCCCCACAGAGCCCTGATCTCAACATCATTGAGTCTGTCTGGGATTACATGAAGAGAGAGAAGCAACTGAGGCTGCCTAAATCCACAGAAGAACTGTGGTTAGTTCTCCAAGATGTTTGGGCCAACCTACCTGCCGAGTTCCTTCAAAAACTGTGTGCAAGTGTACCTAGAAGAATTGATGCTTGATGGTGTTTTGAAGGCAAAGGGTGGTCACACCAAATATGGATTTGATTTAGATTTTTCTTCTGTTCACTCACTTTGCATTTAGTTAATTGATAAATATAATCTATTAACATGTCTATTTTGAAAGCATTCTTACTTTACAGCATTTTTTCACACCTGCCTAAAACTTTTGCACAGTACTGTATATATATATATATATATATATATATATATATATATATATATATATATATATATATATATTAATATTAACATTAACATTTTAATATAAAAATATTTTATATCCCCAGAGTCTTTCTGATAGCCCCTTAGCAACAAAGCCACTTTGGATTCAAGATCTGTACAAACCACTAGATTCTGTTCGGAGAAAAAATATGGGTCAGGCTATGTATGACAGATTTTCTTCAGACGAGGAAGAAATATTCAACAAAGGATATGTTGGGTAAATCTTACTTGTCATTAATTGGAAGGTGATGACTAAGCTGTGAAAGCAGATATCTGCGGTACAACAATACGTGGTGAATCAGTGAAAAGTAACTGGATTATTGGAACACAACAATTTACCACTTGAATTGTTTATCCCACTTAAAACATTTCCTCCACAATACCATTAACAACTGCAGTTGATATTCCATTAATTGTTAATGCTTTATTTGAATTGGACTATTGGAAATAATCTTACTGAATAGATGTTGTGTCCAATTGGCTACCGTAGACCCAGTGACTAGTTCCATTGACAAATCTAGTTTTCTAACTAATCCACAGTTCTCTTTCAAAATCAGTTTTCAGTTCAATTGATTTGGAAAATGTATCAATTAAAAGAAACACTACAGAAATGTTTTAATTTTTGACAAAAAGTGTTTTATGATCATACAATTAGGTACCAAAGAAAGTGGCTGTGGATTGTTTTTTCTCATTGATGCTTTATCAAAAAATGCACCTTCTGTCTGTTTAATTTGTGAAGTAATTTATTTTTGCCCTCTGAAAGTTAATTGAATATCCCCTTTGCTTAAAGTACGTCCTTACTGTTTGCACTACCAATATATATATATATATATATATATATATATATATATATATATATATATATATATATATATATATATATATATATATATATATATAATGTCTTTCTTTTTCTTAAACAATGTAATCTTAATTAGACAAAGCTTGACAGTAAGTGTATAGAAATATAAATAGTGTATAGTGTACTGGAATATTATGAATACAATGATCTACCTGCTCTGTATTTTTCCTTTAGTTCACCAAAAGACTGGGAAAAGCAACCACTGAAGGGCAAGGAATATTAAATATTTTTCAACAATCAGCAACGATAAAAAAAGCATTATTTCATTAAATATTGAAACTATTAAACTATTCAATAAATCAAACCCACAAAGTTGATTGCTTCAAAATACTTTTTTCACATGATGAACTCTGGTGTACTTTCTAAGCTTCATGTGCATAATTTTGGTTAATAATTATTAACACCTGCCATAACACGGTCAGTAGGATTTTGGGACAGTACTAATGCAGTGCAGTGATTCTACAATGTGTTTGCATTGCAATGGATGGGGATGCAGTTTATGTACAAGTCAGGGATACCATTTCCATAATAAATTGATAAGATATTAAAGACAGGCCAGTTTAGGTAGAAGTAGTTTTTTTTGTTTGTTGTTTTGTCAAACCCTGCATATAGAAATAACCTAACTTAATGTTGGAACTGTGAGTCATGGCTAAATAATAATTTAAAAAAAAGTTAGGCATCATTAAATATAGTGTGTGTCGATTAAGTGAGAGGTAGGCAATAGTAATCACTAATACCACTTTCATACAGTTTACCCTTTTACTCCAGAGGAGGCTGTGTGGTCCAGTGGTTAAAGAAAAGGGCTTGTAACCAGGAGGTCCCTGGTTCAAATCCCACCTCAGCCACTGACTCGTTGTGTGACCCTGAGCAAGATACTTAACCTCCTTGTGCTCCGTCTTTCGGGTGAGATGTAATTGTAAGTGACTTTGCAGTTGATGCATAGTTCACACACCCAAGTCTCTGTAAGTCGCCTTGGATAAAGGCATCTGCTAAATAAATAAATAAACTAGGAACTACTGAATCTGTGCTCAGCTACAACAAACAAAAAGGTATAACAAATTCTAAAAGTAATTTAAGAAACCTGGTGCCTTCGTCGGTACCGAATATCTAAAATAAGTTTCTGGGGCTGTGTTTATACAGCTGGTTCACAATGATGGTAAACTCGCTCCATGATTCTTTTGCATCAAGGCGACCATTATCGAGCAATTTGAGTCATCTCTCGCTTCTCTATTAAAGTCAAGTGTGAACACAATACCCTTGTACCACTGTGAGGGAAATGAGAAGAGAGCTGGGTTGGAAAATCACAGTTCAGAATTAAATCAGTGTATACCACTGCCATACTTTATAATAGTCACGGCAGCACCATCGTTTTGGTACACACTTATTCTGTTGTGAAATGACATCTGTTTGTTTGACTTACCCAATTTGTTGCAGAAATAGTTGTTGCCTCACTTTTTGCAAATACCGCGGACATTAATCAATTATGTTACCTATTGATGAGTGAAAGTGCCAGCAATTAGGATCATCATAATTATTTGATGTGCGTTATTTTATAAGAGTGCTCTATTCAAACGATGAAAAGACGTGTAAAATCCATTGTGTACAAAAACAGAAAACGAAAGTGAAATCCGAGAAGGAAACACAAACTCAGGAAGGCGTGCTTGCTTCAAAACTCCAGTGTACTTTCTGAGCTTCATGTGCATGTCTTAAATGTAATTCATTGTGCACAAAAGTGAAAACGAAAGTGAAATCTGAGAAGGAAATCTCCCAGTGTCGTAATGAATTTTGCACTACTTTGCGAAATGCGAGTGTTTAGTTGAAGTTTGTCCGTGTGGTTACTTAAGCTATTCATGTATTCATCGATGTGGTTAAAATAACAGCATTTAATCGGTGTCGCAATAATAGTTAAAAAAATCAAACAAAGAGTGTATTTATTGTAGATGATAATAACTCATTATTTTCTTTTATATTGTGCTCAATATAAAAGCCAGATCTTATAAAGAGATCATCAAGTAATACTACCATTTTTTTAAAATTTTTAATAGCACTAACACAGCCCAATACATTGGTGTATTCTGCTAGTATTATCTTGCCGAGCACACCGATGTAATTTTGTACTTTGTAAAAAAAAAAAAAAAAAAAAAAATTGATACGTAACGGCAGCAAATATTTTACCGGTCCGCAGTACCAGCGTTTTACTTTCACCTCTGCATATTAAATATAGTAATTGAAACATTCTAACGCAAACGCAGACACGTACACCAATGCCAACGCCCTCCGTGGCGTGGCGTTCTCGGTCCTGCCTCCCGAGGTGATAAATAGTCACTGCACGGAGACTTCACTCTCTTTTTGCATTGAACTCGCAAATGCGAGTGATGCGACCTTGCAAGGCTGGCGATCATCTTTCAGGGAACCGGGGTTACATCCGTAACCTATTGTTCCCTTTCAGTTAGATGATGACCGCCAAAACAATACTTTTGGGAAGGTATACCAAAGCCGTTGCGAGGGAGAATGACCGGACAGCATATGAGGGACATCTCTCTATCGCCATCTAGTGCTGGTGGTGTGAGCGTGCAACAAGGACCCTGGTCCTTATTGAAGGCATAGAGGGATCTATGACGTTAAGTTGGTAAAACCTGGTAAATGTATGCAGAGCAGCTCAGCTAGCCGCAGTACAAATATTGGTCAACGAGGCACCTCTAAAGAGGGCCCATGACATAGCCACACCTCTGGTAGGGTGCGCGACCACCCTCCCAGGTGGGGGTAGGTCGGCATTAGTATACAATCCAATGGGACTGCCGCTGCTTAGAGAGGGCTTGACCTCGGGTCCGTTCGCCATAACAGATAAAGAGCTGGTCAGACTGACGCAGCGCTCTCGTTCTTTTCACATAGCATCTCAATTCCCGAACCGGGCAGAGGGAATTTAATCTCCTATCCGACTCCTCCGCGAAGGGAGGGGGATGGAAAGCCTCTTGTTCCCCTGACTGATTCAAGTGAAAAGCTGTAATCACCTTGGGGAGGAAAGCAGGGTTCGTGCGCAACAACGCCGTTTCCATTGCCCCAAATACACATACAGGAACTGTACACAGACAGTGCCTCGAACTCACTGACCCGCTTAGCGGAGGTGACAGCTAACAGAAAGGCTGTCTTCATAGAAAGATACTTCAACTCTATGGAATGTATGGGCTCAAACGGGGCCTTAGTGAGAGCCTCCAGTACCACATCTAGACTCCATTCAGAGAGGACGTCGTTTATAGGAGGACGTAACCGCTGAGCACCCTTTATAATAATAATAATAATAATAATAATAATAATAATAATAATAAGCAAAACAGTTTTACAAAGGGGTACTTAAGGGTTAGTTATAGTGTCAAGAAAACGCTTCAGTGTAACAAATGTACAGTCAGCGTATAGTTGTCTTTTTTATTTACCCAGCTCTATAGTACACTTTACCGTTCGTTAACTCCAGCGGTCTGTATTTAATATAAAACGAATTTACATGTGGAGCAAAATGTAACTTTACAAAACACGCACTTTCTCAAAATAGGTAGCAGTTTTTGATGAGCGTCCTCGCGCTTAAAGAAAAACAAAATCTGGGCATGCGCAGTACAGGGTGAAAACAGTCTGGGCATGCGCAGTATGCAAAGTAGAAATATTTGATAGGTAGCAGAAATTGATGCGACACCGGTAAGTAATTTATTTTCTTAATCAATTTAATGATATGTTTGTCACCAATTCCTTGAAGCAACAAATAACAGGTGTTTTGTTCTTAACGTTCTCTGAATCCCCACAAATTGTGTGTTTTTTTTTCGTTAATACAGGACGCTGTTAGTAAAACACAAACGCAAATTTAAAAATGTATAAAATTTATTAATTTACAATACAAAAGCAACATGGTATAAAAAATAAGACTTCTTCAAACATAAATAATTGAATAAATAGATACAATGAATATTTAAATAAATAGGCAATACTGGTAGGTTACATTTAAAAATGCCGTAACAGCAGTTGAATTTAAATAATTTAACATTTTAACAAATACACATCACTGCGTCAATAAGTGCAGTAACATTTTTCAGTCATTTTACTCTATTTCCGCTTTGTCCATGAGCAGCTGAACTTGGGTTAAATTGTTCACTGCTTCTTTTCTTACAATTTCCCAAGCACAAAAACTGTAGTCCTGAAAATGAACAAGGAAAACATATTCAACAAACAGTTAATAAAGCAAGCTTAATATTTAATATTAAGTATGTATTCATCAACCAACATACAGACGTAGAAAATTCAGAAGCGTAGAAACTTCGGATAATCCGTTTATACCTGCTATATAGCCTACTGTCAAAACAAATATTACACTTGAAGAAAACACGTTAGTCCCTCTGCGATTTTTACACTACATGGTTATACTGTTTCGAAGGATTACATGAAAGTATGCTGTGCCCGAGAATATAAAAATACATTCATCCTCACCTTGTCTTTTAAAACATTTTCCAGTTTCTCAAAATACGCCTTTAGCACCAGGTGGCTGCCTTGTGGCTCTCCACCTCCGACCTGCACCTGCACACATTAGTAAGAAGTCTGATTAATAATAATAGTACTTAAAAAAAAAATTAAAAATAAAATACATCATACAGCGTCTTAATTCCGTTTACAAAGATGTATCTGGTGTACAACTCCTATATAAAGTTTAGGAAGTCTACAATAATTGTAATAAACGTGCTTGTTTGAAAAAGATGGATTAGAAATATATGGCCACAGACAAACGCAGAAAGTCTCTCTCTGGCAAAGCAGTTGAATTCACTTCTGACTGCAGACTGTCTCAGCCGCATCGCGATTCATACACTTGATATTCTGTTTTCAGGTAATATACTGTACTTACACATTGTTTTACTCTTTGAATCTGGCGATGAAGGATGTTATGAAAGGTGTCCAGATCAGTCTTATTCCAAGTTGCAGGCTTCTGTCCACTCAGGAAAATGATGTTGACGTGATTGAGTGCTTCATAAATCGTCATCTTGATGTCTTCAATCTACAGATACAACATGAAACATAAAACACGAGCAATTAATAAATACATAGCCTATGTATATATATATATATATATATATATATATATATATATATATATATATATATATATATATATATATATATAATATAATATATATATACTTTAATAATTGTTTTTATCAACCCATTTTTTAATATTTAAAATAAAATTGAAGACATTCCAAGAAGTTTGGGTATAAGACGAGGAAAAGGGGCATCAGTAGGCTATTTTATGATATAATGTGACTGATGTTGCCTATATGCTTGAACTGCATGCGAAAACAGTTAATTAGCCAGGCAGCTAAAGCGTATTCTCTATTCGACAGTAGATATATGTCAGCCTTGTACAGTAAGCCCTGCATACCTGTGCGTCCTCTGTAATCTCATAGGCATCCAGCGGCACTGCAATCGCTACGTTCTCTTTTTTGCATTGCTCAGGAAAATTGCCTCCCTGTACACAAATAATGAAAAATAAATATCAGTTAAATAAACTTAAAGTAAACCATTAACTATTCGACAGTGTGAACGAGTGAATGAATGACCAAGTTCTCGAACGGTCTGTTTATCTTATTTCCAGCTTACCAGCTCGATCAGTTTCTGTTTGTGTATTTGAGTCAGGTGTCCGTGCATCTTGCACCCCGTTGGCATTGAGAAAGTCGGCGACCAGAAGCACAGCACGATGCAGCACACAGCAAAGACGTTTTCAAAAGCCATTCTGTGATCAGCTCTGGTATGACTAAACTGAAATACAAGAAAAATATACAATTAAATATATGAAACAATGCGTAAATTACAATACACACTTCAAAATCTTACCAACATGTTACATTATAATATCTTAAAAGGCACTTACTTCAGTAGGATGTTCAAATGTATTTCGAAGAATGTTATGCTTCTTAAATTCATGTTGCTGCTGTATTTAAAGGACGAAATCAAAAACGAATAGTATTTAAAACATTACAGAAAATGATGAAGTTTCGGTTTCGTGTCATTGTCAGAGACGAAGCTGTTCTGTGGATATTTCAACAGTGATGCACGTTTAAACTGCTGTAGTTACCGCAACTATCCATTAATACGCTTGAGGGAGTATTTCGTCCACATTAAGCCAATAAATGTGCTGTCGTGCAAAAAAGGAAAGGTACAAAGCGAACTTTTAAGGAATGAGGGTGTATCAAAAAGAAACCACAGCAATAGCAAATTGCTTCTGTTAAGTAGGCTCTATTGTGTAAGTTAAGATATTTTCTACGTGCACCAGGGGTACAGTGCTGCGGGCTCGTCAGCGAGCGCCTACCTCTCACTTCTCGGGCAGGGAGAGCACCGCTTCCGTACTTCACGTATATAATATTGAACTGTTCTGCTCCTATTAATATATAGAGATAGGTATACATGTCTATAACCCATACAAATAAGCAAAGAATACAATAGCCGTAAGAAACCCTTGAGAGATAAATAATGAAAAAGTTTGAATATAGCGGTCCTCTGGTCTAGAGTAATGAGTACGAGAATTGAAAGGAACTCGTATCAAAGCTGTGCTGAGGTGTTAGCGTTTTACAATTAGATGTAATAATGGAACTGTTCTTATTTTTAGACCGATATATGAGAAATCAAGTTTTTGCAAACAGATGCACTTCTGTTTCAAAACCTCAGTCACATTCGCTCTTCAGCGGCTCCAATAAGGCAGTGAGACGATCATTCAATATAAGGTGTGTGTGTGTGTGTGTGTGTGTGTGTGTGTGTGTATATATAATAGCGACCCCTCACGTCTAAATATAGCACTACACCCCTGGCATGCATTGTACAAAAACAACGAAAAGACAACTCCATTATGTATCATTTTCTTTATAGGAAACTATTTTTTTCGGTCTTCCATCATCCAGCCATGTCCAATATCCAGCTAAAGACTGATAAAAGGAAGATACTTTTGGTGACTGTTTTTGGGGACCGGACGGCGCAGTATATTAGGTCTATCTGTCATGGCTATAAGATGAAAAGATAGGTTCGCCATGTGACTATTAAACAATTAGGTTGTTTTGCTGGTCACTGCTTAATTGCTGTGTCTATAGTTTTTTAAAATTTATTTTTCATAATGGCATATATTATTTCAATATCAATAAATTAATATTGTGTTAAGGCGGTACATTTAATAATTATGGTTTCTAAAACTGGTTTGGAATTTCACCTCTGATGTAGTTGTTGGGGAAATGAAACCCTGAAAGTCGTCTTGGTGAAATGGAGAACCGCAGTCAGCACACTTTCCATTAGATTGACACCATTATTATTTTTTCTTAGTCTCTATCAACCTATTTTTCTTAGGGAATACAAATAAAGATGAACAGTCTCGCCAGATTTCGGGCAGGTGCGTGGTATGGCACCGGAACCTCCGAACCCCAAATGTTGACAAAGGACAGCACTGCAAATTCACTGTTCAAATGTCGATGGCAAATGTTTGAAATGAATATCTTAAATAAACATTTTCTATGGGACTATAATGTTCATCGACCCCCGTCTTACCACGTTCCTTCCATACAAATATTATTTGGAACTCCCGAATTCCACGATTACAAAAAACGCTTTCTTGATTCATTGACGTCTAAACAGGTTTTCATTTTCTATTGTGTTTTTTTTATTTCCGATGGTTAATTTATCTTAAAGAGCGCTAATATATGTGTATATATATATATATACAATACTGTGCAAAAGTTTTAGGCAGGTGTGAAAAAATGCTGGAAAGTAAGAATGCTTTCAAAAATAGACATGTTAATAGATTACATTTATCAATTAACTAAATGCAAAGTGAGTGAACAGAAGAAAAATCTAAATCAAATCCATATTTGGTGTGACCACCCTTTGCCTTCAAAACAGCATCAAGCATCAATTCTTCTAGGTACACTTGCACACAGTTTTTGAAGGAACTCGGCAGGTAGGTTGGCCCAAACATCTTGGAGAACTAACCACAGTTCTTCTGTGGATTTAGGCAGCCTCAGTTGCTTCTCTCTCTTCATGTAATCCCAGACAGACTCGATGATGTTGAGACCAGGGCTCTGTTGGGGCCATACCAACACTTCCGGGACTCCTTGTTCTTCTTTAAGCTGAAGATAGTTCTTAATGACTTTTGCTGTATGTTTGGGGTCGTTGTCATGCTGCAGAATAAATTTAGGCCAATCAGATGCCTCCCTGATGGTATTGCATGATGGATAAGTATCTGCCTGTACTTCTCAGCATTGAGGAGACCATTAATTCTGACCAAATCCCCAACTCCATTTGCAGAAATGCAGCCCCAAACTTGCAAGGAACCTCCACCATGCTTCACTGTTGCCTGCAGACACTCATTCGTGTACGCTCTCCAGCCCTTCGGCGAACAAACTGCCTTCTGCTGCAGCCAAATATTTCAAATTTTGACTCATCAGTCCAGAGCACCTGCTGCCATTTTTCTGCACCCCAGTTCCTGTGTTTTCGTGCATAGTTGAGTCGCTTGGCCTTGTTTCCACGTCGGAGGTATGGCTTTTTGGCTGCAAGTCTTCTATGAAGGCCACTTCTGACCAGACTTCTCCGGACAGTAGATGGGTGTACCAGGGTCCCACTGTTTTCTGCCAGTTCTGAGCTGATGGCACTGCTGGACATCTTCCGATTGCAAAGGGAAGTAAGCATGATGTGTCTTTCATCTGCTGCAGTAAGTTTCCTTGGCCGACCACTCGTCTCACGGTCCTCAACGTTGCCCGTTTCTTTGTGCTTCTTCAAAAGAGCTTGGACAGCACATCTGGAAACCCCTGTCTGCCTTGAAATTTCTGCCTGGGAGAGACCTTGCTGATGCAGTATAACTACCTTGTGTCTTGTTGCTGTGCTCAGTCTTGCCATGGTGTATGACTTTTGACAGTAAACTGTCTTCAGCAACCTCACCTTGTTGGCTGAGTTTGGCTGTTCCTCACCCAGTTTTATTCCTCCTACACAGCTGTTTCTGTTTCAGTTAATGATTGTGTTTCAACCTACATATTGAATTGATGATCATTAGCACCTGTTTGGTATAATTGTTTAATCATACACCTGAGTATATGCCTACAAAATCCCTGACTTTGTGCAAGTGTACCTAGAAGAATTGATGCTGTTTTGAAGGCAAAGGGTTGTCACACCAAATATGGATTTGATTTAGATTTTTCTTCTGTTCACTCACTTTGCATTTAGTTAATTGACAAATATAATCTATTAACATGTCTATTTTTGAAAGCATTCTTACTTTACAGCATTTTTTCATTATCTGCCTAAAACTTTTGCACAGTACTGTATATACACACACTACCGGTCAAAAGTTTTAGAACACCCCATTTTTCCAGTTTTTATTGAAATTTAAGCAGTTCAAGTCCAGTGAATAACCTGAAATGGTACAAAGGTAAGCTGTAAACTGCCAGAGGTTTAAAAAAGTTTAGGTTACCAAAAACTGAAAAATAATGTACATTTCAGAGTTATACAAAAGGCCTTTTCAGGGAACAAGTAATGGGTTAACAACTTACAGCTGTTCTGCAGCAATGGAAGTAAATTAAGCCTTGAAAGTTGATGCTAACAATTCCTACAGGTGTCCCAACTTTTGTTGATCACTTACAAACCCTCTGTCTGTATAAAAGCAGTGTTGGAACAGACTGTGTTACTACACCCTCTTAAGCATTATTTGGAAGTATTGTACTGCAGGAAGTAGTATATTGCTATCATAATGGCGAAAAAAAGGCAATTAACAAAGGAAGACAGACAGACCATTATAACCCTTAAAAGTATAGGTCTTTCCTTTAGAGAAATTGCAAAGAAAGCCAAGGTGTCAGTGAGTACAGTTTCCTACACCATCAAAAGGCACTTGGAAACTCGAGGAAACTCTGACAGGAAGAGGTCTGGCAGACCCAAAGCCACAACAGAATCAGAAGACAACTTTCTGAGAGTCAACAGCTTGCGTGATAGCGGCTCACAGGACAACAGCTTCAAGCACAGCTTAACACTGGTCGAAGTAAGCAAGTCTCAGTTTCAACTGTGAAGAGAAGACTTCGAGCTGCAGGTTTGACAGGTCGAGTGGCAGTAAGAAAGCCATTGCTAAGATGGCAAAATAAGAAAAGAGGCTTGCCTGGGCCATGAAGCACCGCCAGTGGACTACTGAAGACTGGAAGAAGGTCTTATGGACCGATGAATCAAAATTTGAAATCTTTGGTTCATCACGCAGGGTTTTTTGCGCGTCGAGTAGGCAAAAGGATGGTTCCTCGGTGTGTGACACCAACTGTCAAACATGGAGGAGGAAGCGTGATGGTCTGGGGCTCTTTGCTGGATCCAGAGTCGGCGACTTGCACAGAGTGAGTGGCACCCTGAACCAAAACGGCTACCACAGCATTTTGCAGCGCCATGCAATACCCTCTGGTATACGCCCTAGTTGGTCAGGGGTTCATCCTACAGCAAGATAATAACCCAAAACATACCTCCAGGCTATGTCAGAACTACCTTAGAAGAAAAGAACAAGACGGTAGGCTTCAAATCATGGAATGGTCAGCACAGTCTCCAGACTTAAACCCCATCGAGCTGGTTTGGGATGAACTGGACAGAAGGGTGAAAGCAAAGCAACCTACAAGTGCAACACATTTGTGGGAACTTCTGCAACAGTGTTGGGAAGAACTTTCCGAACAATATTTGATTTCCATTGTAGAAAGAATGCCACAAGTGTGTTCGGCTGTTATAGCTGCAAAAGGTGGCTACTTTGATGAGTCAAAAATTTAGATTAAATTTTGTTAAACAAAATGATTCCATGATTTCTTTTTTTATCTCCAATTGTTTATTTGTTCTATGCTTTAATTTCAGAGTACATTGAGACATTAAACTGTGTAAATTTCAATAAAAACTGAAAAAATGGAGGTGTTCTAAAACTTTTGACCGGTAGTGTATATATATAAATATGTATGTATGTATGTGTGTGTGTGTGTGTACATTCCAACATTTGTTTTCTATTGATTACTTACCCCCTCATCACATCATTCTATGGGACTATAATGTTCATCAAACCCCTCCCACACCCCCACTCCCCGTCTTACCACGTTCCTTACGTACAAATATTATTTGGAACTCCCCGAATTCCCACGATTACAAAAAAACGTTTTCCTGATTGATTGACGTCTAAACAGGTTTTCGTTTTCTATTGTGTTTTTTTTTTATTTCCGATGATTAATTTATTTTAAAGAGTGCTAAAATATTGATATATATATATATATATATATATATATATATATATATATATATATATATATATATATATATATATACAGTACTGTGCATAAGTTTTAGGCAGGTGTGAAAAATGCTGTAAAGTAAGAATGCTTTCAAAAATAGACATGTTAATAGATTATATTTATCAATTAACTAAATGCAAAGTGAGTGAACAGAAGAAAAATCTAAATCAAATCCATATTTGGTGTGACCACCCTTTGCCTTCAAAACAGCATCAAGCATCAATTCTTCTAGGTACACTTACACACAGTTTTTGAAGGAACTCGGCAGGTAGGTTGGCCCAAACATCTTGGAGAACTAACCACAGTTCTTCTGTGGATTTAGGCAGCCTCAGTTGCTTCTCTCTCTTCATGTAATCCCAGACAGACTCGATGATGTTGAGATCAGGGCTCTGTGGGGGGCATACCATCACTTCCAGAACTCCTTCTTCTTTACGCTGAAGATAGTTCTTAATGACTTTCGCTGTATGTTTGGGGTCGTTGTCATGCTGCAGAATAAATCTGGGGCCAATCAGATGCCTCCCTGATGGTATTGCATGATGGATAAGTATCTGCCTGTACTTCTCAGCATTGAGGAGACCATTATTTCTGACCAAATCCCCAACTCCATTTGCAGAAATGCAGCCCCAAACTTGCAAGGAACCTCCACCATGCTTCACTGTTGCCTGCAGACACTCATTCGTGTACCGCTCTCCAGCCCTTCGGCGAACAAACTGCCTTCTGCTACAGCCAAATATTTCAAATTTTGACTCATCAGTCCAGAGCACCTGCTGCCATTTTCTGCACCCCAGTTCCTGTGTTTTCGTGCATAGTTGAGTCGCTTGGCCTTGTTTCCACGTCGGAGGTATGGCTTTTGGCGCAAGTCTTCCATGAAGGCCACTTCTGACCAGACTTCTCCGGACAGTAGATGGGTGTACCAGGGTCCCACTGTTTTCTGCCAGTTCTGAGCTGATGGCACTGCTGGACATCTTCCGATTGCGAAGGGAAGTAAGCATGATGTGTCTTTCATCTGCTGCAGTAAGTTTCCTTGGCTGACCACTGTGTCTACGGTCCTCAAGCGTTGCCCGTTTCTTTGTGCTTCTTCAAAAGAGCTTGGACAGCACATCTGGAAACCCCTGTCTGCCTTGAAATTTCTGCCTGGGAGAGACCTTGCTGATGCAGTATAACTACCTTGTGTCTTGTTGCTGTGCTCAGTCTTGCCATGGTGTATGACTTTTGACAGTAAACTGTCTTCAGCAACCTCACCTTGTTAGCTGAGTTTGGCTGTTCCTCACCCAGTTTTATTCCTCCTACACAGCTGTTTCTGTTTCAGTTAATGATTGTGTTTCAACCTACATATTGAATTGATGATCATTAGCACCTGTTTGGTATAATTGTTTAATCATACACCTGACTATATGCCTACAAAATCCTGACTTTGTGCAAGTGTACCTAGAAGAATTGATGCTGTTTTGAAGGCAAAGGGTGGTCACACCAAATATGGATTTGATTTAAATTTTTCTTCTGTTCACTCACTTTGCATTTAGTTAATTGATAAATATAATCTATTAACATGTCTATTTTTGAAGGCATTCTTACTTTACAGCATTTTTTCACACCTGCCTAAAACTTTTGCACAGTACTGTATATATATATATATATATATATATATATATATATATGTGTGTGTGTGTGTGTGTGTGTGTGTACGTTCCAACATTTGTTTTCTATTGATCCCTCTTACTTACCCCCTCATCACATCACATATATTAGTCATCGCTTTTCCATGTTGGTCTGCAGTGCTATTAAGAAGCAGTATGTGCAGGGCTGGTGGCTTCTGTGGTGTATGATGTAGTCCCGTGCACAAAATACTGTTGGATAATTTTGTTCTCTCAAAAGGCTGTAAGGGTCATTCTCTGCTATAGGTGTACCAAAACAGTGACCAATTTATAAAACCAAAAATATATGTATTAAGAAAACGACTTTTAAACAATACCTATTGATTAAAATATATCAGTGACAGAAAAAAATACACGTAAATGTTGTAAAATGAATGCATATTCCAAATGTTTTGACTTTCAAACAATCCTTTTTGCTCAAATGTCTTCTTAAAAGGACTATGGTTTGAATATCATTTAAAAAAATGTGTTATTTGTAAAATGATTTTTGCCTACCTCAATTCGATTTACCAGATTGTACGTATGTTGCATTGGACTTTTCTTTATACCTATATTCTAGAGAATGATGCATAATTGCTTTCTCCTCATTTTAAGAACATAAGAACATAAGAAAGTTTACAAACAAGAGGGGGCCATTCGGGCCATCTTGCTCGTTTGCTTATTAGTAGCTTATTGATCCCAGAATCTCATCAAGCAGCTTCTTGAAAGATCCCAGGGTGTCAACTTCAACAACATTACTGGCGAGTTGGTTCCAGACCATCACAATTCTCTGTGTTAAAAAGTGCGTCCTATTTTCTGTTCTGAATGCCCCTTTATCTAATCTCCATTTGTGACCCCTGGTCCTTGTTTCTTTTTTCAGGTCAAAGAAGTCCCCTGGGTTGACATTGTCAATACCTCTTAGGATTTTGAATGCTTGAATCAGATCACCGCGTAGTCTTCTTTATTCAAGACTGAATAGATTCAATTATTTTAGCCTGTCTGCATACAACATGCCTTTTAAACCCGGGATAATTCTGGTCGCTTTTCTTTGCACTCTTTCTAGAGCAGCAATATCCTTTATGTAACGAGGTGACCAGAACTGAACACAATATTCTAAACGAAGTCTTACTGATGCATTGTAAAGTTTTAAGATTACTTCCCTTGATTTAAATTCAACACTTTTCACAACATATTTGAGCATCTTGTTGGCCTTTTTATAGCTTCTTACAATTGGTACAAGATATGCAGTGTCCCCAACTGGGATTGAACCCACGACCCTCCGGTCAAGAGTCCAGAGCCCTAACCACTACTCCACATTGCTGCCACGGTCCGAGGTCTTTTTCATAGATTCCTAGGTCTTTTTTATAGATTCCTTCTTCAATTTCAGTATCTCCCATATGATATTTATAATGCACATTTGTATTGCCTGTGTGAAGTACCTTACACTTTTCCCTATTAAATGTCATTTGCGATGTGTCTGCCCAGTTCTGAATGCTGTCGAGATCATTTTGAATGACCTTTGGTGCTGCAACAGTGTTTGCCACTCCTCCTATTTTTTGTGTCGTCTGCAAATTTAACAAGTTTGCTTACTATACTAGAATTTAAATCATTAATGTAGATTAGGAATAGCAGATGACCTAATACTGATCCCTGTGGTACACCACTGGTTACCTCGCTCCATTTTGAGGTTTCTTCTCTAATCAGTACTGTTTTAGTACTGTTTGCTACATGTTAATCACTCCCTAATTTAAGTGCATGCATTTCTTTGCTTTGCAATTATCCATTTTCGATGTTGCATCCTCAAAAAAATCAAGCAGGTTAGTTAGACACGATCTCCCTTTCCTAAAACCATGCTGACTGTCTCCCAGGATAAGCGACTAACAACCAAACGAGCAAGATGGGCTGAATGGCCTCCTCTCGTTTGTAAACTTTCTTATGTTCTTATGTTCCTATTTTATTTGTGGTCGTTAAACAATCCAACAATTAATATTGGTGGTTATATAGAGAGTAGTTTGAAAAGATTCAAAAAAATATATAGCAGAACTAAAATGTAATATAATTAACATTACTTATTTTTAAACTAATATCAACATGATCGGAATTCAGGAAATATCTCTATTATTATTATTATTATTATTATTATTATTATTATTATTATTATTATTATTATTATTATTATTATTATTATTAATAATAATTAATAATAATAATAATAATAATAATACCTTTGCGAAACAGTTTTACAAAGGTGTACTTAAGGGTTAGTTATAGTGTCAAGAAAACGCTGCACTTCAATGTAACAAATGTTCAGTCAGCGAATAGTTGTCTTTTTATCGTTTGCTTTTTTATTTAAAAAATTCTACCTAGCTCTAGTATATACACTTTACCTTTCCTTAACATCAGCTGTCTGTATTTAATATTAAATGAATTATTACATGTGGAGCAACATGTAACTTTACAAAACAATCACTTTCACAAAATAGGTAGCAGTTTTTGATGAGCATCCTCGCGCGTAAAGAAAAACAAAATCTGGGCATGCGCAGTACAGGGTGAAAACAGTCTGGGCATGCGCAGTACGCAAAGTAGAAATATTAGATAGATAGAATAAATTGATATGTCACCGATACTGTAATGTATTTTCTTAAACAATTTAATGATAGGCTATGTTTGTCACTAATTCCTTGAAGCAACAAATAACAGATGTTTTGTTCTTAACAGTCTCTGAATCCACACAAAATGTGTGTTTTTCTCGTTAATACAGGACGCTATTAGTAAAACACAAACACAAATTAAAAATGTATAAATGTTTATTAATTTGGTATAAAAAAGCACCATAGTATAAAAATAAAACACATTTTCAAAACATAAATAATTAAATAAATATATACAATACATATTTAAATAAATAGGCAATACTGGTAGGTTACATTTAAAAATGCCGTAACAGCAGTTGAATTTAAATAATTTAACATTTTAACAAATACACATCACTGCGTCAATAAGTGCAGTAACATTTTTCAGTCATTTTACTCTATTTCCGCTTTGTCCATGAGCAGCTGAACTTGGGTTAAATTGTTCACTGCTTCTTTTCTTACAATTTCCCAAGCACAAAAACTGTAGTCCTGAAAATGAACAAGGAAAACATATTCAACAAACAGTTAATAAAGCAAGCTTAATATTTAATATTAAGTATGTATTCATCAACCAACATACAGACGTAGAAAATTCAGAAGCGTAGAAACTTCGGATAATCCGTTTATACCTGCTATATAGCCTACTGTCAAAACAAATATTACACTTGAAGAAAACACGTTAGTCCCTCTGCGATTTTTACACTACATGGTTATACTGTTTCGAAGGATTACATGAAAGTATGCTGTGCCCGAGAATATAAAAATACATTCATCCTCACCTTGTCTTTTAAAACATTTTCCAGTTTCTCAAAATACGCCTTTAGCACCAGGTGGCTGCCTTGTGGCTCTCCACCTCCGACCTGCACCTGCACACATTAGTAAGAAGTCTGATTAATAATAATAGTACTTAAAAAAAAAATTAAAAATAAAATACATCATACAGCGTCTTAATTCCGTTTACAAAGATGTATCTGGTGTACAACTCCTATATAAAGTTTAGGAAGTCTACAATAATTGTAATAAACGTGCTTGTTTGAAAAAGATGGATTAGAAATATATGGCCACAGACAAACGCCGAAAGTCTCTCTCTGGCAAAGCAGTTGAATTCACTTCTGACTGCAGACTGTCTCAGCCGCATCGCGATTCATACACTTGATATTCTGTTTTCAGGTAATATACTGTACTTACACATTGTTTTACTCTTTGAATCTGGCGATGAAGGATGTTATGAAAGGTGTCCAGATCAGTCTTATTCCAAGTTGCAGGCTTCTGTCCACTCAGGAAAATGATGTTGACGTGATTGAGTGCTTCATAAATCGTCATCTTGATGTCTTCAATCTACAGATACAACATGAAACATAAAACACGAGCAATTAATAAATACATAGCCTATGTATATATATATATATATATATATATATATATATATATATATATATATATATATATATATATATATAATATAATATATATATACTTTAATAATTGTTTTTATCAACCCATTTTTTAATATTTAAAATAAAATTGAAGACATTCCAAGAAGTTTGGGTATAAGACGAGGAAAAGGGGCATCAGTAGGCTATTTTATGATATAATGTGACTGATGTTGCCTATATGCTTGAACTGCATGCGAAAACAGTTAATTAGCCAGGCAGCTAAAGCGTATTCTCTATTCGACAGTAGATATATGTCAGCCTTGTACAGTAAGCCCTGCATACCTGTGCGTCCTCTGTAATCTCATAGGCATCCAGCGGCACTGCAATCGCTACGTTCTCTTTTTTGCATTGCTCAGGAAAATTGCCTCCCTGTACACAAATAATGAAAAATAAATATCAGTTAAATAAACTTAAAGTAAACCATTAACTATTCGACAGTGTGAACGACTGAATGAATGACCAAGTTCTCGAACGGTCTGTTTATCTTATTTCCAGCTTACCAGCTCGATCAGTTTCTGTTTGTGTATTTGAGTCAGGTGTCCGTGCATCTTGCACCCCGTTGGCATTGAGAAAGTCGGCGACCAGAAGCACAGCACGATGCAGCACACAACAAAGACGTTTTCAAAAGCCATTCTGTGATCAGCTCTGGTATGACTAAACTGAAATACAAGAAAAATATACAATTAAATATATGAAACAGTGCGTAAATTACAATACACACTTCAAAATCTTACCAACATGTTACATTATAATATCTTAAAAGGCACTTACTTCAGTAGGATGTTCAAATGTATTTCGAAGAATGTTATGCTTCTTAAATTCATGCTGCTGCTGTATTTAAAGGACGAAATCAAAAACGAATAGTATTTAAAACATTACAGAAAATGATGAAGTTTCGGTTTCGTGTCATTGTCAGAGACGAAGCTGTTCTGTGGATATTTCAACAGTGATGCACGTTTAAACTGCTGTAGTTACCGCAACTATCCATTAATACGCTTGAGGGTGTATTTCGTCCACATTAAGCCAATAAATGTGCTGTCGTGCAAAAAAGGAAAGGTACAAAGCGAACTTTTAAGGAATGAGGGTGTATCAAAAAGAAACCACAGCAATAGCAAATTGCTTCTATTAAGTAGGCTCTATTGTGTAAGTTAAGATATTTTCTACGTGCACCAGGGGTACAGTGCTGCGGGCTCGTCAGCGAGCGCCTACCCCTCACTTCTCGGGCAGGGAGAGCACCGCTTCCGTACTTCACGTGTATAATATTGAACTGTTCTGCTCCTATTAATATATAGAGATAGGTATACATGTCTATAACCCATACAAATAAGCAAAGAATACAATAACCGTAAGAAACCCTTGAGAGATAAATAATGAAAAAGTTTGAATATAGCGGGCCTCTGGTCTAGAGTAATGAGTACGAGAATTGAAAGGAACTCGTATCAAAGCTGTGCTGAGGTGTTAGCGTTTTACAATTAGATGTAATAATGGAACTGTTCTTATTTTTAGACCGATATATGAGAAATCAAGTTTTTGCAAACAGATGCACTTCTGTTTCAAAACCTCAGTCACATTCGCTCTTCAGCGGCTCCAATAAGGCAGTGAGACGATCATTCAATATAAGGTGTGTGTGTGTGTGTGTATATATAATAGTGACCCATCACGTCTAAATATAGCATACACCCCTGGCATGCACTGTACAAAAACAACGAAAAGACAACTCCATTATAAATCATTTTCTTTATAGGAAACTATTTTTTTCGGTCTTCCATCATCCAGCCATGTCCAATATCCAGCTAAAGACTGATAAAAGGAAGATACATTTGGTGACTGTTTTTGGGGACCGGACGGCGCAGTATATTAGGTCTATCTGTCATGGCTATAAGATGAAAAGATAGGTTCGCCATGTGACTATTAAACAATTAGGTTGTTTTGCTGGTCACTGCCTAATTGCTGTGTCTATAGTTTTTTAAAATGTATTTTTCATAATGGCATATATTATTTCAATATCAATAAATTAATATTGTGTTAAGGCGGTACATTTAATAATCATGGTTTCTAAAACTGGTTTGGAATTTCACCTCTGATGTAGTTGTTGGGGAAATGAAACTCTGAAAGTCGTCTTGGTGAAATGGAGAACCGCAATCAGCACACTTTCCATTAGAGTGACACCATTATTATTTTTTCTTAGTCTCTATCAACCTATTTTTCTTAGGGAATACAAATAAAGATGAACAGTCTCGCCAGATTTCGGGCAGGTGCGTGGTATGGCACCGGGACCTCCGAACCCCAAATGTTGACAAACGACAGCACTGCAAATTCACTGTTCAAATGTCGATGGCAAATGTTTGAAATGAATATCTTAAATAAACATTTTCTACGGGACTATAATGTTCATCGACCCCTCCCCGTCTTACCACGTTCCTTCCATACAAATATTATTTGGAACTCCCGAATTCCACGATTACAAAAAACGCTTTCTTGATTCATTGACGTCTAAACAGGTTTTCATTTTCTATTGTGTTTTTTTATTTCTGATGATTAATTTATCTTAAAGAGCGCTAATATATATATATATATATATATATATATATATATATATATATATATATATACACACACTACCGGTCAAAAGTTTTAGAACACCCCCATTTTTCCAGTTTTTATTGAAATTTAAGCAGTTCAAGCCCAGTGAATAACCTGAAATGGTACAAAGGTAAGCGGTAAACTGCCAGAGGTTTAAAAAAGTTTAGGTTACCAAAACTGAAAAATAATGTACATTTCAGAGTTATACAAAAGGCCTTTTCAGGGAACAAGTAATGGGTTAACAACTTACAGCTGTTCTGCAGCAATGGAAGTAAATTAAGCCTTGAAAGTTGATGCTAACAATTCCTACAGGTGTCCCAACTTTTGTTGATCACTTACAAACCCTCTGTCTGTATAAAAGCAGTGTTGGAACAGACTGTGTTACTACACCCTCTTAAGCATTATTTGGAAGTATTGTACTGCAGGAAGTAGTATATTGCTATCATAATGGCGAAAAAAAGGCAATTAACAAAGGAAGACAGACAGACCATTATAACCCTTAAAAGTATAGGTCTTTCCTTTAGAGAAATTGCAAAGAAAGCCAAGGTGTCAGTGAGTACAGTTTCCTACACCATCAAAAGGCACTTGGAAACTCGAGGAAACTCTGACAGGAAGAGGTCTGGCAGACTCAAAGCCACAACAGAATCAGAAGACAACTTTCTGAGAGTCAACAGCTTGCGTGATAGGCGGCTCACAGGACAACAGCTTCAAGCACAGCTTAACACTGGTCGAAGTAAGCAAGTCTCAGTTTCAACTGTGAAGAGAAGACTTCGAGCTGCAGGTTTGACAGGTCGAGTGGCAGTAAGAAAGCCATTGCTAAGATGGCAAAATAAGAAAAGAGGCTTGCCTGGGCCATGAAGCACCGCCAGTGGACTACTGAAGACTGGAAGAAGGTCTTATGGACCGATGAATCAAAATTTGAAATCTTTGGTTCATCACGCAGGGTTTTTGTACGCCGTCGAGTAGGCAAAAGGATGGTTCCTCGGTGTGTGACACCAACTGTCAAACATGGAGGAGGAAGCGTGATGGTCTGGGGCTCTTTTGCTGGATCCAGAGTCGGCGACTTGCACAGAGTGAGTGGCACCCTGAACCAAAACGGCTACCACAGCATTTTGCAGCGCCATGCAATACCCTCTGGTATACGCCTAGTTGGTCAGGGGTTCATCCTACAGCAAGATAATAACCCAAAACATACCTCCAGGCTATGTCAGAACTACCTTAGAAGAAAAGAACAAGACGGTAGGCTTCAAATCATGGAATGGTCAGCACAGTCTCCAGACTTAAACCCCATCGAGCTGGTTTGGGATGAACTGGACAGAAGGGTGAAAGCAAAGCAACCTACAAGTGCAACACATTTGTGGGAACTTCTGCAACAGTGTTGGGAAGAACTTTCCGAACAATATTTGATTTCCATTGTAGAAAGAATGCCACGAGTGTGTTCGGCTGTTATAGCTGCAAAAGGTGGCTACTTTGATGAGTCAAAAATTTAGATTAAATTTTGTTAAACAAAACGATTCCATGATTTCTTTTTTATCTCCAATTGTTTATTTGTTCTATGCTTTAATTTCAGAGTACATTGAGACATTAAACTGCGTAAATTTCAATAAAAACTGAAAAAATGGAGGTGTTCTAAAACTTTTGACCGGTAGTGTATATATATAAATATGTATGTATGTGTGTGTGTGTGTGTGTACATTCCAACATTTGTTTTCTATTGATTACTTACCCCTCATCACATCATTCTATGGGACTATAATGTTCATCAAACCCTCCCACACCCCCACTCCCCGTCTTACCACGTTCCTTACGTACAAATATTATTTGAACTCCCGAATTCCCACAATTACAAAAAACGTTTTCCTGATTGATTGACGTCTAAACAGGTTTTCGTTTTCTATTGTGTTTTTTTATTTCCGATGATTAATTTATTTTAAAGAGTGCTAAAATATTGAGATATATATATATATATATATATATATATATATATATATATATATATATATATATATATATATATATATATATATATATATATATATATATATATATATATGTGTGTGTGTGTGTGTGTACATTCCAACATTTGTTTTCTATTGATCCTCTTACTTACCCCTCATCACATCACATATATTAGTCATCGCTTTTCCATGTTGGTCTGCAGTGCTATTAAGAAGCAGTATGTGCAGGGCTGGTGGCTTCTGTGGTGTATGATGTAGTCCCGTGCACAAAATACTGTTGGATAATTTTGTTCTCTCAAAAGGCTGTAAGGGTCATTCTCTGCTATAGGTGTACCAAAACAGTGACCAAGTTATAAAACCAAAAATATATGTATTAAGAAAACGACTTTTAAACAATACCTATTGATTAAAATATATCAGTGACAGAAAAAATACACGTAAATGTTGTAAAATGAATGCATATTCCAAATGTTTTGACTTTCAAACAATCCTTTTGCTCAAATGTCTTCTTAAAAGGACTATGGTTTGAATATCATTTAAAAAAATGTGTTATTTGTAAAATGATTTTTGCCTACCTCAATTCGATTTACCAGATTGTACGTATGTTGCATTGGACTTTTCTTTATACCTATATTCTAGAGAATGATGCATAATTGCTTTCTCCTCATTTTAAGAACATAAGAACATAAGAAAGTTTACAAACAAGAGGAGGCCATTCGGGCCATCTTGCTCGTTTGCTTATTAGTAGCTTATTGATCCCAGAATCTCATCAAGCAGCTTCTTGAAAGATCCCAGGGTGTCAACTTCAACAACATTACTGGCGAGTTGGTTCCAGACCATCACAATTCTCTGTGTTAAAAAGTGCGTCCTATTTTCTGTTCTGAATGCCCCTTTATCTAATCTCCATTTGTGACCCCTGGTCCTTGTTTCTTTTTTCAGGTCAAAGAAGTCCCCTGGGTTGACATTGTCAATACCTCTTAGGATTTTGAATGCTTGAATCAGATCACCGCGTAGTCTTCTTTGTTCAAGACTGAATAGATTCAATTATTTTAGCCTGTCTGCATACAACATGCCTTTTAAACCCGGGATAATTCTGGTCGCTTTTCTTTGCACTCTTTCTAGAGCAGCAATATCCTTTATGTAACGAGGTGACCAGAACTGAACACAATATTCTAAACGAAGTCTTACTGATGCATTGTAAAGTTTTAAGATTACTTCCCTTGATTTAAATTCAACACTTTTCACAACATATTTGAGCATCTTGTTGGCCTTTTTTATAGCTTCTTACAATTGGTACAAGATATGCAGTGTCCCCCAACTGGGATTGAACCCACGACCCTCCGGTCAAGAGTCCAGAGCCCTAACCACTACTCCACATTGCTGCCACGGTCCGAGGTCTTTTTCATAGATTCCTAGGTCTTTTTTATAGATTCCTTCTTCAATTTCAGTATCTCCCATATGATATTTATAATGCACATTTTTATTGCCTGTGTGAAGTACCTTACACTTTTCCCTATTAAATGTCATTTGCGATGTGTCTGCCCAGTTCTGAATGCTGTCGAGATCATTTTGAATGACCTTTGGTGCTGCAACAGTGTTTGACACTCCTCCTATTTTTTGTGTCGTCTGCAAATTTAACAAGTTTGCTTACTATACTAGAATTTAAATCATTAATGTAGATTAGGAATAGCAGATGACCTAATACTGATCCCTGTGGTACACCACTGGTTACCTCGCTCCATTTTGAGGTTTCTTCTCTAATCAGTACTGTTTTAGTACTGTTTGCTACATGTTAATCACTCCCTAATTTAAGTGCATGCATTTCTTTGCTTTGCAATTATCCATTTTCGATGTTGCATCCTCAAAAAATCAAGCAGGTTAGTTAGACACGATCTCCCTTTCCTAAAACCATGCTGACTGTCTCCCAGGATAAGCGACTAACAACCAAACGAGCAAGATGGGCTGAATGGCCTCCTCTCGTTTGTAAACTTTCTTATGTTCTTATGTTCCTATTTTATTTGTGGTCGTTAAACAATCCAAAAATTAATATTGGTGGTTATATAGAGAGTAGTTTGAAAAGATTCAAAAAAATATATAGCAGAACTAAAATGTAATATAATTAACATTACTTATTTTTAAACTAATATCAACATGATCGGAATTCAGGAAATATCTCTATTATTATTATTATTATTATTATTATTATTATTATTATTATTATTATTATTATTATTATTATTATTATTATTATTAATAATAATAATAATAATAATAATAATAATAATAATAATAATAATAATAATAATACCTTTGCGAAACAGTTTTACAAAGGTGTACTTAAGGGTTAGTTATAGTGTCAAGAAAACGCTGCACTTCAATGTAACAAATGTTCAGTCAGCGAATAGTTGTCTTTTTATCGTTTGCTTTTTTATTTAAAAAATTCTACCTAGCTCTAGTATATACACTTTACCTTTCCTTAACATCAGCTGTCTGTATTTAATATTAAATGAATTATTACATGTGGAGCAACATGTAACTTTACAAAACAATCACTTTCACAAAATAGGTAGCAGTTTTTGATGAGCATCCTCGCGCGTAAAGAAAAACAAAATCTGGGCATGCGCAGTACAGGGTGAAAACAGTCTGGGCATGCGCAGTACGCAAAGTAGAAATATTAGATAGATAGAATAAATTGATATGTCACCGATACTGTAATGTATTTTCTTAAACAATTTAATGATAGGCTATGTTTGTCACTAATTCCTTGAAGCAACAAATAACAGATGTTTTTGTTCTTAACAGTCTCTGAATCCACACAAAATGTGTGTTTTTCTCGTTAATACAGGACGCTATTAGTAAAACACAAACACAAATTAAAAAATGTATAAATGTTTATTAATTTGGTATAAAAAAGCACCATAGTATAAAAATAAAACACATTTTCAAAACATAAATAATTAAATAAATATATACAATACATATTTAAATAAATAGGCAATACTGGTAGGTTACATTTAAAAATGCAGTAACAGCAGTTGAATTTAAATAATTTAACATTTTAACAAATACACATCACTGCATCAATAAGTGCAGTAACATTTTTCAGTCATTTTACTCTATTTCCGCTTTGTCCATGAGCAGCTGAACTTGGGTTAAATTGTTCACTGCTTCTTTTCTTACAATTTCCCAAGCACAAAAACTGTAGTCCTGAAAATGAACAAGGAAAACATATTCAACAAACAGTTAATAAAGCAAGCTTAATATTTAATATTAAGTATGTATTCATCAACCAACATACAGACGTAGAAAATTCAGAAGCGTAGAAACTTCGGATAATCCGTTTATACCTGCTATATAGCCTACTGTCAAAACAAATATTACACTTGAAGAAAACACGTTAGTCCCTCTGCGATTTTTACACTACATGGTTATACTGTTTCGAAGGATTACATGAAAGTATGCTGTGCCCGAGAATATAAAAATACATTCATCCTCACCTTGTCTTTTAAAACCTTTTCCAGTTTCTCAAAATACGCCTTTAGCACCAGGTGGCTGCCTTGTGGCTCTCCATCTCCGACCTGCACCTGCACACATTAGTAAGAAGTCTGATTAATAATAATAGTACTTAAATTTTTTTTTAAAAAAATAAAATACATCATACAGCGTCTTAATTCCGTTTACAAAGATGTATCTGGTGTACAACTCCTATATAAAGTTTAGGAAGTCTACAATAATTGTAATAAACGTGCTTGTTTGAAAAAGATGGATTAGAAATATATGGCCACAGACAAACGCCGAAAGTCTCTCTCTGGCAAAGCAGTTGAATTCACTTCTGACTGCAGACTGTCTCAGCCGCATCGCGATTCATACACTTGATATTCTGTTTTCAGGTAATATACTGTACTTACACATTGTTTTACTCTTTGAATCTGGCGATGAAGGATGTTATGAAAGGTATCCAGATCAGTCTTATTCCAAGTTGCAGGCTTCTGTCCACTCAGGAAAATGATGTTGACGTGATTGAGTGCTTCATAAATCGTCATCATGATGTCTTCAATCTACAGATACAACATGAAACATAAAACACGAGCAATTAATAAATACATAGCCTATGTATATATATATATATATATATATATATATATATATATATATACTTTAATAATTGTTTTTATCAACCTATTTTTTTAATATTTAAAATAAAATTGAAAACATACCAAGAAGTTTGGCTATAAGACGTGGAAAGGGGGCATCAGTAGGCTATTTTACGATATAATGTGACTGATGTTGCCTATATGCTTGAACTGCATGCGAAAACAGTTAATTAGCCAGGCAGCTAAAGCGTATGGTCTATTCGACAGTAGATATATGTCAGCCTTGTACAGTAAGCCCTGCATACCTGTGAGTCCTCTGTAATCTCATAGGCATCCAGCGGCACTGCAATCGCTACGTTCTCTTTTTTGCATTGCTCAGGAAAATTGCCTCCCTGTACACAAATAATGAAAAATAAATATCAGTTAAATAAACTTAAAGTAAACCATTAACTATTCGACAGTGTGAACGACTGAATGAATGACCAAGTTCTCGAACGGTCTGTTTATCTTATTTCCAGCTTACCAGCTCGATCAGTTTCTGTTTGTGTATTTGAGTCAGGTGTCCGTGCATCTTGCACCCCGTTGGCATTGAGAAAGTCGGCGACCAGAAGCACAGCACGATGCAGCACACAACAAAGACGTTTTCAAAAGCCATTCTGTGATCAGCTCTGGTATGACTAAACTGAAATACAAGAAAAATATACAATTAAATATATGAAACAGTGCGTAAATTACAATACACACTTCAAAATCTTACCAACATGTTACATTATAATATCTTAAAAGGCACTTACTTCAGTAGGATGTTCAAATGTATTTCGAAGAATGTTATGCTTCTTAAATTCATGTTGCTGCTGTATTTAAAGGACGAAATCAAAAACGAATAGTATTTAAAACATTACAGAAAATGATGAAGTTTCGGTTTCGTGTCATTGTCAGAGACGAAGCTGTTCTGTGGATATTTCAACAGTGATGCACGTTTAAACTGCTGTAGTTACCGCAACTATCCATTAATACGCTTGAGGGTGTATTTCGTCCACATTAAGCCAATAAATGTGCTGTCGTGCAAAAAAGGAAAGGTACAAAGCGAACTTTTAAGGAATGAGGGTGTATCAAAAGAAACCACAGCAATAGCAAATTGCTTCTATTAAGTAGGCTCTATTGTGTAAGTTAAGATATTTTCTACGTGCACCAGGGGTACAGTGCTGCGGGCTCGTCAGCGAGCGCCTACCCTCACTTCTCGGGCAGGAGAGCACCGCTTCCGTACTTCACGTGTATAATATTGAACTGTTCTGCTCCTATTAATATATAGAGATAGGTATACATGTCTATAACCCATACAAATAAGCAAAGAATACAATAGCCGTAAGAAACCCTTGAGAGATAAATAATGAAAAAGTTTGAATATAGCGGGCCTCTGGTCTAGAGTAATGAGTACGAGAATTGAAAGGAACTCGTATCAAAGCTGTGCTGAGGTGTTAGCGTTTTACAATTAGATGTAATAATGGAACTGTTCTTATTTTTAGACCGATATATGAGAAATCAAGTTTTTGCAAACAGATGCACTTCTGTTTCAAAACCTCAGTCACATTCGCTCTTCAGCGGCTCCAATAAGGCAGTGAGACGATCATTCAATATAAGGTGTGTGTGTGTGTGTGTATATATAATAGCTACCCCTCACGTCTAAATATAGCACTACACATCCTGACATGCATTGTAGAAAAACAACGAAAAGACAACTCCATTATGTATCATTTTCTTTATATGAAACTATTTTTTTCGGTCTTCCATCATCCAGCCATGTCCAATATCCAGCTGAAGACTGATAAAAGGAAGATACTTTTGGTGACTGTTTTTGGGGACCGGACGGCGCAGTATATTAGGTCTATCTGTCATGGCTATAAGATGAAAAGATAGGTTCGCCATGTGGCTATTAAACAATTAGGTTGTTTTGCTGGTCACTGCCTAATTGCTGTGTCTATAGTTTTTTAAAATGTATTTTTCATAATGGCATATATTATTTCAATATCAATAAATTAATATTGTGTTAAGGCGGTACATTTAATAATCATGGTTTCTAAAACTGGTTTGGAATTTCACCTCTGATGTAGTTGTTGGGGAAATGAAACTCTGAAAGTCGTCTTGGTGAAATGGAGAACCGCAATCAGCACACTTTCCATTAGAGTGACACCATTATTATTTTTTCTTAGTCTCTATCAACCTATTTTTCTTAGGGAATACACTGTTCAAATGTCGATGGCAAATGTTTGAAATGAATATCTTAAATAAACTCCCCGAATTCCCACGATTACAAAAAAACGCTTTCTTGATTCATTGACGTCTAAACAGGTTTTCATTTTCTATTGTGTTTTTTTTATTTCCTATGATTAATTTATTTTAAAGAGCTAATATATATATATATATATATATATATATATATATATATATATATATATATATATATATATATATATATATATATATATATATAATATGTATGTGTGTGTGTGTGTGTGTGTACATTCCAACATTTGTTTTCTATTGATCCTTCTTACTTACCCCCTCATCACATCACATATATTAGATATATTAATAATAATAATAATAATAATAATAATAATAATAATAATAATAATAATAATAATAATACCTTTGCGAAACAGTTTTACAAAGGTGTACTTAAGGGTTAGTTATAGTGTCAGGAAAACGCTGCACTTCAATGTAACAAACGTGCAGTCAGCGTATAGTTGTCTTTTTATCGTTTGCTTTTTTATTTAAAAAGGTCTCCCTGGCTCTAGTATATACACTTTACCGTTCCTTAACACCAGCTGTCTGTATTTAATATAAAACGAATTATTACATATGGAGCAAAATGTAACTTTACAAAACACGCACTTTCTCAAAATAGGTAGCAGTTTTTGATGAGCGTCCTCGCGCTTAAAGAAAAGCAAAATCTGGGCATGCGCAGTACAGGGTGAAAACAGTCTAGGCATGCGCAGTACGCAAAGTAGAAATATTTGATAGATAGAATAAATTGATGTGTCACCGGTACTGTAATTTATTTTCTTAAACAATTTAATTATAGGCTATGTTTGTCACCAATTCCTTGAAGCAGCAAATAACAGATCTTTTGTTCTTAACAGTCTCTGAATCCACACAAATTGTGTGTTTTTCTCTTTAATACAGGACGCTATTAGTAAAACACAAACGCAAATTAAAAATGTATAAATGTTTATTAATTTCGTATAAAAAAGCACCATAGTATAAAAATAAAACACATCTTCAAACATAAATAATTAAATAAATATAATCAATAAATATTTAAATAAATAGGCAATGCTGGTAGGTTACATTTAAAAATACCATAACAGCAGTTTAATTTAAATAATTTAACATTTTAACAAATACACATCACTGCGTCAATAAGTACAGTAACAGTATTTTTCAGTCATTTTACTCTATTTCTGCTTTGTCCATGAGCAGCTGAACTTGGGTTAAGTTGTTTATTGCTTCTTTTCTAACAATTTCCCAAGCACAAAAACTGTAGTCCTGAAAATGAACAAGGAAAACATATTCAACAAACAGTTAAGAAAGCAAGCTTAATATTTAATCCTAAGTATATATTTATCAACGAACATACTGGGGTTGCAAACACCTAAGTCTACGTTTGACTTGTATTTACTAAACTGTTTTTATTTCTATAACAAACGCAGAAAATTCTGAAACTTAGAAACTTCGGATAATCCGTTTGTACCTGCTATATAGCCTAATGTCAAAACAAACAATACATTCATCCTCACCTTGTCTTTTAAAACATTTTCTAGTTTCTCAAAATACGCCTTTAGCTCCAGGTGGCTGCCTTGTGGCTCTCCATCTCCGACCTGCACCTGCACACATTAGTAAGAAGTCTGATTTAATAATAATAGTACTTAAAAAAAAAAATCAACCATACAGCGTCTTAATTCCGTTTACAAAGATGTATTTGGTGTACAACTCCTATATAAAGTTTAGGAAGTCTACAATAATTGTAATAAACGTGCTTGTTTGAAAAAGATGGATTAGAAATATACGGCCACAGACAAACGCCGAAATTCTCTCTCTGGCAAAGCAGTTGAATTCACTTCTGATTGCAGACTGTCTCAACCGCATCGCGATTTATACACTTGATATTCTGTTTTCAGGTAATATACTGTACTTACACATTGTTTTACTCTTTGAATCTGGCGATGAAGGATGTTATGAAAGTTCTGCAGATCAGCCTTATTCCAAGTTGCAGGCTTCTGTCCACTCAGGAAAATGATGTTGACGTGATTGAGTGCTTCATAAATCGTCATCTTGATGTCTTCAATCTATAGACACAACATGAAACATAAAACACGAGCAATTAATAAATACATAGCCTATATATAGATCTAATACATGACAACCATATATCTACTGTATATATATATATATATATATATATATATATATATATATATATATATATATATATATATATATATATATTACGCAGGCACAGCGATGGTACGCAGTGGTCTGTGCTGCACATATTGCGTACTCGTAGGCCTACTTTTTGCTGTTTGAACTTGACCTTGCTGTCAGTAATTTACGCAGTATTATCATGGCCAGCGCTAAACGATCGTCAATTTCACTTAAGGACAAACTGTACGTTATTGGAGAAATCTTAAAGAGACGAAAGCAGTCAGAATTATGTTGTCAAAGAGCTCAAGTTTAAAAAGCAGCAGTCACTAAGGCCTTGTCCACATTACATGTGTTTTGTTATTTTTTCTAATTAATTTAGCTAACCATCTTTATCCAAGGCAACATAGAATTACTGTATTAAATAATTAAAATACAGAATGTTACATTCTGTATAGTAATGTACAGTACTAGTTACATGTTACATTGTTTTATGTTGTTTCTTCAGTAATAAACCTTTATACCACATATGTTGTATATGTACATTAATCAATTAGTACTGTACTAGGTTTTGAGTTATGTGCTGATTTGGCAGGTATGTGCATGTACCTGGTTATTACAACCTTGGTTATAACATATCTGTTTTTACGGTCCCATATATACACTGAGTGTACAACACCTTCCTAATATTGAGTTGCACCCCATTTTGCCCTCCGAACAGCCTCAATTCGTCGGGGCATGGACTCTACAAGGTGTCGAAAGCGTTCCACAGGGATGCTGGCCCATGTTGACTCCAATGCTTCCCACAGTTGTGTGAAGTTGGCTGGTAGTAGATCTCTACTCCGAATAGCTCGTTCCATCTCATCCCACAGATGCTCAATTGGATTAAGATCTGGTGACT
Source organism: Acipenser oxyrinchus oxyrinchus (assembly GCA_030684275.1). Lineage (NCBI taxonomy): Eukaryota > Metazoa > Chordata > Actinopteri > Acipenseriformes > Acipenseridae > Acipenser > Acipenser oxyrinchus. Next base: position 21,658,294 of record CM060269.1, on the reverse strand, counting down.
GGGCAGGCCACTGCAGTAAGCTGAATTCACTGTCATGTTCGTGGAACCATTCCTGGACAATCCTTGCCTTGTGGCATAGGGCATTATCCTGCTGAAAAAATCCATTAGCAGATGGATACACTGCTGCAATGAAGGGATGCACCTGATTGGCAATGATGTTCAGAGATCCTGTGGCATTCAAACGTTGCTCCACTTTTATCAAGGGGCCCAATGTGTGCCATGAAAACACACCCCACACCATCACACCACCACCACCAGCTTGCAATGTTGACACGCAGCATGACGGATGCATGTACTCATGTGGTTTTCTCCATACCCTAGTCTTCCCATCAGTGTGAAACAGCAGGAACCGGGATTCATCAGACCAGCCAATGTTTTTCCAATCCTCCAGTGTCCAGTGTTTTCGTTTCTTAGCCCACTGCAACCGCAGTTTCTTGTGTTTTGCTGAAGGAAGTGGAACTCTGTTAGGTCGTCGGCTGCCATACCCCATTCATGTCAAGGCACAACGAGTTGTGCATTTTTTGATGGGTCTTTCGGCACCAATGTTGTACTGTACTGTCAGTTGACTAACTGTAGCCTGTCTGTTGCTCTTCACAATTCGTGTCAGCCTCCTTTGGCCTCTTTCATCAATGAGCCGTTTTCGACCACTGGCCTGCCGTTGGCTGGATGTCCTTTGGGTGGTGGACCATCCTTGATACACACGGGAAACTGTTGAGCGTGAAAAACCCAGCAGCGTTGCAGTTCTTGACACACTCAAACCAGTGCGCCTGGCACCTACAACTATACCCCGTTCAAAGGCACTTCAATCTTTTGTCTTGCCCATTTACCCTCTGAATGGCACACATACACAATCCATGTCTCAATTGTATCAAGGCTTAAAAATCCTTCTTTAACCTGTCTTCCCTTCATCTACACAGATTGAAGTGGATATAACAGGTTACATCAATAAGGGATCATAGCTTTCACCTGGATTCGCCTCGTCAATCTAATTCATGGAAAGAGCAGGTGTTCCTAATGTTTTGTACACTCAGTGTGTGTGTGTGTGTGTGTGTGTGTGTGTATATATATATATATATATATATATATATATATATATATATATATATATATATATATATATATATATATATATATAGTTTATATCAACCCAATTTTAAAATATTTAAAATAAATTTGGAAACAATCCAAGAAGACGAGGAAAAGGAGCATCAATAGGCTATTTTATGATATAATGTGACTGATGTTGCCTATATGCTTGAACTGCATGCGAAAACAGTTAATTAGCCAGGCAGCTAAAGCGTATTCTCTATTCGACAGTAGATATATGTCAGCCTTGTACACTAAGCCCTGCATACCTGTGAGTCCTCTGTAATCTCATAGGCATCCAGCGGCACTGCAACCGCTAGGTTCTCTTTTTTGCATTGCTCAGGAAAATTGCCTCCCTGTACACAAATAATGAAAAATAAATATCAGTTAAATAAACTTAAAGTAAAGCATTAACTATTTGACAAGTGAATGAATGACCAAGTTCTCGAACGGTCTGTTTATCTTATTTCCAGCTTACCAGCTCGATCAGTTTCTGTTTGCTTATTTGAGTCAGGCGTCCGTGCATTTTGCACCTCGCTGGCATTGAGAAAGTCGGCGACCAGAAGCACAGCACGATGCAGCACACAACAAAGCCGTTTTCAAAAGCCATTCTGTGATCAGCTCTGGTATGACTAACCTGAAATACAAGAAAAATATACAATTAAATATATGAAACAGTGCGTAAATTACAATACACAATTCAAAACCTCACCAACATGTTATATTAGAATATCTTAAAAGGCACTTACTTCAGTAGGATGTTCAAATGTATTTCGATGAATGTTATGCTTCTTAAATTCACGCTGCTGCTGTATTTAAAGGACGAAATCAGAAACGAATAGTATTTAAAGAATTACAGAAAATGATGAAGTTTCGGCTTCTTTCTTTTTTCGTGTCATTGTCAGAGACGAAGCTGTTCTGTGGATATTTCAACAGTGATGCACGTTTAAACTGCTGTAGTTACCTCAACTATCCATTAATACGCTTGAGAGTGTATCTCGTCCACATTAAGCCAATAAATGTGCTGCTGTGCAAAAAAGGAAAGGTACAAAACGAACTTTTAAGGAATGAGGGTGTATCAAAAAGAAACCACAGCAATGGCAAATTGCTTCGATTAAGTAGACCCTATTGTGTAATTTAAGATATTGACACATGCGCACTGTACAAAAACAACGAAAACACAACTCTTGCCGCAATCAACACACTTTCCATTATAGTGACACCATTATTATTTTTCACAGTCTCTATCAAACTATTTTTCTTAGGGAATACAACTAAAGATGAACAATCTCGCCAGATTTCACCAGGTGCGATTTAGATTTGTCTACGTTTGGGATGTAATTGTTTTGCCTTTTTCTGTGGATGTTTTCTCGATTTTACTCCAATCTGCTTCTGTTAGTCTCTGTTTCATACCTTCATCGTTTGCTTTTCTAAAATTGTAAACCTTAGCTTTAGTCATTACTTTTTGTGTGTTAAAAATCACTTCAAATGAGACCTATTAAGTGTTTCTATTGGATAACCAATTATAATAACCTATATTCTATTGGTTAATAGCATCATGATATTACATATTGGATGAGCTTCAGAAGCAGCCTGAAGAAGAAACTCTCTGCACTGCTTGTGCTATGCCTGCACTGTGGATAGAAAATGCTGACAATCAAGTACCGAACATAAAGGACATTACCAGAGTTTCGTGACATTAATGTGCCAAAGATAAACGCTAGTAATTCTCCATATGAAGGGTATTACTGCAATTATATTTCAATTTGTATTTAGTTGTATGCAATTTACCCTCTACGGAGGGAAAATATTCAAGATAAATAATGAAGAGGCAGGAAATATGTGATGTGATATCTAAAGGGTTAAGGTCAATTGGGTGGTGTTCTGAGCACAGTGCGTTATCGTGTGGTGTTCTGAGCACAGTGCGTTCTAGTGAGAACTGCTTGACTGTGTTTCTCAAGAGATAAAAGGGATATAGTTAGGACACTGTTATGTCTACTTTGAGGCGAAACTGCTTAATCAAAAAACAACCCCTTATAAGGGAATCTTCATCTTTGAGAAAGTTCTAGAATCATGCTGACGTGTTAATTTGCCTATTGTTGCTACGCTAATCCTGTATAAATATTGTGCTACCTTTTCAATAATCAAGAGAGAGTGTGTTCATGTGACAGCTGCTGCTCTTCCCTCGCGCGCATTGCAACAAAGCTTCTTGAACTGCTACCGAATCATCAGTCATTTCATATTACGGGATTTTACCTACTACAATAACATGAAGATGGAGTATGAAAAATTGCGTTTTTTTCTGGTATGTGGTCGAATTTCTCAAACAATAGTGCAAAACAACTACTTGGCATACGCTGCAGCCGTGCTGCTCGGACCCCAGCATTTAACATGAGCTGAAGATCTTGTTTGCTACGCGGCTTCCGGAAAATCGCTTGAGCGAAAACGTGGCCGCTCACAGTGGTCAGCTTTTCAGAGCTTTTTGATAGCGAAAAGTATAGCCCGTTACCAGCAAAAACATATTTAGGGTCGGGTAGAAAAAATAGGGTTGGTCGGGTAACCCGAACCATACATGTTTTATTTTTTATTTATTTTTTATTTTTTTATTTGACGTTATTATTTGTCAGATAATTGGCTGACGAATAATAAAGCGCTTTCATTTCTTTCGTGTTATTTTTTATTTTGAATCGTTATTGCACATATTTGTTTTACTTATTATTCGTCAGCCAATCGGCGCCCCCCTCAGGTCAGCGCCCTGTGCGGCCGCACTGCTCGCACCCCCCTTGGTACGGCCCTGTTCTATCTATCTGTTTAAATTAGGGAACACAATCACATGTACAAATGTGAAAATAATGTATATTCCAAGAGCTTAAATATGCATATTGTTTGAGCGCAATGTTAAGGTCTGTAGCAACTTATGAACACAACTAATGGTTGTGGAATGTATATATTTAAAGCAAGCACACATCAGTAGCCTATTCAATGTTTTCTTGCTTCATATTGTACTGTAGGTTATACCGCTATCAGTGTATAAAATGAAAAACGAAAAATAAAGAACTGGTACAGAAACTGGCACATGCATTAAAAGACTTGAAATGCAAACATACCACTTTTTGACAGAGTACCATTTTCTGACCTTACATGTGTCACATTTTGGTATGTGTACCACATTCTGTCCATACACCGGTGTAACAAAATAAAACATGTATACGAGTCAAATTTTGCTACCTGTACCGACACTTCATCTGTAGCCATAAACATTATTTTATTTGTGGTCAAGTTAAAACAATCCAACAATTAATATTGGTGGTTATAGAGAGAGTAGTTTGAAAAGATTCTAAAAAATATATAGCAGAACTAAAATGTAATATAATTAACATTACTTATTTTTAAACTAATATCAACATGATTGGAATTCACTCCAGGAAATATCTCTGTTATTATTATTATGATTTCCATTACACGAGAGTTGATGTTAAAACGCCATGCTGATTTGAACTCGGCTCTCGACAAGATAAGCACCAACTAAGACGTAGCTTTACAGTAAACTAATGTGATCCATAGGTGTCTCCATCCATTTGCGCTTCCTTCCATATGATGATGTAGATATCCTACTGTCAGGTGTTGATGGCTGAAGAGTAATGCTGGCTTCAGGGATCAGCACACACAACGGCTGCGATGCTGGCTCCGGGGATCAACCACAGTGCGGTCTCCCCAGCGCATCAGCATGACAACCGTCTGGATTGAGCTAAGTACGGTACATCTCTGTTATTAATAATAATAATAATAATAATAATAATAATAATAATAATAATAATAATAATAATAATAATAATAATAGTAATAATAATAATAATAATACCTTTGAGAAACAGTTTTACAAAGGTGTACTTAAGGGTTAGTTATAGTGTCAGGAAAGCGCTGCACTTCAATGTAATAAATGTTCAGTCAGCGTATAGTTGTCTTTTTATCGTTTGCTTTTTTTATTTCAAAAATTCTACCTAGCTCTAGTATATACACTTTACCGTTCCTTAACATCAGCTGTCTGTATTTAATATTAAATGAATTATTACATATGGAGCAAAATGCAACTTTACAAAACACGCACTTTCTCAAAATAGGTAGCAGTTTTTGATGAGCATCCTCGCGCGTAAAGAAAAACAAAATCTGGGCATGCCCAGTACAGTGTGAAAACAGTCTGGGCATGCGCAGTACGCAAAGTAGAAATATTTGATAGATAGAATAAATTGATATGTCACCGGTACTGTAATTTATTTTCTTAAACAATTTAATTATAGGCTATGTTTGTCACCAATTCCTTGAAGCAACAAATAACAGATCTTTTTGTTCTTAACAGTCTCTGAATCCACACAAAATGTGTGTTTTTTCTCGTTAGTAAAACACAAACGCAAATTAAAAATGTATAAATGTTTATTAATTTGGTATAAAAAAGCACCATAGTATAAAAATAAAACACATCTTCAAACATAAATAATTAAATAAATATATACAATACATATTTAAATAAATAGGCAATACTGGTAGGTTACATTTAAAAATGCCGTAACAGCAGTTGAATTTAAATAATTTAACATTTTAACAAATACACATCACTGCGTCAATAAGTGCAGTAACATTTTTCAGTCATTTTACTCTATTTCCGCTTTGTCCATGAGCAGCTGAACTTGGGTTAAATTGTTTACTGCTTCTTTTCTTACAATTTCCCAAGCACAAAAACTGTAGTCCTGAAAATGAACAAGGAAAACATAATCAACAAACAGTTAATAAAGCAAGCTTAATATTTAATATTAAATATTTATTTATCAACGAACATACAGACGTAGAAAATTCAGAAGCGTAGAAACTTCGGATAATCCGTTTATACCTGCTATATAGCCCACTGTCGAAACAAATATTACACTTGAAGAAAACACGTTAGTCCCTCTGCGATTTTTACACTACATGGTTATACTGTTTTAAAGGATTACATGAAAGTATGCTGTGCCCGAGAATATAAAAATACATTCATCCTCACCTTGTCTTTTAAAACATTTTCCAGTTTCTCAAAATACGCCTTTAGCACCAGGTGGCTGCCTTGTGGCTCTCCATCTCCGACCTGCACCTGCACACATTAGTAAGAAGTCTGATTAATAATAATAGTACTTAAAATAAATAAATAAATAAATAAATAAAAAACATCATACAGCGTCTTAATTCCGTTTACAAAGATGTATTTGGTGTACAACTCCTATATAAAGTTTAGGAAGTCTACAATAATTGTAATAAACGTGCTTGCTTGAAAAAGGGGGATTAGAAATATACGGCCACAGACAAACTCCGAAAGTCTCTCTCTGGCAAAGCAGTTGAATTCACTTCTGATTGCAGACTGTCTCAACCGCGTCGCGATTCATACACTTGATATTCTGTTTTCAGGTAATATACTGTACTTACACATTGTTTTACTCTTTGAATCTGCCGATGAAGGATGTTATGAAAGGTATCCAGATCAGTCTTATTCCAAGTTGCAGGCTTCTGTCCACTCAGGAAAATGATGTTGACGTGATTGAGTGCTTCATAAATCGTCATCTTGATGTCTTCAATCTATAAACACACCATGAAACATAAAACACGTGCAATTAATAAATACATAGCCTATATATAGATCTAATACATGACAACCATCAAAAAGTTTTTATATATATATATATATATATATATATATATATATATATATATATATATATATATATATATATATATATATATATATATATATGATTTCCATTACATGAGAGTAGATGTTAAAACTTCATGCTGATTTGAACTTGGCTCTCGCCAAGATAAACACCAACTAAGACGTAGCTTCACAGTAAACTAATGTGATCCATATGTGTCTCCATCCATTTGCGCTTCCTTCCATATGATGATGTAGATATCCTGCTGTCTGGTGTTGATGGCTGAAGTGTAATGCTGGCTCCAGGGATCAGCTTATTTTGCCTCCCTAGCGCATCAGCACACACAAGGGCTGCGATGCTGGCTCCGGGGATCAACCATAGTGCGGTCTCCCCAGCGCATCAGCATGACAACCGTCTGGATTGAGCTAAGTAGGGTACATCTCTGGGGTCTTCAAGTGGGCACCTTCCATCCTCGGTGTTTCGTCGACTAGCCCACGACACCTCAAGAGGGCTCGACGGTGATTCTGGCGTCCCAGCATCACCCCTCCGTCCCCCACTCAACTCAGCCCAGCTTACTTACCTGTACATCAGCCTTTCTTTCTTTCTATTGTGCTTGAGATCCCCAGCCAGAATCTTTCCGTCTCAACCACAGCCAGTTGCTGCTCCTCTCTGCTGCTTCAGATAAGTTCTTCACTGTGCGACGCAACTCTTGGCCAATGAATCCGACATCTCTGAGAAACCGGGTTGTAGAGTGTGCCAAAAATCCTCGACATCCCACTTCCACTGGGTAAACCCAGACTCTCCATCCTCGCTGTTCCGCTTCAGTGGCTAGTTGAGCATACCGCAGTTTCTTCCTCTCATACGCCTCATCTACAGCATCCTCCCATGGCACTGTTAACTCTACCAGGTGAACAAGGCGTGCTGACCCAGACCACAGGACAATATCTGGTCGAAGGTTTGTGGTGGCAATTTCAGGTGGAAAAATAAGCCGCTGACCAACATCTGCCAGCATTTTCCAGTCTCTAGCAGCTTCCAGTTGTCCTGGGCGAGGATTGGTTTTAACACCTTTTCTTGGTGGTTGCTCTCCTGGGCGGAGAAATGTTGTCTTTTGTGTGTAATGTCTTGATGGAACAGGTGGCAACTTATTGGTCATGTTACGCTTGTCTTCCAATGCTAAGGCCAAACATCGCAGCACCTGGTCATGGCGCAAGTAAACCGTATATATATATATATATATATATATATATATATATATATATATATATATATATATATATATATATATATATACACACTTTAATAATTGTTTTTATCAACTCAATTTTTTAATATTTAAAATAAAATTGAAGACATTCCAAGAAGTTTGGCTATAAGACGTGGAAAGGGGGCATCAGTAGGCTATTTTATGATATAATGTGACTGATGTTGCCTATATGCTTGAACTGCATGCGAAGACAGTTAATTAGCCAGGCAGCTAAAGCGTATTGTCTATTCGACAGTAGATATATGTCAGCCTTGTACAGTAAGCCCTGCATACCTGTGAGTCCTCTGTAATCTCATAGGCATCCAGCGGCACTGCAATCGCTACGTTCTCTTTTTTGCATTGCTCAGGAAAATTGCCTCCCTGTACACAAATAATGAAAAATAAATATCAGTTAAATAAACTTAAAGTAAACCATTAACTATTCGACAGTGTGAACGAGTGAATGAATGACCAAGTTCTCGAACGGTCTCTTTATCTTATTTCCAGCTTAGCAGCTCGATCAGTTTCTGTTTGTGTATTTGAGTCAGGTGTCCGTGCATCTTGCACCCCGTTGGCATTGAGAAAGTCGGCGACCAGAAGCACAGCACGATGCAGCACACAACAAAGCCGTTTTCAAAAGCCATTCTGTGATCAGCTCTGGTATGACTAAACTGAAATACAAGAAAAATATACACTTAAATATATGAAACAGTGCGTAAATTACAATACACACTTCAAAATCTTACCAACATGTTACATTATAATATCTTAAAAGGCACTTACTTCAGTAGGATGTTCAAATGTATTTCAAAGAATGTTATGCTTCTTAAATTCATGTTGCTGCTGTATTTAACGGACGAAATCAAAAACGAATAGTATTTAAAACATTACAGAAAATGATGAAGTTTCGGTTTCGTGTCATTGTCAGAGACGAAGCTGTTCTGTGGATATTTCAACAGTGATGCACGTTTAAACTGCTGTAGTTACCGCAACTATCCATTAATACGCTTGAGGGTGTATTTCGTCGACATTAAGGCAATAAATGTGCTGTTGTGCAAAAAAAGGAAAGGTACAAAACGAACTTTTAAGGAATGAGGGTGTATCAGAAAGAAACCAGAGCAATGGCAAATTGCTTCTATTAAGTAGGCTCTATTGTGTAAGTTAAGATATTTACAACGTGCACCAGGGGTACAGTGCTGCGGGCTGGTCAGCGAGCGCCTACCCCTCACTTCTCGGGCAGGGAGAGCACCGCTTCCGTACTTCACGTGTATAATATTTAACTGTTCTGCTCCTATTAATATGTAGAGATAGGTATACATGTGTATAACCCATAGAAATAAGCAAATAATACAATAGCCGTAAGAAACCCTTGAGAGATAAATAATGAAAAAGTTTGAATATACTCTGGTCTAGAGTAATGAGTACGAGAATTGAAAGGAACTCGTATCAAAGCTGTGCTGAGGTGTTAGCGTTTTACAATTAGATGTAATAATGGAACTGTTATTATTTTTAGACCGATATATGAGAAATCAAGTTTTTGCAAACAGATGCACTTCTGTTTCAAAACCTCACTCACATTCGCTCTTCAGCGGCTCCAATAAGGCAGTGAGACAATCATTCAATATAAGGTGTGTGTGTGTGTGTATATAATAGTGACCCATCACGTCTAAATATAGCATACACCCCTGGCATGCACTGTACAAAAACAACGAAAAGACAACTCCATTATAAATCATTTTCTTTATAGGAAACTATTTTTTTCGGTCTTCCATCATCCAGCCATGTCCAATATCCAGCTAAAGACTGATAAAAGGAAGATACATTTGGTGACTGTTTTTGGGGACCGGACGGCGCAGTATATTAGGTCTATCTGTCATGGCTATAAGATGAAAAGATAGGTTCGCCATATGACTATTAAACAATTAGGTTGTTTTGCTGGTCACTGCCTAATTGCTGTGTCTATAGTTTTTTAAAATTTATTTTGCATAATGGCATATATTATTTCAATATCAATAAATTAATATTGTGTTAAGGCGGTATATTTAATAATTATGGTTTCTAAAACTGGTATGGAATTTCACCTCTGATGTAGTTGTTGGGGAAATGAAACTTTGAAATTCGTCTTGGTGAAATGGGGAACCGCAATCAGCACACTTTCCATTAGAGTGACACCATTATTATTTTTTCATAGTCTCTATCAACCTATTTTTCTTAGGGAATATAAATAAAGATGAACAGTCTCGCCAGATTTCGGGCAGGTGCGTGGTATGGCACCGGAACCTCCGAACCCCAAATGTTGACAAACGACAGCACTGCAAATCCACTGTTCAAATGTCGATGGCAAATGTTTGAAATGATTATCTTAAATAAACATTTTCTATAGGACTATAATGTTCATCAACCCTCCCACCCCCACCCCCACCCCCGTCTTACCACGTTCCTTACATACAAATATTATTTGCAACTCCCCGAATTCCCACGATTACAAAAAACGTTTTCTTGATTGATTGACGTCTAAACAGGTTTTCGTTTTCTATTGTGTTTTTTTTATTTCCGATGATTAATTTATTTGAAAGAGTGCTAAAATATTGATATATATATATATATATATATATATATATATATATATATATATATATATATATATATATATATATATATATGTGTGTGTGTGTGTGTGTGTGTGTACATTCCAACATTTGTTTTCTATTGATCCCTCTTACTTACCCCTCATCACATCACATATATTAGTCATCGCTTTTCCATGTTGGTCTGCAGTGCTATTAAGAAGCAGTATGTGCAGGGCTGGTGGCTTCTGTGGTGTATGATGTAGTCCCGTGCACAAAATACTGTTGGATAATTTTGTTCTCTCAAAAGGCTGTAAGGGTCATTCTCTGCTATAGGTGTACCAAAACAGTGACCAAGTTATAAAACCAAAAATATATGTATTAAGAAAACGACTTTTAAACAATACCTATTGATTAAAATATATCAGTGACAGAAGAAAATACACGTAAATGTTGTAAAATGAATACATATTCCAAATGTTTTGACTTTCAAGTAATCCTTTTAGCTCAAATGTCTTCTGTCACGTCATCATTTTGAAAGATGCTCACATCTTAAAGTGTACCATGGTAAATGTGCAGCGATTTTACAGTTTTCCAATGCTTTTTTTATACTGCATTTGCCATAGTTTATCCTGGTTTACCATGTTTTTAATACATATATTTTTAAAAGGACTATGGTTTGAATATCATTTTAAAAATGTGTTATTTGTAAAATGATCTTTGCCTACCTCAATTCGATTTACCAGATTGTATGTATGTTGCATTGGACTTTTCTTTATACCTATATTCTAGAGAATGATGCATAATTGCTTTCTCTTCATTTTAAGAACATAGGAACATAAAGTTTACAAACAAGAGGAGGCCATTCGGGCCATCTTGTTCGTTTGCTTATTAGTAGCTTATTGATCCCAGAATCTCATCAAGCAGCTTCTTGAAGGATCCCAGGGTGTCAACTTCAACAACATTACTGGGGAGTTGGTTCCAGACCCTCACAATTCTCTGTGTAAAAAAGTGTGTCCTATGTTCTGTTATGAATGCCCCTTTATCTAATCTCCATTTGTGACCCCTGGTCCTTGCTTCTTTTTTCAGGTCGAAGAAGCTCCCTGGGTTGACATTGTCAATACCTTTTAGAATTTTGAATGCTTGAAGCAGATCACTGCGTAGTCTTCTTTGTTGAAGACTGAATAGATTCAATTATTTTAGCCTGTCTGCATACAACATGCCTTTTAAACCCGGGATAATTCTGGTCACTTTTCTTTGCACTCTTTCTAGAGCAGCAATATCCTTTATGTAACGAGGTGACCAGAACTGAACACAATATTCTAAATGAAGTCTTACTGATGCATTGTAAAGTTTTAACATTACTTCCCTTGATTTAAATTCAACACTTTTCACAATATATCTAAGCATTTTGTTGGCCTTTTTTATAGCTTCTTACAATTGGTACAAGATGTGCAGTGTCCCCCACCTGGGATTGAACCCACGACCCTCCGGTCAAGAGTCCAGAGCCCTAACCACTACTCCACATTGCTGCCTAGGTCCTAGGTCTTTTTTTACAGATTCCTATGTCTTTTTTATAGATTCCTTCAATTTCAGTATCTCCCATATGATATTTATAATGCACATTTTTATTGCCTGTGTGAAGTACCTTACACTTTTCCCTATTAAATGTCATTTGCCATGTGACTGCCCAGTTCTGAATGCTGTCGAGATCATTTTGAATGACCTTTGGTGCTGCAACAGTGTTTGCCACTCCTCCTATTTTTTGTGTCGTCTGCAAATTTAACAAGTTTGTTACTATACTAGAATTTAAATCATTAATGTAGATTAGGAATAGCAGATGACCTAATACTGATCCCTGTGGTACACCACTGGTTACCTCGCTCCATTTTGAGGTTTCTTCTCTAATCAGTACTGTTTTAGTACTGTTTGCTACATGTTAATCACTCCCTAATTTATGTGCATGCATTTGTTTGCTTTGCAATTATCCATTTTCGATGTTGCATCCTCAAAAAAATCAAGCAGGTTAGTTAGACACGATCTCCTTTTCCTAAAACCATGCTGACTGTCTCCCAGGATAAGCGACTAACAACCAAACGAGCAAGATGGGCTGAATGGCCTCCTCTCGTTTGTAAACTTTCTTATGTTCTTATGTTCCTATTTTATTTGTGGTCAAGTTAAAACAATCCAAAAATTAATATTGGTGGTTATATAGAGAGTAGTTTGAAAAGATTAAAAAAAATATATAGCAGAACTAAAATGTAATATAATTAACATTACTTATTTTTAAACTAATATCAACATGATCGGAATTTAGGAAATATCTCTGTTATTATTATTATTATTATTATTATTATTATTATTATTATTATTATTATTATTATTACTATTATTATTATTAATAATAATAATAATAATAATAATAATAATAATACTACTAATAATAATACCTTTGCGAAACAGTTTTACAAAGGTGTACTTAAGGGTTAGTTATAGTGTCAGGAAAACGCTGCACTTCAATGTAACAAATGTTCAGTCAGCGAATAGTTGTCTTTTTATCGTTTGCTTTTTTATTTAAAAAATTCTACCTAACTCTAGTATATACACTTATCGTTCCTTAACATCAGCTGTCTGTATTTAATATGAAATGAATTATTACATGTGGAGCAAAATGTAACTTTACAAAACAAGCACTTTCACAAAATAGGTAGCAGTTTTTGATGAGCATCCTCGCGCGTAAAGAAAAACAAAATCTGGGCATGCCCAGTACAGTGTGAAAACAGTCTGGGCATGCGCAGTACGCAAAGTAGAAATATTTGATAGATAGAATAAATTGATATGTCACCGGTACTGTAATTAATTTTCTTAAACAATTTAATTATAGGCTATGTTTGTCACCAATTCCTTGAAGCAACAAATAACAGATCTTTTTGTTCTTAACAGTCTCTGAATCCACACAAAATGTGTGTTTTTTCTCGTTAGTAAAACACAAACGCAAATTAAAAATGTATAAATGTTTATTAATTTGGTATAAAAAAGCACCATAGTATAAAAATAAAACACATCTTCAAACATAAATAATTAAATAAATATATACAATACATATTTAAATAAATAGGCAACACTGGTAGGTTACATTTAAAAATGCCGTAACAGCAGTTGAATTTAAATAATTTAACATTTTAACAAATACACATCACTGCGTCAATAAGTGCAGTAACATTTTTCAGTCATTTTACTCTATTTCCGCTTTGTCCATGAGCAGCTGAACTTGGGTTAAATTGTTTACTGCTTCTTTTCTTACAATTTCCCAAGCACAAAAACTGTAGTCCTGAAAATGAACAAGGAAAACATAATCAACAAACAGTTAATAAAGCAAGCTTAATATTTAATATTAAATATTTATTTATCAACGAACATACAGACGTAGAAAATTCAGAAGCGTAGAAACTTCGGATAATCCGTTTATACCTGCTATATAGCCCACTGTCGAAACAAATATTACACTTGAAAAAAACACGTTAGTCCCTCCGCGATTTTTACACTACATGGTTATACTGTTTTAAAGGATTACATGAAAGCATGCTGTGCCCGAGAATATAAAAATACATTCATCCTCACCTTGTCTTTTAAAACGTTTTCCAGTTTCTCAAAATACGCCTTTAGCACCAGGTGGCTGCCTTGTGGCTCTCCATCTCCGACCTGCACCTGCACACATTAGTAAGAAGTCTGATTAATAATAATAGTACTTAAAAAAAAAAAAAAAAAACATCATACAGCGTCTTAATTCCGTTTACAAAGATGTATTTGGTCTACAACTCCTATATAAAGTTCAGGAAGTCTACAATAATTGTAATAAACGTGCTTGTTTGAAAAAAGATGGATTAGAAATATACGGCCCCAGACAAACGCCGAAATTCTCTCTCTGGCAAAGCAGTTGAATTCACTTCTGACTGCAGACTGTCTCAGCCGCATCGCGATTTATACACTTGATATTCTGTTTTCAGGTAATATACTGTACTTACACATTGTTTTACTCTTTGAATCTGGCGATGAAGGATGTTATGAAAGGTATCCAGATCAGTCTTATTCCAAGTTGCAGGCTTCTGTCCACTCAGGAAAATGATGTTGACGTGATTGAGTGCTTCATAAATCGTCATCTTGATGTCTTCAATCTATAGATACAACATGAAACATAAAACACGTGCAATTAATAAATACATAGCCATGACATGACAGCTAATACATAACAACCATCAAAAAGTTTATATATATATATATATATATATATATATATATATATATATATATATATATATATACTTTAATAATTGTTTTTATCAACCCAATTTTTTAATATTTAAAATAAAATTGAAAACATGCCAAGAAGTTTGGCTATAAGACGTGGAAAGGGGGCATCAGTAGGCTATTTTATGATATAATGTGACTGATGTTGCCTATATGGTTGAACTGCATGCGAAAACAGTTAATTAGCCAGGCAGCTAAAGCGTATTCTCTATTCGACAGTAGACATATGTCAGCCTTGTACAGTAAGCCCTGCATACCTGTGAGTCCTCTGTAATCTCATAGGCATCCAGCGGCACTGCAATCCCTACGTTCTCTTTTTTGCATTGCTCAGGAAAATTGCCTCCCTGTACACAAATAATGAAAAATAAATATCAGTTAAATAAACTTAAAGTAAACCATTAACTATTCGACAGTGTGAACGAGTGAATGAATGACCAAGTTCTCGAACGGACTGTTTATCTTATTTCCAGCTTACCAGCTCGATCAGTTTCTGTTTGTGTATTTGAGTCAGGTGTCCGTGCATCTTGCACCCCGTTGGCATTGAGAAAGTCGGCGACCAGAAGCACAGCACGATGCAGCACACAACAAAGACGTTTTCAAAAGCCATTCTGTGATCAGCTCTGGTATGACTAAACTGAAATACAAGACAAATATACAATTAAATATATAAAACAGTGCGTAAATTACAATACACACTTCAAAATCTTACCAACATGTTACATTATAATATCTTAAAAGGCACTTACTTCAGTAGGATGTTCAAATGTATTTCGAAGAATGTTATGCTTCTTAAATTCATGTTGCTGCTGTATTTAAAGGACGAAATCAAAAACGAATAGTATTTAAAACATTACAGAAAATGATGAAGTTTCGGTTTCGTGTCATTGTCAGAGACGAAGCTGTTCTGTGGATATTTCAACAGTGATGCACGTTTAAACTGCTGTAGTTACCGCAACTATCCATTAATACGCTTGAGGGTGTATTTCGTCCACATTAAGCCAATAAATGTGCTGTCGTGCAAAAAAGGAAAGGTACAAAACGAACTTTTAAGGAATGAGGGTGTATCAAAAAGAAACCACAGCAATAGCAAATTGCTTCTATTAAGTAGGCTCTATTGTGTAAGTTAAGATATTTTCTACGTGCACCAGGGGTACAGTGCTGCGGGCTCGTCAGCGAGCGCCTACCTCTCACTTCTCGGGCAGGGAGAGCACCGCTTCCGTACTTCACGTGTATAATATTTAACTGTTCTGCTCCTATTAATATATAGAGATAGGTATACATGTGTATAACCCATACAAATAAGCAAAGAATACAATAGCCGTAAGAAACCCTTGAGAGATAAATAATGAAAAAGTTTGAAGATAGCGGGCCTCTGGTCTAGAGTAATGAGTACGAGAATTGAAAAGGAACTCGTATCAAAGCTGTGCTGAGGTGTTAGCGTTTTACAATTAGATGTAGTAATGGAACTGTTATTATTTTTAGACCGATATATGAGAAATCAAGTTTTTGCAAACAGATGCACTTCTGTTTCAAAACCTCAGTCACATTCGCTCTTCAGCGGCTCCAATAAGGCAGTGAGACGACCATTCAATATACTCTGTGTGTGTGTGTGTGTGTGTGTGTGTGTGTGTGTGTGTGTGTGTGTGTGTGTGTGTGTGTGTGTGTGTGTGTGTGTGTGTGTGTGGATAATAGCGACCCCTCACGTCTAAATATAGCACTACACCCCTGGCATGCACTGTACAAAACAACGAAAAGACAACTCCATTATATTTCATTTTCTTTATAGGAAACTATTTTTTTCGGTCTTCCATCATCCAGCCATGTCCAATATCCAGCTAAAGACTGATAAAAGGAAGATACATTTGGTGACTGTTTTTGGGGACCGGACGGCGCAGTATATTAGGTCTATCTGTCAAGGCTATAAGATGAAAAGATAGGTTCGCCATGTGACTATTAAGCAATTAGGTTGTTTTGCTGGTCACTGCCTAATTGCTGTGCCTATAGTTTTTTAAAATTTTTTTACATTATTATTATTGTTATTATTATTATTTATTTCTTAGCAGACGCCCTTATCCATGGCGACTTACAATCGTAAGCAAATACATTTCAAGTATCATAGTACAAGTAATAATACAATTAAGAGCAAGACAATGACTTTGGTTCAAGCTGGCATATATTATTTCAATATCAATAAATTAATATTGTGTTAAGGCGGTACATTTAATAATTATGGTTTCTAAAACTGGTATGGAATTTCACCTCTGATGTAGTTGTTGGGGAAATGAAACTTTGAAAGTCGTCTTGGTGAAATGGGGAACCGCAATCAACACACTTTCCATTAGAGTGAAACCATTATTATTTTTTCATAGTCTCTATCAATCTATTTTTCTTAGGGAATACAAATAAAGATGAACAGTCTCGCCAGATTTCGGGCAGGTGCTTGGTATGGCACCGGAACCTCCGAACCCCAAATGTTGACAAACGACAGCACTGCAAATCCACTGTTCAAATGTCGATGGCAAATGTTTGAAATGAATATCTTAAATAAACATTTTCTATGGGACTATAATGTTCATCAACCCCTCCCACCCCCACCCCCACCCCCGTCTTATCACGTTCCTTCCATACAAATATTATTTGGAACTCCCTGAATTCCCACGATTACAAAAAAAACGCTTTCTTGATTCATTGACGTCTAAACAGGTTTTCATTTTCTATTGTGTTTTTTTATTTCCGATGATTAATTTATCTTAAAGAGCGCTAATATATATATATATATATATATATATATATATATATATATATATATATATATATATATATATATATATATATATAATATGTATATGTGTGTGTGTGTGTGTGTGTACATTCCAACATTTGTTTTCTATTGATCCTTCTTACTTACCCCCTCATCACATCACATATATTAGTCATCGCTTTTCCATGTTGATCTGCAGTGCTATTAAGAAGCAGTATGTGCAGGGCTGGTGGCTTCTGTGGTGTATGATGTAGTCCCGTGCAATAAATACTGTTGGATAATTTTGTTCTCAAAAGGATGTAAGGGTCATTCTCTGCTATAGGTGTACCAAAACAATGACCAAGGTATAAAACCAAAAATATATTTATTAAGAAAACGACTTTTAAACAATACCTATTGATTCAAATATATCAGTGACAGAAAAAAATACACGCAAATGTTGTAAAATGAATGCATATTCCAAATGTTTTGACTTTCAAACAATCCTTTTTGCTCAAATGTCTTCTTAAAAGGACTATGGATTGAATATCATTTAAAAAAATGTGTTATTTGTAAAATGATTTTTGCCTACCTCAATTCGATTTACCAGATTGTACGTATGTTGCATTGAACTTTTCTTTATACCTATATTCTAGAGAATGATGCATAATTGCTTTCTCCTCATTTTAAGAACATAAGAACATAAGAAAGTTTACAAACAAGAGGAGGCCATTCGGGCCATTTTGCTCGTTTGCTTATTAGTAGCTTATTGATCCCAGAATCTCATCAAGCAGCTTCTTGAAAGATCCCAGGGTGTCAACTTCAACAACATTACTGGCGAGTTGGTTCCAGACCATCACAATTCTCTGTGTTAAAAAGTGCGTCCTATTTTCTGTTCTGAATGCCCCTTTATCTAATCTCCATTTGTGACCCCTGGTCCTTGTTTCTTTTTTCAGGTCAAAGAAGTCCCCTGGGTTGACATTGTCAATACCTCTTAGGATTTTGAATGCTTGAATCAGATCACCGCGTAGTCTTCTTTGTTCAAGACTGAATAGATTCAATTATTTTAGCCAGTCTGCATACAACATGCCTTTTAAACCCGGGATAATTCTGGTCGCTTTTCTTTGCACTCTTTCTAGAGCAGCAATATCCTTTATGTAACGAGGTGACCAGAACTGAACACAATATTCTAAACGAAGTCTTACTGATGCATTGTAAAGTTTTAAGATTACTTCCCTTGATTTAAATTCAACACTTTTCACAACATATTTGAGCATCTTGTTGGCCTTTTTATAGCTTCTTACAATTGGTACAAGATATGCAGTGTCCCCCAACTGGGATTGAACCCACGACCCTCCGGTCAAGAGTCCAGAGCCCTAACCACTACTCCACATTGCTGCCACGGTCCGAGGTCTTTTTCATAGATTCCTAGGTTTTTTTTATAGATTCCTTCTTCAATTTCAGTATCTCCCATATGATATTTATAATGCACATTTTTATTGCCTGTGTGAAGTACCTTACACTTTTCCCTATTAAATGTCATTTGCGATGTGTCTGCCCAGTTCTGAATGCTGTCGAGATCATTTTGAATGACCTTTGGTGCTGCAACAGTGTTTGCCACCTCCTATTTTTTGTGTCGTCTGCAAATTTAACAAGTTTGTTACTATACTAGAATTTAAATCATTAATGTAGATTAGGAATAGCAGATGACCTAATACTGATCCCTGTGGTACACCACTGGTTACCTCGCTCCATTTTGAGGTTTCTTCTCTAATCAGTACTGTTTTAGTACTGTTTGCTACATGTTAATCACTCCCTAATTTATGTGCATGCATTTCTTTGCTTTGCAATTATCCATTTTCGATGTTGCATCCTCAAAAAAATCAAGCAGGTTAGTTAGACACGATCTCCCTTTCCTAAAACCATGCTGACTGTCTCCCAGGATAAGCGACTAACAACCAAACGAGCAAGATGGGCTGAATGGCCTCCTCTCGTTTGTAAACTTTCTTATGTTCTTATGTTCCTATTTTATTTGTGGTCGTTAAAACAATCCAACAATTAATATTGGTGGTTATATAGAGAGTAGTTTGAAAAGATTCAAAAAAATATATAGCAGAACTAAAATGTAATATAATTAACATTACTTACTTTTAAACTAATATCAACATGATCGGAATTCAGGAAATATCTCTATTATTATTATTATTATTATTATTATTATTATTATTATTATTATTATTATTATTATTATTATTAATAATAATAATAATAATAATAATAATAATAATAATACCTTTGCGAAACAGTTTTACAAAGGTGTACTTAAGGGTTAATTATAGTGTCAAGAAAACGGTGCACTTCAATGTAACAAATGTTCAGTCAGCGAATGGTTGTCTTTTTATCGTTTGCTTTTTTATTAAAAAAATTCTACCTAGCTCCAGTATATACACTTTACCTTTCCTTAACATCAGCTGTCTGTATTTAATATTAAATGAATTATTACATGTGGAGCAAAATGTAACTTTACAAAACAATCACTTTCACAAAATAGGTAGCAGTTTTTGATGAGCATCCTCGCGCGTAAAGAAAAACAAAATCTGGGCATGCGCAGTACAGGGTGAAAACAGTCTGGGCATGCGCAGTACGCAAAGTAGAAATATTTGATAGATAGAATAAATTGATATGTCACCGATACTGTAATGTATTTTCTTAAACAATTTAATGATAGGCTATGTTTGTCACTAATTCCTTGAAACAACAAATAACAGATGTTTTTGTTCTTAACAGTCTCTGAATCCACACAAAATGTGTGTTTTTCTCGTTAATACAGGACGCTATTAGTAAAACACAAACACAAATTAAAAAATGTATAAATGTTTATTAATTTGGTATAAAAAAGCACCATAGTATAAAAATAAAACACATTTTCAAAACATAAATAATTAAATAAATATATACAATACATATTTAAATAGATAGGCAATACTGGTAGGTTACATTTAAAAATGCCGTAACAGCAGTTGAATTTAAATAATTTAACATTTTAACAAATACACATCACTGCGTCAATAAGTGCAGTAACATTTTTCAGTCATTTTACTCTATTTCCGCTTTGTCCATGAGCAGCTGAACTTGGGTTAAATTGTTCACTGCTTCTTTTCTTACAATTTCCCAAGCACAAAAACTGTAGTCCTGAAAATGAACAAGGAAAACATATTCAACAAACAGTTAATAAAGCAAGCTTAATATTTAATATTAAGTATGTATTCATCAACGAACATACAGACGTAGAAAATTCAGAAGCTTAGAAACTTCGGATAATCCGTTTATACCTGCTATATAGCCTACTGTCAAAACAAATATTACACTTGAAGAAAACACGTTAGTCCCTCTGCGATTTTTACACTACATGGTTATACTGTTTCGAAGGATTACATGAAAGTATGCTGTGCCCGAGAATATAAAAATACTTTCATCCTCACCTTGTCTTTTAAAACATTTTCCAGTTTCTCAAAATACGCCTTTAGCACCAGGTGGCTGCCTTGTGGCTCTCCACCTCCGACCTGCACCTGCACACATTAGTAAGAAGTCTGATTAATAATAATAGTACTTAAAAAAAAAATTAAAAATAAAATACATCATACAGCGTCTTAATTCCGTTTACAAAGATGTATCTGGTGTACAACTCCTATATAAAGTTTAGGAAGTCTACAATAATTGTAATAAACGTGCTTGTTTGAAAAAGATGGATTAGAAATATATGGCCACAGACAAACGCCGAAAGTCTCTCTCTGGCAAAGCAGTTGAATTCACTTCTGACTGCAGACTGTCTCTGCCGCATCGCGATTCATACACTTGATATTCTGTTTTCAGGTAATATACTGTACTTACACATTGTTTTACTCTTTGAATCTGGCGATGAAGGATGTTATGAAAGGTATCCAGATCAGTCTTATTCCAAGTTGCAGGCTTCTGTCCACTCAGGAAAATGGTGTTGACGTGATTGAGTGCTTCATAAATCGTCATCTTGATGTCTTCAATCTACAGATACAACATGAAACATAAAACACGAGCAATTAATAAATACATAGCCTATATATATATATATATATATATATATATATATATATATATATATATATATATATATATATATATATATATATATATATATACTTTAATAATTGTTTTTATCAACCCATTTTTTTAATATTTAAAATAAAATTGAAAACATACCAAGAAGTTTGGCTATAAGACGTGGAAAGGGGGCATCAGTAGGCTATTTTATGATATAATGTGACTGATGCTGCCTATATGCTTGAACTGCATGCGAAGACAGTTAATTAGCCAGGCAGCTAAAGCGTATTCTCTATTCGACAGTAGATATATGTCAGCCTTGTACACTAAGCCCTGCATACCTGTGAGTCCTCTGTAATCTCATAGGCATCCAGCGGCACTGCAATCGCTACGTTCTCTTTTTTGCATTGCTCAGGAAAATTGCCTCCCTGTACACAAATAATGAAAAATAAATATCAGTTAAATAAACTTAAAGTAAACCATTAACTATTCGACAGTGTGAACGAGTGAATGAATGACCAAGTTCTCGAACGGTCTGTTTATCTTATTTCCAGCTTACCAGCTTGATCAGTTTCTGTTTGTGTATTTGGGTCAGGTGTCCGTGCATCTTGCACCCCGTTGGCATTGAGAAAGTCGGCGACCAGAAGCACAGCACGATGCAGCACACAACAAAGACGTTTTCAAAAGCCATTCTGTGATCAGCTCTGGTATGACTAAACTGAAATACAAGAAAAATATACACTTAAATATATGAAACAGTGCGTAAATTACAATACACAATTCAAAACCTCACCAACATGTTACATTAGAATATCTTAAAAGACACTTACTTCAGTAGGATGTTCAAATGTATTTCGAAGAATGTTATGCTTCTTAAATTCATGCTGCTGCTGCATTTAAAGGACGAAATCAAAAACGAATAGTATTTAAAACATTACAGAAAATGATGAAGTTTCGGTTTCGTGTCATTGTCAGAGACGAAGCTGTTCTGTGGATATTTCAACAGTGATGCACGTTTAAACTGCTGTAGTTACCGCAACTATCCATTAATACGCTTGAGGGTGTATCTCGTCCACATTAAGGCAATAAATGTGCTGCTGTGCAAAAAAAAAGGAAAGGTACAAAACTAACTTTTAAGGAATGAGGGTGTATCAAAAAGAAACCACAGCAATGGCAAATTGCTTCTATTAAATAGGCTCTATTGTGTAAGTTAAGATATTTACTACGTGCACCAGGGGTACAGTGCTGCGGGCTGGTCAGCGAGCGCCTACCCCTCACTTCTCGGGCAGGGAGAGCACCGCTTCCGTACTTCACGTGTATAATATTTAACTGTTCTGCTCCTATTAATATATAGAGATAGGTATACATGTCTATAACCCATACAAATAAGCAAAGAATACAATAGCCGTAAGAAACCCTTGAGAGATAAATAATGAAAAAGTTTGAATATAGCGGTCCTCTGGTGTAGAGTAATGAGTACGAGAATTGAAAGGAACTCGGATCAAAGCTGTGCTGAGGTGTTAGCGTTTTACAATTAGATGTAGTAATGGAACTGTTCTTATTTTTAGTCCGATATATGAGAAATCAGGTTTTTGCAAACAGATGCACTTCTGTTTCAAAACCTCAGTCACATTCGCTCTTAAGCGGCTCCAATAAGGCAGTGAGACGACCATTCAATATAAGGTGTGTGTGTGTGTGTGTGTGTGTGTGTGTGTGTGAGTGTGTAGATAATAGCGACCCCTCACGTCTAAATATAGCACTACACCCTCTGGCATGCACTGTATAAAAACAACCAAAAGGCAACTCAATTATATTTCATTTTCTTTATCAGCTCTGGTATGACTAAACTTAAATACAAGAAAAATATAATATTAAATATATGAAACAGTGCGTAAATTGCAATACACAATTCAAAATCTCACCAACATGTTACATTAGAATATCTTAAAAGGCACTTACTTCAGTAGGATGTTCAAATGTATTTCGAAGAATGTTATGCTTCTTAAATTCACGCTGCTGCTGTATTTAAAGGACGAAATAAAAAACGAATAGTATTTAAAGAATTACAGAAAATGATGAAGTTTCGGCTTCTTTCTTTTTTCGTGTCATTGTCAGAGACGAAGCTGTTCTGTGGATATTTCAACAGTGATGCACGTTTAAACTGCTATAGTTACCGCAACTTTCCATTAATACGCTTGAGGGTGTATCCCGTCCACATTAAGCCAATAAATGTGCTGTGCAAAAAATGAAAGGTTCAAAACGAACTTTTAAGGAATGAGGGTGTATCAAAAAGACTGATAAAAGGAAGACAAAATAGAATAGACAGAGTTACATTTGGTGACTGTTTTTTGGAACCGGTCGGCGTATTTGCTCTATCTGTCATATAAGATGAAAAGGATAGGTTCGCAGTATGACTATTAAAATTAGGTTGTTTTGCTGGTCACTGCCTAATTGCTGTGTCTATAGTTTTTTAAAATTATTTTACATAATGGCATATATTATTTCAATATCAATAAATTAATATTGTGTTAAGGCGGTACATTTAATAACTATGGTTTCTAAAACTGGTATGGAATTTCACTTCTGATGTAGTTGTTGGGGAAATGAAACTTTGAAAGTCGTCTTGGTGAAATGGGGAACCGCAATCAACACACTTTCCATTAGAGTGACACCATTATTATTTTTTCATAGTCTCTATCAACCTATTTTTCTTAGGGAATGTAAATAAAGATGAACAGTCTCGCCAGATTTCGGGCAGGTGCGTGGTATGGCACCGGAACCTCCGAACCCCAAATGTTGACAAACGACAGCACTGCAGATCCACTGTTCAAATGTCGATGGCAAATGTTTGAAATGAATATCTTAAATAAACGTTATCTATGGGAATATAATGTTCATCAAACTTTTTTATGAATCTCATTCTTATTTTTGCCTAATAGTAGTTTATTAACTATTTAATTCTGTATAAATAGTTATACAGCTAATTTATATGTTATCTGAGGGGCGGCAGTTCGCTCACGATCGTAGACATTGAATTTGATTTTATTTAATTAATGTTTGAATAAACTTACCGGCTATTTTTACAACAAAAATACCCCTTACCACTTTCTGTACATACAAATATTATTTGGAACTCCCAGATTTCCCCGTTAGAAAAAAAAACCCTTTCTTAATTCATTGACGTCTAAACGGTTTTTCTTTTTTTAAATTTCCAATGATTATTTTATTTTGAAGGGCGCTTAAATATTGGTGTGTGTGTGTGTGTGTGTGTGTGTGTGTGTACATTCCAACATTTGTTTTCTATTGATCCCTCTTAACTACCCTCTCATCACATTTCAGCTATCAGTTTTCTTAACATATATCTTAACATTCCATGTTGGTCTGCAGTGCTATTAAGAAGCAGTATGTGCAGGGCTGGTTGCTTCTGTGGTATATGATGTAGTCCCGTGTACAAAATACTGTTGGATACTTTTGTTCTCTCAAAAGGCTGTAAGGGTAATTCTCTGCTATAGGGGTACCAAAACAGTGACCAAGTTATAAAAGTAAAATGATATGTATAAACAAAACGACTTTTAAATGTTGTAAAACAAATACATATTCCGAACGTTTTCACCTTCAAACAATCCTTTTAGCTCAGATGCCTTCTTTCACGTCATCATTTTGAAAGATGCTCACATCTTAAAGTGTACCATGGTAAATGCGCAGCGATTTAGCACCTAGCTATTTACAGGAGTTACTGACCCGTATAATTCAAATCGCACTCTAGATCACAGGATGCGGGACTACTGGTTATTAGTGTCAACAAAATGAACACGGGACGAAGGGCTTTTCCATGCAGAGCCCCTAAATTATTGAATGCCCTCCCTTCTTTCGTCACGGAAGCGGGGATTGTAACAGTTTTTAAGTCAAGACTAAAAACAAACTTTTATAGAATGGCTTTCTTATCTTAGTGGGTTTTAATGTAACTTTTAAATTTCTGTTGTGTGAATGTAAATGCTTTTTAAAAAATATACTGTACAGTGCTTTGTGATCCGTTTATATGAAATATAAAAATATATAAATGTAATAAATAATTAAATAAACTCCATGGATAGAATGTCAAGCAATGTGGAAAATATATTCTAGCTATTGCGAAGTATATCTTTGGAATCACCAGTCAGAAAACTGTGTGAGGTTTCTTATTTGGTTGTGTTACACGTGCTTTTAATTTGTACTATCCCATGGTAATAATAACATGATTAGTTGAGCCAGTGCTTATATATAGGAGGCTGTGTGGTCCAGTGGTTAAACAAAGGGGTTTGTAACCAGGAGGTCCCCGGTTCAAATCCCACCTCAACCACTGATTCATTGTGTGACCTTGAGCAAGTCACTTAACCTTGTGCTCCGTCTTTCGGGTGAGATGTAATTGTAAGTGACTCTGCAGCTGATGCATAGTTCACACACGCTAGTCTCTCTGTAAGTCGCCTTGGATAAAGGCGTCTGCTAAATAAACAAATAGTAAAATAATAGTTGGACCCTTATCCGATTTTGTGAAACTTATGCTTGAGCATGTGTACAGATTTTAATGTTACGAAATGTAAAAAAACCAAGACAGTTGGTTTACAGTGTTCCATTGACTACAAACATATCCAAAAAAGTCACACTCCCAAAATAATGTCTGTCAAGCTAATGTACTAGCCATAGACCAGACATGTCAAAGAAGATTTGTTTGGCTTCTGTGGTATATGGATCCCAGTAAGCATTGTTGTAAAGAACCGTTAACACTAAATCTACTGTTCTTTCTAAAAACATTTATGACTGTTAAACCAGAAACATTTTAGATACATCTTTACAAACAAAAATGATAGTTTTCTCCCATTGAATGATTAGGCTGCATTGCTAATAATGCGTCAAAATGCCATCTCCCAATTCCTAGAACCTGTGTGTTATATCCTTGCGTATCGGCAAAACAATTGTGCATTGTCCTCATAGAAACACACGAACAAAACTTATGAAATCATACTTTATTTTTTTTGATCGCATTAAAAAAAATTAAAAAGTTAACCAAATAAATAAATAAATAAATAAATAAATAAATAAATAAATAAATAAATATATCAAACCAAGTAAAACAGGTTGTTCCAAATAACTTAATGACAAAACGTATCCTTACAGTCAAGGTTAATAAATAAATAAATAAATAATGCGAGAAAATGTGCACTATAACAAAAGAACAGGCTATGAATTATAACAATTGTGTTAGTACTGATCACCAGACAGTAAAAGTGTGATTATTCCATACATTGATTATTTTGGGGAAGGCGCAAGCGAGGTTTCTCATGTTGGAGGCTTCTGTTTTCTTAAGGATACCCAGCTCTGTCAAGCATCATATTCAACTGCTCCAAGTTACGAATAACTTGCATCCGTACGATTTCCCAGGCACAGACACTGTGGTTCTGGAATAACATATTACACATAATCACATATTACATTAAGTGAATAACGCCATCTATTATACTTCACATTGCCATTGTGTCACAGTAGCGGCTCATACATTATTCTTTATCACCGTATACTTTTACACATATAAAAATGCTTAACTCTACCTTGTCCTTTAAAACATTTTCCATCTTTTCGAAGTACGTCTTCAGAAGCTCGCTGCGGTCGGCAAAAGAATGCAAATCCCCAGCGAAAGCTGTTTGACCTTCCATCTAAATCAGGAAAAAAAAAGTGAATCAAGGTTGTTCTATGCAATACAAACCGACATTTGTGCTTAACTACATATATTCTGTATCGGTAACCTATCGAAAGTGTTACTTACGCATTCCTCAAGCTTGCCTGTCTGACGGAATAGGATATTTTTGAAGTGATGCAGCTTTGAGAGGTCCCAAGACACAGGTGTAAGAGTTTCGTCAAAAAGGTTGAAGACGTGGTTCAGAACGTTATATGCAATCAATACAATTGTCTCAGTCTAATATATTAAAAAACAAACAAACAAAAAAAACAAAAATTAAATTAACAGCACAGGCTAATGATTATTATTATTATTATTATTATTATTATTATTATTATTATTATTATTATTATTATTATTATTATTATTATTATAAGCTAGACTGTTTACTTGTTCTATATCTAAAGTCTAAAGTAAATAAAACGACTTAGACCTACCGATGAATCTTCTGAATTATAGGCGTTCTGAGGAAACTGCAGGTTTATCTGTTCGGTAAGACATTTCAGCGGTAATTTGCCACCCTGTAAACAGCATTAACAGCATTAAAATAATACATGTCATATATATATATATATATATATATATATATATATATATATATATATATATATATATATATATATATATATATATATATATATATATATATATATATATATATATATATAATTTGTGGACAATATGTATAAAAGAGACTTTACCATGTCTTTCAGAAACCCAGTACTTAGTTCATTCTTATGTCTCAAATGAAAATCCATCCATTTGCATTCCAGAGAAAGAATTTGAGGGACAAAAGTCAAAACGAGACAAAATGTCCAGAAATGCTGCTGTGCCATTGTGAAACGAGTTTAAATCGGCCCTATAATAAAATCAAAATACTCATTAGTTCAAAATAGTTTCTAAAAGCAGTCATAGCATACACATAGTTTTACATGTTTACCCAATAGACATACCTTAACTGATGTGGTTGATGCAAAGACAACGTCCACCCAAATATGCTGCTTGCACCCATTCTGTCAGCCTTTATAAAGGAAAGGTGAAGGTTAATTTACTAACCGAAAAACTAAAGAATCGTTTTCATCAGTTGAAAACGTGAGCGAACACGAGTTTTGCTTTTAATAGATTTTTGGTTCTTCTAGGGAAATTCGTACCGTTGTTTTTCTCGTTTCTGCTTTATGTGGTATACTCGCGCTGGGAATACGCTTTCTAGCATACTTATACAAGACATAATAATGATTTTTTTTTTATTACTTTACTGTTTGTTTATTAGTTCATTTCTGTATTTTCACACTCAAAGTGCACGTTAAAACATCTGTACAATTACAGAAAATGCAGCAGTGTAACCGTAATCCATAATCTATTATTATTATTATTATTATTATTATTATTATTATTATTATTATTATTATTATTATTATTATTATTATTATTATTATTATTATTAGTAGTAGTAGTAGTAGTAGTAGTAGTATTTTTCAGAAAGTGTCTGTGATTTTCCAGAACAACTATAATAAAAAATAACTGGCAAATGTGTAAACATTTAACAAAAAAAACAAAGCAAAAAAAACAACAACAACTATTAGATCTATTATATCTATTATAATCGTGCTTGCTGTCTATTCAGGCGTGTGCAATTTCAGGAGCAGCAGTTCCGAGGTCCGCTGTATAAACGGAGTTATGTAATTTTAAATCAGATACGCAGAGCATCACACTTTTGACGCTTTGTTGTATTTCTCAATATATTAAGTGTGGATTAAAAACACGTTAACGAGGTGGATCAATACATAACTATTATTATTTAGGGAGACATATGCTACTGTGGAATATATGGCCATTAGCACGAATGAGTACAAATACTTATGAAGCAATGCTTCTAGATTTAAATTTGTGTGTGACGTGAGAGCTCATTTTAATGTGTCAGATATTTTGGTTTTATACCTATCCCAATATTGTTAATGATGATAGATGCTTACTTAGTGGATTGTACATGTCCCTGCGAGGATGCTTTTGCTAATGACATCTTAATGATAGCCGGTTGTAACCGTGGGATTACTCTTTCTATTAGGCATATGAAGCTACTTCTTGTCGTTCAGGTACGCTGGGTAGACTACCGCGCAGATGTTATTATGTGGCAATTGTGATTTCTTGTATCCTGTGAAAGTTCAGTACAACAGACAGCCGTTATTCCGTTTTAACCAATAATTCCCCTTTAAAGAAGAAACCCCGAAATACCAGAGAACTCACTGCTGAAAGTCCTAATGAACAAACAGAAACCCCTTTTCCCGTTCAGTTGCGATTTCGCGAAACTTTTGTTTTGCAACTAAAAGTGCGAGTAATTTATTTCTATAGATAAAATTAGAACTGTGTGTGACTCCGGTTAACTTATTGAGGGATAGTATTTAGCAACAAATTATAAGTGCCCTTATGTTTTTTTTTAAATATTGTCGTAATTTAAATGTTCTTTTTATATTGGTTTGGGGAAAGGATTAGCAACGTCGATTAAAATTGCTTTCAAAATAGATTTCACGTTTTAATTCTCTTCGTTCTACAAGTACATTGGCGGCGGGTAGGAGACCGGGGTCGGTTGTCACACGGGTTGGTTGTCACAGCGCTCATAACTATGGCACTGGATGGCGCAGGCAGGTGATACTAACACTGAAATGTGTGTTCTACTGTCTAGAACTCGACCATCTTGTAATCCGAGGTCAATTCCATCTAACATAAAGGTTAACACATATTTCATTTTTTTCATACCCAAAGTAAAAATGTATATCTTGTTTTTTATGTAATAACTCTTCGTAGTATTGGAGTTTGTTTGAACTGATGGCCATGTTAATAGAACCAGATACTGGCTATCTTTTGGTGTAAAAACAAACCAGTAGGTTCTCCCAGTAGTACTGAGAGAATTAAATTGTCATGTAAAGTCGGGTTGGGGCAGGTTTTCACATAGTTTTTAGGGTTGGTTGTCGCGTGTAAATCCTATAGGAAGAAGTCATATTTTTTCTTTCTACTTTTTTACACCAACATGTGGGACATGTCACCATATAATGCGTATTTAAGTTATTTAATGTTTGTCCTCCCGTTCTGTGGAGGCTGTGGTATTATTTTGTAGCGTGGGTCAACATTTCATATATATATAGGTCTATAGTAAAAATACAACTTTTTCTGTCATTGTACACAGTAGAAACTTTATGTTATTATATATATATATATATATATATATATATATATATATATATATATATATATATATATATATATATATATATATATATATATATATATATTGCATTATTGTCTACTGTAAAACCAAGAACATACTTTGTGACAGCTAATCCCATATGGGGCAGGTTGTGACAGGTGACCGGCGCATTTTCAACCGTCTAAATATCATATTTGGAATAAAGTTATTCTTCTGTATAACGAGGAACAGAACCTCGCAGAATGTCACCAGATTGAGGAAAATAATCAAGAGTAAAAACTGTGACAACCATCACCGGTCTCCCCCTATAAGAGGCGTGGGGAGGCTAAGCCTCCTCAAAATAAATTGCCCAAACCCTCTCAAGAAATTGTTCTGATCAACACAAAAGATATGTGTGAGAGAAGATCTTTTTTTCCCGCAAGCACGC
The DNA here is from genome assembly GCA_030684275.1 of Acipenser oxyrinchus oxyrinchus. Taxonomy (NCBI): domain Eukaryota; kingdom Metazoa; phylum Chordata; class Actinopteri; order Acipenseriformes; family Acipenseridae; genus Acipenser; species Acipenser oxyrinchus. Next base: position 21,627,256 of record CM060269.1, on the reverse strand, counting down.
AAAACAGGTCTAACAAACATCTGAAAATGTGTCTGCAAGGAAAGCAGAAAACCGCATCTTCCTGCTTACTGTACTCTAAATACGAAAACGTATTTTAATATTCTGATGAAAATGAATGGTTTTGCTTACCAAAGACAGTTTTTGGATACACAGGTAAACAAGCCTGTGACAGTCCCGTTGCAGTATCACCAAGGTCCAAAATACAGGATTTAATTGCATTTCAATGTCATTCGAGGAGACAATGCTTGGCTGGTTTAACGTCCATTCTTCCCGCCAATCTGAGCCTCATATAGATATTCAAAAGTTTAAGAGTGCGGTCATTTTTTTTGCAAATATTCGTTATGAAATACGTTGAATGCCCCTTGATTATACGTACAATAGTAAGTGCATGTTTAGGAGCTTAATAGTCAGTGTTAATAATTTATTTAAATTGGTGTGAAGTGATGGAAATGGTGTTTGAAATTAGTGTAGGTAAAGTAGGACTGCAGAACAGGTTAATGGATTTAAAGGTTTTAAAAAACAGTGCGGCTTGTTATCCTTACTGTTTTTCTAATTTGCTTAAATAGGCAGAACATGTTTTAAAGTACAAGCTAGTGCTATGTTAAACTTCATTTATTTGGCCGCCTTATGTTGGAAAACAAAAACAATGTCAAATATATATGTAGCATCCCTGAGTGGTTTCGAGGTCTGTTTTGTGCTATAAATTATTATACAAGTTCTCAAAAAGACGCAGAAGAATGAATCTGGTTTACAGCTTTTATTTGTGTTCGTCAGTCCGACTATTTTTCAAACTCAACACAATGAATGAAACTTAGTATTCAGACTCACTAGTAACAGAGTAATAAACCAAATCCAAGTACCGGTAACTGATATTGTTTTATTGTACGACCAACACTTGAAAGTGTTCATTTAACTTCATTAACTTATGCATTTATATGTGTAGTTGTTCATATAACGCAGACTAGGTGAAGGAGATGAGTCATAAAGAAAGAGGGTCTACTAGGGCTTCTGAGATCATCACCACCTGCTGGAGTGGAGGGCAACTCAGCAATAATAAAACAGTTCCCTACTTTTTCGAAGGGAGCGTATTGTTACCTTAAATAACCCAGGCTAATATAATATAATCTCCGTTTTGATACCTAATAAACCTCAGACAAGCTAACTCTTTTTGTAGACGTTACTAAAACACGTTCAATGATATTCATTTTTAAAAAAAAAAAAATCCCATCTCATTTCAGTGATAACCTACACAAACCAACGCTCTCCTCTCCGCTCCCACCCCACGCTGGCTTTCTAACTATGTCATCACATTTAGAATTAATCCTCTCTTTTGAAAATGCTGTCTTTCTCTGTTAGCAAGGAGTGCCTCCATGATGAGAGAGAAAAAACGTGCCGAAAGGCAGCTTTTATAAGACAGGTATAGGCTCATAACGCCTGCTTTATCATTATTATTGTTACAGATTAGTTAAATTACATATGAGGGACACAGAGACGGTAAAGGTTCAATATCTTTATCTTGCATTTCTCCAGTTGTTTCCAAGTTCGTATCAATAAATGACATACAAAATGCTTAGACAATTACAACGATTAAATAAAAACATATAAATATATAAATACATGTGTATAAATAGATAAATTATGGAAGCAACACCTACATAATAATACCTGTTCATAAATGGTACTGTAACTTCAATGCATAATATATTTTAACAATAAATAAATATGAAAGCGTAAACATTACATTCAATTATTTAAATAAAACAGTTAAATAAATAATTCAATAAATAAATATTTTCTTAAATATATATATATATATTGACAGAAATATCCATAATGGATAACACTTTATAAGTCTCTCCCAAAAGAAAAGGAAATATTAAACTTTGGAATTATCCATCATGTGTGTTCTAATATGAGCAGTGAATCGATCCATTCTTTCCAAGTTGTCTTGAACTTGTATTCTGATAACCTCCCAGGCACGAGCAGAGTAATTCTAAAACCAAAAGAAAGAGTAATTTCAGTTAGTTCAGTCAACAAATTGGGACCGATATCCTTATTTTTCAGTAGTTATTATGGAGTGATGGACTCCCTCTCCCAGAAGCCTTTGGAAGTGCCTTGGGTAACATGATTGCAAGGCTCTCCCATGATTGCAACACAGAAATCACAGTAACAAGCATTATAAACATGTTAAAAACACCAAAGAAAGGGAATATTGGGCATCCTTAAAAAAGAATGTGTACAATTTGCATAAAATTAAAAAAGGGAAAGACATGGAAAGACATTTTATCCTTTAAAATTCTAGAGCTACAATGTCAATAGCAACAGAAATGACCATACCTTGTTTTCCAAAAAATGTTCTAACTTCTTAAAATATGACTCCAATGTCTTGATTTCAGTAGATCGTCTGTTGTCGGAGTACTTCATCTCTTGCATCTGTGTAAAAAATAAAATAAAAAATCAATCAATCAATCTTCATAACTATAAAGGCTTTGCCCCAGTGTGTTTGTTCTAAAAGGGTTTGATATCTATTTATAGACAAAAATACACCTAATGTAATTCTATATAGGTCTCACACATGCAGTTTGAAAGAAGCACATTTTAAAGCAAACATTTATTTTCATTTACATTTTTTTCAGGTACATACTACAGTAGGTTAAGGCAAACTTCCAGGTTGCTTGCATTACCCATGTATTTGTGGTTAAAACATGTAACTGACTGCAGAATGGGTCAGTCATTAAGAGAAGCAGCTGATTGGTTAAGAAAGAAGGCATTTGACGGCTGGAATCAAATTAACTCTCTAGGTTAAATTAACTGGAATGTGCAAGACTACATGAATGTAAGGCACGCAAAACAAGCTTTCATTAAATTAACATCGTCCTTTTTAAATTAAAATACACTTTTGCTCTGTATTCCTTTAAAAAACGCACATACAATAACTATATAGTGAATGAATGTGCACAACAGGTAAGATTTATTGAATTATTTGCTTTATGAAAAAGGATTCATTAATAATGAATAACGTACACAAGACTTGAGTTCTTTAGTATGTCGGTAGAGGTTGTTCTTAAAGATATCCAGCGCAGTCCTGTTCCATGTTGTCACCGAGTCTTGATTTAAATTGAAAATCTTGCTGATGTTAAGAAATGCTTCATAAACCTCAAACACATTGTCTCCCAACTGTAAACAAAGACATGAATGAATCAGTTACAGAATTCTATAAAGCTTAAACTCTTGAAGTTCAGATGAAGAATAAAACAGTTTTTTAAGGAAAATGGGAAAAGGAAAACATAAAAATATAAAACTACAAAATAGTATGCAAATAAATTCTAGAAATCTTGCTTCCCATTAATGAAACATGTTTTGGAGGTGCTATTTAACTACAGGTGGAAATGCAGTATAACTATGTTACAGAAACTACATTTATTATAAATGGAACTCCTTTAGTTACAATGTGGCCTAATGTTGCTACCACTGTATATAAGCACGCATACCTAAAAAAAACAAAAAAATAATTGGCTCAGGTTGAAAACAAAATATAGTTATGTTTAATAACAGTGCAGGAAAACTGTATTTAAATACTAAATAATGTTATTTAAGTGCTGAATAAAAATATAAAAAAACAGGCAGGTTTACCTTTATATGTTTGTGCATTTTGTAAGGTTTAGGTGGGATATGCATGTGTGCTCTTTCTTTAACAAACTCCTTGCCCTGAAAGGAAAAGAAAAGAAAATGTCAAAATCCACCAAATGAAATTACTGCACAAATTATTAAGTAGAAAATCATGTATTATTATTATTATTATTATTATTATTATTATTATTATTATTATTATTATTATTATTATTATTATTATATGCATTTATTTGAACTAAAATATCAATATTTAACTGAAAAGCTGCATTGCAATAGGTTTTGAAACATTGCTCACCCCATACTGCCTTCATCAACACATGTAACAGGCCCTACCCGAGAATACATTCATCCACCTTTCCTATTAGGTTTAATACTTTTAAATATCGCTCGTTTAATGTATACTAATGTTCTAAGTACAGTTGAAGGTTATCTTACCATGTGCTTCAGCAGATTAATGGTTTCTTTGCCTGTGGGTTTGTACAGGTCGTCCTTGATCCATTTGCATCCAAGCGATGAGCAGCAGCCGCATAATAGAGACAGTACAATGCAGAATGCGAACATATTTCGGCCCATTGTGAGTCTTGGAACTTGTATTCGAAGAGTGCGGTATAAAATTGTGAGCGGTAAGCTGTTCTAGTCTCGTGTCTCGAAGGATTTCCAGGTGGTGTACTGAGTTCCATGCTGTACAGGTGAGTATATATACACCTGGAGAAGCAGGTAAGTCGGAAAGCGAAAACTGTAAGGAGTTTCCCCACAGCCGGGTATTCTTCTGCACATAGTTTTGTTTGCTATTTTCAAACGAAGACATTAGAAAGTGTAGAAAGTGCAGCTACCTTATGTTAGTATTCTATTAAAACATAATATTATTTTTTTCAAATGTATTCTCTAAGGATCTATGTTTGCTTTCACTTTAGCCTGCACTTTCTGTTAAAGCTAAGACGGACTTTCATCGTGCTCTCCTGCGTTCCCATTTGCGTTAATTAGCTGATATCAAAAGCCCTTTTTGTATAATAATTTATACAGGTTTCCCATGAAAACTGAACAGTAACATGTCGGTCGTTCTTTCTTTCTTTCTTTCTTTCTTTCTTTCTTTCTTTCTTTCTTTCTTTCTTTCTTTCTTTCTTCCTTACTTTGGCAACATTTGTTGAACTCGTTAACACCTCCGATAAAGCCTTGAGAGAAATTCCGCAATGGTCCAGTGATTTAAAAAAGCAACATGAAAACGGAAGATGAGTAGCCAAATGTACTCCTGTCAACCGCTCTTCTGGTCTCTGACGTAGGCTGTTCAAGGAGTAGGCTTTGGAAATCGGAAGTGAGTTCGGACCAGTGCGCTTTCACTATCTAACTCCGGGCTGTTTCAACTTTTATTGTTAGAAATGTTAAAAATACAACTTTGGGGTGCATAAGAGATTTGTATATTATATAATCGAATCATATATTTCACCTCGCCTCGGGGTAGTTGTACTCCTGTCAACCGCTCTTCTGGTCTCTGACGTAGGCTGTTCCAGGAGTAGGTTTTGGAAATCGGAAGTTAGTTCATTAAGACGAATGGAAATGGCAATTCATATGGTACCTATATATAGGAACTCGAACAATTTCCAACCAAAACCAGCTTCACTGTGTTTTTCAAGGAACAATTGTATTGCATACCTAGTAATAGTTTTATACCTTCTTCACCAATTAGGTAGCACAGGCCTATTGATTTATGAACAGGAGTTAGCATTTAGAAAATGAAAGTATTCCATGTGGATCCCGTCGTGCAAAGTTCAAACTCCCCCCACATTCGCTTTCATAGTATAAACTCCAGGCAGGCAGGCCAAGTATATACAGTGCACTATATACATCGTTTTGAAAATGGATCTGAGGAGCTTATGTAAATGCAAACTCGCAAAAGAGATTTATACTGCCCTATATGACATCATTGTAGTATTTTATGTGTGGCGAAAAGCAAACACAAAATCATATTCTTTCCTTTAATTTCAAGAGTTCGTGATAAACGAAGAACACGTGGAGAACATCCCCTCCCCAGGTGGTGTTTACATAACAAACTCACAGGTAAGAGCAACATTACTGAGTCCTGCAACTGCTACCCCTTTAATTTATTCAATACAGTTTAGACCCAGAATATTCTGTAAAAATGGATATATTTTGGAATGTTTAAATGCTACCAATCTCCTTACTTACTCAATGCTATTTTGTTCTTTAGAAAAACAGTGCTCATGCCCGGGAGATTATCAGAATACAAGTTTGGAAACATTTACAACGTCTTGACCTGATCACAGCTTCCTTGAGACCAAGGAACACCTCACACGTTTAAAAGCAGAGCCTTCCCTTTGTAATATTTAACAGCAGTTCTGTGCTACATTTTAAAATGCTAAAACGATCCTAATTTATTAAAGGAGTTCGACAGTGTTCTTCATAGTTATAAAGTGGGTGTATTGTTAATTATTTGTTAGGCTGCTATTTATGAAAAAACACTGGAAATCAACAACTTTTTTTATTTTAACTTCTTGTATGTTATGTACTTCATGTAATGGTTTTGTATAAAGCTATTTGAACAGTATTTATATTAAAATAAAACAGATTGATTGTATGGCTTTGTATTTGTTTTTGTTTGAAGGTAATAATATAAAAAATATTATTTGTTTATTTAGCAGACACCTTTATCCAAGGCAACTTACAGAGACTAGGGTGTGTGAACTGTTCATCATATGCAGAGTCACATACAATTTCGTCTCACTCGAACAACGGAGCACAAGGAGGTTAAGTGACTTGCTCAGGGTCACACAATGAGTCAGTGGCTGAGGTGGGATTTGAACCGGGGACCTCCTGGTTACAAGCCCTTTTCTTTAACCACTGGACCACACAACTTTCCTTGTAGTTACCTTAATGTTTGTTCACAACCAGAATATGCAGCACACACAACTGTAGTGAAGCATAAAGAAACATACAATTGTTTGAAAAGCATTATAGCTTAGAAGTATTTCTCAATGTCTTCAGTGAAAACGTTTGTCAAATAATTGTAAACTTTTCTTAGTATATAAACCACCATTGAGCTAAAACAGTAGTACAGTGTAAGCAGGGCTAAGTCTTGCAGGGATGGGGTTAATTCTGTCCTGTCAACAATCACAGGTGTGGTCATTCCCCAATTAGGCATTTGAGTTAAGAACACTGCTACAAGGATACACCTGCTTTCCATCCGTGTTACTAAGCACGTGATTTAAGGTGCACCTTATAGTCAACACGGTTTACTAGATTCCATGTGCATATCATTCTGCTCATTAGTGATATCTTTCCATATCATTTGAAGACATTGCAATGTATTATGCATATTCAGCAGATGCTGTTCAACCCAACACCTAATTTTTAATGCATGTGTGACATCCTAATTGAACAGACATAGCCTCTGAAAAGTAAACCAACTAAAGCAAACCATAACAGCCATTCATGAGCAGCATGTATCTACTCAGATCAATCTCCATATTTTACAAATAATAAAAATGACAAAAAAAGATTTAAGCATCTTTGCTCAAACAATATATATTTTTTTGTATTTTATTTGGATAAATACATATCAATAAATAACATACAAAATGCTTAGACAATTACAACCATTAAATGAAAAGCATATAAATACATAAATAAATGTTTATAAATAGATACATTAAGGAAGCAACACCTACATAATAATACTTGTTCATAAATGGTGCTGTAACTTCAATACATCATATATTTTAACAATAAATAAATATGAAAATGTAACATTAAATACAATTAATTTAAAAACAAAAGTGAAATAAATAATTCAATAAATAAATACATTGTTATATATATATATATATATATATTGACAGAAATATCCATAATGGATAACACTTTATAAGTCTCTCCCAAAAGAAAAGGAAATATTAAACATTGGAATTATCCATCATGTGTGTTCTAATATGAGCAGTGAATCGATCCATCCTTTCCAAATTGTCTTGAACTTGTATTCTGATAACCTCCCAGGCATGAGCAGAGTAATTCTAAAACCAAAAGAAAGGGTTATTTCAGTTAGTTCAGTCAACAAATTGGGACCAATATCCTTATTTTTCAGTAGTTATTATGGAGTGATGGACTCTCTCTCCAGAAGCCTTTGGAAGTGCCTTGGGTCACATGATTGCAAGGCTCTCCCATGATTGCAACACAGAAATCACAGTAACAAGCATTAATAAACATGTTAAATACACCAAAGAAAGGGAATATTGGGCATCCTTAAAAAAGAATGTGTACAATTTGCATAAAATTAAAAAAGGGAAAGACATTTTATCCAGTAATATGCCATACCTTGTTTTCCAAAAAATGTTCTAACTTCTTAAAATATGACTCCAATGTCTTGATTTCATTAGATCGTCTGTTGTCGGAGTACTTCATCTCTTGCATCTGTGTAAAAAATAAAATAAAAAATCAATCAATCAATATACTGGTACATAAAGGCTTTACCCAGTGTGCTTGTTCTAAAAGGGTTTGATATGTATTTATCTACAAAAATACACATGTAACTGACTGCAGAACGGGCCAGTCATTAGGAGAAGCAGCTGATTGGTTAAGAAAGAAGGCATTGGATGGCTGGAGTCAATTTAACTCTCTGTAGGTTAAAGGAACTAGAATCTGCAAGACTGAATGTAAGGCAGGCAAACCAAGCTTTCATTAAATTAACATTGTCATTTTTTTAATTAAAATACACTTTTGCTCTGTATTCCTTTAAAAACTGCACATACAATAACTATATAGCGAATGAATGTGCACAACTGGTAAGATTTATTGAATTATTTCCTTCATGAAAAAGGTTTGATTAATAATGAATAACGTACACAAGACTTGAGTTCTTTAGTCTGTCGGTAGAGGTTGTTCCTAAAGATATCCAGTGCAGTCTTGTTCCATGTTGTCACTGAGTCTTGATTTAAATTGAAAATCTTGCTGATGTTAAGAAATGCTTCATAAACCTCAAACACATTGTCTCCCAACTGTAAACAAAGACATGAATGAATCAGTTACAGCATTCTATAAAGCTTAAACTCTTGAAGTTCAGATGAAGAATAAAACAGTTTTTTAAGGAAAATGGGAAAAGGAAAACATAGAAATATAAAACTACAAAATAGTATGCAAATAAATTCTAGAAATGCTGCTTGCCATTAATGAAACATGTTTTGGGGGTAGTATTTAACTACAGGTGTAAATGCAGTATAACTATGTTACAGCAACCACATTTATTATAAATGGAACTTCTTTAGTTACAATGTGGCCTAATGTTGCTACCACTTTACATAAACACACATAAATAAAAACAAAAACAAAAAAAACAAACAAAGAATTGGCTCAGGTTGAAACCAAAATATAGTTATGTTTAATAACAGTGCAGGAAAACTGCAATTAAGTACCAAATAAAGTTATTTAAGTGCTGAATAAAAAATATTAAAAAACAGGCAGTTTACCTTTATATGTTTGTGCATTTTGTAAGCTTTAGGTGGGATATGCATGTGTGCTCTTTCTTTAACAAACTCCTTGCCCTGAAAGAAAAAGATAAGAAAATGTCAAAATCCACCAAATGAAATTACGACACAAAGAAGAAAATCATGTATTATTATTATTATTATTATTATTATTATTATTATTATTATTATTATTATTATTATTATTATTATTATTATTATTATATGCATGTATTTGTTCTAAAGAATCAATATTTAACTGAAAAGCTGCATTGCAATAGGTTTTGAAACATTGCTCACCCCATACTCCCTTCATCAACACATGTAATACCCGAGAATAAATACATCCACCTTTCTTATTAGGTTTAACACTTTTAAACATCGCTCGTTTAAAGTATACTATTGTTCTAAGTACAGTTGAAGGTTATCTTACCATGTGTTTCAGCAGATTAATGGTTTCTTTGCTGGTGGGTTTGTACAGGTCGTCCCTGATCCATTTGCATCCTAGTGATGAGCAGCAGCCGCATAATAGCGACAGTACAAAGCAGAATGCGAATATATTTCGGCCCATTGTGAGTCTTGGAACTTGTATTCGAAGTTTGCGGTATAAAATTGTGAGCGTTAAGCTGTTCTAGTCTCGTGTCTCGAAGGATTTCCAGGCGGTGTGCTGAGTGCCATGCTGTACAGGTGAGTATATATACACCTGGCGAGGTAGGTAGGTCGGAAAGCGAAAACTGTAAGGAGTTTCCCACAGCCGGGTATTCCTCTGCACATACTTTTGTTTGCTATTTTCAAACGAAGACATTAGAAAGTGTAGAAAGTGCAGCTACCTTATGTTAGTATTCTATAAACACATAATATTATTTTTTTTTTCAAATTTATTCTCAATGGATCTAAGTTTGCTTTCACTTTAGCCTGCACTTTCTGTTAAAGCTAAGACAGACATTTGACGTGCTTTCCTGCGTTCCGATTTGCTTTAATTAGCTTAAATCAAAAGCCCTTTATGTATAATATTTTATACAGGTTTCCCATGAAAAGTGAACACTAAAATGTCGTTCTTTCTTTCTTTCTTTCTTTCTTTCTTTCTTTCTTTCTTTCTTTCTTTCTTCCTTTCTTTCTTTTCTTCTCTCTTCCTTTCTTTGGCAACATTTGTTGAACTCGTTAACACCTCCGATAAAGCCTTGAGAGAAATTCCGCAATGGTCCAGTGATTTAAAAAAGCAACATGAAAACGGAAGATGAGTAGCCACATGTACTCCTGTCAACCGCTCTTCTGGTCTCTGACGTATGGCTGTTCAAGGAGTAGGTTTTGGAAATCGGAAGTGAGTGCGGACCAGTGCGCTTTCACTATCTAACTCCGGGCTGTTTCACTTTTATTGTTAGAAATGTTAAAACTACACTTGTGTTAACTTTTAATAAGCTTTTAGTTTTAAAACACACATTTTGCACCGCAAAGAATTGATTGAATACTCTCATAGAGCAGTGGTGTAGATGATGTAGCGTGTTTTTATCACTGCTTAGTCTGTAATTCTTTCCAGTTTAGACCCAGAATATTCTGTAAAAAAAGCATATATTTGGAATGTTTAAATTTTACCAATCTCTTTACTTAATGCTATTTTGTTCTTTCGAAAAAAAGTGCTCATGCCTGGGATATTATCAGAACACAAGTTTGGAAATATTTGCAATGTCTTGACCTGATCACAGCTTCCTTGAGGAGACCAAGGAAAACCTCACACGTTTAAAAGCAGCACCTTCCGTTTGTAATATTTAACAGCAGTTCTGTGCTGCATTATAAAATGCTAAAACGATCCTAATTTATTAAAGAATCATATATAATTGTTTGAAAAGCGTTATAGCTAGAAGTATTTCTCAATGTCTTCTAGTGAAAATGTTTGTCAAATAATTGTATACTTTTCTTAGTATATAAACCACCATTGATTGTTTTTATAGATGAACACTCAGTATATGAATGAGTGCATGTTAACGATATGTATATAACAAGTTTATATATATTTTTATTAAAGTGTAATTAAAGTTATATCATAGTCAACTTCAATCCGAAATGTCTATAGGAGGTAGCAGTATTACAGGATAGAAGGTTGGTGTGATTACGTGCAGACGGACACCATCATCATTTAAGGGGCCTCATTTTCAATGCCCCATTAAAACATACATAAGACTTTAGTTTAAAGCAAACTTTGATCTTTGCATGCAATGTCCACTATGGCCAGCAGATGACGTAGTATAGCAGTTCATGCGATTATTTTTTACACAGCCTCCTATAATAGAACATTCTATAAAAATAACAGTAGTACAGCAGTAGGCTAAGTCTACTGGAAGCGTAATAGTATTATTATTATTATTATTATTATTATTATTATTATTATTATTATTATTATTATTATTATTATTTATTAGTAGACGCCCTTATCCAGGGCGACTTACAGTCGTAAACAAAAATACATTTCAAGAATCACAGTACAAGTATTAATACAATTAAGAGCAAGATAAAATACAATGACTTCGGTTTTAGCAAGTACAAGTATGTGACAAAATACGATTCAATAGCGGAGCAGATAACATTGTCAGTGATAGCTACATCAGGATATAATTAAATACAAAATACTACATATTAAATGACACTTGTGACAGATTACAGTACTCTTAAGTACAAGATTAAGCAGGGCTAAGTTTTGCAGGGATGGGGTCAATTCTATCCTGCCAACAATCACAGGTGTGGTCATTCCCCAATTAGGCATTTGAGTTAAGAACACTGCTATAAGGATACACATGCGTTCCATCCGTGTTACTAAGCACGTGATTTAAGGTGCACCTTATAGTCAACACGGTTTACTAGATTCCATGTGCATATCATTCTGCTCATTAGTGATATCTTTCCATATCATTTGAAGACATTGCAATGTATTAGGCATATTCAGCAGATGCTATTCAACCCAACACCAAATTTTTAATGCATGTGTGACCTTCTAATTGAACATGCATAGCCTCTGAAAAGTAAACCAACTAAAGCAAACCATAACGGCCATTCATGAGCAGCATGTATCTACTCAGATCAATCTCCATATTTTACAAATAATAAAAATGACAAAAAAAGATTTAAGCATCTTTGCTCAAACAATATATTTTTTTAAATATTTTATTTGTATAAATACATATCAATAAATAACATACAAAATGCTTAGACAATTACAACTATTAAATAAAAAATATAAATACATAAATAAATGTTTATAAATAGATACATTAAGGAAGCAACACCTACATTATAATACTTGTTCATAAATGGTGCTGTAACTTCAATACATCATATATTTTAACAATAAATAAATATGAAAATGTAACATTAAATACAATTAATTTAAATACAAAAGTGAAATAAATAATTCAATAAATAAATACATTGTTATATATATATTTACAGAAATATCCATAATGGATTACACTTTATAAGTATCTCCCAAAAGAAAAGGAAATATTAAATATTGGAATTATCCATCATGTGTGTTCTAATATGAGCAGTGAATCGATCCATCCTTTCCAAATTGTCTTGAACTTGTATTCTGATAACCTCCCAGGCACGAGCAGAGTAATTCTAAAACAAAAGAAAGAGTTATTTCAGTTAGTTCAGTCTACAAATTGGGACCAATATCCTTATTTTTCAGTACTTATTATGTAGTTATGGACTCCATCTCCCAGAAGCCTTTGGAACTGCCTAGGGTCACATGATTGCAAGGCTCTCCCTTGATTGCAACACAGAAATCACAGTAACAAGCATTATAAACATGATAAATACACCAAAGAAAGGGAATATTGGGCATCCTTAAAAAAGAATGTGTACAATTTGCATAAAATTAAAAAGGGAAAGACATTTTATCCTGTAATATTCCATACGTTGTTTTCCAAAAATGTTCTAACTTCTTAAAATATGACTCCAATGTCTTGATTTCATTAGATCGTCTGTTGTCAGAGTACTTCATCTCTTGCATCTGTGTAAAAATAAAATAAAAAATCAATCAATCAATATACTGGTACATAAAGGCTTTACCCCAATGTGCTTGTTCTAAAGGGTTTGATATGTATTTATAGACAAATACCTTATGTTAGTATTCTATAAACACATAATATTATTTTTTTCAAATTTATTCTCAATGGATCTAAGTTTGCTTTCACTTTAGCCTGTACTTTCTTTTAAAGCTAAGACAGACTTTTAACGTGCTTTCCTCATGTTCCCATCTGCTTTAATTAGCTGAAATCAAAAGCCCTTTTTGTATAATAATTTATACAGGTTTCCCATGAAAACTGAACAGTAACATGTCGTTCTTTCTTTCTTTCCTTCTTTTTCTTTCTTTCTTTCTTTCTTTCTTTCTTCTTTCTTTCTTTCTTTCTGTCTTTCTCTTCCTTCCTTTCTTTCTTTTGTTCTCTCTTCCTTTCTTTGGCCACATTTGTTGAACTCATTAACACCACGATAAAGCCTTGAAAGAAATTCCTCAATGGTCCAGTGATTTAAAAAAGCAACATGAAAACGCAAGATGAGTAACTGCATGTACTCCTGTCAACCGCTCTTCTGGTCTCTGACGTAGGCTGTTCCAGGAGTAGGTTTTGGAAATCGGAAGTTAGTTCATTAAGACGAATGGAAAGGGCAATTCATATGGTACCTATATATATGAACTCGAACAATTTCCAACCAAAACCAGCTTCACTGTGTTTTTCAAAGAACAATTGTATTGCATACCTAGTAATAGTTTTATACCTTCTTCACCAATTAGGTAGCACAGCGGATTACATAAGTAAATGCACAATAAAACAATATCAGTTACATAAAAAAAAAAATCAATGCAGATATGTTCTAAAATGTTCACCCCAGACCTGCTTCCTGGGATAAAGGTGTTTTTGTGTGCATTAAGTGGATATAATAGAAAGGCATTTTTATTCAAACATGTGAATTGGTCATTTTTAATATCATGTAGTCAAAGAAACTACAAAATGACATCGCAAAAGTCTTCTGGAAGCCATAACAGAACTACAGTGTAAGCACGGGTAAGTTTTGCAGAGATGGGGTTAATTCTATCCTGTCAACAATCACAGGTGTGGTCATTCCCCAATTAGGCATTTGAGTTAAGAAAACTGCTATAAGGATACACATGCTTTCCATCCGTGTTACTAAGCACGTGATTTAAGTTGCACCTTATAGTCAACACGGTTTACTAGATTCCATGTGCATATCATTCTGCTCATTAGTGATATCTTTGCATATAATTTGAAAACATTGCAATGTATTATGCATATTCAGCAGATGCTATTCAACCCAACACCTAATTCTTAATGCATGTGTGACCTTGTAATTTTCTAATTGAACAAACATCACCTCTGAAAAGTAAACCAACTAAAGCAAACCAAAGCGGCGATTCATGAGCAGCATGTATCTACTCAGATCAATCTCCATATTTTACAAATAATAAAAATGACAAAAAAAGATTTAAGCATCTTTACCCAAACAATATATTGTTTACATTTTATTTGTATAAATACATATCAATAAATAACATACAAAATGCTTAGACAATTACAACCATTAAATAAAAAACATATAAATATATCAATAAATGTTTATAAATAGATAAATTAAGGAAGCAACACCTACATAATAATACTTGTTCTTAAATGGTGCTGTAACTTCAATACATCATATATTTTAACAAAAAATAAATATGAACGCATAAACATTAAACACAAATAATTTAAATAAATGATTCAATAAATAAATACTTTTTATATATATTGACAGAAATATCCATAATGGATAACACTTTATAAGTCTTTCCCAAAAGAAAAGGAAATATTAAACGTTGGAATTATCCATCATGTGTGTTCTAATATGAGCAGTGAATCGATCCATCCTTTCCAAATTGTCTTGAACTTGTATTCTGATAACCTCCCAGGCATGAGCAGAGTAATTCTAAAACCAGAAGAAAGAGTTATTTCAGTTAGTTCAGTCAACAAATTGGGGCCGATATCATTATTTTTCAGTAGTTATTATGGAGTGATGGACTCTCTCTCCAGAAGCCTTTGGAAGTGCCTTGGGTAACATGATTGCAAGGCTCTCCCATGATTGCAACATGGAAATCACAGTAGCAAGCATTATAAACATGTTAAAAACACCAAAGAAAGGAAATATTGGGCATCTTTAACAAAGAATGTGTACAATATGCATACAATTAAAAAAGGGAAAGTCATTTTATCCTGTAATATTCTAGAGCTACAATGGCAATAGCAACAGAAATTACCATACCTTGTTTTCCAAAAAATGTTCTAACTTCTTAAAATATGACTCCAATGTCTTGATTTCAGTAGATCGTCTGTTGTCAGAGTACTTCTTCTCCTGCATCTGTGTAAAAAAAAAAATCAATAAATCAATCTACGTACTTATAAAGGCTTTACCCCAGTGTGTTTGTTCTAAAAGGGTTTGATATCTATTTATAGACAAAAATACACCTAATGTAATTCTATATAGGTCTCACACATGCAGTTTGAAAGAAGTACATTTTAAAGCAAACATTTATTTTCATTTACATTTTTTTCAGGTACATACTAGGAAAAACTTCCAGGTTGCTTGCATTACCCATGTATTTGTGGTTAAAACATATAACTGACTGCAGAATGGGTCAGTCATTAAGAGAAGCAGCTGATTGGTTAAGAAAGAAGGCATTGGATGGCTGGAATCAAATGAACTCTCTAGGTTAAATTAACAAGAACGTGCAAGACTACATGAATGTAAGGCATGCAAAACAAGCTTTCATTAAATTAACATTGTCATTTTTTAAATTAAAATACACTTTTGCTCTGTATTCCTTTAAAAAACGCACATACAATAACTATATAGTGAATGAATGTGCACAACAGGTAAGATTTATTGAATTATTTGCTTTATGAAAAAGGATTCATTAATAATGAATAACGTACACAAGACTTGAGTTCTTTAGTCTGTCGGTAGAGGTTGTTCTTAAAGATATCCAGCACAGTCCTGTTCCATGTTGTCACAGAGTCTTGATTTAAATTGAAAATCTTGCTGATGTTAAGAAATGCTTCATAAACCTCAAACACATTGTCTCCCAACTGTAAACAAAGACATGAACGAATCAGTTACAGCATTCTATAAAGCTTAAACTCTTGAAGTTCAGTTGAAAAATTAAACAGTTTTTTTTAAGGAAAATGGGAAAAGGAAAACATAAAAATATAAAATTGCAAAACAGTATGCAAATAAATTCTAGAAAGGTTGCTTGCCAATAATGAAACATGTTTTGGAGGTGCAATTTAACTACAGGTGTAAATACAGCATAACTATGTTACAGAAACTACATTTATTATAAATGGAACTCCTTTAGTTACAATGTGGCCTAATGTTGCTATCACTATATACAGTATATAAGCACACATACCAAAAAAAAAAAAAAAACATACAAAAAAAACCAATTGGCTCAAGTTGAAACCAAAATATAGTTATGTTTAATAGCATTGCAGGAAAACTGTAATTAAATACCAAATAATGTTATTTAAGTACTGTATAAAAAATATAAAAAAACAGGCAGGTTTACCTTTATATGTTTGTGCATTTTGTAAGCTTTAGGTGGGATATGCATGTGTGCTCTTTCTTTAACTAACTCCTTGCCCTAAAAGGAAAAGAAAAGAAAATGTCAAAATCCACCAAATGAAATTACTGCACAAATTATTAAGTAGAAAATCATGTATTTATTATTATTATTATTATTATTATTATTATTATTATTATTATTATTATTATTATTATTATTATATGCATTTATTTATTCTAAAGAATCAATATTTAACTGAAAAGCTGCATTGCAATAGGTTTTGAAACATTGCTCACCCGATACTCCCTTCATCAACACATGTAATACCCGAGAATACATACATCCACCTTTCCTGTTAGGTTTAACACGTTTAAACATCGCTCGTTCAATGTATACTATTGTTCTAAGTACAGTTGAAGGTTATCTTACCATGTGTTTCAGCAGGTCCATGGTTTCTTTGCTGGTGGGTTTGTACAGGTCGTCCTTGATCCATTTGCATCCAAGTGATGAGCAGAAGCCGCATAATACAGACAGTACAAAGCAGAACGCGAAGATAGTTCGGCCCATTGTGAGTCTTGGAAGTTGTATTGGAAGTTTGCGTTATAAAATTGTGAGCCGTAAGCTGTTCTAGTGTCCTGTCTCGAAGGATTTCCAGGCGGTGAGCTGAGTGCCATGCTGTACAGGTGAGTATATATACACCTGGCGAGGCAGGTAGGTCGGAAAGCGAAAACTGTAAGGAGTTTCCCCACAGCCGGGTATTCCTCTGCACATACTTTTGTTTGCTATTTTCAATCGAAGACATTAGAAAGTGTAGAAGGTGCAGCTACCTTATGTTAGTATTCTATTAAAACATAATATTTTTTTCAAATTTATGCTCTATGGATCTAAGTTTGCTTTCACTTTAGCTTGTACTTTCTGTTAAAGCTAAGACGGACTTTTAACGTGGTTTCCTGCGTTCACATTTGCTTTAATTAGCTTAAATTAAAAGCCCTTTATGTATAATATTTTATACAGGTTTCCCATGAAAACTGAACAGTAAAATGTCTTTCTTTCTTTCTTTCTTTCTTTCTTTCTTTCTTTCTTTCTTTCTTTCTTTCTTTCATTCTTCCTTTCTTTGGCAACATTTGTTGAACTCGTTAACACCTCCTATAGAGTCTTGAGAGAAATTCCGCAATGGTCCAGTGATTTAAAAAAGCAACATGAAAATGGAAGATGAGTAACTACATGTACTCCTGTCAACCGCTCTTCGGGTCTCTGACGTATGGTTGTTCCAGGAGTAGGTTTTGGAATTCGGAAGTGAGTTCGGACCAGTGCGCTTTCACTATCTAACTCCGGGCTGTTTCAACTTTTATTGTTAGAAATGTTAAAAATACAACTTTGGGGTGCTTAAGAGACTTGTATATTATATAATCGAATCATATATTTCACCTCGCCTCGGGGCAGATGTTTTGCTGCCTATTAGGTGGTAGTGCGTGTTAGGGGGTTGGGGGGATACAAAGATGTCATGGACTCTGCCCCACATGATATAAATGAAGATGTGCTGTGATAAATGTTGGAATATATAGTGTCAATAACATATTGCTGAGAACCAATTAAAAAATAAACACCCAGATTACACGCTCAGGACACATTTCCTGAATTGTAGATAGTACCGGGTTCAAAGAAGTAATAAAATGAAAACGTGTGTATTTTATGTTGCCTACGCTTTAGCAAATACATTCTCCCGATGTAAAAGATTCGCACAATGATATAATGTGTGTTGGTGATGTAATTTGGTCCGGTGTCCGTCATGAAATAGTGTTGTCCTCTTGGATTTGCAAGAGTCTGGCAGACCTCATGTGGGGTTCCAGCGCATCGCCAGGATAGCTGAAGGCGTCGAAACAAAGCCGAGGAACGGGGTCAGCAATTCATTAAGACGAATGGAAAGAGCAATTCATATGGTACCTATATATATGAACTCGAACAATTTCCAACCAAAACCAGCTTCAATGTGTTTTCGAGGAACAATTGTAATGCTTACCTAGAAATAGTTTTATACCGTCTTCACCAATTAGCTAGCATAGGCCTATTGATTTATGACTAGAAGGCAGCATCTAGAAAATGAAAGTATTCCATGTGGATCCCGTCGTGCAAAGTTCAAACTCCTCCCAGATTCGCTTTCATAGTATAAACTCCAGGCAGGCAGGCCACAGTATATACAGTGCACTATATACATCGTTTTGAAAATGGATCTGAGGAACTTAAGGAAATGCATTTTTGTGATGGTAGCTGTGAGCCGGAGTTTTTCTCTGGGATGCAAGTGGATTCAGCACCGGTACAAAGACGTGAGCCGGGACAGCCTGCAGCTGATAACACACGGGGCAAGCCTTCACATCAGAGGGTCGCTTGCAGGTGAATTCAGTGTCTAAGTCTGAAGGTGAATTAGACATCTTATTTATGTGTTTGTAATACATATTTGTATTTAATAAAATTATGATAAAATGATCTAAATGCAGTTTTGTATCTATATCTATATCTATATCTATATCTATATCTATATCTATATCTATAGATCGATAGATAGACATACCTTCTTCCAGCGCCTAAATAGCGCGTTAAACAATTCAGAATAGGGCCCTATATGACATTATTGTACTATGTTATGTGTGGCGAAAAGCAAACACAAAATCATATTCTTTCCTTTAATTTCAAGAGTTCGTGATAAAAGAAGAACACGTGGAGAACATCCCCTCCCCAGGTGGTGTTTACATAACAAACTCACAGGAAAGAGCAACATTACTGAGTCCTGCAACTGCTACCCCTGGAATTTATTCAATACATCTTCAAGACATGTTATAATAAGCACGTGATAATACACTACACTTTCTCTCGTTGGTGCTTTTCAGGTGAGCAATATTTAGATTATATACGAAGTGCTTCATCATATCAGTAAGCTGTACAATGGAAATATGGACTCTGTGAGGTGGGACCGAAAAAAGCTGGACAGGTTTCAAAGCAACCTCCATACTCAGACTGCGCATATTAAACAATGAGTGAGTACTTCGTGACCATGCAGCTGCCTCAATGAGTTTCACCTGATCAAATAAATAAGAACAGGAGTACTAACACTGGACCCGCTGTTTAGAGTTTCATTTGAATGACTTTTAAATAAGCACCTTTATTTGATACAAACAGACTTCAATTCGGAGTTGTATTCGTAGCAATGCTGAAAGAAACGGTATAACTGGAGTTTCATTTTATTTATTTTCATGAAGATGGATAAGGAGGTGATCCACAGCTCAGGATATCATGGGAAAGAGAAACAGAGAAGTATTCATTATTTTAAGAAACTGGAAAATTATTTGAAACAAAAGGTATGCATATTTTATTCTTTTCTGAAGACACAACCTTAAGCACAATGAATATTTGTTTTTTCTTTTTAAATGTTTAGTTTGAACCATTTGCTTTTTATTTAGAGGCGTTGTGACCCCTGTCAGTTTGATTTTCTATAGTTCTATTCAAACTAACTTGCAGTCACAGGAGAACACTGAAACAAAACTAGACATACACTTGTGTTAACTTTTAATAAGCTTTTAGTTTTAAAAACACACACATTCTGCACTGCTAAGATTTGATTGAATACTCTCATAGAGCAGTGGTGTAGATGATGTAGCTTATTTTATATCACTGCTTAGTCTGTAATTCTTTCCAGTTTAGACCCAGAATATTCTATAAAAATGCATATATATGGAATGTTTAAATGTTACCAAACTCTTTACTTACTCCAGTAGTCTTGACCTGCTCACAGCTTCCTTGAGGAGACTAAAGAACACCTCACATGTTTAAAAGCAGAGCCTTCCCTTTGTAATATTTAACAGAAGTTCTGTCCTACATTATAAAATACTAAAACAATCCTATTTTATTAAAGGAGTTTGACAGTGTTCTTCGTAGTTATAAAGTGGGTGCACTGTTAATTATTTGTTAGGCTGCTATTTATGAAAAAAACTGGAAAGCAACAACTTTTTTTAACTTCTTGTATGTTATGAACTTCATGTCATGGCCTTGTATAAAGCTATTTGTACAGTATTTATATTAAAATAAAACAGATTGATTGGATGGATTTGTATTGGTTTTTGTTTGAAGGTATAATATAAAAAATGGAATGTAGTTACCTTTATGTTTGTTCACAACCAGAATATGCAGCACACACAACTGTAGTGAAGCATAAAGAATCATATACAATTGTTTGTAAAGTGTTATAGCTGGAAGTATTTCTCAATGTCTTCTAGTGAAAATGTTTGTCAAATAATTGTATACTTTTCTTAGTATATAAACCACCATTGATTGTTTTTATAGATGAACACTCAGTATATGAATGAGTGCATGTTAACGATATGTATATAACAAGCTTATATATATATTTTTATTAAAGTGTAATTAAAGTTATATCATAGTCAAAATCAATCCGAAATGTCTGTAGGAGGTAGCAGTATTAGATGATAGAAGGTTGGTGTGATTACGTGCAGATGGACACCATCATCATATAAGGGGCCCCATTTTCAATGGCCCATTAAAACATACATAAGACTTTAGTTTAAAGCAATCTTTGTTCTTTTGCATGCAATGTCCATTATGGCCAGCAGATGCCGTAGTATAGCTATTCATGTGATTTTTTTTTGCGTATAATAGAACATTCTATACAAATGATAGTAGTACAACAGAAGGTGAATACAAACTCGCAAAAGAGATTTAAACTTCAATATTTTACATGTATTAAATACATTAATACATGAATAACTTCATAAATAATTGCATAAGTAAATGCACAATAAAACAATATCAGTTACATAAAAAAATCAAAACAGATATGTTCTAAAATGTTCACCCCATACCTGCTTCCTGGGATAAAGGTGTTTTTGTGTGCATTAAGTGGATATAATAGAAAGGCATTTTTATTCAAACATGTGAATTGCTCATTTTTAATATCATGTAATCAAAGAAACTACAAAATGACATCGCAAAAGTCTTCTGGAAGCCATAACAGTACTACAGTGTAAGCACGGGTAAGTTTTGCAGAGATGGGGTTTATTCTGTCCTGTCAACAATCACAGGTGTGGTCATTCCCCAATTAGGCACTTGAGTTAAGAACACTGCTATAAGGATACACCTGCTTTCCATCCGTGTTACTAAGCACGTGATTTAAGGTGCACCTTATAGTCAACACGGTTTATTAGATTCCATGTGCATATCATTCTGCTTATTAGTGATATCTTTCCATATCATTTGAAAACATTGCAATGTATTAGGCATATTCAGCAGATGCTATTCAACCCAACACCAAATTTTTAATGCATGTGTGATCTTCTAATTGAACTTTCATAGCCTCTGAAAAGTAAACCAACTAAAGCAAACCATAACGGCCATTCATGAGCAGCATTTATCTACTCAGATCAATCTCCATATTTTACAAATAATAAAAATGACAAAAAAGATTTAAGCATCTTTGCTCAAACAATATATTTTTTTATATTTTATTTGTATAAATACATATCAATAAATAACATACAAAATGTGTAGACAATTACAACCATTAAATAAAAACATATAAATACATAAATAAATGTTTATAAATATATACATTAAGGAAACAACACCTACATAATAATATTTGTTCTTAAATGGTGCTGTAACTTCAATACATCATATATTTTAACAATAAATAAATATGAAAGCATAAACATTAAATACAATTAATTTAAATAAATAATTCAATAAATAAATACTTTTTATATATATTTACAGAAATATCCATAATGGATAACACTTTATAAGTCTTTCCCAAAAGAAAAGGAAATATTAAACATTGGAATTATCCATCATGTGTGTTCTTATATGAGCAGTGAATCGATCCATCCTTTCCAAATTGTCTTGAACTTGTATTCTGATAACCTCCCAGGCATGAGCAGAGTAATTCTAAAACCAAAAAGAAAGAGTTATTTCAGTTAGTTCAGTCAACAAATTGGGACCGATATCCTTATTTTTCAGTAGTTATTATGGAGTGATGGACTCCCTCTCCCAGAAGCCTTTGGAACTGCCTTGGGTCACATGATTGCAAGGCTCTCCCATGATTGCAACATGGAAATCACAGTAGCAAGCATTATACACATGTTAAAAACACCAAAGAAAGGGAATATTGGGCATCTTTACGAAAGAATGTGTACAATATGCATACAATTAAAAAGGGAAAGTCATTTTATCCTGTAATATTCAAGAGCTACAATGGCAATAGCAACAGAAATTACCATACCTTGTTTTCCAAAAAATGTTCGAACTTCTTAAAATATGACTCCAATGTCTTGATTTCAGTAGATCGTCTGTTGTCAGAGTACTTCATCTCCTGCATCTGTGTAAAAAAAAAAAATATCAATAAATCAATCTACGTACCTATAAAGGCTTTACCCCAATGTGTTTGTTCTAAAAGGGTTTGATATCTATTTATAGACAAAAATACACCTAATGTAATTCTATATAGGTCTCACACATGCAGTTTGAAAGAAGTACATTTTAAAGCAAACATTTATTTTCATTTACATTTTTTCAGGTACATACTACAGTAGGTTAAGGAAAAACTTCCAGGTTGCTTGCATTACCCATGTATTTGTGGTTAAAACATATAACTGACTGTAGAATGGGTCAGTCATTAAGAGAAGCAGCTGATTGGTTAAGAAAGAAGGCATTGGATGGCTGGAATAAAATTAACTCTCTTGGTTAAATTAACAAGAATGTGCAAGACTACATGAATGTAAGGCACATAAAACAAGCTTTCATTAAATTAACATTGTCATTTTTTAAATTAAAATACAATTTTGCTCTGTATTCCTTTAAAAACGCACATACAATAACTATATAGTGAATGAATGTGCACAACAGATAAGATTTATTGAATTATTTGCTTTATGAAAAAGGATTCATTAATAATGAATAACGTACACAAGACTTGAGTTCTTTAGTCTGTCGGTAGAGGTTGTTCTTAAAGATATCCAGCGCAGTCCTGTTCCATGTTGTCACAGAGTCTTGATTTAAATTGAAAATCTTGCTGATGTTAAGAAATGCTTCATAAACCTCAAACACATTGTCTCCCAACTGTAAACAAAGACATGAACGAATCAGTTACAGCATTCTATAAAGATTAAACTCTTGAAGTTCAGTTGAAGAATAAAACAGTTTTTTTTAAGGAAAATGGGAAAAGGAAAACATAAAAATATAAAATTGCAAAACAGTATGCAAATAAATTCTAGAAAGGTTGCTTGCCAATAATGAAACATGTTTTGGAGGTGCAATTTAACAACAGGTGGAAATGCAGTATAACTATGTTACAGAAACTACATTTATTATAAATGGAACTCCTTTAGTTACAATGTGGTCTAATGTTTCTATCACTATATACAGTATATAAGCACACAAACCTAAAAAACAAAACATACAAAAAAAAACAATTGGCAGTTGAAAACCAAAATATAGTTATGTTTAATAACAGTGCAGGAAAACTGTAATTAAATACCAAATAATGTTATTTAAGTACTGAATAAAAATATAAAAAACAGGCAGGTTTACCTTTATATGTTTGTGCATTTTGTAAGCTTTAGGTGGGATATGCATGTGTGCTCTTTCTTTAACAAACTCCTTGCCCTGAAAGGAAATGAAAAGAAAATGTCAAAATCCACCAAATGAAATTACTGCACAAATTATTAAGTAGAAAATCATGTATTATTATTATTATTATTATTATTATTATTATTATTATTATTATTATTATTATTATTATTATTATTATTATATGCATTTATTTGTTCTAAAGAAACAATATTTAACTGAAAAGCTGCATTGCAATAGGTTTTGAAACATTGCTCACCCCATACTCCTTCATCAACACATGAAATACCCGAGAATACATTCATCCACATTTCCTATTAGGTTTAACACGTTTAAACATCGCTCGTTCAATGTACACTATTGTTGTAAGTACAGTTGAAGGTTATCTTACCATGTGTTTCAGCAGGTTCATGGTTTCTTTGCTGGTGGGTTTGTACAGGTCGTCCTTGATCCATTTGCATCCAAGTGATGAGCATAAGCCGCATAATAGCGACAGCACAAAGCAGAACGCAAATATATTTCGGCGCATTGTGAGTCTTGTAACTTGTATTGGAAGTTTGCGGTATAAAATTGTGAGCGGTAAGCTGTTCTAGTGTCCTGTCTCGAAGGATTTCCAGGCGGTGTGCTGAGTGGCATGCTGTACAGGTGAGTATATATACACCTGGCGAGGCAGGTAGGTCGGAAAGCGAAAACTGTAAGGAGTTTCCCCACAGCCGGGTATTCCTCGGCACATCGTTTTGTTTGCTATTTTCAAACGAAGACATTAGAAAGTGTAGAAAGTGCAGCTACCTTATGTTAGTATTCTATTATAACATAATATTATTTTTTCAAATTTATTCTCTATGGATCTAAGTTTGCTTTCACTTTAGCCTGTACTTTCTGTTAAAGCTAAGACGGACTTTTAACGTGCTTTCCTGCGTTCCCATTTGCTTTAATTAGCTTAAATCAAAAGCCCTTTATGTATAATATTTTATACAGGTTTCCCATGAAAACTGAACAGTAAAATGTCGTTCTTTCTTTCTTTCTTTCTTTCTTTCTTTCTTTCTTTCTTTCTTTCTTTTCTTCTCTCTTCCTTTCTTTGGCAACATTTGTTGAACTCGGTAACACCTCCTATAGAGTCTTGAGAGAAATTCCGCAATGGTCCAGTGATTTAAAAAAGCAACATGAAAACGGAAGATGAGTAACTACATGTACTCCTGTCAACCGCGCTTCTGGTCTCTGACGTATGGTTGTTCAAGGAGTATGTTTTGGAATTCGGAAGTGAGTTCGGACCAGTGCGCTTTCACTATCTAACTCCGGGCTGTTTCAACTTTTATTGTTAGAAATGTTAAAAATACAACTTTGGGGTGCATAAGAGACTTGTATATTATATAATCGAATCATATATTTCACCTCGCCTCAGGGTAGTTGTTTTGCTGCCTATTATGTGGTAGTGCGTGTTAGGGGGTTGGGGGGTTACAAGGATGTCATTGACTCTGCCCCACATGAGGCTGTGTGGTCCAGGGGTTAAAGAAAAGGGCTTGTAACCAGGAGGTCCCCTCTTCAAATCCCACCTCAGCCACTGACTCATCGTGTGACCCTGAGCAAGTCACTTCACCTCCTTGTGCTCCGTCTTTCGGGTGCGACGTAGTTGTAAGTGACTCTGCAGCTGATGCATAGTTCACACACCCTAGTCTCTGTAAGTCGCCTTGGATAAAGGCGTCTGCTAAATAAACAAATAATAATAATAATAACATGATATAAATGAAGATGTGCTGTGATAAATGTTGGAATATATAGTGTCAATAACATATTGCTGAGAACCAATTAAAAATAAACACCCAGATTACACGCCCAGGACACATTTCCTGAATTGTAGATAGTACCGGGTTCAAAGAAGTAATAACATGAAAACGTTTGTATTTTATGTTGCCTACGCTTTAGCAAATACATTCTCCCTATGTAAAAGATTTGCACATGATATAATGTGTGTTGGTGATGTAATTTGGTCCG
Source organism: Acipenser oxyrinchus oxyrinchus (assembly GCA_030684275.1). NCBI lineage: Eukaryota > Metazoa > Chordata > Actinopteri > Acipenseriformes > Acipenseridae > Acipenser > Acipenser oxyrinchus. The sequence goes on along the minus strand of CM060269.1, from coordinate 21,600,919 downwards.
GTGTCCGTCATGTAATAGTGGACTCTTGGATTTGCAAGAGTCTGGCGGACCTCATATGGGGTTCCAGCGCATCGCCAGGATAGCTGAAGGCATCGAAACAAAGCCGAGGAACGGGGTCAGCAATTCATTAAGACGAATGGAAAGGGCAATTCAAATGGCACCTATATATAGGAACTCGAACAATTTCCAACCAAAACCAGCTTCACTGTGTTTTTCTAGGAACAATTGTATTGCATACCTAGTAATAGTTTTATACCGTCATCACCAATTAGCTAGCATAGGCCCATTGATTTATGACTAGGAGGCAGCATCTAAAAAATGAAAGTATTCCATGTGGATCCCGTCGTGCAAAGTTCAAACTCCTCCCAGATTCGCTTTCATAGTATAAACTCCAGGCAGGAAGGCCACAGTATATACAGTGCACTATATACATCGTTTTGAAAATGGATCTGAGGAGCTTATGGAAATGCATTTTTGTGATGGTAGCTGTGAGCCGGAGTTTTTCTCTGGGATGCAAGTGGATTCAGCACCAGTACAAAGACGTGAGCCGGGACAGCCTGCAACTGATAAGACACGTGGTAAGCCTTCACATCAGAGGGTCGCTTGCAGGTGAATTCAGTGTCTAAGTCTGAAGGTGAATTAGACATCTTATTTATGTGTTTGTAATACATATTTGTATTTAATAAAATTATGATAAAATGATCTAAATGCAGTTTTGTATCTATATTTATATCTATATCTATATCTATATCTATATCTATATCTATATCTATATCTATATCTAGAGATAGATAGATAGACAAACCTTCTTCCAGCGCGTAAATAGCGCGTTAAACAATTCAGAATAGGGCCCTATATGACATTATTGCACTATTTTATGTGTGGCGAAAAGCAAACAAAAAATCAAATTCTTTGCTTTAATTTCAAGAGTTCGTGATAAACGAAGAACACGTGGAGAACATCCCCTCCCCAGGTGGTGTTTACATAAGAAACTCACAGGTAAGAGCAACATTACTGAGTCCTGCAACTGCTACCCCTGGAATTTATTCAATATATCTTCAAGACATGTAATGATAAGCACGTGAAAATACACTACACGTTTTCTCGTTGGTGTTTTTAAGGTGAGCAATATTTCGATTATATACGAAGTGCTTCATCATATCAGTAAGCTGTACAATGGAAATATGGACTCTGTGAGGTGGACCGAGAAAACCTGGACAGGTTTCAAAGCAACGTCCATACACAGACTGAGCATGTTAAACAATATGTGAGTACTTCGTGACCATGCAGCTGCCTCAATGAGTTTCACCTGATGAAATAAATAAGAAAAGGAGTACTAACACTGGACCCGCTGTTTAGAGTTGCAGAGATGGGGTTAATACTGTCCTGTCAACAATCACAGGTGTGGTCATTCCCCAATTAGGCATTTGAGTTAAGAACACTGCTATAAGGATACACCTGCTTGCCATCAGTGTTACTAAGCACGTGATTTAAGGTGCACCTTATAGTCAACACGTTTTGCTAGATTCCATGTGGATATAATTCTGCTCATTAGTGATATCTTTCCATATCATTTGAAGACATTGCAATGTATTAGGCATATTCAGCAGATGCTATTCAACCCAACACCTAATTTTTAATGGATGTGTGACCTTCTAATTGAACATACATCGCCTCTGAAAAGTAAACCAACTAAAGCAAACCATAACGGCCATTCATGAGCAGCATGTATCTACTCAGATCAATCTCCATATTTTACAAATAATAAAAATGACAAAAAAGATTTAAGCATCTTTGCTCAAACAATATATATTTTTTATATTTTATTTGTATAAATACATATCAATAAATAAATAAATAACATACAAAATGCTTAGACAATTACAACCATTAAATAAAAACATATAAATACATAAATAAATACATACATACATCATATATTTTAACAATAAATAAATATGAAAATGTAACATTAAATACAATTAATTTAAAAACAAAAGTGAAATAAATAATTCAATAAATAAATACATTGTTATATATATATATATATATATATATATATATATATATATATATATATATATATATATATATATATATATATATGACAAAAATATCCATAATGGATAACACTTTATAAGTCTCTCCCAAAAGAAATGGAAATATTAAACATTGGAATTATCCATCATGTGTGTTCTAATATGAGCAGTGAATCGATCCATCCTTTCCAAATTGTCTTGAACTTGTATTCTGATAACCTCCCAGGCATGAGCAGAGTAATTCTAAAACCAAAAGAAAGGGTTATTTCAGTTAGTTCAGTCAACAAATTGGGACCAATATCCTTATTTTTCAGTAGTTATTATGTAGTGATGGACTCCATCTCCCAGAAGCCTTTGGAACTGCCTTCGGTCACATGATTGCAAGGCTCTCCCATGATTGCAACACAGAAATCACAGTAACAAGCATTATAAACATGTTAAATACACCAAAAAGGGAATGTTGGGCATCCTTAAAAAGAATGTGTACAATTTGCATAAAATTAAAAAGGGAAAGACATTTTATCCTGTAATATTCCATACCTTGTTTTCCAAAAATGTTCTAACTTCTTAAAATATGACTCCAATGTCTTGATTTCATTAGATCGTCTTTTGTCAGAGTAGTTCATCTCTTCCATCTGTGTAAAAAATAAAATAAAAAATCAATCAATCAATATACTGGTACATAAAGGCTTTACCCCAATGTGCTTGTTCTAAAAGGGTTTGATATGTATTTATAGACAAAAATACACATGTAACTGACTGCAGAACGGGCCAGTCATTAGGAGAAGCAGCTGATTGGTTAAGAAAGAAGGCATTGGACGGCTGGAGTCAATTTAACTCTTTGTAGGTTAAAGGAACTAGAATCTGCAAGAGTGAATGTAAGGCAGGGAAACCAAGCTTTCATTAAATTAACATTGTTATTTTTTAAATAAAAATTATTATTATTATTATTTAGCAGACACCTTTATCTAAGGCGACTTACAGAGACTAGGGTGTGTGAACTATGCATCAGCTGCAGAGTCACTTACAATTACGTCTCACCGAAAGACAGAGCACAAGGAGGTTAAGTGACTTGCTTAGGGTCACACAATGAGTCAGTGGTTACAAGCACTTTTCTTTAACCACTGGACCACACAGCCTCCTGCTCTGTATTCCTTTAAAAACTGCACATACAATAACTATATAGTGAATGAATGTGCACAACACGTAAGATTTATTGAATTATTTGCTTCATGAAAAAGGTTTGATTAATAATGAATAACGTACACAAGACTTGAGTTCTTTAGTCTGTCGGTAGAGGTTGTTCCTGAAGATATCCAGTGCAGTCCTGTTCCATGTTGTCACCGAGTCTTGATTTAAATTGAAAATCTTGCTGATGTTAAGAAATGCTTCATAAACCTCAAACACATTGTCTCCCAACTGTAAACAAAGACATGAACGAATCAGTTACAGCATTCTATAAAGCTTAAACTCTTGAAGTTCAGATGAAGAATAAAACAGTTTTTTAAGGAAAATGGGAAAGGAAAACATAGAAATATAAAACTACAAAATAGTATGCAAATAAATTCTAGAAATGCTGCTTGCCATTAATGAAACATGTTTTGGAGGTAGTATTTAACTACAGGTGTAAATGCAGTATAACTATGTTACAGAAACCACATTTATTATAAATGGAACTTCTTTAGTTACAATGTGGCCTAATGTTGCTACCACTGTATTTAAACACACATACCTAAAAAAAAAAAAAAATTGGTTGAGGTTGAAACCAAAATATAGGTATGTTTAATAGCATTGCAGGAAAACTGTAATTAAATACCAAATAATTATTTAAGTGCTGAATAAAAAATAGGTAAAACAAGCAGATTTACCTTCATATGTTTGTGCATTTTGTAAGCTTTAGGTGGGATATGCATGTGTGCTCTTCCTTCAACAAACTCCTTGCCCTAAAAGGAAAAGAAAAGAAAATGTGTCAAAATCCACCAAATGAAATTACGACACAAATTATTAACTATAAAATCATGTATTATTATTATTATTATTATTAGTAGTAGTAGTATTAGTATTAGTATTATTAGTATTATATGCATTAATTTGTCCTAAAGAATCAATATTTAACTGAAAAGCTGAATTGCAATAAGTTTTGAAACACTGCTCACCCCATACTCCCTTCATCAACATATGTAATAGGATCTACCCGAGAATACATACATCCACCTTTTCTATTAGGTTTAACACTTTTAAAGATCGCTCGTTTAATGTATACTATTGTTCTAAGTACAGTTTAAGATTATCTTACCATGTGTTTCAGCAGGTTAATGGTTTCTTTGCTGGTGGGTTTGTACAGGTCGTCCTTGATCCATTTGCATCCTAGTGATGAGCAGCAGCCGCATAATAGCGACAGTACAAAGCAGAATGCGAATATATTTCGGCCCATTGTGAGTCTTGGAACTTGTATTCGAAGTTGGCGGTATAAAATTGTGAGCGTAAAGCTGTTCTAGTCTCGTGTCTCGAAGGATTCCCAGGCGGTGTACTGAGTTCCATGCTGTACAGGTGAGTTTATATACACCTGGCGAGGCAGGTATGTCGGAAAGCGAAAACTGTAAGGAGTTTCCCCACAGCCGGGTATTCCTCAGCACTTAGTTTTGTTTGCTATTTTCAAACGAACACATTAGAAAGTGTTGAAAGTGCAGCTACCTTATGTTAGTATTCTATTAAAACATATTATTATTATTTTTTCAAATGTATTCTCTATGGGTCTATGTTTGCTTTCACTTTAGCCTGCACTTTCTGTTAAAGCTAAGACTGACATTTCTCGTGCTCTCCTGCGTTCCCATTTGCTTTAATTAGCTGAAATCAAAAGCCATTTTTGTATAATAATTTATACAGGTTTCCCATGAAAACTGAACAGTAACATGTCTTTCTTTCTTTCTTTCTTTTCTTTCTTTCTTTCTTTCTTTCTTTCTATCTTTCTTTCTTTCTTTTGTTCTCTCTTTCTTTCTTTGGCAACATTTGTTGAACTCGTTAACACCGCCATGTCAATATAAAGTACACAAACCACACACATACATACAAACAAATAACAACAGCAAAGTAACGTCAAATAATACGCGATGAAATCCACTGATAAGCGCAGCATCGGCACAGCTAAAAAAATGGATAGAACGCGTTATGAAACCCCCTCGCGCTTATTCGTTCATCTCGTCCTTCTGTCAAATAAAATTGAAAGCACTAATACGTAAAAGAAAAAAAAAGAAAAATAAATAACTCCGATAAAGGCTTGAGAGAAATTCCGCAATGGTCCAGTGATTTAAAAAGCAACATGAAAACGCAAGATGAGTAACTACATCTACTCCTGTCAACCGCTCTTCTGGTCTCTGACGTAGGCGGTTCCAGGAGTGTTTTTGGAAATCGGAAGTGTGTTGGGGCCAGTGCGCTTTCACTATCTAACTCCGAGCTGTTTCAACTTTTATTGTTAGAAATTTTAAAAGTACAACTTTGGGGTTAGAAAAAGAGGTGGGTGGGACAGATATATTTTTTAACCACAAGGATGAGCTAGACTCGCCGCAGCGGATTACAGTCGGATACGGTTTGGCATGAAATGTTTTTAATTGTCAATCGCTCCATAACTGGGTGGGCCCATGAGCAAAATGAGTGGGCCTAGGCCCCTCAGGCCCAAGCGTGGCGCCGCCCTGGTTTGTAATACATATTTGTATTTAATAAAATTATTATAAAATCATCTAAATGCAATGTATCCTTAGGTTATCTTGGAAACACGAGCTCGTAGTTTAAGCTTAGATATTTATAGGCGACATACTTTCTCAAATGTACTTAGGAGTTTTGTATCTATTTATATATCTATATCTATATCTATATGTATATCTATAGATAGATAGATTGACAGCCCTCTTCCAGCGCGTAAATAGCGCGTACAACAAGCCAGAATAGGGTCCTATATGACATTATTGTACTATTTTACCTGTGGTGAAAGGCAAACACAAAATAATATTCTTTCCTTTAATTTCAATAGTTCGTGATAAACGAAAAACACGTGGAGAACATCCCCTCCCCTGGTGGTGTTTACATAAGAAACTCATAGGTAAGATCAACATTACTGAGTCCTGCAACTGCTACCCCTGGAATTTATTCAATACATCTTCAAGACATGTAATAATAAGCACGTGACAATACACTACACTTTCTCTCGTTGGTGTTTTTCAGGTGAGCAATATTTCGATTATATACGAAGTGCTTCATCATATCAGTAAGCTGTACAATGGAAATATGGACTCTGTGAGGTGGGACCGAGAAAACCTGGACAGGTTTCAAAGCAACCTCCATACTCAGACTGCGCATGTTAAACAATGAGTGAGTACTTCGTGACCATGCAGCTGCCTCAATGAGTTTCACCTGATGTAATAAATAAGAACAGGAGTACTAACACTGGACCCGCTGTTTAGAGTTTCATTTGAATGACTTTTAAAAAGCACCTTTATTTGATACAAACAGACTTGAATTCTGAGTTGTATTTGTCACAATGCTGAAAGAAACTGTGTAACTGGAGTTTCATTTTATTTATTTTCATGAAGATGGATAAGGAGGTGATCCACAGCTCAGGATATCATGGGAAAGAGAAACAGAGAAGTATTCATTATTTTAAGAAACTGGAAAATTATTTGAAACAAAAGGTATGCATATTTTATTCTTTTCTGAAGACACAACCTTAAGCACACTGAATATTTGTTTTTTTCTTTTAAATGTTTAGTTTGAACCATTTGCTTTTTATTTTTAGGTGTTGTGACCCCTGTCAGTTTGATTTTCTATAGTACTATTCAAACTAACTTGCAGTCACAGGAGAACACTGAAACAAAACTAGACATACACTTGTGTTAACTTTTAATAAGCTTTTAGTTTTAAAAACACACACATTCTGCACTGCTAAGATTTGATTGAATACTCTCATAGAGCAGTGGTGTAGATGATGTAGCTTATTTTATCACTGCTTAGTCTGTAATTCTTTCCAGTTTAGACCCAGAATATTCTATAAAAATGCATATATTTGGAATGTTTAAATGTTACCAAACTCTTTACTTACTCCAGTAGTCTTGACCTGCTCACAGCTTCCTTGAGGAGACTAAAGAACACCTCACATGTTTAAAAGCAGAGCCTTCCATTTGTAATATTTAACAGCAGTTCTGTGCTACATTATAACTTTCTAAAACAATCCTATTTTATTAAAGGAGTTTGACAGTGTTCTTCGTAGTTATAAAGTGGGTGCACTGTTAATTATTTGTTAGGCTGCTATTTATGAAAAAAACTGGAAAGCAACAACTTTTTTTTAACTTCTTGTATGTTATGAACTTCATGTCATGGCCTTGTATAAAGCTATTTGTACAGTATTTATATTAAAATAAAACAGATTGATTGGATGGATTTGTATTTGTTTTTGTTTGAAGGTATAATATAAAAAATGAAATGTAGTTACCTTCATGTTTGTTCACAACCAGAATATGCAGCACACACAACTGTAGCGAAGCATAAAGAATCATATACAATTGTTTAAAAAGTGTTATAGCTAGAAGTATTTCTCAATGTCTTCTAGTGAAAATGTTTGTCGAATAATTGTATACTTTTCTTAGTATATAAACCACCATTTGTTGTTTTTATAGATAAACACTCAGTATATGAATGAGTGCATGTTAACGATATGTATATAACAAGTTTATATATATATTTTTATTAAAGTGTAATTAAAGTTATATCATAGTCAAAATCAATCCGAAATGTCTGTAGGAGGTAGCAGTATTAGATGATAGAAGGTTGGTGTGATTACGTGCAGACGGACACCATCATCATAGAAGGGGCCCCATTTTCAATGGCCCATTAAAACATACATAAGACTTTAGTTTAAAGCAATCATTGTTCATTTGCATGCAATGTCCATTATGGCCAGCAGATGCCGTAGTATAGCTATTCATGTGATTTTTTTTGCGTATAATAGAACACTCTATACAAAAGATACTAGTACAACAGAAGGTGAATACAAACTCGCAAAAGAGATTTAAACTTCAATATTTTACATGTATTAAATACATTAATACATGAATAACTGCATAAATAATTGCATAAGTAAATGCACAATAAAACAATATCAGTTACATAAAAAAATCAATGCAGATATGTTCTAAAATGTTCACCCCATACCTGCTTCCTGGGATAAAGGTGTTTTTGTGTGCATTAAGTGGATATAATAGAAAGGCATTTTTATTCAAACATGTGAATTGCTCATTTTTAATATCATGTAATCAAAGAAACTACAAAATGACATCGCAAAAGTCTTCTGGAAGCCATAACAGTACTACAGTGTAAGCACGGGTAAGTTTTGCAGAGATGGGGTTAATTCTGTCCTGCCAACAATCACAGGTGTGGTCATTCCCCAATTAGGCATTTGAGTTAAGAAAACTGCTATAAGGATACACATGCTTTCCATCCGTGTTCTAAGCACGTGATTTAAGGTGCACCTTATAGTCAACACGGTTTACTAGATTCCAAGTGCATATCACTCTGCTTATTAGTGCTATCTTTCCATATCATTTGAAAACATTGCAATGTATTAGGCATATTCAGCAGATGCTATTCAACCCAACACCAAATTTTTAATGCATGTGTGACCTTATAATTGAACATGCATATCCTCTGAAAAGTAAACCAACTAAAGCAAATCATAACGGCCATTCATGAGCAGCATGTATCTACTCAGATCAATCTCCATATTTTACAAATAATAAAAATATCAAAAAAAGATTTAAGCATCTTTGCTCAAACAATATATATTTTTTATATTTTATTTGTATAAATACATATCAATAAATAACATACAAAATGTGTAGACAATTACAACCATTAAATAAAAACATATAAATACATAAATAAATGTTTATAAATAGATACATAAAGGAAACAACACCTACATAATAATACTTGTTCTTAAATGGTGCTGTAACTTCAATACATCATATATTTTAACAATAAATAAATATGAAAGCATAAACTTTAAATACAATTAATTTAAATAAATAATTCAATAAATAAATACTTTTTTATATATATTTACAGAAATATCCATAATGGATAACACTTTATAAGTCTTTCCCAAAAGAAAAGGAAATATTAAACGTTGGAATTATCCATCATGTGTGTTCTAATATGAGCAGTGAATCGATCCATCCTTTCCAAATTGTCTTGAACTTGTATTCTGATAACCTCCCAGGCATGAGCAGAGTAATTCTAAAACCAAAAGAAAGAGTTATTTCAGTTAGTTCAGTCAACAAATTGGGACCGATATCCTTATTTTTCAGTAGTTATTATGTAGTGGTGGACTCCATCTCCCAGAAGCCTTTGGAACTGACTTGGGTCACATGATTGCAAGGCTCTCCCATGATTGCAACACAGAAATCACAGAAACAAGCATTATAAACATGTTAAATACACCAAAGAAAGGGAATATCGGGCATCCTTAAAAAAGAATGTGTACAATTTGCATAAAATTAAAAAAGGGAAAGACATTTTATCCTGTAATATTCCATACCTTGTTTTCCAAAAAATGTTCTAACTTCTTAAAATATGACTCCAATGTCTTGATTTCATTAGATCGTCTGTTGTCGGAGTACTTCATCTCTTGCATCTGTGTAAAAAATAAAATAAAAAATCAATCAATCAATATACTGGTACATAAAGGCTTTACCCAGTGGGCTTCTTCTAAAAGGGTTTGATATGTATTTATCGACAAAAATACACATGTAACTGACTGCAGAACGGGCCAGTCATTAGGAGAAGCAGCTGATTGGTTAAGAAAGAAGGCATTGGACGGCTGGAGTCAATTTAACTCTCTGTAGGTTAAATGAACTACAATGTGCAAGACTGAATGTAAGGCAGGTAAACCAAGCTTTCATTAAATTAACATTGTTATTTTTTTTAAATTAAAATTATTATTATTATTATTTGTTTATTTAGCAGACACCTTAATCCAAGGCGACTTACAGAGACTAGGGTGTGTGAACTATGCATCAGCTGCAGAGTTACTTACAATTACGTCTCAGCCGAAGACGGAACACAAGGAGGTTAAGTGACTTGCTCAGGGTCACACAATGAGTCAGTGGCTGAGGTGGGATTTGAACTGGGGACCTCATGGTTACAAGCTCTTTTCTTTAACCACTGGACCAAACAGCCTCCTGCGCTATATGCCTTTAAAAACTGCACATACAATAACTATATAGTGAATGAATGTGCACAACACGTAAGATTTATTGAATTATTTGCTTCATGAAAAAGGTTTGATTAATAATGAATAACGTACACAAGACTTGAGTTCTTTAGTCTGTCGGTAGAGGTTGTTCCTGAAGATATCCAGCGCAGTCCTGTTCCATGTTGTCACCGAGTCTTGATTTAAATTGAAAATCTTGCTGATGTTAAGAAGTGCTTCATAAACCTCAAACACATTGTCTCCCAACTGTAAACAAAGACATGAATGAATCAGTTACAGCATTCTATAAAGCTTAAACTCTTGAAGTTCAGATGAAGAATAAAACAGTTTGTTAAGGAAAATGGGAAAAGGAAAACATAAAAATATAAAACTACAAAATAGTATGCAAATAAATTCTAGAAATGCTGCTTGCCATTAATGAAACATGTTTTGGAGGTAGTATTTAACTACAGGTGTAAAAGCTTTATAACTATGTTACAGAAACCACATTTATTATAAATGGAACTCCTTTTGTTACAATGTGGCCTAATGTTGCTACCACTTTACATAAACACACCTAATTTAAAAAACAAACAAAAAAAAAAACCGATTGGCTCAGGTTGAAACCAAAATATAGTTATGTTTAATAACAGTGCAGGAAAACTGCAATTAAATGTTAGCTTGCGTGGTTCAGGGGGCGTGGAGCTGGGTGGCTCCTAATCATCTAATCTTCTAATTTTCTAATTTCCTGCTAATTAGCATCTATTTTCTATTTAAGGCTTGATCACATGCAACTTTTCTGTTGAGTGTTTCATTTTTTGTAGCAAACGCTCAGACGCCGTCGTTTCGTGCTCCACCGCTAAATATCTAAATTTCGTTGCCTCGCTCACTGCAGGTCATTTCTCTGCACAGCGCTGCCAAGATATTATCAATCATTTTCCTACCTGCTCAGGTGATCCTTCTTTTCAGTCAGCTTCTCTTTTCGGCTTCAAGAGCTCCAACGTTTGTCTTTCCTGTTCCATCCAGTCTCTACCTCAGCAACAGCGCCGTTCAAAGCGCAGCTTCATTACTCAACTTGTCTGCAACTTTATCAGAAAGTCTGGTCCTCCGCTAAACTTTCAAAGCTCCTTCGACAAGACATCGACATTCCCGTTGTCAGCGATTGCCTTACTTTAGCTCTATTTAAATCCACCACGAAGCTTTGTCTGCGGAATCTCTCTTTACTCCTCGCCTGCAATCAGACGCCCCTCCCCCGATCCCACAGAGCCAGCACAATTACCGTTCCATCAGAAGATCCTGCCCTGGACCTCCATCAGCTACGTTCAACCTTTTAAAAACGTATCTTGCCCATTTCAACCAGTGGCGGCTCGTGGTTTGACTGGTCACAACATGCTCCAACGATAGTGTTGCACTGCAACTTTTCCACCGGCGCCTTACAGACCATGGTTACCACGGCAACGCCCTCATTGACTGACTGCGGGAGTGGTTTGTTGCCATGGTGACCAGGCAGCTTCATCAGGCTCTGCGTGCTCTGTGCCTCAGTACTGCAGTCTTCTGGCTTCCTGTCGCTGCGCTTTCACAACTGGTGGAGACGAATTCAACGCGCCGAATCATGACATCTAAGTACTGCGTTAACTTATTTATATACATGACTGACTGTCCTAACATGTCTAGAACATTTATTATTTAAAGGGAATAAGCAAACGTTGTTCTACATAGACAAGGTTTCTTAATCGTAATAACCTCATATTCTACCCTGCTTAACTCAAGTCAATGGTTCATTCCAATCGTAACCTCTGGATGGCAGTATAATACCACAAGTTCTGTTTGTTTGTTTGTTTTTTGTTGTTGTTTTTTTTTTTTTTAAGCCGGTTTGCTATTGTTTATTTCTTGGCAGACGCCTTTATCCAGGGTGACTTACAGTCGTAAGCAAATACATTAAACACTTGATAGATTATAGTACTCTGAAGTACAGGATTAAATGCAGTATAATACGGGGCAGATAAGAGCAAGTAAAGCGCATTTAAGGAAGGGCGATATGTCCCAGAGGAAAAAACAGAGGAGCTACAGGTGCTTTCTGAAGAGCTTGTTCTCACTCTGATGGATTCTCGGGAGTTCCCCTCCTGCCTCGACCTTTTTGTCTACCTATATAAACTGACATGCTTCAATTTCAACTCTACCTGCCCCTTTTGAGGACCTGGTCATGAAGCCACGCACTTATCAGCTTTCTGAGATGCTCAGAATCTGCAGTCACATTAACTTTCAGCTTCCCTGCATCAGGCATCCATTCCAGCGACCTCTTCCTGTTCCCGGATTCGTGCTTCCTCATCTGGCTCCTCTTCTCCAAACCGACAAATTTTACCAAGGCACTTTATTCAGCCTTCAAAGTTATCATTTCATCAACGTGAGCTGCAAGTCAGATACGGAAATCATGTCCTACAACTATCAACATTTCAGTCAAGTGCCCTCCTATCCTGCAATAGACAATACACTCATAGACTGCTCCCGACCAATAGGTTTTGCAGCAGCCTCAGGGCTACGCCTTCTTCATCCTCTCGGGTTCTACAGCGGCCTCAGATCTATGCATTCTTCATCTCTGCCCCATCTGTGGCTTCATCTAAATCACCTTAATACTCTAAGTCCAATATCCACCGCATTCAGCAGATCTCTGCTCTCTGCAGCAGACCACCACACTCTACCGATGGCTGTCCACCGTTCACTATTACAGATCACTGCTTCAGCAGATCTCTGCACTGTTCAGCAGATCCCGTCCTCTTCTGTTAATTGCTCCTCACTACAGCAGATCTCTGCTCCCTCTTCAGATCTACTCACTATTATAGCATGCAAAGTTGCTTTAGTTTACAGTTTAAATCTGTACCTGCACTACTCCAGATCTTCCAACGCTTTCGCTTTCCTCCAATACGCAGATCGCGGAAGCATTCCGCAGTCAAGGCTAATGCTAATCTCCATCTAATCAAAAAAAATACGAGGTGTTTGACTTTCTCAGCAATCTATTCATATGTCCACACATCCCCTCAAATATTACAGCATTAATACATGGTGAGAGATGTGGTGTGAGACTGGAAATCTGTCTTGTTTATGAGTTAAGAAGTTCCACTACTAGGAGAATAACTGGAGTTGTGAAACCCAGTCTCTGAATGTGAGTTCACCTTTTCCATTTCAAGCAGACATGATAGTAGCAGACCGCAGATCAATCCCGTATTAACTGACATAGGATAGTCAACATCTCATCTCTGCCCTCCATTCCAGAAAATGGAGCACAAAGCGTGCTGAACTTCCCCAGCAGTCGATTTACACACGTTCGTTCAGTTCCAGCTGCTACCTCAACTGTCAGTTCCAGCTCCCCTTCTGCCTCCACTTTTAGTAACCTCCTTCAAACTGCTCAAAACTACATGTCTACAGCCCTCGCCCTTCTTCAAGAGCTTCTTATTCTACAGCCTGGTCAGCATTCTTAACCTTCTGTGCTCATAATCATATCCACCCCATTCCCTTCAATCAAGACTGGATCCTGGCCTTCATCATCCATGCTAAGGAATCTCTTCATCTTTCCCCAGCATCCATTAAATCTTACATTTCAGGAGTTCAATATCACTACCGCATCATGTCCGTGCCTTAGCCCGCCGTCCTCTCCATACCAGTAGTTCGTCTGACTCTCCGCGGAATCTTCAAAAGCTCCCCGTTGCATCTTCCCGCCTGCCTATATCCACAGACATCATCCATTCACTTATCTCTACTCTTCGAAAGGTTGCTTCTCCCCTACGAGGATCTACTCATGGAGACCATCTGCCTCACAGCCTTCTTCGGTTTCCTCAGAGGCTCAGAATTCACAGTTCCTTCAGCTTCAAGCTTCCCCAGGCGGGTATTCGTTTATGTGATCTCTCTTGTATTTCCAACTCCTACTTCTTAATTCGGCTGCATGCTTCAAAGACAGATCAACTCCGGCATGGTCAGTTCATCCAGCTCTCAAGGATTGAATCTTCCATCTGCCCTTTCTCAGCAATGTCAAAATATCTCTCCATCAGGAAATCCTCCCCTGGACCCTTTATTCATCGATTCCTCTCACTCTATTATCACTCGTCACTGGTTCTCAACCCACCTCTCCACCCTCCTCTCCAGAGCAGGCCTCCCTCCTCAGCTTTATACTCTCCATTCATTTCGTATAGGGCCAGCTACCTCCGCGGCAAGGGCCAGTATCAACCACAGCCTGATCAAGACCATGGGGCGCTGGTCTCTTCTGCAATAGATTCTTATGTTCATTCATCTCCCTACGATATAGTTGCAGCACATTTTAAAATCGCTAGTATGCCCGGAGTGGGGGCTACCTGTCCGCCGGGGCCACCAGAAGTTTTCCCCCCAATCGCCTCAAGGGGGTTTTTTCCTCTCCACTGAGCGGCAGGTATACACATAATCACAGCCTACTAATAATCACTAACCATCCCTCTGTTTGTCTCGTTTGTCCATCTGATCTTTTGTCTGTTATGCGTTGGCATGTGCTGTCCTTTATCTGTTTCCGATGTGGGAGATTTCGTGAGGTGCCGGGGGTCCATCCTTTGGGGGGCAAGTGAGTCTCACTTCCCCGACCTCAGGGCTAGGCATCCGCCTCCCTTACCTTCAGGGGGGTTCTCACCATGTGAGTCAGAGCGGACCCCCGGCCAAAATCAGTCCTGTCGCAGCTCCTGCGCTTATCTTACTTCACTCGAGGCTCTGTTCTATTCTGCCTCTCGAGGGGCGGCTCTCCGAGTCATAACCCTCATACATGTTTTCGGTTGCTGGGTCCTCTGCCCCTGGGATGTGTCGGCATCGTCGCCCTCAGTCAGCGACCATCTTTTCTATCCCGTTTCGGTTGCTGGGTCCTCTGCCCCTGGGATGTGTCGGCATCGTCGCCCTCAGTCAGTGACCACCTTCTGTCCTACTAACTCTCCTTGCTGCTTCTTCTGCCTTCTCCTTCACCCAGCTCACGCCCCGTGAAGTACCAAATAAAGTTATTTAAGTGCTGAGTAAAAAATATAAAAAAACAGGCAGTTTACCTTTATATGTTTGTGCATTTTGTAAGCTTTAGGTGGGATATGCATGTGTGCTCTTTCTTTAACAAACTCCTTGCCCTGAAAGGAAAAGAAAAGAAAATGTCAAAATCCACCAAGTGAAATTACGACACAAATTATTAAGTAGAAAATCATGTAGTATTATTATTATTATTATTATTATTATTATTATTATTATTATTATATGCATGTATTTGTTCTAAAGAATCAATATTTACCTGAAAAGCTGCATTGCAATAGGTTTTGAAACATTGCTCACCCCATACTCCCTTCATCAACACATGTAATACCCGAGAATACATACATCCACCTTTCCTATTAGGTTTAACACTTTTAAAGATCGCTCGTTTCATGTATACTATTGTTCTAAGTACAGTTTAAGGTTATCTAACCATGTGTTTCAGCAGGTTCATGGTTTCTTTGCTGGTGGGTTTGTACTGGTCGTCCTTGATCCATTTGCATCCTAGCGATGAGCAGCAGCCGCATAATAGCGACAGTACAGAGCAGAATTTGAGTATATTTCGGCCCATTGTGAGTCTTGTAACTTGTATCCGAAGTTTCCGGTATAAAATTGTGAGCGTAAAGCTGTTCTAGTCTCGTGTCTCAAGGATTTCTAGGCGGTGTACTGTGTGGCATGCTGTACAGGTGAGTATATATACACCTGGCGAAGCAGGTAAGTCGGAAAGTGAAAACTGTAAGGAGTTTCCCCACAGCCGGGTTTTCCTCAGCACATAGTTTAGTTTGCTATTTTCAAACGAAGACATTAGAAAGTGTTGAAAGTGCAGCTACGTTATGTTAGTATTCTATTAAAACATAACATTATTTTTTTTCAAATGTATTCTCTATGGGTCTATGTTTCCTTTCACTTCAGCCTGCACTTTCTGTTAAAGCTAAGACGGACTTTCATCGTGCTTTCCTGCGTTCCCATTTGCGTTAATTAGCTGAAATCAAAAGCCCTTATTGTATAATAATTTATACAGGTTTCCCATGAAAACTGAACAGTAACATGTCGTTCTTTCTTTCTTTCTTTCTTTCTTTCTTTCTTTCTTTCTTTCTTTCTTTTGTTCTCTCCTCCTTTCTTTGGCAACATTTGTTGAACTCGTTAACACCGCCATGTCAATATAAAGTACACAAACCACACACATACATACAAACAAATAACAACAGCAAAGTAAAACCCTCGAGCGGACTGTACTCCGCCAGCTCTCTGCTTTCCTGTCCAACCACTCTCTGCTCGACCCTCTCCAATCTGGCTTCCGCTCTGCTCACTCCACTGAAACCGCCCTCCTGTCTGTCACCAACTCACTTAAGTCTGCCCGAGCTGCCTCTCTCTCCTCTGTCCTAATTCTCCTCGACCTCTCTGCTGCCTTTGACACTGTTGATCACTCTATTCTACTATCATCTCTTGCTGACCTGGGGATCTCTGGCACTGCTCTGGCCTGGTTCTCGTCCTACCTGTCCAACCGCACTTACCAGGTAACCTGGCGTGGAGCAACCTCCACACCTCACCCTCACTTAACAGGAGTCCCCCAAGGGTCAGTCTTGGGTCCTCTCCTATTCTCTCTCTACTCCCGCTCCCTGGGCCCCCTCATCGCATCCTATGGTTTCTCATACCATTTCTATGCTGATGATGCTCAGATTTTCCTCTCCTTCCCCACCTCTGACTCCACCATCTCCTCCCGTATCTCTACCTGTCTGTCTGCTATTTCCTCCTGGATGCACTCGCATCACCTCAAACTCAACCTCTCTAAATCTGACCTCCTTTTCTTTCCTCCTCCTCCTCCCTCCTCTGATCTCTCTATCTCTGTTCCTCTGGAATCTACCACACTCTCTCCTCTTCCTCCGCTAAGAACCTCGAGTCACCCTGGACCCCTGCCTCTTATTCCCAGCACATCTCCACTCTGGCACGCACTTGCCGATTCTTCCTGAGCAACATACGAAGAATCCGACCCTTCCTCAACAACTATGCCACCCAGCTCCTGGTCCAGGCCTTGGTACTCTCCCACCTAGACTACTGCAACTCCCTCCTGGCTGGCCTCCCTGCGTCCGCCACCTGTCCGCTCCAGCTCATCCAGAACTCCGCTGCCCGCCTGGTGTTCTCTCTGCCTCGCTTCTCCCACGCAACTCCGCTCACTCCACTGGCTACCGATCACCGCCAGCATCCAGTTCAAGACTCTTGTACTAGCCTACAGATGCCTTGACCAGACTGCACCCAGCTACCTCCAGACCCTCATCTCTCCCTACACCCCCACTCGACCTCTCCGCTCCGCCTGCACTAGAAGACTGGTTCTACCTCCTCTACACTCCCTTGCCTCCAGAGCCGCTCCTTCTCCACCCTCGCCCGCAGTGGTGGAATGACCTACTACAGATGTCAGGACCGCCCAGTCCCTGACCACATTCCGGCGCCTCCTTAAGACTCACCTCTTCAGACAGCACGTGTAGAACTCCTCTGTTTCTCCCCTGGGACACTTTCAGATAAAGCCTTGAGAGAAATTCCGCAATGGTCCAGTGATTAAAAAAAGCAACATGAAAACGGAAGATGAGTAACTACATGTACTCCTGTCAACCGCTCTTCTGGTCTCTGACGTAGACTGTTCCAGGAGTAGATTTTGGAATTCGGAAGTGAGTTCCGACCAGTGCGCTTTCACTATCTAACTCCGGGCTGTTTCAACGTTTGTTGTTAGAATTTTTAAAAATACAACTTTGGGGTGCTTAAGAGACTTGTATATTATATAATCGAATCATATATTTCACCTCGCCTCGGGGTAGTTGTTTTGCTTCCTATTAGGTGGTAGTGCGTGTTAGGGGGTTAGGGGTTACAAGGATGTCATGGACTCTGCCCCACATGATATAAATGAAGATGTGCTGTGATAAATGTTGGAATATATAGTGTCAATAACATATTGCTGAGAACCAATTAAAAATAAACACCCAGATTACACGCCCAGGACACATTTCCTGAATTGTAGATAGTACCGGGTTCAAAGAAGAAATAACATGAAAACGTGTGTATTTTATGTTGCCTACGCTTTAGCAAATACACTCTCCCTATGTAAAAGATTCGCACAATGATATAACGTGTGTTGGTTATATAATTTGATCCGGTGTCTGTCATGTAATGGAGTTGTCCTCTAGGTGCAAGAGTCGCCCGGACCTCATGTGGGGTTCCAGCGCATCATAGCTGAAGGCGTCGCAACAGATTCATTAAAACGCGGGGAAAGGGCCATTCAAACGGTACCTTCATATAGGAACTCGAATACTTTCCACCCAAAACCAGCTTCACTGTGCTTTTCGAGGAACAGTTGTATTGCATACCTAGTAATAGTTTTATACCGTGTTCACCAATTAGCTAGCATAGGCCTATTGATTTATGACTAGGAGTTAGCATTTAGAAAATGCTTAAAGGAGTTCGACAGTGTTCTTCGTAGTTATATAAAGTGGATGCACTGTTAATTATTTTTCTTAGGCTGCTATTTATGAAACAAAAAACACTGGAAAGCAACTTATTTATTTATTTATTTATTTATTTATTGTATGGTGTGTACTTCATGTAATGGTCTTGAATAAAGCTATTTGTACAGTATTTATATTAAAATAAAACAGATTGATTTTATGGCTTTGTATTTGTTTTTGTTTGAAGGTAATAATATAAAAAATGAAATGTAGTTACCTTCATGTTTGTTCACAACCAGAATATGCAGCACACACAACTGTAGTGAAGCATAAAGAAACATATACAATTGTTTGAAAAGCGTTATAGTTTGAAGTATTTCTCAATGTCTTCTAGTGAAAACTTTTGTCAAATAATTGTATACTTTCCTTACTATATAAACCACCATTGGTTGTTTTTATAGATGAAAACTCAGTATATGAATGAGTGCATGTTTGCTATATGTATATAACAAGTTTATATATATTTATATTAAAGTGTATCAGATTATAGTCAAATTCAATCTAAATGTCTGTAGGAGGTAGCAGTATAAGAGGATAGAAGGTTGGTGTGATTACGTGCAGACGGACACCATCATCATATAAGGGGCCCCATTTTCAATGGCCCATTAAAACATAAATAAGACTAGTTTAAATCAAACTTTGTTCTTTTGCATGCAATGTCCATTATGGCCAGCAGATGACGTAGTATAGCAGTTCATGTGATTATTTTTTACACAGTCTCCAATAATAGAACATTCTATAAAAATGACAGTAGTACAGCAGTAGGCTAAGTCTACTGGAAGCCATAATAGTATTATTATTATTATTATTATTATTATTATTATTATTATTATTATTATTATTTATTAGTAGACGCTTTATCCAGGGCGACTTACAGTCGTAAACAAAAATAAATTTCAAGAATCACAGTACAAGTATTAATACAATTAAGAGCAAGATAAAATACAATGACTTCGGTTCTAGCAAGTACAAGTATGTGACAAAATACGATTCAATAGCGCAGCAGATAACAGTGTCAGTTATAGCTACATCAGGATATAATTAAATACAAAATACTACAGATTAAATAACACTTGTGACAGATTACAGTACTCTAAAGTACAGGATTAAGCAGGGCTAAGTTTTGCAGGGATGGGGTCAATTCTGTCCTGCCAACAATCACAGGTGTGGCCATTCCCCAATTAAGCACTTGAGTTAAGAAAACTGCTATAAGGATACACCTGCTTTCCATCCGTGTTACTAAGCACGTGATTTAAGGTGCACCTTATAGTCAACACGGTTTACTAGATTCCATGTGCATATAATTCTGCTCATTAGTGATATCTTTGCATATAATTTGAAAACATTGCAATGTATTAGGCATATTCAGCAGATGCTATTCAACCCAAAACCTATTTGTTAATGCATGTGTGACCTTCTAATTTTCTAATTGAACAAACATCACATCTGATAAGTAAACCAACTAAGCAAACCGAAGCGGCCATTCATGAGCAGCCTGTATCTACTCAGATCAATCTCCATATTTTACAAATAATAAAAATGACAAAAAAGATTTAAGCATCTTTACTCAAACAATATATTGTTTACATTTTATTTGTATAAATACATATCAATAAATAATATACAAAATGCTTAGACAATTACAACCATTAAATAAAAAACATATAAATATATCAATAAATGTTTATAAATAGATACATTAAGGAAGCAACACCTACATAATAATACTTGTTCTTAAATGGTGCTGTAACTTCAATACATCATATATTTTAACAATAAATAAATATGAAAGCATAAACATTAAACACAATTAACTTAAATAAATGATTCAATAAATAAATACTTTTTATATATATTTACAGAAATATTCATAATGGATAACACTTTATAAGTCTTTCCCAAAAGAAAACGAAATATTAAACGTTGGAATTATCCATCATGTGTGTTCTAATATGAGCAGTGAATCGATCCATCCTTTCCAAATTGTCTTGAACTTGTATTCTGATAACCTCCCAGGCATGAGCAGAGTAATTCTAAAACCAGAAGAAAGAGTTATTTCAGTTAGTTCAGTCAACAAATTGGGACCGATATCATTATTTTTCAGTAGTTATTATGGAGTGATGGACTCTCTCTCCAGAAGCCTTTGGAAGTGCCTTGGGTCACATGATTGCAAGGCTCTCCCATGATTGCAACATGGAAATCACAGTAGCAAGCATTATAAACATGTTAAAAACACCAAAGAAAGGAAATATTGGGCATCCTTAACAAAGAATGTGTACAATATGCATAAAATTAAAAAAGGGAAAGTCATTTTATCCTGTAATATTCTAGAGCTACAATGGCAATAGCAACAGAAATTACCATACCTTGTTTTCCAAAAAATGTTCGAACTTCTTAAAATATGACTCCAATGTCTTGATTTCAGTAGATCGTCTGTTGTCAGAGTACTTCATCTCCTGCATCTGTGTAAAAAAAAAAATCAATAAATCAATCTACGTACCTATAAAGGCTTTACCCCAGTGTGTTTGTTCTAAAAGGGTTTGATATCTATTTATAGACAAAAATACACCTAATGTAATTCTATATAGGTCTCACACATGCAGTTTGAAAGAAGAACATTTTAAAGCAAACATTTATTTTCATTTACATTTTTTTCAGGTACATACTACAGTAGGTTAAGGAAAAACTTCCAGGTTGCTTGCATTACCCATGTATTTGTGGTTAAAACATATAACTGACTGCAGAATGGGTCAGTCATTAAGAGAAGCAGCTGATTGGTTAAGAAAGAAGGCATTGGACGGCTGGAATCAAATTAACTCTCTTGGTTAAATTAACAAGAATGTGCAAGACTACATGAATGTAAGGCATGCAAAACAAGCTTTCATTAAATTAACATTGTCATTTTTTAAATTAAAATACTCTTTTGCTCTGTATTCCTTTAAAAAACACACATACAATAACTATTTAGTGAATGAATGTGCACAACAGGTAAGATTTATTGAATTATTTGCTTTATGAAAAAGGATTTATTAATAATGAATAACGTACACAAGACTTGAGTTCTTTAGTCTGTCGGTAGAGGTTGTTCTTAAAGATATCCAGCGCAGTCCTGTTCCATGTTGTCACAGAGTCTTGATTTAAATTGAAAATCTTGCTGATGTTAAGAAATGCTTCATAAACCTCAAACACATTGTCTCCCAACTGTAAACAAAGACATGAACGAATCAGTTACAGCATTCTATAAAGATTAAACTCTTGAAGTTCAGTTGAAGAATAAAACAGTTTTTTTTAAGGAAAATGGGAAAAGGAAAACATAAAAATATAAAATTGCAAAACAGTATGCAAATAAATTCTAGAAAGGTTGCTTGCCAATAATGAAACATGTTTTGGATGTACAATTTAACTACAGGTGGAAATGCAGTATAACTATGTTACAGAAACTACATTTATTATAAATGGAACTCCTTTAGTTACAATGTGGTCTAATGTTTCTATCACTATATACAGTATATAAGCACACAAACCTAAAAAAAACAAAACATACAAAAAAAACAATTGGCAGTTGAAAACCAAAATATAGTTATGTTTAATAACAGTGCAGGAAAACTGTAATTAAATACCAAATAATGTTATTTAAGTACTGAATAAAAAATATAAAAAAACAGGCAGGTTTACCTTCATATGTTTGTGCATTTTGTAAGCTTTAGGTGGGATATGCATGTGTGCTCTTTCTTTAACAAACTCCTTGCCCTGAAAGGAAATGAAAAGAAAATGTCAAAATCCACCAAATGAAATTACTGCACAAATTATTAAGTAGAAAATCATGTATTATTATTATTATTATTATTATTATTATTATTATTATTATTATTATTATTATTATTATTATTATTATTATATGCATTTATTTGTTCTAAAGAAACAATATTTAACTGAAAAGCTGCATTGCAATAGGTTTTGAAACATTGCTCACCCCATACTCCCTTCATCAACACATGAAATACCCGAGAATACATTCATCCACATTTCCTATTAGGTTTAACACGTTTAAACATCGCTCGTTCAATGTACACTATTGTTGTAAGTACAGTTGAAGGTTATCTTACCATGTGTTTCAGCAGGTTCATGGTTTCTTTGCTGGTGGGTTTGTACAGGTCGTCCTTGATCCATTTGCATCCAAGTGATGAGCATAAGCCGCATAATAGCGACAGCACAAAGCAGAACGCAAATATATTTCGGCGCATTGTGAGTCTTGTAACTTGTATTGGAAGTTTGCGGTATAAAATTGTGAGCGGTAAGCTGTTCTAGTGTCCTGTCTCGAAGGATTTCCAGGCGGTGTGCTGAGTGGCATGCTGTACAGGTGAGTATATATACACCTGGCGAGGCAGGTAGGTCGGAAAGCGAAAACTGTAAGGAGTTTCCCCACAGCCGGGTATTCCTCGGCACATCGTTTTGTTTGCTATTTTCAAACGAAGACATTAGAAAGTGTAGAAAGTGCAGCTACCTTATGTTAGTATTCTATTATAACATAATATTATTTTTTTTCAAATTTATTCTCTATGGATCTAAGTTTGCTTTCACTTTAGCCTGTACTTTCTGTTAAAGCTAAGACGGACTTTTAACGTGCTTTCCTGCGTTCCCATTTGCTTTAATTAGCTTAAATCAAAAGCCCTTTATGTATAATATTTTATACAGGTTTCCCATGAAAACTGAACAGTAAAATGTCGTTCTTTCTTTCTTTCTTTCTTTCTTTCTTTCTTTCTTTCTTTCTTTCTTTTCTTCTCTCTTCCTTTCTTTGGCAACATTTGTTGAACTCGGTAACACCTCCTATAGAGTCTTGAGAGAAATTCCGCAATGGTCCAGTGATTTAAAAAAGCAACATGAAAACGGAAGATGAGTAACTACATGTACTCCTGTCAACCGCGCTTCTGGTCTCTGACGTATGGTTGTTCAAGGAGTATGTTTTGGAATTCGGAAGTGAGTTCGGACCAGTGCGCTTTCACTATCTAACTCCGGGCTGTTTCAACTTTTATTGTTAGAAATGTTAAAAATACAACTTTGGGGTGCATAAGAGACTTGTATATTATATAATCGAATCATATATTTCACCTCGCCTCAGGGTAGTTGTTTTGCTGCCTATTATGTGGTAGTGCGTGTTAGGGGTTGGGGGTTACAAGGATGTCATTGACTCTGCCCCACATGAGGCTGTGTGGTCCAGGGGTTAAAGAAAAGGGCTTGTAACCAGGAGGTCCCCTCTTCAAATCCCACCTCAGCCACTGACTCATCGTGTGACCCTGAGCAAGTCACGTCACCTCCTTGTGCTCCGTCTTTCGGGTGCGACGTAGTTGTAAGTGACTCTGCATCTGATGCATAGTTCACACACCCTAGTCTCTGTAAGTCGCCTTGGATAAAGGCGTCTGCTAAATAAACAAATAATAATAATAATAACATGATATAAATGAAGATGTGCTGTGATAAATGTTGGAATATATAGTGTCAATAACATATTGCTGAGAACCAATTAAAAATAAACACCCAGATTACACGCCCAGGACACATTTCCTGAATTGTAGATAGTACCGGGTTCAAAGAAGTAATAACATGAAAACGTTTGTATTTTATGTTGCCTACGCTTTAGCAAATACATTCTCCCTATGTAAAAGATTTGCACATGATATAATGTGTGTTGGTGATGTAATTTGGTCCGGTGTCCGTCATGTAATAGTGGACTCTTGGATTTGCAAGAGTCTGGCGGACCTCATATGGGGTTCCAGCGCATCGCCAGGATAGCTGAAGGCATCGAAACAAAGCCGAGGAACGGGGTCAGCAATTCATTAAGACGAATGGAAAGGGCAATTCAAATGGCACCTATATATAGGAACTCGAACAATTTCCAACCAAAACCAGCTTCACTGTGTTTTTCTAGGAACAATTGTATTGCATACCTAGTAATAGTTTTATACCGTCATCACCAATTAGCTAGCATAGGCCCATTGATTTATGACTAGGAGGCAGCATCTAAAAATGAAAGTATTCCATGTGGATCCCGTCGTGCAAAGTTCAAACTCCTCCCAGATTCGCTTTCATAGTATAAACTCCAGGCAGGAAGGCCACAGTATATACAGTGCACTATATACATCGTTTTGAAAATGGATCTGAGGAGCTTATGGAAATGCATTTTTGTGATGGTAGCTGTGAGCCGGAGTTTTTCTCTGGGATGCAAGTGGATTCAGCACCAGTACAAAGACGTGAGCCGGGACAGCCTGCAACTGAGAACACACGTGGTAAGCCTTCACATCAGAGGGTCGCTTGCAGGTGAATTCAGTGTCTAAGTCTGAAGGTGAATTAGACATCTTATTTATGTGTTTGTAATACATATTTGTATTTAATAAAATTATGATAAAATGATCTAAATGCAGTTTTGTATCTATATCTATATCTATATCTATATCTATATCTATATCTATATCTATATCTAGAGATAGATAGATAGACAAACCTTCTTCCAGCGCGTAAATAGCGCGTTAAACAATTCAGAATAGGGCCCTATATGACATTATTGCACTATTTTATGTGTGGCGAAAAGCAAACAAAAAATCAAATTCTTTGCTTTAATTTCAAGAGTTCGTGATAAACGAAGAACACGTGGAGAACATCCCCTCCCCAGGTGGTGTTTACATAAGAAACTCACAGGTAAGAGCAACATTACTGAGTCCTGCAACTGCTACCCCTGGAATTTATTCAATATATCTTCAAGACATGTAATGATAAGCACGTGAAAATACACTACACGTTTTCTCGTTGGTGTTTTTCAGGTGAGCAATATTTCGATTATATACGAAGTGCTTCATCATATCAGTAAGCTGTACAATGGAAATATGGACTCTGTGAGGTGGACCGAGAAAACCTGGACAGGTTTCAAAGCAACGTCCATACACAGACTGAGCATGTTAAACAATATGTGAGTACTTCGTGACCATGCAGCTGCCTCAATGAGTTTCACCTGATGAAATAAATAAGAAAAGGAGTACTAACACTGGACCCGCTGTTTAGAGTTGCAGAGATGGGGTTAATACTGTCCTGTCAACAATCACAGGTGTGGTCATTCCCCAATTAGGCATTTGAGTTAAGAACACTGCTATAAGGATACACATGCTTTCCATCCATGTTACTAAGCATGTGATTTAAGGTGCACCTTATAGTCAACACGTTTTGCTAGATTCCATGTGCATATCATTCTGCTCATTAGTGATATCTTTCCATATCATTTGAAGACATTGCAATGTATTAGGCATATTCAGCAGATGCTATTCAACCCAACACCTAATTTTTAATGGATGTGTGACCTTCTAATTGAACATACATCGCCTCTGAAAAGTAAACCAACTAAAGCAAACCATAACGGCCATTCATGAGCAGCATGTATCTACTCAGATCAATCTCCATATTTTACAAATAATAAAAATGACAAAAAAAGATTTAAGCATCTTTGCTCAAACAATATATATTTTTTTATATTTTATTTGTATAAATACATATCAATAAATAACATACAAAATGCTTGGACAATTACAACCATTAAATAGAAAACATATAAATACATAAATAAATGTTTATAAATAGATATATTAAGGAAACAACACCTACATAATAATACTGGTTCATAAATGGTGCTGTAACTTCAATACATCATATATTTTAACAATAAATAAATATGAAAATGTAACATTAAATACAATTAATTTATAAATAAATAGTGAAATAAATATATATATATAAATAAATATATATATATATATATATATTGACAGAAATATCCATAATGGATAACACTTTATAAGTCTCTCCCAAAAGAAATGGAAATATTAAACATTGGAATTATCCATCATGTGTGTTCTAATATGAGCAGTGAATCGATCCATCCTTTCCAAATTGTCTTGAACTTGTATTCTGATAACCTCCCAGGCATGAGCAGAGTAATTCTAAAACCAAAAGAAAGGGTTATTTCAGTTAGTTCAGTCAACAAATTGGGACCAATATCCTTATTTTTCAGTAGTTATTATGTAGTGATGGACTCCATCTCCCAGAAGCCTTTGGAACTGCCTTGGGTCACATGATTGCAAGGCTCTCCCATGATTGCAACACAGAAATCACAGAAACAAGCATTATAAATGTTAAATACCAAAGAAAGGGAATATTGGGCATCCTTAAAAATAATGTGTACAATTTGCATAAAATTAAAAAAGGGAAAGACATTTTATCCTGTAATATTCCATACCTTGTTTTCCAAAAAATGTTCTAACTTCTTAAAATATGACTCCAATGTCTTGATTTCATTAGATCGTCTTTTGTCAGAGTACTTCATCTCTTGCATCTGTGTAAAAAATAAAATAAAAAATCAATCAATCAATATACTGGTACATAAAGGCTTTACCCCAATGTGCTTGTTCTAAAAGGGTTTGATATGTATTTATAGACAAAAATACACATGTAACTGACTGCAGAACGGGCCAGTCATTAGGAGAAGCAGCTGATTGGTTAAGAAAGAAGGCATTGGACGGCTGGAGTCAATTTAACTCTTTGTAGGTTAAAGGAACTAGAATCTGCAAGACTGAATGTAAGGCAGGCAAACCAAGCTTTCATTAAATTAACATTGTTATTTTTTAAATAAAAATTATTATTATTATTTTATTTAGCAGACACCTTTATCTAAGGCGACTTACAGAGACTAGAGTGTGTGAACTATGCATCAGCTGCAGAGTCACTTACAATTACGTCTCACCGAAAGACAGAGCACAAGGAGGTTAAGTGACTTGCTTAGGGTCACACAATGAGTCAGTGGCTGAGGTGGGATTTGAACTGGGGACCTCATGGTTACAAGCACTTTTCTTTAACCACTGGACCACACAGCCTCCTGCTCTGTATTCCTTTAAAAACTGCACATACAATAACTATATAGTGAATGAATGTACACAACACGTAAGATTTATTGAATTATTTGCTTCATGAAAAAGGTTTGATTAATAATGAATAACGTACACAAGACTTGAGTTCTTTAGTCTGTCGGTAGAGGTTGTTCCTGAAGATATCCAGCGTAGTCCTGTTCCATGTTGTCACCGAGTCTTGATTTAAATTGAAAATCTTGCTGATGTTAAGAAATGCTTCATAAACCTCAAACACATTGTCTCCCAACTGTAAACAAAGACATGAACGAATCAGTCACAGCATTCTATAAAGCTTAAACTCTTGAAGTTCAGATAAAGAATAAAACAGTTTTTTAAGGAAAATGGGAATGGAAAACATAGAAATATAAAACTACAAAATAGTATGCAAATAAATTCTAGAAATGCTGCTTGCCATTAATGAAACATGTTTTGGAGGTTGTATTTAACTACAGGTGTAAATGCAGTATAACTATTTTACAGAAACCACATTTATTATAAATGGAACTTCTTTAGTTACAATGTGGCCTAATGTTGCTACCACTGTATTTAAACACACATACCTAAAAAAAAAAAATTGGCTCAGGTTGAAACCAAAATATAGGTATGTTTAATAGCATTGCAGGAAAACTGTAATTAAATACCAAATCATTATTTAAGTGCTGAATAAACAACAGGTTAAACAAGCAGATTTACCTTCATATGTTTGTGCATTTTGTAAGCTTTAGGTGGGATATGCATGTGTGCTCTTCCTTCAACAAACTCCTTGCCCTGAAAGGAAAAGAAAGAAAATGTGTCAAAATCCACCAAATGAAATTATGACACAAATTATTAACTAGAAAATCATGTATTATTATTATTATTATTAGTAGTAGTAGTAGTAGTAGCTAGTATTAGTATTATTAGTATTATATGCATTAATTTGTCCTAAAGAATCAATATTTAACTGAAAAGCTGAATTGCAATAAGTTTTGAAACACTGCTCACCCCATACTCCCTTCATCAACATATGTAATAGGCTCTACCCGAGAATACATACATCCACCTTTCCTATTAGGTTTAACACTTTTAAAGATCGCTCGTTTAATGTATACTATTGTTCTAAGTACAGTTTAAGGTTATCTTACCATGTGTTTCAGCAGGTTAATGGTTTCTTTGCTGGTGGGTTTGTACAGGTCGTCCTTGATCCATTTGCATCCTAGTGATGAGCAGCAGCCGCATACTAGCGACAGTACAAAGCAGAATGCGAATATATTTCGGCCCATTGTGAGTCTTGGAACTTGTATTCGAAGTTGGCGGTATAAAATTGTGAGCGTAAAGCTGTTCTAGTCTCGTGTCTCGAAGGATTCCCAGGCTTTGTACTGAGTTCCATGCTGTACAGGTGAGTTTATATACACCTGGCGAGGCAGGTATGTCGGAAAGCGAAAACTGTAAGGAGTTTCCCCACAGCCGGGTATTCCTCAGCACTTAGTTTTGTTTGCTATTTTCAAACGAACACATTAGAAAGTGTTGAAAGTGCAGCTACCTTATGTTAGTATTCTATTAAAACATATTATTATTATTTTTTTCAAATGTATTCTCTATGGGTCTATGTTTGCTTTCACTTTAGCCTGCACTTTCTGTTAAAGCTAAGACTGACATTTCTCGTGCTCTCCTGCGTTCCCATTTGCTTTAATTAGCTGAAATCAAAAGCCATTTTTGTATAATAATTTATACAGGTTTCCCATGAAAACTGAACAGTAACATGTCTTTCTTTCTTTCTTTCTTTCTTTCTTTCTTTCTTTCTTTCTTTCTTTCTTTCTTTCTTTCTTTCTTTCTTTCTTTTGTTCTCTCTTTCTTTCTTTGGCAACATTTGTTGAACTCGTTAACACCGCCATGTCAATATAAAGTACACAAACCACACACATACATACAAACAAATAACAACAGCAAAGTAACGTCAAATAATACGCGATGAAATCCACTGATAAGCGCAGCATCGGCACAGCTAAAAAAAATTGATAGAACGCATTATGAAACCCCTCGCGCTTATTCGTTCATCTCGTCCTTCTGTCAAATAAAATTGAAAGCACTAATACGTAAAAGAAAAAAAAAGAAAAATAAATAACTCCGATAAAGGCTTGAGAGAAATTCCGCAATGGTCCAGTGATTTAAAAAGCAACATGAAAACGCAAGATGAGTAACTACATGTACTCCTGTCAACCGCTCTTCTGGTCTCTGACGTAGGCTGTTCCAGGAGTGTTTTGGAAATCGGAAGTGTGTTGGGGCCAGTGCGCTTTCACTATCTAACTCCGAGCTGTTTCAACTTTTATTGTTAGAAATTTTAAAAGTACAACTTTGGGGTTAGAAAAAGAGGTGGGTGGGACAGATATATATTTTTTAACCACAAGGATGACAAGGATTTGTATTTAATAAAATTATTATAAAATCATCTAAATGCAATGTATCCTTAGGTTATCTTGGAAACACGAGCTCGTAGTTTAAGCTTAGATATTTATAGGCGACATACTTTCTTAAATGTACACACGCTCAGGACACATTTCCTGTAGATAGTACCGGGTTCAAAGAAGAAATAAAATGAAAACGTGTGTATTTTATGTTGCCTACGCTTTAGCAAATACATTCTCCCTATGTAAAAGATTCGCACAATGATATAATGTGTGTTGGTTATGTAATTTGATCCGGTGTTTGTCATGTAATGGAGTTGTCCTCTAGGTGCAAGAGTCGCCCGGACCTCATGTGGGGTTCCAGCGCATCATAGCTGAAGGCGTCGCAACAGATTCATTAAAACGCGGGGAAAGGGCAATTCAAACGGTACCTACATATAGGAACTCGAATAATTTCCACCCAAAACCAGCTTCACTGTGCTTTTCGAGGAACAGTTGTATTGCATACCTAGTAATAGTTTTATACCGTGTTCACCAATTAGCTAGCATAGGCCTATTGATTTATGACTAGGAGTTAGCATTTAGAAAATGCTTAAAGGAGTTCGACAGTGTTCTTCGTAGTTATATAAAGTGGATGCACTGTTAATTATTTTTCTTAGGCTGCTATTTATGAAACAAAAACACTGGAAAGCAACTTGTTTATTTATTTATTTATTTATTTATTTATTTATTGTATGGTGTGTACTTCATGTAATGGTCTTGAATAAAGCTATTTGTACAGTATTTATATTAAAATAAAACAGATTGATTTTATGGCTTTGTATTTGTTTTTGTTTGAAGGTAATAATATAAAAAATGAAATGTAGTTACCTTCATGTTTGTTCACAACCAGAATATGCAGCACACACAACTGTAGTGAAGCATAAAGAATCATATACAATTGTTTGAAAAGCGTTATAGTTTGAAGTATTTCTCAATGTCTTCTAGTGAAAACTTTTGTCAAATAATTGTATACTTTCCTTACTATATAAACCACCATTGGTTGTTTTTATAGATGAAAACTCTGTATATGAATGAGTGCATGTTTGCTATATGTATATAACAAGTTTATATATATTTATATTAAAGTGTATCAGATTATAGTCAAATTCAATCTAAATGTCTGTAGGAGGTAGCAGTATAAGAGGATAGAAGGTTGGTGTGATTACGTGCAGACGGACACCATCGTCATATAAGGGGCCCCATTTTCAATGGCCCATTAAAACATAAATAAGACTAGTTTAAAGCAAACTTTGTTCTTTTGCATGCAATGTCCACTATGGCCAGCAGATGACGTAGTATAGCAGTTCATGTGATTATTTTTTACACAGCCTCCAATAATAGAACATTCTATAAAAATGACAGTAGTACAGCAGTAGGCTAAGTCTACTGGAAGCCATAATAGTATTATTATTATTATTATTATTATTATTATTATTATTATTATTATTATTATTTATTAGTAGACGCCCTTATCCAGGGCGACTTACAGTCGTAAACAAAAATAAATTTCAAGAATCACAGTACAAGTATTAATACAATTAAGAGCAAGATAAAATACAATGACTTCGGTTCTAGCAAGTAAAAGTATGTGACAAAATACGATTCAATAGCGCAGCAGATAACAGTGTCAGTGATAGCTACATCAGGATATAATTAAATACAAAATACTACAGATTAAATAACACTTGTGATAGATTACAGTACTCTAAAGTACAGGATTAAGCAGGGCTAAGTTTTGAAGGGATGGGGTCAATTCTGTCCTGCCAACAATCACAGGTGTGGCCATTCCCCAATTAAGCATTTGAGTTTAGAAAACTGCTATAAGGATACACATGCTTTCCATCCGTGTTACTAAGCACGTGATTTAAGGTGCACCTTATAGTCAACACGTTTTACTAGATTCCATGTGCATATCATTCTGCTCATTAGTGATATCTTTCCATATCATTTGAAGACATTGCAATGTATTAGGCATATCCAGGAGATGCTATTCAACCCAACACCTAATTTTTAATGCATGTGTGACCTTCTAATTGAACATACATCTCCTCTGAAAAGTAAACCAACTAAAGCAAACCATAACGGCCATTCATGAGCAGCATGTATATACTCAGATCAATCTCCATATTTTACAAATAATAAAATGACAAAAAAGATTAAAGCATCTTTGCTCAAACAATATATATTTTTTTATATTTTATTTGTATAAATACATATCAATAAATAACATACAAAATGCTTGGACAATTACAACCATTAAATAGAAAACATATAAATACATAAATAAATGTTTATAAATAGATATATTAAGGAAACAACACCTACATAATAATACTTGTTCATAAATGGTGCTGTAACTTCAATACATCATATATTTTAACAATAAATAAATATGAAAATGTAACATTAAATACAATTAATTTAAAAACAAAAGTGAAATAAATAATTCAATAAATAAATACATTGTTATATATATATTGACAGAAATATCCATAATGGATAACACTTTATAAGTCTCTCCCAAAAGAAAAGGAAATATTAAACATTGGAATTATCCATCATGTGTGTTCTAATATGAGCAGTGAATCGATCCATCCTTTCCAAATTGTCTTGAACTTGTATTCTGATAACCTCCCAAGCATGAGCAGAGTAATTCTAAAACCAAAAGAAAGAGTTATTTCAGTTAGTTCAGTCAACAAATTGGGACCAATATCCTAATTTTTCAGTAGTTATTATGTAGTGATGGACTCCATCTCCCAGAAGCCTTTGGAACTGCCTTGGGTCACATGATTGCAAGGCTCTCCCATGATTGCAACACAGAAATCACAGAAACAAGCATTATAAATATACCAAAGAAAGGGAATATTGGGCATCCTTAAAAATAATGTGTACAATTTGCATAAAATTAAAAAAGGGAAAGACATTTTATCCTGTAATATTCCATACCTTGTTTTCCAAAAAATGTTCTAACTTCTTAAAATATGACTCCAGTGTCTTGATTTCATTAGATCGTCTTTTGTCAGAGTACTTCATCTCTTGCATCTGTGTAAAAAATAAAATAAAAAATCAATCGATCAATATACTGGTACATAAAGGCTTTACCCCAATGTGCTTGTTCTAAAAGGGTTTGATATGTATTTATAGACAAAAATACACATGTAACTGACTGCAGAACGGGAAAGTCATTAGGAGAAGCAGCTGATTGGTTAAGAAAGAAGGCATTGGACGGCTGGAGTCAATTTAACTCTTTGTAGGTTAAAGGAACTAGAATCTGCAAGACTGAATGTAAGGCAGGCAAACCAAGCTTTCATTAAATTAACATTGTTATTTTTTTAAATAAAAATTATTATTATTATTTGTGTATTTAGCAGACGCCTTTATCCAAGGCGACTTACAGAGACTAGAGTGCGTGAACTATGCATCAGCTGCAGAGTCACTTACAATTACGTCTCACCCGAAAAACGGAGCACAAGGAGGTTAAGTGACTTGCTCCGGGTCACACAATGAGTCAGTGGCTGAGGTGGGATTTGAACTGGGGACCTCATGGTTACGAGCACTTTTCTTTAACCACTGGACCACACAGCCTCCTGCTCTGTATTCCTTTAAAAACTGCACATACAATAACTATATAGTGAATGAATGTGCACAACACGTAAGATTTATTGAATTATTTGCTTCATGAAAAAGGTTTGATTAATAATGAATAACGTACACAAGACTTGAGTTCTTTAGTCTGTCGGTAGAGGTTGTTCCTGAAGATATCCAGCGCAGTCCTGTTCCATGTTGTCACCGAGTCTTGATTTAAATTGAAAATCTTGCTGATGTTAAGAAATGCTTCATAAACCTCAAACACATTGTCTCCCAACTGTAAACAAAGACATGAACGAATCAGTCACAGCATTCTATAAAGCTTAAACTCTTGAAGTTCAGATAAAGAATAAAACAGTTTTTTAAGGAAAATGGGAAAAGGAAAACATAGAAATATAAAACTACAAAATAGTATGCAAATAAATTCTAGAAATGCTGCTTGCCATTAATGAAACATGTTTTGGAGGTAGTATTTAACTACAGGTGTAAATGCAGTATAACTATGTTACAGAAACCACATTTATTATAAATGGAACTTCTTTAGTTACAATGTGGCCTAATGTTGCTACCACTGTATTTAAACACACATACCTAAAAAAAAAAAATTGGCTCAGGTTGAAACCAAAATATAGGTATGTTTAATAGCATTGCAGGAAAACTGTAATTAAATACCAAATCATTATTTAAGTGCTGAATAAACAACAGGTTAAACAAGCAGATTTACCTTCATATGTTTGTGCATTTTGTAAGCTTTAGGTGGGATATGCATGTGTGCTCTTCCTTCAACAAACTCCTTGCCCTGAAAGGAAAAGAAAAGAAAATGTGTCAAAATCCACCAAATGAAATTATGACACAAATTATTAACTAGAAAATCATGTATTATTATTATTATTATTAGTAGTAGTAGTAGTAGTAGCAGTAGTATTAGTATTATTAGTATTATATGCATTAATTTGTCCTAAAGAATCAATATTTAACTGAAAAGCTGAATTGCAATATGTTTTGAAACACTGCTCACCCCATACTCCCTTCATCAACATATGTAATAGGCTCTACCCGAGAATACATACATCCACCTTTCCTATTAGGTTTAACACTTTTAAAGATCGCTCGTTTAATGTATACTATTGTTCTAAGTACAGTTTAAGGTTATCTTACCATGTGTTTCAGCAGGTTAATGGTTTCTTTGCTGGTGGGTTTGTATAGGTCGTCCTTGATCCATTTGCATACTAGTGATGAGCAGCAGCCGCATAATAGCGACAGTACAAAGCAGAATGCGAATATATTTCGGCCCATTGTGAGTCTTGGAACTTGTATTCGAAGTTGGCGGTATAAAATTGTGAGCGTAAAGCTGTTCTAGTCTCGTGTCTCGAAGGATTCCCAGGCTTTGTACTGAGTTCCATGCTGTGCAGGTGAGTTTTTATACACCTGGCGAGGCAGGTATGTCGGAAAGCGAAAACTGTAAGGAGTTTCCCCACAGCCGGGTATTCCTCAGCACTTAGTTTTGTTTGCTATTTTCAAACGAACACATTAGAAAGTGTTGAAAGTGCAGCTACCTTATGTTAGTATTCTATTAAAACATATTATTATTATTTTTTTCAAATGTATTCTCTATGGGTCTATGTTTGCTTTCACTTTAGCCTGCACTTTCTGTTAAAGCTAAGACTGACATTTCTCGTGCTCTCCTGCGTTCCCATTTGCTTTAATTAGCTGAAATCAAAAGCCATTTTTGTATAATAATTTATACAGGTTTCCCATGAAAACTGAACAGTAACATGTCTTTCTTTCTTTCTTTCTTTCTTTCTTTCTTTCTTTCTTTCTTTCTTTCTTTCTTTCTTTTGTTCTCTCTTTCTTTCTTTGGCAACATTTGTTGAACTCGTTAACACCGCCATGTCAATATAAAGTACACAAACCACACACATACATACAAACAAATAACAACAGCAAAGTAACGTCAAATAATACGCGATGAAATCCACTGATAAGCGCAGCATCGGCACAGCTAAAAAAAAATTGATAGAACGCGTTATGAAACCCCCTCGCGCTTATTCGTTCATCTCGTCCTTCTGTCAAATAAAATTGAAAGCACTAATACGTAAAAGAAAAAAAAAAGAAAAAATAAATAACTCCGATAAAGGCTTGAGAGAAATTCCGCAATGGTCCAGTGATTTAAAAAAGCAACATGAAAACGCAAGATGAGTAACTACATGTACTCCTGTCAACCGCTCTTCTGGTCTCTGACGTAGGCTGTTCCAGGAGTGTTTTTGGAAATCGGAAGTGTGTTGGGGCCAGTGCGCTTTCACTATCTAACTCCGAGCTGTTTCAACTTTTATTGTTAGAAATTTTAAAAGTACAACTTTGGGGTTAGAAAAAAGAGGTGGGTGGGACAGATATATATTTTTTTAACCACAAGGATGACAAGGATTTGTATTTAATAAAATTATTATAAAATCATCTAAATGCAATGTATCCTTAGGTTATCTTGGAAACACGAGCTCGTAGTTTAAGCTTAGATATTTATAGGCGACATACTTTCTTAAATGTACACACGCTCAGGACACATTTCCTGTAGATAGTACCGGGTTCAAAGAAGAAATAAAATGAAAACGTGTGTATTTTATGTTGCCTACGCTTTAGCAAATACATTCTCCCTATGTAAAAGATTCGCACAATGATATAATGTGTGTTGGTTATGTAATTTGATCCGGTGTTTGTCATGTAATGGAGTTGTCCTCTAGGTGCAAGAGTCGCCCGGACCTCTTGTGGGGTTCCAGCGCATCATAGCTGAAGGCGTCGCAACAGATTCATTAAAACGCGGGGAAAGGGCAATTCAAACGGTACCTACATATAGGAACTCGAATAATTTCCACCCAAAACCAGCTTCACTGTGCTTTTCGAGGAACAGTTGTATTGCATACCTAGTAATAGTTTTATACCGTGTTCACCAATTAGCTAGCATAGGCCTATTGATTTATGACTAGGAGTTAGCATTTAGAAAATGCTTAAAGGAGTTCGACAGTGTTCTTCGTAGTTATATAAAGTGGATGCACTGTTAATTATTTTTCTTAGGCTGCTATTTATGAAACAAAAAACACTGGAAAGCAACTTGTTTATTTATTTATTTATTTATTTATTTATTTATTGTATGGTGTGTACTTCATGTAATGGTCTTGAATAAAGCTATTTGTACAGTATTTATATTAAAATAAAACAGATTGATTTTATGGCTTTGTATTTGTTTTTGTTTGAAGGTAATAATATAAAAAATGAAATGTAGTTACCTTCATGTTTGTTCACAACCAGAATATGCAGCACACACAACTGTAGTGAAGCATAAAGAATCATATACAATTGTTTGAAAAGCGTTATAGTTTGAAGTATTTCTCAATGTCTTCTAGTGAAAACTTTTGTCAAATAATTGTATACTTTCCTTACTATATAAACCACCATTGGTTGTTTTTATAGATGAAAACTCTGTATATGAATGAGTGCATGTTTGCTATATGTATATAACAAGTTTATATATATTTATATTAAAGTGTATCAGATTATAGTCAAATTCAATCTAAATGTCTGTAGGAGGTAGCAGTATAAGAGGATAGAAGGTTGGTGTGATTACGTGCAGACGGACACCATCGTCATATAAGGGGCCCCATTTTCAATGGCCCATTAAAACATAAATAAGACTAGTTTAAAGCAAACTTTGTTCTTTTGCATGCAATGTCCACTATGGCCAGCAGATGACGTAGTATAGCAGTTCATGTGATTATTTTTTACACAGCCTCCAATAATAGAACATTCTATAAAAATGACAGTAGTACAGCAATAGGCTAAGTCTACTGGAAGCCATAATAGTATTATTATTATTATTATTATTATTATTATTATTATTATTATTATTATTATTATTATTATTATTTATTAGTAGACGCCCTTATCCAGGGCGACTTACAGTCATAAACAAAAATAAATTTCAAGAATCACAGTACAAGTATTAATACAATTAAGAGCAAGATAAAATACAATGACTTCGGTTCTAGCAAGTAAAAGTATGTGACAAAATACGATTCAATAGCGCAGCAGATAACAGTGTCAGTGAAAGCTACATCAGGATATAATTAAATACAAAATACTACAGATTAAATAACACTTGTGATAGATTACAGTACTCTAAAGTACAGGATTAAGCAGGGCTAAGTTTTGAAGGGATGGGGTCAATTCTGTCCTGCCAACAATCACAGGTGTGGCCATTCCCCAATTAAGCATTTGAGTTTAGAAAATTGCTATAAGGATACACATGCTTTCCATCCGTGTTACTAAGCACGTGATTTAAGGTGCACCTTATAGTCAACACGTTTTACTAGATTCCATGTGCATATCATTCTGCTCATTAGTGATATCTTTCCATATCATTTGAAGACATTGCAATGTATTAGGCATATCCAGGAGATGCTATTCAACCCAACACCTAATTTTTAATGCATGTGTGACCTTCTAATTGAACATACATCTCCTCTGAAAAGTAAACCAACTAAAGCAAACCATAACGGCCATTCATGAGCAGCATGTATATACTCAGATCAATCTCCATATTTTACAAATAATAAAAATGACAAAAAAAGATTAAAGCATCTTTGCTCAAACAATATATATTTTTTTATATTTTATTTGTATAAATACATATCAATAAATAACATACAAAATGCTTGGACAATTACAACCATTAAATAGAAAACATATAAATACATAAATAAATGTTTATAAATAGATACATTAAGGAAGCAACACCTACATAATAATACTTGTTCATAAATGGTGTTGTAACTTCAATACATCATATATTTTAACAATAAATAAATATGAAAATGTACCATTAAATACAATTAATTTAAAAACAAAAGTGAAATAAATAATTCAATAAATAAATACATTGTTATATATATATTGACAGAAATATCCATAATGGATAACACTTTATAAGTCTCTCCCAAAAGAAAAGGAAATATTAAACATTGGAATTATCCATCATGTGTGTTCTAATATGAGCAGTGAATCGATCCATCCTTTCCAAATTGTCTTGAACTTGTATTCTGATAACCTCCCAAGCATGAGCAGAGTAATTCTAAAACCAAAAGAAAGAGTTATTTCAGTTAGTTCAGTCAACAAATTGGGACCAATATCCTAATTTTTCAGTAGTTATTATGTAGTGATGGACTCCATCTCCCAGAAGCCTTTGGAACTGCCTTGGGTCACATGATTGCAAGGCTCTCCCATGATTGCAACACAGAAATCACAGAAACAAGCATTATAAATATACCAAAGAAAGGGAATATTGGGCATCCTTAAAAATAATGTGTACAATTTGCATAAAATTTAAAAAGGGAAAGACATTTTATCCTGTAATATTCCATACCTTGTTTTCCAAAAAATGTTCTAACTTCTTAAAATATGACTCCAGTGTCTTGATTTCATTAGATCGTCTTTTGTCAGAGTACTTCATCTCTTGCATCTGTGTAAAAAATAAAATAAAAAATCAATCGATCAACATACTGGTACATAAAGGCTTTACCCCAATGTGCTTGTTCTAAAAGGGTTTGATATGTATTTATAGACAAAAATACACATGTAACTGACTGCAGAACGGGAAAGTCATTAGAAGAAGCAGCTGATTGGTTAAGAAAGAAGGCATTGGACGGCTGGAGTCAATTTAACTCTTTGTAGGTTAAAGGAACTAGAATCTGCAAGAGTGAATGTAAGGCAGGGAAACCAAGCTTTCATTAAATTAACATTGTTATTTTTTTAAATAAAAATTATTATTATTATTATTTAGCAGACACCTTTATCTAAGGCGACTTACAGAGACTAGGGTGTGTGAACTATGCATCAGCTGCAGAGTCACTTACAATTACGTCTCACCCGAAAGACAGAGCACAAGGAGGTTAAGTGACTTGCTTAGGGTCACACAATGAGTCAGTGGTTACAAGCACTTTTCTTTAACCACTGGACCACACAGCCTCCTGCTCTGTATTCCTTTAAAAACTGCACATACAATAACTATATAGTGAATGAATGTGCACAACACGTAAGATTTATTGAATTATTTGCTTCATGAAAAAGGTTTGATTAATAATGAATAACGTACACAAGACTTGAGTTCTTTAGTCTGTCGGTAGAGGTTGTTCCTGAAGATATCCAGTGCAGTCCTGTTCCATGTTGTCACCGAGTCTTGATTTAAATTGAAAATCTTGCTGATGTTAAGAAATGCTTCATAAACCTCAAACACATTGTCTCCCAACTGTAAACAAAGACATGAACGAATCAGTTACAGCATTCTATAAAGCTTAAACTCTTGAAGTTCAGATGAAGAATAAAACAGTTTTTTAAGGAAAATGGGAAAAGGAAAACATAGAAATATAAAACTACAAAATAGTATGCAAATAAATTCTAGAAATGCTGCTTGCCATTAATGAAACATGTTTTGGAGGTAGTATTTAACTACAGGTGTAAATGCAGTATAACTATGTTACAGAAACCACATTTATTATAAATGGAACTTCTTTAGTTACAATGTGGCCTAATGTTGCTACCACTGTATTTAAACACACATACCTAAAAAAAAAAAAAATTGGTTGAGGTTGAAACCAAAATATAGGTATGTTTAATAGCATTGCAGGAAAACTGTAATTAAATACCAAATAATTATTTAAGTGCTGAATAAAAATAGGTAAAACAAGCAGATTTACCTTCATATGTTTGTGCATTTTGTAAGCTTTAGGTGGGATATGCATGTGTGCTCTTCCTTCAACAAACTCCTTGCCCTAAAAGGAAAAGAAAAGAAAATGTGTCAAAATCCACCAAATGAAATTACGACACAAATTATTAACTAGAAAATCATGTATTATTATTATTATTATTAGTAGTAGTAGTATTAGTAGTAGTATTATTAGTATTATATGCATTAATTTGTCCTAAAGAATCAATATTTAACTGAAAAGCTGAATTGCAATAAGTTTTGAAACACTGCTCACCCCATACTCCCTTCATCAACATATGTAATAGGATCTACCCGAGAATACATACATCCACCTTTTCTATTAGGTTTAACACTTTTAAAGATCGCTCGTTTAATGTATACTATTGTTCTAAGTACAGTTTAAGGTTATCTTACCATGTGTTTCAGCAGGTTAATGGTTTCTTTGCTGGTGGGTTTGTACAGGTCGTCCTTGATCCATTTGCATCCTAGTGATGAGCAGCAGCCGCATAATAGCGACAGTACAAAGCAGAATGCGAATATATTTCGGCCCATTGTGAGTCTTGGAACTTGTATTCGAAGTTGGCGGTATAAAATTGTGAGCGTAAAGCTGTTCTAGTCTCGTGTCTCGAAGGATTCCCAGGCGGTGTACTGAGTTCCATGCTGTACAGGTGAGTTTATATACACCTGGCGAGGCAGGTATGTCGGAAAGCGAAAACTGTAAGGAGTTTCCCCACAGCCGGGTATTCCTCAGCACTTAGTTTTGTTTGCTATTTTCAAACGAACACATTAGAAAGTGTTGAAAGTGCAGCTACCTTATGTTAGTATTCTATTAAAACATATTATTATTATTTTTTTCAAATGTATTCTCTATGGGTCTATGTTTGCTTTCACTTTAGCCTGCACTTTCTGTTAAAGCTAAGACTGACATTTCTCGTGCTCTCCTGCGTTCCCATTTGCTTTAATTAGCTGAAATCAAAAGCCATTTTTGTATA
Source organism: Acipenser oxyrinchus oxyrinchus (assembly GCA_030684275.1). Lineage (NCBI taxonomy): Eukaryota > Metazoa > Chordata > Actinopteri > Acipenseriformes > Acipenseridae > Acipenser > Acipenser oxyrinchus. Next base: position 21,559,420 of record CM060269.1, on the reverse strand, counting down.
ATAATTTATACAGGTTTCCCATGAAAACTGAACAGTAACATGTCTTTCTTTCTTTCTTTCTTTCTTTCTTTCTTTCTTTCTTTCTATCTTTCTTTCTTTCTTTTGTTCTCTCTTTCTTTCTTTGGCAACATTTGTTGAACTCGTTAACACCGCCATGTCAATATAAAGTACACAAACCACACACATACATACAAACAAATAACAACAGCAAAGTAACGTCAAATAATACGCGATGAAATCCACTGATAAGCGCAGCATCGGCACAGCTAAAAAAATGATGGAACGCGTTATGAAACCCCTCGCGCTTATTCGTTCATCTCGTCCTTCTGTCAAATAAAATTGAAAGCACTAATACGTAAAAGAAAAAAAAAGAAAAATAAATAACTCCGATAAAGGCTTGAGAGAAATTCCGCAATGGTCCAGTGATTTAAAAAGCAACATGAAAACGCAAGATGAGTAACTACATGTACTCCTGTCAACCGCTCTTCTGGTCTCTGACGTAGGCGGTTCCAGGAGTGTTTTGGAAATCGGAAGTGTGTTGGGGCCAGTGCGCTTTCACTATCTAACTCCGAGCTGTTTCAACTTTTATTGTTAGAAATTTTAAAAGTACAACTTTGGGGTTAGAAAAAGAGGTGGGTGGGACAGATATATTTTTTAACCACAAGGATGAGCTAGACTCGCCGCAGCGGATTACAGTCGGATACGGTTTGGCATGAAATGTTTTTAATTGTCAATCGCTCCATAACTGGGTGGGCCCATGAGCAAAATGAGTGGGCCTAGGCCCCTCAGGCCCAAGCGTGGCGCCGCCCTGGTTTGTAATACATATTTGTATTTAATAAAATTATTATAAAATCATCTAAATGCAATGTATCCTTAGGTTATCTTGGAAACACGAGCTCGTAGTTTAAGCTTAGATATTTATAGGCGACATACTTTCTCAAATGTACTTAGGAGTTTTGTATCTATTTATATATCTATATCTATATCTATATGTATATCTATAGATAGATAGATTGACAGCCCCTCTTCCAGCGCGTAAATAGCGCGTACAACAAGCCAGAATAGGGTCCTATATGACATTATTGTACTATTTTACCTGTGGTGAAAGGCAAACACAAAATAATATTCTTTCCTTTAATTTCAATAGTTCGTGATAAACGAAAAACACGTGGAGAACATCCCCTCCCCTGGTGGTGTTTACATAAGAAACTCACAGGTAAGATCAACATTACTGAGTCCTGCAACTGCTACCCCTGGAATTTATTCAATACATCTTCAAGACATGTAATAATAAGCACGTGACAATACACTACACTTTCTCTCGTTGGTGTTTTTCAGGTGAGCAATATTTCGATTATATACGAAGTGCTTCATCATATCAGTAAGCTGTACAATGGAAATATGGACTCTGTGAGGTGGGACCGAGAAAACCTGGACAGGTTTCAAAGCAACCTCCATACTCAGACTGCGCATGTTAAACAATGAGTGAGTACTTCGTGACCATGCAGCTGCCTCAATGAGTTTCACCTGATGTAATAAATAAGAACAGGAGTACTAACACTGGACCCGCTGTTTAGAGTTTCATTTGAATGACTTTTAAAAAAGCACCTTTATTTGATACAAACAGACTTGAATTCTGAGTTGTATTTGTCACAATGCTGAAAGAAACTGTGTAACTGGAGTTTCATTTTATTTATTTTCATGAAGATGGATAAGGAGGTGATCCACAGCTCAGGATATCATGGGAAAGAGAAACAGAGAAGTATTCATTATTTTAAGAAACTGGAAAATTATTTGAAACAAAAGGTATGCATATTTTATTCTTTTCTGAAGACACAACCTTAAGCACACTGAATATTTGTTTTTTTTCTTTTTAAATGTTTAGTTTGAACCATTTGCTTTTTATTTTTAGGTGTTGTGACCCCTGTCAGTTTGATTTTCTATAGTACTATTCAAACTAACTTGCAGTCACAGGAGAACACTGAAACAAAACTAGACATACACTTGTGTTAACTTTTAATAAGCTTTTAGTTTTAAAACACACACATTCTGCACTGCTAAGATTTGATTGAATACTCTCATAGAGCAGTGGTGTAGATGATGTAGCTTATTTTATCACTGCTTAGTCTGTAATTCTTTCCAGTTTAGACCCAGAATATTCTATAAAAATGCATATATTTGGAATGTTTAAATGTTACCAAACTCTTTACTTACTCCAGTAGTCTTGACCTGCTCACAGCTTCCTTGAGGAGACTAAAGAACACCTCACATGTTTAAAAGCAGAGCCTTCCATTTGTAATATTTAACAGCAGTTCTGTGCTACATTATAACTTTCTAAAACAATCCTATTTTATTAAAGGAGTTTGACAGTGTTCTTCGTAGTTATAAAGTGGGTGCACTGTTAATTATTTGTTAGGCTGCTATTTATGAAAAAACTGGAAAGCAACAACTTTTTTAACTTCTTGTATGTTATGAACTTCATGTCATGGCCTTGTATAAAGCTATTTGTACAGTATTTATATTAAAATAAAACAGATTGATTGGATGGATTTGTATTTGTTTTTGTTTGAAGGTATAATATAAAAATGAAATGTAGTTACCTTCATGTTTGTTCACAACCAGAATATGCAGCACACACAACTGTAGTGAAGCATAAAGAATCATATGCAATTGTTTAAAAGTGTTATAGCTAGAAGTATTTCTCAATGTCTTCTAGTGAAAATGTTTGTCGAATAATTGTATACTTTTCTTAGTATATAAACCACCATTTGTTGTTTTTATAGATAAACACTCAGTATATGAATGAGTGCATGTTAACGATATGTATATAACAAGTTTATATATATTTTTATTAAAGTGTAATTAAAGTTATATCATAGTCAAAATCAATCCGAAATGTCTGTAGGAGGTAGCAGTATTAGATGATAGAAGGTTGGTGTGATTACGTGCAGACGGCCACCATCATCATAGAAGGGGCCCCATTTTCAATGGCCCATTAAAACATACATAAGACTTTAGTTTAAAGCAATCATTGTTCATTTGCATGCAATGTCCATTATGGCCAGCAGATGCCGTAGTATAGCTATTCATGTGATTTTTTTGCGTATAATAGAACATTCTATACAAAAGATAGTAGTACAACAGAAGGTGAATACAAACTCGCAAAAGAGATTTAAACTTCAATATTTTACATGTATTAAATACATTAATACATGAATAACTGCATAAATAATTGCATAAGTAAATGCACAATAAAACAATATCAGTTACATAAAAAAATCAATGCAGATATGTTCTAAAATGTTCACCCCATACCTGCTTCCTGGGATAAAGGTGTTTTTGTGTGCATTAAGTGGATATAATAGAAAGGCATTTTTATTCAAACATGTGAATTTCTCATTTTTAATATCATGTAATCAAAGAAACTACAAAATGACATCGCAAAAGTCTTCTGGAAGCCATAACAGTACTACAGTGTAAGCACGGGTAAGTTTTGCAGAGATGGGGTTAATTCTGTCCTGCCAACAATCACAGGTGTGGTCATTCCCCAATTAGGCATTTGAGTTTAGAAAACTGCTATAAGGATACACATTCTTTCCATCCGTGTTACTAAGCACGTGATTTAAGGTGCACCTTATAGTCAACACGGTTTACTAGATTCCATGTGCATATCATTCTGCTCATTAGTGCTATCTTTCCATATCATTTGAAAACATTGCAATGTATTAGGCATATTCAGCAGATGCTATTCAACCCAACACCAAATTTTTAATGCATGTGTGACCTTATAATTGAACTTTCATAGCCTCTGAAAAGTAAACCAACTAAAGCAAATCATAACGGCCATTCATGAGCAGCATGTATCTACTCAGATCAATCTCCATATTTTACAAATAATAAAAATGTCAGAAAAAGATTTAAGCATCTTTGCTCAAACAATATATTGTTTACATTTTATTTGTATAAATACATATCAATAAATAACATACAAAATGCGTAGACAATTACAACCATTAAATAAAAAATATAAATACATAAATAAATGTTTATAAATAGATACATTAAGGAAACAACACCTACATAATAATACTTGTTCTTAAATGGTGCTGTAACTTCAATACATCATATATTTTAACAATAAATAAATATGAAAGCATAAACATTAAATACAATTAATTTAAATAAATAATTCAATAAATAAATACTTTTTTATATATATTTACAGAAATATCCATAATGGATCACACTTTATAAGTCTTTCCCAAAAGAAAAGGAAATATTAAACATTGGAATTATCCATCATGTGTGTTCTTATATGAGCAGTGAATCGATCCATCCTTTCCAAATTGTCTTGAACTTGTATTCTGATAACCTCCCAGGCATGAGCAGAGTAATTCTAAAACCAAAAGAAAGAGTTATTTCAGTTAGTTCAGTCAAAAAATTGGGACCAATATCCTTATTTTTCAGTAGTTATTATGTAGTGATGGACTCCATCTCCCAGAAGCCTTTGGAACTGCCATGGGTCACATGATTGCAAGGCTCTCCCATGATTGCAACATGGAAATCACAGTAGCAAGCATTATAAACATGTTAAAAACACCAAAGAAAGGGAATATTGGGCATCCTTAAGAAAGAATGTGTACAATATGCATACAATTAAAAAGGGAAAGTCATTTTATCCTGTAATATTCTAGAGATACAATGGCAATAGCAACAGAAATTACCATACCTTGTTTTCCAAAAATGTTCGAACTTCTTAAAATATGACTCCAATGTCTTGATTTCAGTAGATCGTCTGTTGTCAGAGTACTTCATCTCCTGCATCTGTGTAAAAAAAAAAATCAATAAATCAATCTACGTACCTATAAAGGCTTTACCCCAGTGTGTTTGTTCTAAAAGGGTTTGATATCTATTTATAGACAAAAATACACCTAATGTAATTCTATATAGGTCTCACACATGCAGTTTGAAAGAAGTACATTTTAAAGCAAACATTTATTTTCATTTACATTTTTTCAGGTACATACTACAGTAGGTTAAAAACTTCCAGGTTGCTTGCATTACCCATGTATTTGTGGTTAAAACATATAACTGACTGCAGAATGGGTCAGTCATTAAGAGAAGCAGCTGATTGGTTAAGAAAGAAGGCATTGGACGGCTGGAATCAATTTAACTCTCTAGGTTAAATTAACAAGAACGTGCAAGACTACATGAATGTAAGGCACGCAAAACAAGCTTTTATTAAATTAACATTGTCATTTTTTAAATTAAAATACTCTTTTGCTCTGTATTGCTTTAAAAAACGCACATACAATAACTATATAGTGAATGAATGTGCACAACAGGTAAGATTTATTGAATTATTTGCTTTATGAAAAAGGATTTATTAATAATGAATAACGTACACAAGACTTGAGTTCTTTAGTCTGTCGGTAGAGGTTGTTCTTAAAGACATCCAGCGCAGTCCTGTTCCATGTTGTCACCGAGTCTTGATTTAAATTGAAAATCTTGCTGATGTTAAGAAATGCTTCATAAACCTCAAACACATTGTCTCCCAACTGTAAACAAAGACATGAACGAATCAGTTACAGCATTCTATAAAGATTAAACTCTTGAAGTTCAGTTGAAAAATTAAACAGTTTTTTTTAAGGAAAATGGGAAAAGGAAAACATAAAAATATAAAACTACAAAATAGTATGCAAATAAATTCTAGAAAGGTTGCTTGCCAATAATGAAACATGTTTTGGAGGTGCAATTTAACTACAGGTGTAAATACAGCATAACTATGTTACAGAAACTACATTTATTATAAATGGAACTCCTTTAGTTACAATGTGGCCTAATGTTGCTATCACTATATACAGTATATAAGCACACATACCTAAAAAAAAAAAACATACAAAAAAACCAATTGGCTCAAGTTGAAACCAAAATATAGTTATGTTTAATAGCATTGCAGGAAAACTGTAATTAAATACCAAATAATGTTATTTAAGTACTGTATAAAAAATATAAAAAAACAGGCAGGTTTACCTTTATATGTTTGTGCATTTTGTAAGCTTTAGGTGGGATATGCATGTGTGCTCTTTCTTTAACTAACTCCTTGCCCTAAAAGGAAAAGAAAAGAAAATGTCAAAATCCACCAAATGAAATTACGACACAAAGAAGAAAATCATGTATTATTATTATTATTATTATTATTATTATTATTATTATTATTATTATTATTATTATTATTATTATTATTATTATATGCATGTATTTGTTCTAAAGAATCAATATTTAACTGAAAAGCTGCATTGCAATAGGTTTTGAAACATTGCTCACCCCATACTCCCTTCATCAACACATGTAATACCCGAGAATACATACATCCACCTTTCCTATTAGGTTTAACACGTTTAAACATCGCTCGTTCAATGTATACTATTGTTCTAAGTACAGTTGAAGGTTATCTTACCATGTGTTTCAGCAGGTTCATGGTTTCTTTGCTGGTGGGTTTGTACAGGTCGTCCTTGATCCATTTGCATCCAAGTGATGAGCAGAAGCCGCATAATACAGACAGTACAAAGCAGAACGCGAAGATAGTTCGGCCCATTGTGAGTCTTGGAAGTTGTATTGGAAGTTTGCGTTATAAAATTGTGAGCGGTAAGCTGTTCTAGTGTCCTGTCTCGAAGGATTTCCAGGCGGTGAGCTGAGTGCCATGCTGTACAGGTGAGTATATATACACCTGGCGAGGCAGGTAGGTCGGAAAGCGAAAACTGTAAGGAGTTTCCCCACAGCCGGGTATTCCTCTGCACATACTTTTGTTTGCTATTTTCAATCGAAGACATTAGAAAGTGTAGAAGGTGCAGCTACCTTATGTTAGTATTCTATTAAAACATAATATTTTTTTCAAATTTATGCTCTATGGATCTAAGTTTGCTTTCACTTTAGCTTGTACTTTCTGTTAAAGCTAAGACGGACTTTTAACGTGGTTTCCTGCGTTCACATTTGCTTTAATTAGCTTAAATTAAAAGCCCTTTATGTATAATATTTTATACAGGTTTCCCATGAAAACTGAACAGTAAAATGTCTTTCTTTCTTTCTTTCTTTCTTTCTTTCTTTCTTTCTTTCTTTCTTTCTTTCTTCCTTTCTTTGGCAACATTTGTTGAACTCGTTAACACCTCCTATAGAGTCTTGAGAGAAATTCCGCAATGGTCCAGTGATTTAAAAAAGCAACATGAAAATGGAAGATGAGTAACTACATGTACTCCTGTCAACCGCTCTTCGGGTCTCTGACGTATGGTTGTTCCAGGAGTAGGTTTTGGAATTCGGTAGTGAGATCGGACCAGTGCGCTTTCACTATCTAACTCCGGGCTGTTTCAACTTTTATTGTTAGAAATGTTAAAAATACAACTTTGGGGTGCTAAAGAGACTTGTATATTATATAATCGAATCATATATTTCACCTCGCCTCGGGGCAGATGTTTTGCTGCCTATTAGGTGGTAGTGCGTGTTAGGGGGTTGGGGGGTTACAAGGATGTCATGGACTCTGCCCCACATGAGGCTGTGTGGTCCAGGGGTTAAAGAAAAGGGCTTGTAACCAGGAGGTCCCCTCTTCAAATCCCACCTCAGCCACTGACTCATTGTGTGACCCTGAGCAAGTCACTTCACCTCCTTGTGCTCCGTCTTTCGGGTGCGACGTAGTTGTACGTGACTCTGCAGCTGATGCTTAGTTCACACACCCTAGTCTCTGTAAGTCGCCTTGGATAAAGGCGTCTGCTAAATAGACAAATAATAATAATAATAACATGATATAAATGAAGATGTGCTGTGATAAATGTTGGAATATATAGTGTCAATAACATATTGCTGAGAACCAATTAAAAAATAAACACCCAGATTACACGCTCAGGACACATTTCCTGAATTGTAGATAGTATCGGGTTCAAAGAAGTAATAAAATGAAAACGTGTGTATTTTATGTTGCCTACGCTTTAGCAAATACATTCTCCCGATGTAAAAGATTCGCACAATGATATAATGTGTGTTGGTGATGTAATTTGGTCCGGTGTCCGTCATGAAATAGTGTTGTCCTCTTGGATTTGCAAGAGTCTGGCAGACCTCATGTGGGGTTCCAGCGCATCGCCAGGATAGCTGAAGGCGTCGAAACAAAGCCGAGGAACGGGGTCAGCAATTCATTAAGACGAATGGAAAGAGCAATTCATATGGTACCTATATATATGAACTCGAACAATTTCCAACCAAAACCAGCTTCAATGTGTTTTCGAGGAACAATTGTAATGCTTACCTAGAAATAGTTTTATACCGTCTTCACCAATTAGCTAGCATAGGCCTATTGATTTATGACTAGAAGGCAGCATCTAGAAAATGAAAGTATTCCATGTGGATCCCGTCGTGCAAAGTTCAAACTCCTCCCAGATTCGCTTTCATAGTATAAACTCCAGGCAGGCAGGCCACAGTATATACAGTGCACTATATACATCGTTTTGAAAATGGATCTGAGGAACTTAAGGAAATGCATTTTTGTGATGGTAGCTGTGAGCCGGAGTTTTTCTCTGGGATGCAAGTGGATTCAGCACCGGTACAAAGACGTGAGCCGGGACAGCCTGCAGCTGATAACACACGGGGCAAGCCTTCACATCAGAGGGTCGCTTGCAGGTGAATTCAGTGTCTAAGTCTGAAGGTGAATTAGACATCTTATTTATGTGTTTGTAATACATATTTGTATTTAATAAAATTATGATAAAATGATCTAAATGCAGTTTTGTATCTATATCTATATCTATATCTATATCTATATCTATATCTATATCTATATCTATAGATCGATAGATAGACATACCTTCTTCCAGCGCCTAAATAGCGCGTTAAACAATTCAGAATAGGGCCCTATATGACATTATTGTACTATGTTATGTGTGGCGAAAAGCAAACACAAAATCATATTCTTTCCTTTAATTTCAAGAGTTCGTGATAAAAGAAGAACACGTGGAGAACATCCCCTCCCCAGGTGGTGTTTACATAACAAACTCACAGGAAAGAGCAACATTACTGAGTCCTGCAACTGCTACCCCTGGAATTTATTCAATACATCTTCAAGACATGTTATAATAAGCACGTGATAATACACTACACTTTCTCTCGTTGGTGCTTTTCAGGTGAGCAATATTTAGATTATATACGAAGTGCTTCATCATATCAGTAAGCTGTACAATGGAAATATGGACTCTGTGAGGTGGGACCGAAAAAGCTGGACAGGTTTCAAAGCAACCTCCATACTCAGACTGCGCATATTAAACAATGAGTGAGTACTTCGTGACCATGCAGCTGCCTCAATGAGTTTCACCTGATCAAATAAATAAGAACAGGAGTACTAACACTGGACCCGCTGTTTAGAGTTTCATTTGAATGACTTTTAAATAAGCACCTTTATTTGATACAAACAGACTTCAATTCGGAGTTGTATTCGTAGCAATGCTGAAAGAAACGGTATAACTGGAGTTTCATTTTATTTATTTTCATGAAGATGGATAAGGAGGTGATCCACAGCTCAGGATATCATGGGAAAGAGAAACAGAGAAGTATTCATTATTTTAAGAAACTGGAAAATTATTTGAAACAAAAGGTATGCATATTTTATTCTTTTCTGAAGACACAACCTTAAGCACAATGAATATTTGTTTTTTTCTTTTTAAATGTTTAGTTTGAACCATTTGCTTTTTATTTAGAGGCGTTGTGACCCCTGTCAGTTTGATTTTCTATAGTTCTATTCAAACTAACTTGCAGTCACAGGAGAACACTGAAACAAAACTAGACATACACTTGTGTTAACTTTTAATAAGCTTTTAGTTTTAAAACACACACATTCTGCACTGCTAAGATTTGATTGAATACTCTCATAGAGCAGTGGTGTAGATGATGTAGCTTATTTTATATCACTGCTTAGTCTGTAATTCTTTCCAGTTTAGACCCAGAATATTCTATAAAAATGCATATATATGGAATGTTTAAATGTTACCAAACTCTTTACTTACTCCAGTAGTCTTGACCTGCTCACAGCTTCCTTGAGGAGACTAAAGAACACCTCACATGTTTAAAAGCAGAGCCTTCCCTTTGTAATATTTAACAGAAGTTCTGTCCTACATTATAAAATACTAAAACAATCCTATTTTATTAAAGGAGTTTGACAGTGTTCTTCGTAGTTATAAAGTGGGTGCACTGTTAATTATTTGTTAGGCTGCTATTTATGAAAAAAACTGGAAAGCAACAACTTTTTTAACTTCTTGTATGTTATGAACTTCATGTCATGGCCTTGTATAAAGCTATTTGTACAGTATTTATATTAAAATAAAACAGATTGATTGGATGGATTTGTATTGGTTTTTGTTTGAAGGTATAATATAAAAAATGAAATGTAGTTACCTTTATGTTTGTTCACAACCAGAATATGCAGCACACACAACTGTAGTGAAGCATAAAGAATCATATACAATTGTTTGAAAAGTGTTATAGCTGGAAGTATTTCTCAATGTCTTCTAGTGAAAATGTTTGTCAAATAATTGTATACTTTTCTTAGTATATAAACCACCATTGATTGTTTTTATAGATGAACACTCAGTATATGAATGAGTGCATGTTAACGATATGTATATAACAAGCTTATATATATATTTTTATTAAAGTGTAATTAAAGTTATATCATAGTCAAAATCAATCCGAAATGTCTGTAGGAGGTAGCAGTATTAGATGATAGAAGGTTGGTGTGATTACGTGCAGACGGACACCATCATCATATAAGGGGCCCCATTTTCAATGGCCCATTAAAACATACATAAGACTTTAGTTTAAAGCAATCATTGTTCATTTGCATGCAATGTCCATTATGGCCAGCAGATGCCGTAGTATAGCTATTCATGTGATTTTTTTTTGCGTATAATAGAACATTCTATACAAATGATAGTAGTACAACAGAAGGTGAATACAAACTCGCAAAAGAGATTTAAACTTCAATATTTTACATGTATTAAATACATTAATACATGAATAACTTCATAAATAATTGCATAAGTAAATGCACAATAAAACAATATCAGTTACATAAAAAAATCAAAACAGATATGTTCTAAAATGTTCACCCCATACCTGCTTCCTGGGATAAAGGTGTTTTTGTGTGCATTAAGTGGATATAATAGAAAGGCATTTTTATTCAAACATGTGAATTGCTCATTTTTAATATCATGTAATCAAAGAAACTACAAAATGACATCGCAAAAGTCTTCTGGAAGCCATAACAGTACTACAGTGTAAGCACGGGTAAGTTTTGCAGAGATGGGGTTTATTCTGTCCTGTCAACAATCACAGGTGTGGTCATTCCCCAATTAGGCACTTGAGTTAAGAACACTGCTATAAGGATACACCTGCTTTCCATCCGTGTTACTAAGCACGTGATTTAAGGTGCACCTTATAGTCAACACGGTTTATTAGATTCCATGTGCATATCATTCTGCTTATTAGTGATATCTTTCCATATCATTTGAAAACATTGCAATGTATTAGGCATATTCAGCAGATGCTATTCAACCCAACACCAAATTTTTAATGCATGTGTGATCTTCTAATTGAACTTTCATAGCCTCTGAAAAGTAAACCAACTAAAGCAAACCATAACGGCCATTCATGAGCAGCATTTATCTACTCAGATCAATCTCCATATTTTACAAATAATAAAAATGACAAAAAAAGATTTAAGCATCTTTGCTCAAACAATATATTTTTTTTTATATTTTATTTGTATAAATACATATCAATAAATAACATACAAAATGTGTAGACAATTACAACCATTAAATAAAAAACATATAAATACATAAATAAATGTTTATAAATATATACATTAAGGAAACAACACCTACATAATAATATTTGTTCTTAAATGGTGCTGTAACTTCAATACATCATATATTTTAACAATAAATAAATATGAAAGCATAAACATTAAATACAATTAATTTAAATAAATAATTCAATAAATAAATACTTTTTTATATATATTTACAGAAATATCCATAATGGATAACACTTTATAAGTCTTTCCCAAAAGAAAAGGAAATATTAAACATTGGAATTATCCATCATGTGTGTTCTTATATGAGCAGTGAATCGATCCATCCTTTCCAAATTGTCTTGAACTTGTATTCTGATAACCTCCCAGGCATGAGCAGAGTAATTCTAAAACCAAAAAGAAAGAGTTATTTCAGTTAGTTCAGTCAACAAATTGGGACCGATATCCTTATTTTTCAGTAGTTATTATGGAGTGATGGACTCCCTCTCCCAGAAGCCTTTGGAACTGCCTTGGGTCACATGATTGCAAGGCTCTCCCATGATTGCAACATGGAAATCACAGTAGCAAGCATTATACACATGTTAAAAACACCAAAGAAAGGGAATATTGGGCATCTTTACGAAAGAATGTGTACAATATGCATACAATTAAAAAAGGGAAAGTCATTTTATCCTGTAATATTCAAGAGCTACAATGGCAATAGCAACAGAAATTACCATACCTTGTTTTCCAAAAAATGTTCGAACTTCTTAAAATATGACTCCAATGTCTTGATTTCAGTAGATCGTCTGTTGTCAGAGTACTTCATCTCCTGCATCTGTGTAAAAAAAAAAAAAAATCAATAAATCAATCTACGTACCTATAAAGGCTTTACCCCAATGTGTTTGTTCTAAAAGGGTTTGATATCTATTTATAGACAAAAATACACCTAATGTAATTCTATATAGGTCTCACACATGCAGTTTGAAAGAAGTACATTTTAAAGCAAACATTTATTTTCATTTACATTTTTTTCAGGTACATACTACAGTAGGTTAAGGAAAAACTTCCAGGTTGCTTGCATTACCCATGTATTTGTGGTTAAAACATATAACTGACTGTAGAATGGGTCAGTCATTAAGAGAAGCAGCTGATTGGTTAAGAAAGAAGGCATTGGATGGCTGGAATAAAATTAACTCTCTTGGTTAAATTAACAAGAATGTGCAAGACTACATGAATGTAAGGCACGCAAAACAAGCTTTCATTAAATTAACATTGTCATTTTTTAAATTAAAATACAATTTTGCTCTGTATTCCTTTAAAAAACGCACATACAATAACTATATAGTGAATGAATGTGCACAACAGATAAGATTTATTGAATTATTTGCTTTATGAAAAAGGATTCATTAATAATGAATAACGTACACAAGACTTGAGTTCTTTAGTCTGTCGGTAGAGGTTGTTCTTAAAGATATCCAGCGCAGTCCTGTTCCATGTTGTCACAGAGTCTTGATTTAAATTGAAAATCTTGCTGATGTTAAGAAATGCTTCATAAACCTCAAACACATTGTCTCCCAACTGTAAACAAAGACATGAACGAATCAGTTACAGCATTCTATAAAGATTAAACTCTTGAAGTTCAGTTGAAGAATAAAACAGTTTTTTTTAAGGAAAATGGGAAAAGGAAAACATAAAAATATAAAATTGCAAAACAGTATGCAAATAAATTCTAGAAAGGTTGCTTGCCAATAATGAAACATGTTTTGGAGGTGCAATTTAACAACAGGTGGAAATGCAGTATAACTATGTTACAGAAACTACATTTATTATAAATGGAACTCCTTTAGTTACAATGTGGTCTAATGTTTCTATCACTATATACAGTATATAAGCACACAAACCTAAAAAAAACAAAACATACAAAAAAAAACAATTGGCAGTTGAAAACCAAAATATAGTTATGTTTAATAACAGTGCAGGAAAACTGTAATTAAATACCAAATAATGTTATTTAAGTACTGAATAAAAAATATAAAAAAACAGGCAGGTTTACCTTTATATGTTTGTGCATTTTGTAAGCTTTAGGTGGGATATGCATGTGTGCTCTTTCTTTAACAAACTCCTTGCCCTGAAAGGAAATGAAAAGAAAATGTCAAAATCCACCAAATGAAATTACTGCACAAATTATTAAGTAGAAAATCATGTATTATTATTATTATTATTATTATTATTATTATTATTATTATTATTATTATTATTATTATTATTATTATTATTATTATTATATGCATTTATTTGTTCTAAAGAAACAATATTTAACTGAAAAGCTGCATTGCAATAGGTTTTGAAACATTGCTCACCCCATACTCCCTTCATCAACACATGAAATACCCGAGAATACATTCATCCACATTTCCTATTAGGTTTAACACGTTTAAACATCGCTCGTTCAATGTACACTATTGTTGTAAGTACAGTTGAAGGTTATCTTACCATGTGTTTCAGCAGGTTCATGGTTTCTTTGCTGGTGGGTTTGTACAGGTCGTCCTTGATCCATTTGCATCCAAGTGATGAGCATAAGCCGCATAATAGCGACAGCACAAAGCAGAACGCAAATATATTTCGGCGCATTGTGAGTCTTGTAACTTGTATTGGAAGTTTGCGGTATAAAATTGTGAGCGGTAAGCTGTTCTAGTGTCCTGTCTCGAAGGATTTCCAGGCGGTGTGCTGAGTGGCATGCTGTACAGGTGAGTATATATACACCTGGCGAGGCAGGTAGGTCGGAAAGCGAAAACTGTAAGGAGTTTCCCCACAGCCGGGTATTCCTCGGCACATCGTTTTGTTTGCTATTTTCAAACGAAGACATTAGAAAGTGTAGAAAGTGCAGCTACCTTATGTTAGTATTCTATTATAACATAATATTATTTTTTTTCAAATTTATTCTCTATGGATCTAAGTTTGCTTTCACTTTAGCCTGTACTTTCTGTTAAAGCTAAGACGGACTTTTAACGTGCTTTCCTGCGTTCCCATTTGCTTTAATTAGCTTAAATCAAAAGCCCTTTATGTATAATATTTTATACAGGTTTCCCATGAAAACTGAACAGTAAAATGTCGTTCTTTCTTTCTTTCTTTCTTTCTTTCTTTCTTTCTTTCTTTCTTTCTTTCTTTTCTTCTCTCTTCCTTTCTTTGGCAACATTTGTTGAACTCGGTAACACCTCCTATAGAGTCTTGAGAGAAATTCCGCAATGGTCCAGTGATTTAAAAAAGCAACATGAAAACGGAAGATGAGTAACTACATGTACTCCTGTCAACCGCGCTTCTGGTCTCTGACGTATGGTTGTTCAAGGAGTATGTTTTGGAATTCGGAAGTGAGTTCGGACCAGTGCGCTTTCACTATCTAACTCCGGGCTGTTTCAACTTTTATTGTTAGAAATGTTAAAAATACAACTTTGGGGTGCATAAGAGACTTGTATATTATATAATCGAATCATATATTTCACCTCGCCTCAGGGTAGTTGTTTTGCTGCCTATTATGTGGTAGTGCGTGTTAGGGGTTGGGGGTTACAAGGATGTCATTGACTCTGCCCCACATGAGGCTGTGTGGTCCAGGGGTTAAAGAAAAGGGCTTGTAACCAGGAGGTCCCCTCTTCAAATCCCACCTCAGCCACTGACTCATCGTGTGACCCTGAGCAAGTCACTTCACCTCCTTGTGCTCCGTCTTTCGGGTGCGACGTAGTTGTAAGTGACTCTGCAGCTGATGCATAGTTCACACACCCTAGTCTCTGTAAGTCGCCTTGGATAAAGGCGTCTGCTAAATAAACAAATAATAATAATAATAACATGATATAAATGAAGATGTGCTGTGATAAATGTTGGAATATATAGTGTCAATAACATATTGCTGAGAACCAATTAAAAATAAACACCCAGATTACACGCCCAGGACACATTTCCTGAATTGTAGATAGTACCGGGTTCAAAGAAGTAATAACATGAAAACGTTTGTATTTTATGTTGCCTACGCTTTAGCAAATACATTCTCCCTATGTAAAAGATTTGCACATGATATAATGTGTGTTGGTGATGTAATTTGGTCCGGTGTCCGTCATGTAATAGTGGACTCTTGGATTTGCAAGAGTCTGGCGGACCTCATATGGGGTTCCAGCGCATCGCCAGGATAGCTGAAGGCATCGAAACAAAGCCGAGGAACGGGGTCAGCAATTCATTAAGACGAATGGAAAGGGCAATTCAAATGGCACCTATATATAGGAACTCGAACAATTTCCAACCAAAACCAGCTTCACTGTGTTTTTCTAGGAACAATTGTATTGCATACCTAGTAATAGTTTTATACCGTCATCACCAATTAGCTAGCATAGGCCCATTGATTTATGACTAGGAGGCAGCATCTAAAAAATGAAAGTATTCCATGTGGATCCCGTCGTGCAAAGTTCAAACTCCTCCCAGATTCGCTTTCATAGTATAAACTCCAGGCAGGAAGGCCACAGTATATACAGTGCACTATATACATCGTTTTGAAAATGGATCTGAGGAGCTTATGGAAATGCATTTTTGTGATGGTAGCTGTGAGCCGGAGTTTTTCTCTGGGATGCAAGTGGATTCAGCACCAGTACAAAGACGTGAGCCGGGACAGCCTGCAACTGAGAACACACGTGGTAAGCCTTCACATCAGAGGGTCGCTTGCAGGTGAATTCAGTGTCTAAGTCTGAAGGTGAATTAGACATCTTATTTATGTGTTTGTAATACATATTTGTATTTAATAAAATTATGATAAAATGATCTAAATGCAGTTTTGTATCTATATCTATATCTATATCTATATCTATATCTATATCTATATCTATAGATCGATAGATAGACAAACCTTCTTCCAGCGCGTAAATAGCGCGTTAAACAATTCAGAATAGGGCCCTATATGACATTATTGTACTATTTTATGTGTGGCGAAAAGCAAACACAAAATCATATTCTTTCCTTTAATTTCAAGAGTTCGTGATAAACGAAGAACACGTGGAGAACATCCCCTCCCCAGGTGGTGTTTACATAACAAACTCACAGGAAAGAGCAACATTACTGAGTCCTGCAACTGCTACCCCTGGAATTTATTCAATATATCTTCAAGACATGTAATGATAAGCACGTGATAATACACTACACGTTCTCTCGTTGGTGTTTTTCAGGTGAGCAATATTTCGATTATATACGAAGTGCTTCATCATATCAGTAAGCTGTACAATGGAAATATGGACTCTGTGAGGTGGACCGAGAAAACCTGGACAGGTTTCAAAGCAACGTCCATACACAGACTGAGCATGTTAAACAATATGTGAGTACTTCGTGACCATGCAGCTGTCTCAATGAGTTTCACCTGATGAAATAAATAAGAAAAGGAGTACTAACACTGGACCCGCTGTTTAGAGTTGCAGAGATGGGGTTAATTCTATCCTGTCAACAATCACAGGTGTGGTCATTCCCCAATTAGGCATTTGAGTTAAGAACACTGCTATAAGGATACACCTGCTTGCCATCCGTGTTACTAAGCACGTGATTTAAGGTGAACCTTATAGTCAACACGTTTTGCTAGATTCCATGTGCATATAATTCTGCTCATTAGTGATATCTTTCCATATCATTTGAAGACATTGCAATGTATTAGGCATATTCAGCAGATGCTATTCAACCCAACACCTAATTTTTAATGGATGTGTGACCTTCTAATTGAACATACATCGCCTCTGAAAAGTAAACCAACTAAAGCAAACCATAACGGCCATTCATGAGCAGCATGTATCTACTCAGATCAATCTCCATATTTTACAAATAATAAAAATGACAAAAAAGATTTAAGCATCTTTGCTCAAACAATATATATTTTTTATATTTTATTTGTATAAATACATATCAATAAATAAATAAATAACATACAAAATGCTTAGACAATTACAACCATTAAATAAAAACATATAAATACATAAATAAATACATACATACATCATATATTTTAACAATAAATAAATATGAAAATGTAACATTAAATACAATTAATTTAAAAACAAAAGTGAAATAAATAATTCAATAAATAAATACATTGTTATATATATATATATATATATATATATATATATATATATATATATATATATATATATATATATATATATATGACAAAAATATCCATAATGGATAACACTTTATAAGTCTCTCCCAAAAGAAATGGAAATATTAAACATTGGAATTATCCATCATGTGTGTTCTAATATGAGCAGTGAATCGATCCATCCTTTCCAAATTGTCTTGAACTTGTATTCTGATAACCTCCCAGGCATGAGCAGAGTAATTCTAAAACCAAAAGAAAGGGTTATTTCAGTTAGTTCAGTCAACAAATTGGGACCAATATCCTTATTTTTCAGTAGTTATTATGTAGTGATGGACTCCATCTCCCAGAAGCCTTTGGAACTGCCTTCGGTCACATGATTGCAAGGCTCTCCCATGATTGCAACACAGAAATCACAGTAACAAGCATTATAAACATGTTAAATACACCAAAAAAGGGAATGTTGGGCATCCTTAAAAAGAATGTGTACAATTTGCATAAAATTAAAAAGGGAAAGACATTTTATCCTGTAATATTCCATACCTTGTTTTCCAAAAATGTTCTAACTTCTTAAAATATGACTCCAATGTCTTGATTTCATTAGATCGTCTTTTGTCAGAGTAGTTCATCTCTTCCATCTGTGTAAAAAATAAAATAAAAATCAATCAATCAATATACTGGTACATAAAGGCTTTACCCCAATGTGCTTGTTCTAAAAGGGTTTGATATGTATTTATAGACAAAAATACACATGTAACTGACTGCAGAACGGGCCAGTCATTAGGAGAAGCAGCTGATTGGTTAAGAAAGAAGGCATTGGACGGCTGGAGTCAATTTAACTCTTTGTAGGTTAAAGGAACTAGAATCTGCAAGAGTGAATGTAAGGCAGGGAAACCAAGCTTTCATTAAATTAACATTGTTATTTTTTAAATAAAAATTATTATTATTATTATTTAGCAGACACCTTTATCTAAGGCGACTTACAGAGACTAGGGTGTGTGAACTATGCATCAGCTGCAGAGTCACTTACAATTACGTCTCACCGAAAGACAGAGCACAAGGAGGTTAAGTGACTTGCTTAGGGTCACACAATGAGTCAGTGGTTACAAGCACTTTTCTTTAACCACTGGACCACACAGCCTCCTGCTCTGTATTCCTTTAAAAACTGCACATACAATAACTATATAGTGAATGAATGTGCACAACACGTAAGATTTATTGAATTATTTGCTTCATGAAAAAGGTTTGATTAATAATGAATAACGTACACAAGACTTGAGTTCTTTAGTCTGTCGGTAGAGGTTGTTCCTGAAGATATCCAGTGCAGTCCTGTTCCATGTTGTCACCGAGTCTTGATTTAAATTGAAAATCTTGCTGATGTTAAGAAATGCTTCATAAACCTCAAACACATTGTCTCCCAACTGTAAACAAAGACATGAACGAATCAGTTACAGCATTCTATAAAGCTTAAACTCTTGAAGTTCAGATGAAGAATAAAACAGTTTTTAAGGAAAATGGGAAAGGAAAACATAGAAATATAAAACTACAAAATAGTATGCAAATAAATTCTAGAAATGCTGCTTGCCATTAATGAAACATGTTTTGGAGGTAGTATTTAACTACAGGTGTAAATGCAGTATAACTATGTTACAGAAACCACATTTATTATAAATGGAACTTCTTTAGTTACAATGTGGCCTAATGTTGCTACCACTGTATTTAAACACACATACCTAAAAAAAAAAAAAATTGGTTGAGGTTGAAACCAAAATATAGGTATGTTTAATAGCATTGCAGGAAAACTGTAATTAAATACCAAATAATTATTTAAGTGCTGAATAAAAATAGGTAAAACAAGCAGATTTACCTTCATATGTTTGTGCATTTTGTAAGCTTTAGGTGGGATATGCATGTGTGCTCTTCCTTCAACAAACTCCTTGCCCTAAAAGGAAAAGAAAAGAAAATGTGTCAAAATCCACCAAATGAAATTACGACACAAATTATTAACTATAAAATCATGTATTATTATTATTATTATTAGTAGTAGTAGTATTAGTATTAGTATTATTAGTATTATATGCATTAATTTGTCCTAAAGAATCAATATTTAACTGAAAAGCTGAATTGCAATAAGTTTTGAAACACTGCTCACCCCATACTCCCTTCATCAACATATGTAATAGGATCTACCCGAGAATACATACATCCACCTTTTCTATTAGGTTTAACACTTTTAAAGATCGCTCGTTTAATGTATACTATTGTTCTAAGTACAGTTTAAGATTATCTTACCATGTGTTTCAGCAGGTTAATGGTTTCTTTGCTGGTGGGTTTGTACAGGTCGTCCTTGATCCATTTGCATCCTAGTGATGAGCAGCAGCCGCATAATAGCGACAGTACAAAGCAGAATGCGAATATATTTCGGCCCATTGTGAGTCTTGGAACTTGTATTCGAAGTTGGCGGTATAAAATTGTGAGCGTAAAGCTGTTCTAGTCTCGTGTCTCGAAGGATTCCCAGGCGGTGTACTGAGTTCCATGCTGTACAGGTGAGTTTATATACACCTGGCGAGGCAGGTATGTCGGAAAGCGAAAACTGTAAGGAGTTTCCCCACAGCCGGGTATTCCTCAGCACTTAGTTTTGTTTGCTATTTTCAAACGAACACATTAGAAAGTGTTGAAAGTGCAGCTACCTTATGTTAGTATTCTATTAAAACATATTATTATTATTTTTTTCAAATGTATTCTCTATGGGTCTATGTTTGCTTTCACTTTAGCCTGCACTTTCTGTTAAAGCTAAGACTGACATTTCTCGTGCTCTCCTGCGTTCCCATTTGCTTTAATTAGCTGAAATCAAAAGCCATTTTTGTATAATAATTTATACAGGTTTCCCATGAAAACTGAACAGTAACATGTCTTTCTTTCTTTCTTTCTTTTCTTTCTTTCTTTCTTTCTTTCTTTCTTTCTATCTTTCTTTCTTTCTTTTGTTCTCTCTTTCTTTCTTTGGCAACATTTGTTGAACTCGTTAACACCGCCATGTCAATATAAAGTACACAAACCACACACATACATACAAACAAATAACAACAGCAAAGTAACGTCAAATAATACGCGATGAAATCCACTGATAAGCGCAGCATCGGCACAGCTAAAAAAAAATGATGGAACGCGTTATGAAACCCCTCGCGCTTATTCGTTCATCTCGTCCTTCTGTCAAATAAAATTGAAAGCACTAATACGTAAAAGAAAAAAAAAGAAAAATAAATAACTCCGATAAAGGCTTGAGAGAAATTCCGCAATGGTCCAGTGATTTAAAAAGCAACATGAAAACGCAAGATGAGTAACTACATGTACTCCTGTCAACCGCTCTTCTGGTCTCTGACGTAGGCGGTTCCAGGAGTGTTTTGGAAATCGGAAGTGTGTTGGGGCCAGTGCGCTTTCACTATCTAACTCCGAGCTGTTTCAACTTTTATTGTTAGAAATTTTAAAAGTACAACTTTGGGGTTAGAAAAAGAGGTGGGTGGGACAGATATATTTTTTAACCACAAGGATGAGCTAGACTCGCCGCAGCGGATTACAGTCGGATACGGTTTGGCATGAAATGTTTTTAATTGTCAATCGCTCCATAACTGGGTGGGCCCATGAGCAAAATGAGTGGGCCTAGGCCCCTCAGGCCCAAGCGTGGCGCCGCCCCTGGTTTGTAATACATATTTGTATTTAATAAAATTATTATAAAATCATCTAAATGCAATGTATCCTTAGGTTATCTTGGAAACACGAGCTCGTAGTTTAAGCTTAGATATTTATAGGCGACATACTTTCTCAAATGTACTTAGGAGTTTTGTATCTATTTATATATCTATATCTATATCTATATGTATATCTATAGATAGATAGATTGACAGCCCCTCTTCCAGCGCGTAAATAGCGCGTACAACAAGCCAGAATAGGGTCCTATATGACATTATTGTACTATTTTACCTGTGGTGAAAGGCAAACACAAAATAATATTCTTTCCTTTAATTTCAATAGTTCGTGATAAACGAAAAACACGTGGAGAACATCCCCTCCCCTGGTGGTGTTTACATAAGAAACTCATAGGTAAGATCAACATTACTGAGTCCTGCAACTGCTACCCCTGGAATTTATTCAATACATCTTCAAGACATGTAATAATAAGCACGTGACAATACACTACACTTTCTCTCGTTGGTGTTTTTCAGGTGAGCAATATTTCGATTATATACGAAGTGCTTCATCATATCAGTAAGCTGTACAATGGAAATATGGACTCTGTGAGGTGGGACCGAGAAAACCTGGACAGGTTTCAAAGCAACCTCCATACTCAGACTGCGCATGTTAAACAATGAGTGAGTACTTCGTGACCATGCAGCTGCCTCAATGAGTTTCACCTGATGTAATAAATAAGAACAGGAGTACTAACACTGGACCCGCTGTTTAGAGTTTCATTTGAATGACTTTTAAAAAGCACCTTTATTTGATACAAACAGACTTGAATTCTGAGTTGTATTTGTCACAATGCTGAAAGAAACTGTGTAACTGGAGTTTCATTTTATTTATTTTCATGAAGATGGATAAGGAGGTGATCCACAGCTCAGGATATCATGGGAAAGAGAAACAGAGAAGTATTCATTATTTTAAGAAACTGGAAAATTATTTGAAACAAAAGGTATGCATATTTTATTCTTTTCTGAAGACACAACCTTAAGCACACTGAATATTTGTTTTTTTTCTTTTTAAATGTTTAGTTTGAACCATTTGCTTTTTATTTTTAGGTGTTGTGACCCCTGTCAGTTTGATTTTCTATAGTACTATTCAAACTAACTTGCAGTCACAGGAGAACACTGAAACAAAACTAGACATACACTTGTGTTAACTTTTAATAAGCTTTTAGTTTTAAAAACACACACATTCTGCACTGCTAAGATTTGATTGAATACTCTCATAGAGCAGTGGTGTAGATGATGTAGCTTATTTTATCACTGCTTAGTCTGTAATTCTTTCCAGTTTAGACCCAGAATATTCTATAAAAATGCATATATTTGGAATGTTTAAATGTTACCAAACTCTTTACTTACTCCAGTAGTCTTGACCTGCTCACAGCTTCCTTGAGGAGACTAAAGAACACCTCACATGTTTAAAAGCAGAGCCTTCCATTTGTAATATTTAACAGCAGTTCTGTGCTACATTATAACTTTCTAAAACAATCCTATTTTATTAAAGGAGTTTGACAGTGTTCTTCGTAGTTATAAAGTGGGTGCACTGTTAATTATTTGTTAGGCTGCTATTTATGAAAAAAACTGGAAAGCAACAACTTTTTTTAACTTCTTGTATGTTATGAACTTCATGTCATGGCCTTGTATAAAGCTATTTGTACAGTATTTATATTAAAATAAAACAGATTGATTGGATGGATTTGTATTTGTTTTTGTTTGAAGGTATAATATAAAAAATGAAATGTAGTTACCTTCATGTTTGTTCACAACCAGAATATGCAGCACACACAACTGTAGTGAAGCATAAAGAATCATATGCAATTGTTTAAAAAGTGTTATAGCTAGAAGTATTTCTCAATGTCTTCTAGTGAAAATGTTTGTCGAATAATTGTATACTTTTCTTAGTATATAAACCACCATTTGTTGTTTTATAGATAAACACTCAGTATATGAATGAGTGCATGTTAACGATATGTATATAACAAGTTTATATATATTTTTATTAAAGTGTAATTAAAGTTATATCATAGTCAAAATCAATCCGAAATGTCTGTAGGAGGTAGCAGTATTAGATGATAGAAGGTTGGTGTGATTACGTGCAGACGGACACCATCATCATAGAAGGGGCCCCATTTTCAATGGCCCATTAAAACATACATAAGACTTTAGTTTAAAGCAATCATTGTTCATTTGCATGCAATGTCCATTATGGCCAGCAGATGCCGTAGTATAGCTATTCATGTGATTTTTTTTGCGTATAATAGAACATTCTATACAAAAGATACTAGTACAACAGAAGGTGAATACAAACTCGCAAAAGAGATTTAAACTTCAATATTTTACATGTATTAAATACATTAATACATGAATAACTGCATAAATAATTGCATAAGTAAATGCACAATAAAACAATATCAGTTACATAAAAAAATCAAAACAGATATGTTCTAAAATGTTCACCCCATACCTGCTTCCTGGGATAAAGGTGTTTTTGTGTGCATTAAGTGGATATAATAGAAAGGCATTTTTATTCAAACATGTGAATTGCTCATTTTTAATATCATGTAATCAAAGAAACTACAAAATGACATCGCAAAAGTCTTCTGGAAGCCATAACAGTACTACAGTGTAAGCACGGGTAAGTTTTGCAGAGATGGGGTTAATTCTGTCCTGCCAACAATCACAGGTGTGGTCATTCCCCAATTAGGCATTTGAGTTAAGAAAACTGCTATAAGGATACACATGCTTTCCATCCGTGTTCTAAGCACGTGATTTAAGGTGCACCTTATAGTCAACACGGTTTACTAGATTCCAAGTGCATATCACTCTGCTTATTAGTGATATCTTTCCATATCATTTGAAAACATTGCAATGTATTAGGCATATTCAGCAGATGCTATTCAACCCAACACCAAATTTTTAATGCATGTGTGACCTTATAATTGAACATGCATATCCTCTGAAAAGTAAACCAACTAAAGCAAATCATAACGGCCATTCATGAGCAGCATGTATCTACTCAGATCAATCTCCATATTTTACAAATAATAAAAATATCAAAAAAAGATTTAAGCATCTTTGCTCAAACAATATATATTTTTTTATATTTTATTTGTATAAATACATATCAATAAATAACATACAAAATGTGTAGACAATTACAACCATTAAATAAAAAACATATAAATACATAAATAAATGTTTATAAATAGATACATAAAGGAAACAACACCTACATAATAATACTTGTTCTTAAATGGTGCTGTAACTTCAATACATCATATATTTTAACAATAAATAAATATGAAAGCATAAACTTTAAATACAATTAATTTAAATAAATAATTCAATAAATAAATACTTTTTTATATATATTTACAGAAATATCCATAATGGATAACACTTTATAAGTCTTTCCCAAAAGAAAAGGAAATATTAAACATTGGAATTATCCATCATGTGTGTTCTTATATGAGCAGTGAATCGATCCATCCTTTCCAAATTGTCTTGAACTTGTATTCTGATAACCTCCCAGGCATGAGCAGAGTAATTCTAAAACCAAAAGAAAGGGTTATTTCAGTTAGTTCAGTCAACAAATTGGGACCAATATCCTTATTTTTCAGTAGTTATTATGGAGTGATGGACTCTCTCTCCAGAAGCCTTTGGAAGTGCCTTGGGTCACATGATTGCAAGGCTCTCCCATGATTGCAACACAGAAATCACAGTAACAAGCATTAATAAACATGTTAAATACACCAAAGAAAGGGAATATTGGGCATCCTTAAAAAAGAATGTGTACAATTTGCATAAAATTAAAAAAGGGAAAGACATTTTATCCTGTAATATGCCATACCTTGTTTTCCAAAAATGTTCTAACTTCTTAAAATATGACTCCAATGTCTTGATTTCATTAGATCGTCTGTTGTCGGAGTACTTCATCTCTTGCATCTGTGTAAAAAATAAAATAAAAAATCAATCAATCAATATACTGGTACATAAAGGCTTTACCCAGTGTGCTTGTTCTAAAAGGGTTTGATATGTATTTATCTACAAAATACACATGTAACTGACTGCAGAACGGGCCAGTCATTAGGAGAAGCAGCTGATTGGTTAAGAAAGAAGGCATTGGATGGCTGGAGTCAATTTAACTCTCTGTAGGTTAAAGGAACTAGAATCTGCAAGACTGAATGTAAGGCAGGCAAACCAAGCTTTCATTAAATTAACATTGTCATTTTTTAATTAAAATACACTTTTGCTCTGTATTCCTTTAAAAACTGCACATACAATAACTATATAGCGAATGAATGTGCACAACTGGTAAGATTTATTGAATTATTTCCTTCATGAAAAAGGTTTGATTAATAATGAATAACGTTACACAAGACTTGAGTTCTTTAGTCTGTCGGTAGAGGTTGTTCCTAAAGATATCCAGTGCAGTCTTGTTCCATGTTGTCACTGAGTCTTGATTTAAATTGAAAATCTTGCTGATGTTAAGAAATGCTTCATAAACCTCAAACACATTGTCTCCCAACTGTAAACAAAGACATGAATGAATCAGTTACAGCATTCTATAAAGCTTAAACTCTTGAAGTTCAGATGAAGAATAAAACAGTTTTTAAGGAAAATGGGAAAAGGAAAACATAGAAATATAAAACTACAAAATAGTATGCAAATAAATTCTAGAAATGCTGCTTGCCATTAATGAAACATGTTTTGGGGGTAGTATTTAACTACAGGTGTAAATGCAGTATAACTATGTTACAGCAACCACATTTATTATAAATGGAACTTCTTTAGTTACAATGTGGCCTAATGTTGCTACCACTTTACATAAACACACATAAATAAAAACAAAAACAAAAAAAACAAACAAACAAAGAATTGGCTCAGGTTGAAACCAAAATATAGTTATGTTTAATAACAGTGCAGGAAAACTGCAATTAAGTACCAAATAAAGTTATTTAAGTGCTGAATAAAAAATATTAAAAAAACAGGCAGTTTACCTTTATATGTTTGTGCATTTTGTAAGCTTTAGGTGGGATATGCATGTGTGCTCTTTCTTTAACAAACTCCTTGCCCTGAAAGAAAAAGATAAGAAAATGTCAAAATCCACCAAATGAAATTACGACACAAAGAAGAAAATCATGTATTATTATTATTATTATTATTATTATTATTATTATTATTATTATTATTATTATTATTATTATTATTATTATATGCATGTATTTGTTCTAAAGAATCAATATTTAACTGAAAAGCTGCATTGCAATAGGTTTTGAAACATTGCTCACCCCATACTCCCTTCATCAACACATGTAATACCCGAGAATAAATACATCCACCTTTCTTATTAGGTTTAACACTTTTAAACATCGCTCGTTTAAAGTATACTATTGTTCTAAGTACAGTTGAAGGTTATCTTACCATGTGTTTCAGCAGGTTCATGGTTTCTTTGCTGGTGGGTTTGTACAGGTCGTCCCTGATCCATTTGCATCCTAGTGATGAGCAGCAGCCGCATAATAGCGACAGTACAAAGCAGAATGCGAATATATTTCGGCCCATTGTGAGTCTTGGAACTTGTATTCGAAGTTTGCGGTATAAAATTGTGAGCGTTAAGCTGTTCTAGTCTCGTGTCTCGAAGGA
Source organism: Acipenser oxyrinchus oxyrinchus (assembly GCA_030684275.1). NCBI lineage: Eukaryota > Metazoa > Chordata > Actinopteri > Acipenseriformes > Acipenseridae > Acipenser > Acipenser oxyrinchus. The sequence goes on along the minus strand of CM060269.1, from coordinate 21,532,095 downwards.
TTTCCAGGCGGTGTGCTGAGTGCCATGCTGTACAGGTGAGTATATATACACCTGGCGAGGTAGGTAGGTCGGAAAGCGAAAACTGTAAGGAGTTTCCCCACAGCCGGGTATTCCTCTGCACATACTTTTGTTTGCTATTTTCAAACGAAGACATTAGAAAGTGTAGAAAGTGCAGCTACCTTATGTTAGTATTCTATAAACACATAATATTATTTTTTTTTTCAAATTTATTCTCAATGGATCTAAGTTTGCTTTCACTTTAGCCTGCACTTTCTGTTAAAGCTAAGACAGACTTTTGACGTGCTTTCCTGCGTTCCGATTTGCTTTAATTAGCTTAAATCAAAAGCCCTTTATGTATAATATTTTATACAGGTTTCCCATGAAAAGTGAACACTAAAATGTCGTTCTTTCTTTCTTTCTTTCTTTCTTTCTTTCTTTCTTTCTTTCTTTCTTTCTTTCTTTCTTTCTTTCTTTCTTTTCTTCTCTCTTCCTTTCTTTGGCAACATTTGTTGAACTCGTTAACACCTCCGATAAAGCCTTGAGAGAAATTCCGCAATGGTCCAGTGATTTAAAAAAGCAACATGAAAACGGAAGATGAGTAGCCACATGTACTCCTGTCAACCGCTCTTCTGGTCTCTGACGTATGGCTGTTCAAGGAGTAGGTTTTGGAAATCGGAAGTGAGTGCGGACCAGTGCGCTTTCACTATCTAACTCCGGGCTGTTTCACTTTTATTGTTAGAAATGTTAAAACTACACTTGTGTTAACTTTTAATAAGCTTTTAGTTTTAAAAACACACATTTTGCACCGCAAAGAATTGATTGAATACTCTCATAGAGCAGTGGTGTAGATGATGTAGCGTGTTTTTATCACTGCTTAGTCTGTAATTCTTTCCAGTTTAGACCCAGAATATTCTGTAAAAAAAGCATATATTTGGAATGTTTAAATTTTACCAATCTCTTTACTTAATGCTATTTTGTTCTTTCGAAAAAAAGTGCTCATGCCTGGGATATTATCAGAACACAAGTTTGGAAATATTTGCAATGTCTTGACCTGATCACAGCTTCCTTGAGGAGACCAAGGAAAACCTCACACGTTTAAAAGCAGCACCTTCCGTTTGTAATATTTAACAGCAGTTCTGTGCTGCATTATAAAATGCTAAAACGATCCTAATTTATTAAAGAATCATATATAATTGTTTGAAAAGCGTTATAGCTAGAAGTATTTCTCAATGTCTTCTAGTGAAAATGTTTGTCAAATAATTGTATACTTTTCTTAGTATATAAACCACCATTGATTGTTTTTATAGATGAACACTCAGTATATGAATGAGTGCATGTTAACGATATGTATATAACAAGTTTATACAGTACTGTGCAAAAGATTTAGGCAGGTGTGAAAAAATGCTGTAAAGTAAGAATGCTTTCAAAAATAGACATGTTAATAGATTATATTTATCAATTAACTAAATGCAAAGTGAGTGAACAGAAGAAAAATCTAAATCAAATCCATATTTGGTGTGACCACCCTTTGCCTTCAAAACAGCATCAATTCTTCTAGGTACACTTGCACAAAGTCAGGGATTTTGTAGGCATATAGTCAGGTGTATGATTAAACAATTATACCAAACAGGTGCTAATGATCATCAATTCAATATGTAGGTTGAAACACAATCATTAACTGAAACAGAAACAGCTGTGTAGGAGGAATAAAACTGGGTGAGGAACAGCCAAACTCAGCTAACAAGGTGAGGTTGCTGAAGACAGTTTACTGTCAAAAGTCATACACCATGGCAAGACTGAGCACAGCAACAAGACACAAGGTAGTTATACTGCATCAGCAAGGTCTCTCCCAGGCAGAAATTTCAAGGCAGACAGGGGTTTCCAGATGTGCTGTCCGAGCTCTTTGAAGAAGCACAAAGAAATGGGCAGCGTTGAGGACCGTGAGGCGCAGTGGTCGACCAAGGAAACTTACTGCAGCAGATGAAAGACACATCATGCTTACTTCCCTTCGCAATCGGAAGATGTCCAGCAGTGCCATCAGCTCAGAACTGGCAGAAAACAGTGGGACCCTAGTACACCCATCTACTGTCTGGAGAAGTCTGGTCAGAAGCGGCCTTCATGGAAGACTTGCGGCCAAAAAGCCATACCTCCGACGTGGAAACAAGGCCAAGCGACTCAACTATGCACGAAAACACAGGAACTGGGGTGCAGAAAAATGGCAGCAGGTGCTCTGGACTGATGTGTCAAAATCTGAAATATTTGGCTGTAGCAGAAGGCAGTTTGTTCGCCGAAGGGCTGGAGAATGTACACGAATGAGTGTCTGCAGGCAACAGTGAAGCATGGTGGAGGTTCCTTGCAAGTTTGGGGCTGCATTTCTACAAATGGAGTTGGGGATTTGGTCAGAATTAATGGCCTCCTCAATGCTGAGAAGTACAGGCAGATACTTATCCATCATGCAATACCATCAGGGAGGCATCTGATTGGCCCCAAATTTATTCTGCAGCATGACAACGACCCCAAACATACAGCGAAAGTCATTAAGAACTATCTTCAGTGTAAAGAAGAACAAGGAGTCCCGGAAGTGATGGTATGGCCCCCACAGAGCCCTGATCTCAGCATCATCGAGTCTGTCTGGGATTACATGAAGAGAGAGAAGCAACTGAGGCTGCCTAAATCCACAGAAGAACTGTGGTTAGTTCTCTAAGATGTTTGGGCCAACCTACCTGCCGAGTTCCTTCAAAAACTGTGTGCAAGTGTACCTAGAAGAATTGATGCTTGATGGTGTTTTGAAGGCAAAGGGTTGTCACACCAAATATGGATTTGATTTAGATTTTTCTTCTGTTCACTCACTTTGCATTTAGTTAATTGACAAATATAATCTACTAACATGTCTATTTTTGAAAGCATTCTTACTTTACAGCATTTTTTCACACCTGCCTAAAACTTTTGCACAGTACTGTATATATTTTTATTAAAGTGTAATTAAAGTTATATCATAGTCAACTTCAATCCGAAATGTCTATAGGAGGTAGCAGTATTACAGGATAGAAGGTTGGTGTGATTACGTGCAGACGGACACCATCATCATTTAAGGGGCCTCATTTTCAATGCCCCATTAAAACATACATAAGACTTTAGTTTAAAGCAAACTTTGATCTTTGCATGCAATGTCCACTATGGCCAGCAGATGACGTAGTATAGCAGTTCATGCGATTATTTTTTACACAGCCTCCTATAATAGAACATTCTATAAAAATAACAGTAGTACAGCAGTAGGCTAAGTCTACTGGAAGCGTAATAGTATTATTATTATTATTATTATTATTATTATTATTATTATTATTATTATTATTATTATTATTATTTATTAGTAGACGCCCTTATCCAGGGCGACTTACAGTCGTAAACAAAAATACATTTCAAGAATCACAGTACAAGTATTAATACAATTAAGAGCAAGATAAAATACAATGACTTCGGTTTTAGCAAGTACAAGTATGTGACAAAATACGATTCAATAGCGGAGCAGATAACATTGTCAGTGATAGCTACATCAGGATATAATTAAATACAAAATACTACATATTAAATGACACTTGTGACAGATTACAGTACTCTTAAGTACAAGATTAAGCAGGGCTAAGTTTTGCAGGGATGGGGTCAATTCTATCCTGCCAACAATCACAGGTGTGGTCATTCCCCAATTAGGCATTTGAGTTAAGAACACTGCTATAAGGATACACATGCGTTCCATCCGTGTTACTAAGCACGTGATTTAAGGTGCACCTTATAGTCAACACGGTTTACTAGATTCCATGTGCATATCATTCTGCTCATTATTGATATCTTTCCATATCATTTGAAGACATTGCAATGTATTAGGCATATTCAGCAGATGCTATTCAACCCAACACCAAATTTTTAATGCATGTGTGACCTTATAATTGAACATACATCGCCTCTGAAAAGTAAACCAACTAAAGCAAACCATAACGGCCATTCATGAGCAGCATGTATCTACTCAGATCAATCTCCATATTTTACAAATAATAAAAATGACAAAAAAAGATTTAAGCATCTTTGCTCAAACAATATATTTTTTTAAATATTTTATTTGTATAAATACATATCAATAAATAACATACAAAATGCTTAGACAATTACAACTATTAAATAAAAAATATAAATACATAAATAAATGTTTATAAATAGATACATTAAGGAAGCAACACCTACATAATAATACTTGTTCATAAATGGTGCTGTAACTTCAATACATCATATATTTTAACAATAAATAAATATGAAAATGTAACATTAAATACAATTAATTTAAATACAAAAGTGAAATAAATAATTCAATAAATAAATACATTGTTATATATATATTTACAGAAATATCCATAATGGATTACACTTTATAAGTATCTCCCAAAAGAAAAGGAAATATTAAATATTGGAATTATCCATCATGTGTGTTCTAATATGAGCAGTGAATCGATCCATCCTTTCCAAATTGTCTTGAACTTGTATTCTGATAACCTCCCAGGCACGAGCAGAGTAATTCTAAAACCAAAAGAAAGAGTTATTTCAGTTAGTTCAGTCTACAAATTGGGACCAATATCCTTATTTTTCAGTACTTATTATGTAGTTATGGACTCCATCTCCCAGAAGCCTTTGGAACTGCCTAGGGTCACATGATTGCAAGGCTCTCCCTTGATTGCAACACAGAAATCACAGTAACAAGCATTATAAACATGATAAATACACCAAAGAAAGGGAATATTGGGCATCCTTAAAAAAGAATGTGTACAATTTGCATAAAATTAAAAAGGGAAAGACATTTTATCCTGTAATATTCCATACGTTGTTTTCCAAAAAATGTTCTAACTTCTTAAAATATGACTCCAATGTCTTGATTTCATTAGATCGTCTGTTGTCAGAGTACTTCATCTCTTGCATCTGTGTAAAAAATAAAATAAAAAATCAATCAATCAATATACTGGTACATAAAGGCTTTACCCCAATGTGCTTGTTCTAAAAGGGTTTGATATGTATTTATAGACAAATACCTTATGTTAGTATTCTATAAACACATAATATTATTTTTTTCAAATTTATTCTCAATGGATCTAAGTTTGCTTTCACTTTAGCCTGTACTTTCTTTTAAAGCTAAGACAGATTTTTAACGTGCTTTCCTGCGTTCCCATCTGCTTTAATTAGCTGAAATCAAAAGCCCTTTTTGTATAATAATTTATACAGGTTTCCCATGAAAACTGAACAGTAACATGTCGTTCTTTCTTTCTTTCCTTCTTTTTTCATTCTTTCTTTCTTTCTTTCTTTCTTCTTTCTTTCTTTCTTTCTGTCTTTCTCTCTTCCTTCCTTTCTTTCTTTTGTTCTCTCTTCCTTTCTTTGGCCACATTTGTTGAACTCATTAACACCGCCGATAAAGCCTTGAAAGAAATTCCTCAATGGTCCAGTGATTTAAAAAAGCAACATGAAAACGCAAGATGAGTAACTGCATGTACTCCTGTCAACCGCTCTTCTGGTCTCTGACGTAGGCTGTTCCAGGAGTAGGTTTTGGAAATCGGAAGTTAGTTCATTAAGACGAATGGAAAGGGCAATTCATATGGTACCTATATATATGAACTCGAACAATTTCCAACCAAAACCAGCTTCACTGTGTTTTTCAAAGAACAATTGTATTGCATACCTAGTAATAGTTTTATACCTTCTTCACCAATTAGGTAGCACAGCGGATTACATAAGTAAATGCACAATAAAACAATATCAGTTACATAAAAAAAAAATCAATGCAGATATGTTCTAAACTGTTCACCCCAGACCTGCTTCCTGGGATAAAGGTGTTTTTGTGCATTAAGTGGATATAATAGAAAGGCATTTTATTCAAACATGTGAATTGGTCATTTTAATATCATGTAGTCAAAGAAACTACAAAATGACATCGCAAAAGTCTTCTGGAAGCCATAACAGAACTACAGTGTAAGCACGGGTAAGTTTTGCAGAGATGGGGTTAATTCTATCCTGTCAACAATCACAGGTGTGGTCATTCCCCAATTAGGCATTTGAGTTAAGAAAACTGCTATAAGGATACACATGCTTTCCATCCGTGTTACTAAGCACGTGATTTAAGTTGCACCTTATAGTCAACACGGTTTACTAGATTCCAATTGCATATCATTCTGCTCATTAGTGATATCTTTGCATATAATTTGAAAACATTGCAATGTATTATGCATATTCAGCAGATGCTATTCAACCCAACACCTAATTCTTAATGCATGTGTGACCTTGTAATTTTCTAATTGAACAAACATCACCTCTGAAAAGTAAACCAACTAAAGCAAACCAAAGCGGCGATTCATGAGCAGCATGTATCTACTCAGATCAATCTCCATATTTTACAAATAATAAAAATGACAAAAAAGATTTAAGCATCTTTACCCAAACAATATATTGTTTACATTTTATTTGTATAAATACATATCAATAAATAACATACAAAATGCTTAGACAATTACAACCATTAAATAAAAAACATATAAATATATCAATAAATGTTTATAAATAGATAAATTAAGGAAGCAACACCTACATAATAATACTTGTTCTTAAATGGTGCTGTAACTTCAATACATCATATATTTTAACAAAAAATAAATATGAACGCATAAACATTAAATACAAATAATTTAAATAAATGATTCAATAAATAAATACTTTTTTATATATATTTACAGAAATATCCATAATGGATAACACTTTATAAGTCTTTCCCAAAAGAAAAGGAAATATTAAACATTGGAATTATCCATCATGTGTGTTCTTATATGAGCAGTGAATCGATCCATCCTTTCCAAATTGTCTTGAACTTGTATTCTGATAACCTCCCAGGCATGAGCAGAGTAATTCTAAAACCAAAAAGAAAGAGTTATTTCAGTTAGTTCAGTCAACAAATTGGGACCGATATCCTTATTTTTCAGTAGTTATTATGGAGTGATGGACTCCCTCTCCCAGAAGCCTTTGGAACTGCCTTGGGTCACATGATTGCAAGGCTCTCCCATGATTGCAACATGGAAATCACAGTAGCAAGCATTATACACATGTTAAAAACACCAAAGAAAGGGAATATTGGGCATCTTTACGAAAGAATGTGTACAATATGCATACAATTAAAAAGGGAAAGTCATTTTATCCTGTAATATTCAAGAGCTACAATGGCAATAGCAACAGAAATTACCATACCTTGTTTTCCAAAAATGTTCGAACTTCTTAAAATATGACTCCAATGTCTTGATTTCAGTAGATCGTCTGTTGTCAGAGTACTTCATCTCCTGCATCTGTGTAAAAAAAAAAATCAATAAATCAATCTACGTACCTATAAAGGCTTTACCCCAATGTGTTTGTTCTAAAAGGGTTTGATATCTATTTATAGACAAAAATACACCTAATGTAATTCTATATAGGTCTCACACATGCAGTTTGAAAGAAGTACATTTTAAAGCAAACATTTATTTTCATTTACATTTTTTTCAGGTACATACTACAGTAGGTTAAGGAAAAACTTCCAGGTTGCTTGCATTACCCATG